>OY740783.1:50900992-52100992 GCA_963514005.1 Raja brachyura
TGAGTAAATCAATTTGTCGATTCCAACTTCTTTCCCTGACGCTTATTCTGTGGCTTGGTCAAATATGTTAATAATACCTGTGTTGATCCCTTTATTATTTATGGAGCATTGATGTGTATTTTGTAATTGTGACCAATGTCGCAGAATGAATATTCATTCAATGACCTTGGAAAACAATGCTGTCGTCTCTTCACCTATAAATAGAACAAAATATTCAGTTAAAGATGAGTTTGTGCAGTGGCTTTCATAACCATGGGAAGTGCCAAAGCAATTAGGTTCTCTTGAATTGTTGCAATGCTGGCAATAAAATATGGACTAGGAACAAATATCTTGAATCAAAATACTTCCTCGATCACCATAATGCAGGCAAAAGTTTTCTCTTCTTGCTACATAGTCTTTTGAACTTCTAATTAGCACAAATGTTGGTTTATCAAACCAGTTTCTACGGAATATTTGTAATGTGAGCATTGCCAGGGAATTTTCATTACAGGACCAATGTTTAACACATACAGTATGACCAATAGAATGCTTCCTATATCCATTTTCTTCCTTCACTTTGGTAAAGTTACAGATTGTTTGTGTCCCTTTCCCTCAACATCTGAAAGGCTTGAATGCAACATTTAATTTTGTGTGATGAATGGGCATCCTGCCTTGAGGCATCTAGTAACTCTAACCCTGGGATATTGAGGTCAGTTCTACTTTGGCTAAAGTCAGGCTTACTCAAGTACCAAGAATTGAACAAAGGACACATTTAGCCTGAATGATTCAGTAATGAATGTTTAGAAACTAATGGCACCAGTGAGTAGTTCCTGCAATGACGCTTAATTCTCCCATACTTTTTCTGTGCCAGTTTTGAAATCAACTTACAACTATTACTCAAAGTGCTGGTGTAACTCAGCAGATAATAGACAATAGACAATAGATCAGACAGAATCTCTGGAGAACATGGATACGTGACATTTTGGGTCGAGATCATTCTTCAGATCTTTACTTTTGCTTCAGTCTGAAGAATGGTCTTGACCTGAAACATCACCTGCCCATATTTTCCAGTAATGATGCCTGAACTGTTGAGTTACTCCAACACTTTGCACCCTTTTGTGTATTAACCAGCATCTGCAGTTCTTTGTTTCCACGTCTATTACTGGGTCATAAATATTAGTATATCTTCTAATATTGACAATCCTATAGTTGGCAGAAATGAAGGACAGAGAGTGATGGTCCTGTCTGCTTTTGCTGTATTTCCTTTAATTTTCTTCTGCATCGTATTATTTTCCAGTTGCAAAATACACTGGTTTGTCAAAACATGTCTTTTTCTTTCCAGATCATAATCTGTCACGTCTAAAGGTACTGCAGCCTGTTTGATTTAATTAGAGGGACTGGCTTTTCGTGTACACTTAGTCTCCTTCTCGCCCATCTGAACGTGATTACACAAGGTCTCTGGACTGTGAATCACAGGTCACCAGCAGCTTCTGTGTTAAATGAATACTTAGTTGGATTGAAAAACAAGAGACCGTGGCAGTTTAGAGAGATTCTCTTCATCTGGGAGCCAGCTATGTTAACAATTATGCCACATGTCTGCACACTTACGGATAAAAAGAGCCCTCAAGGGGAAATGGAAATGCATTTTCACAGAAATCATCCTCTGCATGCCTCATGTCCCCTTTAGTTATTCTAATCCAAAATAAACTTTTTTTCAATTATGAACCATACTCTCCAGACTAAAATAATATACTTTGAGCTCTGTGGGTCCTATGTTGCAATTTTTTTTACTCATCTATAGTCCGCACAGTATGGCATTCAACAGTATAATATTGTATGCATTAGTAATCAGGACAATCTTACTCACTCAATATTTTAACATTCTGGGAATCATTATTCTGACTTGCTACCACTGGAGTTTGAACAGAATTAATATTTCCCACTGTGAGTGGGAAATAGATTATTTGAGTTCAACGATGCAAAAATGGTGGTGTTTTTATAAATTCTGTTTGATTCAGAATTTAATGTGATCTGGCTTTAAGCATCCAGGACAATAAATGTAGTCGATCAAAACTAATATAATATTATAATATAATCAAAGATAATATTTACTGAACAATCCTGGTTTAGATTGATAGGTTCCACTCACAAAGTAAATACATGTAAGCATTTTTGTAATACATTTACAAAAAAATAAAACACACACAATTACATACAAAAGTCAAACTTTCAACTGTAGTTTTGATTGGCCTTGTTTATTTCAAGCTTTGAAGATAATTCATCCAATTTGTGTTACTTTTTCAGTGGGCAGAGGAATGTTATCATTTTACATTCATATAAGCAGCCAGATTTGTATTTGTGGCCTTTAACCTACATTGCATTCCTTCCCAGAGAAACAGCACAGCGTTGGCTAGATAATTATATGATGCCGCTGCAACATGAGAGGCAGAGGGAAGAGACAAACCACGGAGCTGACAAACTCTTCGCCTACTCATAGATAGCCCCCCACCTAGCTGGCTGTACACAAAAACCCTCTATCCTTCTGTTGTATTCTTTGTTTTCTGTTGAACACTTGGGTCCCTTCAGACATCATTCATTCAATTTGCTTCCTGCATCTCAGTGGAACTTTTTGATGTGTAAAAACTATATTTTTCACACCATTATTTTTTCCAGATGGTTGCTAAAAATTACACTGTACATGAGAACTTACTGCATTGAACTCACGATTATTGTCTATCATCGCCTGCCCTTTCTCCACACCTTCCCTTGGGCCCACTCAATTTACAGATCTGAGTAAAGGGTTATGGGAAAGCATCGTAAATGTATTTTTTTCTATTAATTTACCACTTGCAAGCCAATTCTGTTATTGATTTTTTTGTGAAAGGGCACTGTTGTATTTGGAGAGAGCCAAGGACTTTGTCTCAATAGAGTAAACAGTCATTTTAACACCACAAATGCATGTTGTTGTACATCACATGGAGTGTCTGGAACATCTTTTTTTCATTTAAAGTATTCTGTGGAATGGACAAAGGGAACTCCTTCTTATTAATACCAGGATTTGATGATAAAGTTCAAATAACACTTCACATGATTTTAGATTAGAATCAAATGTTTCAAACTATTTTCTAGGTCGTCTTGTACTAAAATAGTGACTCCAAGCATAACTCAAAAAATGAAAATCTTAATGTGAAGAAACCATGTTGAAGAACTAAAGCAATTTTTCTTGATTAACAAATGAAAACCTTTCCAATTTGGAACATAACAGCAAATAGTAAACCTCTAAGTACAATTAAAAAATAATATTTCTGTCAAATGTTCTGTTCTGTTCGGTTTGCATTTAAACTACTGTCCCAAGACAGTGTCATGAAGATGTATACATTCAAATATTTTTTATCATTTTTATAGAATCCTGAACAGAAATGCAACATATTTGTTATGGTATTGATTTGTATTTGCTGTTTGAAGCTTTGTAATTATGCGTGTGCCCTGCTGCATCTGGTATCTTTTAGGAAGAGGGTGTTTGGTCGCTATGGGGGACTATGACGTAAAAAAGATCATCTTGCCATGTATAACAGGAAAGCTCACTTTGTCATTCTAAATGAGGAAGCAATTTGCATTCAAAGAATTTTTATTAATCACATACATCTCTATACATTATAAGGAGTGAAGGATTAATGTTCCACGTTCTGCTCTGGTAATTTGAAAATGGTTACCACATGCCCTGCTTTACGTGATTCCTGTGTTTTCATGGCTGCCTTGTACTTGCCTTGAAGATAACTACTTGCAATGTAATGTTTGTACAACTAAGAGAGATATCACGTGAAAATACATCCAAAAGATACAGTCTGTGGCATGCTTTCCAAAATCACATATGCGTGTGGTAAACTAGGCAGAATCATGCAAATGTACAATATGAGAGTAAGTTGTGTTGTTAAAATTTCTTCTCATCTTTAGCCAACAGCAGCAGCTGTTTTTCTTTCCTTTCTGTGTGACGGTTTGTTTATTCAACTGTGATTTTTGGCTTTCTGTCAAAACTAAAAGGAATACACACCTGTCAGAACTTGACAAGCCTCCGTAACAGATTTGTTTTAGTTTTTTTTCGGCATATTTGCTAATGCATTTATTTTATGAATTTCCTTCTCTTCATTTCTCTCTTTCGTTCACCCCCCAGCTGATTTATTAAGTGAAAAAACATGCCATCCAGCAGGTGAGCTGGCTTTGAGCTTTCCTTACTAAGCCCCTTATCGCTATGGAAATCATGCAGCTCTTAAGTGGTTTGATTCTTTTTAAGGAGACTTACATGTAAATCATCTGTGCACCAGCCAATTGTTTAATTCATGAAAGAGCTATTTTCTCTCTCCCTTTATTGGTCAAACTGAGGCTTTGTTCACAACTCAACATTTCTCTGAAAGCGACATAATTCCGATGTTTGAACTAGTGTTCAAAACACAAAGCTGCCTCCCCCCCCCCCCCCCGCCCTTCCTTCAAATTAGATGTGGTATTTTAAGAAGCCCAGCTACTTTGCACTTTGTTGCACAATTCATCAGCAGTCAAAAGCCTGAACTTTCTCAGCATATACTGTATTAAAAGTTGCACATGTTTGAATAGTACGTTAAATAAGCTACGGTTATACCCCAATAGTTAGGAATACAGTTCAAAGAACCAGAGCTTTCTGGGGTTCAAATGAAAGCATTGAAAGGTTTTAGAAAGGGATGCTGTAATTTTATGCTGAATTTTGCTTGCATTGTTATTGCTGGCAGTATCTTCGACTTTTGTCTTATTATGTTAATACAAATGAACTGGAATGAATGCCTCTGGCAATCTTCAATACCACTTTGAGAGGTTTTACTTTTCTGTAATTGCAAAGCCACAGCCGAGTAATACATTCTGCCTATTGTTTCTCCACCTTGTGCATTGATCATCCAGTCTGCCTGTACCATTCTCTATTATGCGCTCTGCATCAACGTTTCTTCAACATCACAGATGGATCATGATTATGACTTCCACATAACTGCGGAATAAACATCAAGAATTCTGAAGCATTTTAAACAGACTGTAATGTTTTTTGTGAAACAGCACAGTAATAGGTCACAAAGTGCTGGAGTATATCAACAGGTCAGGCGGCATCCCTTGGAGACCCCTCAGACTAAAGGGCTCCGACTCAAAACATCACCTATACATGTTCTCTTGGGTTGTTGCCTGACCCGCTGTGTTACTCCGGCACTTTGTCCTTTTTTGAATATCAGCATCTGCAGTTTCTTGGTCAGTAAAAGATCACCGTTGATATCATCCTGTTGAGAAATGCCACGGACTGTATCATATTTGACATATTCATCAGTTCTACTCAGCATTGTAGTTTTAACTGCTCATTTACAGCTATTCACTGTATCCTTGTTTTAAAAACAATTCATGGTGGTCACGGTCATGTAGACAATTGTTTAATCATGAACTTATCCTGGTATATTTTGTTAAAAAACACGAGCAGAGAAGCTAACTAGGCATGGAAAATAGACCTAAATGCTCCACTTCCATGTTATCAATCCCAGTAATGGCCCTGTCCCACGGTACAAGTTCATTCCAAGAGCTCTCCCGAGTTTAATCTGATTCGAACTCAGAGATTTATGGTAATGGCTGCTCGTCGGCACTCGGGGCTCTCGTGGACATTTTTCAACATCTACATGTTGAAAACTCTTCACGAGTCTTCTCGAGCTTACCTGCCATTAGCGGGAATTCCCGAGTACCTGCCATTAGCGTTACAAGCCGCTAAGCGACGTCACCGAGCTCCGATGTACCCGCTACGTTCATTCTCCGTGCTTACTACGAGTTTGATTTTTTTAAAACTCGGGAGAGCTCTTCGAATGAACTCGTACTGTGGGACAGGGCCATAAGTCATATGGTTGGATCTTTAACCCTTTCAGGTCAATTACCTTCATCTAGTTGGCCTATAAATCCAGATCAATACTTAGTTTAGTTTAATTTAGATATACAGCATGATAACAGGCCCTTCAGCCCACTGAGGCTACACCCACCAGCGATCCCCGCAGATTAACACTGTCCTACACATATACTAGAGACAATTTTATATTCATACCAAGCCAATTAACCTACAAACCTGTGCGTCTTTGGAGTGTGGGAGGAAACTCAATATCTCGTAGAAAACCCATGCAGGTCACGGGGAGAAAATACAAACTCCGTACAAACAGCACCCATTATTAGGATCGAACCCAGGTATCTGGTGCTGTACCATACTTTTTTAATGAAAAATAAATTGCTCCCCTTGTACTTGGCATACACGTTGTCAAATCTGTCTCGGGCTCATTCCACAGTTCATTGTCAGATCTGATAAGCATTGGGCAGATAGTTGATTAAGCAGATCTACTTTCAAACCTTTTAACTTTGCACTGTGTGGCAAGAGTTGATTGCCCATGTTTGAGCTCAGGGTCAAGATTACAATGACTATCTTTAACGATTTTTTTGATAATGTTTCATTTTGAATTTATTACCCATCCCTGTCACCTCAAATGTGATTATTTGCCAGAACATATGGAACCTGATAACTCAAATCTCATTCACAATGTGTATGAAAAGTTGGACTGATGGCTTGACTAGAAATGAGAGACTGAGTGAAAAGACTGTTACAACTGTGCTGTGCTGAACCAAAATAATTCTCAAAATGCTTCTCCATAATTGATCGGCAGGCAGTCAAATTATCTAAAGGGTCTTGACCTGAAAAGTTACCCATTCCTTCTCTCCAGAGATGCCGCCTGATCAGCTGAGTTACTCCAGCTTTTTTTGTCTATCTTCATTAACACTTACTGGGCCAAGAACACCTATAAAGTGAGCTTTGTAACTTATTATTATCAAAATCGTACTTCCTTGTTCTTATTTGGATTGCTTTTATCTGTTTCTGTACCTTAGATCTGTTTCAGCTTGCATTTATTTATTGCCTTTCAAGTCAACAAGTCAAGTTAGACTGTCAACTTTTCTTTAGATTTTAGAGATGCAGCGCTGAAACAGGCCCTTCGATGCACTGAGTCCCCGCTGATCAGCGATCACCCTGTACACCAACACTATCCTACACCCCAAGAACAATTTACAATTTAACCAAAGCCATTTATCCTAAAAACCTGTACATCTTTAGAGTGTGGGAAGAAATCGGAGAAAACTCATGCGGTAACAGGAAGCACAGTATAAACTCCATACAGACAGCATCCATAATCAGGATCGACCAGGGTCTCTGGCACTGTAAGGCAGCAACTCTATTGTTGCGCCACTGTGCTGCCCCAGTTGCTGCAGGCTCCATCATAGCCAATGATAAGTGTAGTAGTGATGAAATAATATAATTTGAATATAGAAATAAGGAACTGCAGTTGCTGGTTTACTCAAAAGGACACAAAGTGCTGGAGTAACTCAGTGGGTCAGGCAGCATGTGTGGAGAAGATGGATAGGTGACATGCATTTTTAATACTTTCTTCACAGTTAATTAATTACTTGAAAGGGTAATACTGGTACACAGAATGGTACAAGGGTATAGAAGGGCAACAATCTTGAAATTTAAGGCAGAGCATAAATGATTAACATATAGGAACATTCTCAGACATGAGGATCATGTAATGATGATGGGACCTATTTGATCATGAGATTCAAGAACCTAAGGACATGGATTTAAGGTGAGGAAGAAAGATTTAATAGGAACCTGAGGGGTCTCTTTTTTTTACACAAAGGATAGTAAGTATATGGAACAAGCTGCCAGAGGAGGTAGTTGAAGCAGGTAACATAGAAACATAGAAAATAGGTGCAGGAGTAGGCCATTCGGCCCTTTGAGCCTGCACCGCCATTCAATATAATCATGGCTGATCATCCAACTCAGTAACCTGTACCTGCCTTCTCCCCATACCCCCGATCCCTTTCGCCACAAGGGCCACATCTAACTCCCTCTTAAATATAGCCAATGAACTGGCCTCAACTACCTTCTGTGGCAGAGAGTTCCAGAGAGTCACCACTCTCTGTGTGAAAAACGATTTTCTCATCTCGGTCCTAAAAGTCTTCCCCCTTATCCTTAAACTGTGACCCCTTGTTCGGGACTTCCCCAACATCGGGAACAATCTTCCTGCATCTAGCCTGTCCAGCCCCTAAAGACAGGCACTATCACAATGTTTAAAAAACAGTTGAACAGGTACATGGATAGGATAGGTTTTGAAGGATATGGGCCAAACGCAGTCAGGTGGGACTAGTGTAGATGGGGTATGGTGATCGGAGTGGGCAAGCTAGGCCAAAGGGTCTTTTTCCATGTTTTATTATTTAGAGATGGTTGCAATTATAAAATTTAGAAAACATTCACAATCTCGTCAGAAGAATGTGAGGGTGGTCTGTTTAACATATAACACTACAGGTCCACCACTAATTTTCCTGCAACTGGTGGTTCAGCCCGTCCTGTAATCCGTACAAAATTGTGAAAGCGCATGGAAGGAAAATCCTCTACCAGAAGTCCCCCAAAAGATGTGGTGCCTGGACTGGGTGAGGTGACCAATGTTGACTTCACTGGGACTTCCACACCAATTGGCGGGTTGAATTTACCACTTGCTGCCGGGGCACTGGAACTCCGGCCTGGCCAAAGCCACAAGATCTGTTCCCATAGTCAACCTCCGAGGCCGACTTGACTCAGTTCCTCAGCGGCGTAGGTGGACCGTTCGGAGGCCGTGACCTCTGTTGGGCTGACAAAATGGATAATCCAGGTAGGCTCCGGAATCAAGGATGCCAAAAAATTGATGGACCTGAACAAGATTGTAGTGAGTCAATCAGTGTAGACTGGGAAAACCTACAAGAACGGTAACTCCTCCTGCCATGTTTGCCTTCACCTCTAAGCTGAGGGGATAGCTCGGGCTATCTGAAGTTCCTGAACATGGGCTTTATGAACAATCTCCCATAAAATTATTATATTCAAAGGTTTGACATACATTCATTTCTTTGAATGGCAGAACTAGTTCCCTCTCTCCGCTTTTCATGATTATTCTTTCTTATCAGTGTTATGTGTTTATGATGCCATTTATCACAATATTTTCGGTGTGTTTACCATACTGAGAGATTTTGGTGTGTTTTAAGACTTATGGACAAAATCAACAAGGATATCTGCAAAAACATAACCAGTTTTATGACATATATGTGACAGCCTGTATACTGAAAACACCACCCATCTTTTTTCTCCAGAGATACAGCCTGATCCGCTGAGTTACTCCAACACTTTGTGTCCCTCTTTGGTATATACCAGCATCTGCAGTTATTTTCTACATGTACAAAAACTCCTCATAAGGTCATAAGCGACAGGATCAGAATTGGGCCATTCAGCCCCTCAGGTCTAGTTGCCTTCTAGACAAGTTTAGTCTTGATGCATAAAGGTGCAGGTTTGTAATTGGCTGATGTAAATTGTTCCTGGGGTGTAGGGAGTGGATGTGAGGGTGGGATAACATAGAATTAGTGTGAAAGGGCAATTGATGGTCAGCGTGGACTCAGAAAAAGGCCCTTCGGCATGCTATGCTGTATCTTTCAAACAATGAATAGGAAATTTGGGTGACCTGCATGGTGCAGCAAAGTGTAGCAAAAAGAACAGCAGCTGCGCTGGATATTGTGCTCCACAAGGAAAGAAGTCGGGGCAACTGCTGAATGTTCCACTAGAAGCTGCAGGTGGTGACAGATCTCAGTGAGAACAAAATGTACAGTTTGAGTGTTTGACCTTTAAACAGTGCAGCATTCTCAGAAATCAAGGTTGACAAAAGCCAACTGTCGTCATTAAATAAAAAATGTTGTTTTCATACAAATGAGATTGAAATTGATGCCTCAGATGAACTTCTGTACTATTGTTTATTTGTGGGGAAGGAGAGGTGCCAGCATTTATGAAAATCTGTTGAAATGTCACGGGTTCAAATTCCCCATGGGCATTAAATCACACAGAAAAGATCACAGTGTTGCTGTACTCCAGTATATGCTCATTTTTAGTTGTAGACCATTGTGGGCTTTTTTTTTTAGATCTGCAAAGAAATTACGCTCTTGACACTAAACCCACATCATTGAACTCTTTCATTATCTTAAAGATTTCTATGTTATGTTTTCTTGAGAAATAAATCCTAACCTGTTTAACCTCCCCAGCTATTGCACCACCTGGTAGTTCTTATTTTGGAAGTGTATACAACAGTCAGGATGGGAGAGCCCCTAACCATAACATTAAAAAAATACAATGTGGTTAAAAAAAATGGCATGTGATGAATGCTCAAAAGAGGTGAAAACCACTGAATTGTGGGCAATTTATTTTTACATAATAGTTGGTTCAAAATGTTTGTAATATACTGATGCAATGTTTCAGTAAAGACGTTTTCAAGCTTTGAGGAAAGTTATTTATGGGTCTATCCAAGGCTCGTTAAAAGCTTGAAAAGTTATACCCACTATAAGTTCCTTTTCAACCGTTCTTTGGTGCCATTTAACTGGTAATTATAGGAACTCTGTGGTCAGGAATAGCAAAGATTAGATTTGAAGATCAGGGCGGCACAGTGGCACAGCAATAGAGTTGCTGCCTTACAGCGCCGGAGACCCGGGTTCGATCCCGGCTACAAGTGCTGTCTTTACGGAGTTTGTGCGTTCTCCACGTGACCTGCGTGTGTTTTCTCCGAGATCTTCGGTTTCCTCCCATACTCCAAAGACATACAGGTTTGTAGATAAATTGGCACGGTAAATGTAAAAATTGTCTCTAGTGTGTGTCGGATAATGTTAGTGTGCGGAGAACGCTGGTCGGTGCGGACTCAGTAGGCCAAAGGGCCTGTTCCCACGATGTATCTCTAAAAAACTAAAGAAGCGTCTTGACCAGAAATGTTGTCTGTCCATTTCCCTCCACATTTACTACCTGGCTTGTTGAGTTCTCCAGCAGTTTTGTTTCCCTCAATATTCCAGCATCTGCAATGACAGTTATTATTTTAATTTATGCCTGGAAGTGATCTGATTAAAGAATGTTCTAGATAGGCTGATAGATATGGAAGGAGTAGATATATATGGATCAAGTGCAGGCCAGATGAGATTAGTTTATCATGGCATCATGTTCGGCATGAACATTGTGGGCTGAAGGGTCTATTCTTGTGCTATACTGTTCTAGGTTATAGAAAACCTTTAGCATGGCAAATATGTCCCCAAATCCTTCAGAGGAACAAACATTGTGTCTGATTCAGAAGTAGATATTCATTCAGATGATGAGAAGCTTAGGTGAAGAGAGAGGATTCCAGGAGTGGTTACAATGAGAAAACCATGCCACCTTGGCAAAAAGGCTTCATTAAGAATTCTAGACATTTTGAGTGGACAGCTGGAAGCATGTTTGCTAATGGTGGAGTGATGACATTCAGACGTGAGCAAATGGATAACATAATGATAGACAATTTAGGTGGGGGAACAGGATTTACAACAGTGAAATGTGTCATCTTCCCAAGTAGGGAAATTCTCCATGTAATAACCCCCACCCCAAGCAGAGTGGGGCAGGGAAAGTTTGTTTTATACTGAGTAGTGGGTGCCTGGAATATGCTGCCTGGTGAGGTGGTGGAGGCAGATAAGATAATGTAATTTTAGAGGCTTTTGGATAGACTCATGGACATGCAGGGATATGGATCATGTGCTGGCAGAGGGATTGGTTTAACACACAATACCTTATATTGAAGATGGTGCATATTGGAATTAAATGTGGACAGACATCCTGTCATGGTGCTAGAGACTAAATAATCTAGGTAGTGCCTGAAAACAGCTACATGGTTTAGAGTTTGGAGATACAGCATGAAGACACTCCCTTCGGCCAATGAGTTCATGCCAACTATTGGTCATCTATTCACACTAGTTCTATGTTATCCCACTTTCTCATCCACCTTACACTTTACGGGCAATTTTACAAAGACAAATTAACTTATAAACCTACACACCTGGAAGTACATAAAATTATGATAGACACATATAGGGTAGGCAATAAGAACCTATTTTCCAGGGTGGATATGTCCAACACTAGAGGGCATAGCTCTGAGGTGAGAAGGGAAAAGTTTAATAGAGATGTGCAGGGTACATGTTTTACAGAGAGAGAGAGAGAGAGAGAGAGAGGTATGGCCTGGAACGCGCTGCCAGAGGTGGCGGTGGAGGCAGATAGGATAGTGGCGTGAAAGAGGCTTTTAGATGGGCGCATGGAAGTACAGGGATTAGACGGTTATGGATAATGTACAGGCAGATGAGATAAATTTAACTTGGCATCCTGTTTGGCACATACCTATGGGCCGAAGGGCCCATTCCTGCACCATACTGTTCTATGTTCTATCTTTGGGATGTGAGAGGAAACTGATGCACCCGGAGGAAACCCACATGGTCATAGGGAGAACATGCAAGCTCCACACAGATAGCACCCAAAGTCAGGATAGAAGCCAGTTTTGTGATGTTATGATGCAGCAGTTCCACAAGCTCAAAGGTTGAACCTATGGAACAAAATGACTGGGTCCTGAATTTATTATTTCCTATTATTTGCAAAGACTCCTGAGAGAAACAAAACAACATCAGCAGTATGTTATATCCTTTGTGCAGTAAACCCACATTATAATGGGCCATTGGGGGGGGGGTCAGGCAGCATCTATGGAGAGTGTAGGAAGGAACTGCAGATGTTGGTTTACATCGTATAGACTGGGCCGAGGTGCTTTTTTGTTTAATTTAGTGACTAATCACGAATCTACCTGTATTTATAACATATTGTATAAAAATAATATAGAAATCATACTCGTCGGCCAAAACCTGCACATATTTTTAAAATATGAGGAAAAGCCTCAGATTTTCGGAGTAGTAATTGTCCAATCAATGCACGTTTGGCATTGCATTGGATGCCAATTGACCAATCATGTGCTTTGTTTCATGGTAGCTAGGCAGTGAGCACCCTGGGTTCATGGCTGCCTCCTAATTACATCAAAACAATAGCAAAGTTTGGAAGGAATGAAGGTAATGCTAACCTTGCTGATAATTTTGTTTTACTATTGATTTATCTTTGTAAAGTTATGATGTGAACTGTTAAATAAAAATTATAACTTAAAATGTAGAACTAGGGTTAGGATTAGGGTCAGTCGGTCGGGCTGTCGGTAAGCTGGTGAATGCTGTCGGTAGGCCGGTGGTTGCTGTGAAGGGGCTGTCAGTGGTTGCAGCGAGCGAGTGGGCGGACTGACGGATGCTATGGGGGTGCTGAAGGCGGCCCGGGAGGTGTGAAGGGCAGTGCAGCTCCCCACCATCATCACCATGATGATCCAGAAGGGCATGTTGGCCGAGGTGGACGCGCTGAGCAACCACACGTACGGAGCCCGCAGCCTCAAAGCGGCTCCAGCTCCAGCCGTGGGCAGCTCTGGAAGGGGGACACATTAGGGTTAGGCATTTTCCTCTCAGTGGAAGATACCTTAGCCTTCCCCCAGCCTGCCACTTCCCCAGTCTCACTATGGCCGTGACCCCCCACTTTGCCCACTAGCAGTCAGTGGGATTCAGTAAACGGGGGAACGCACAGGATCTGCCCTCGCTCAACATACACACTCCCAATTATAATTATAATTACATATAACTCCCGTCATATTCACAAGTCATATATATATAGTATAATAATATATGGTTTAAGTAGATGGCAGCACGGAATTAGGCTCCCCATAGAGTAATATTGAGCATTGAGCATTAGATGGCGCTGTGGTGCGTAGGTCCCGAAATGAAAGCGAGAAGCCAGGTGTATCGGGAAGTAGCTTTTATTATGTCCTTCCAGGTCGCACGGAAGTCCACGAGAGTAAGATGACACCGAAAGCCCTTGACTTTAATCCCTCTGGTTAAGGGCCACCTCTGGACTGAACCATTCCCGTGCCGAGGGGTTTGACAATTAGGATCGCCCGACCTTGGGAGCCGCCACAACGCTTACTTTGTCGATCTAATTTTCTAATTAGCTTAATTAATTAGTGTGTAACTTTCGACACTGATGAGTTATGAATTCCTTCTCAATTATATTTTATCTAAATCTGTGCCAAATTTGAAGTAGATATCAGACATGGGTCACGAAAGTTAAATTCTAGACACTCGGCACACAGCCTAGTAGACACAAAATGCTGGAGTAACTCTGCGGGACAGGCAGCATTTCTGGAGAGAATGGGTGACATTTCGGGTCGAGACCATTCTTCTCACTGAAGAAGTCAGACTGAAGAAGGGTCTCGACCCGAAACATCACCCATTCTTTCTCCCCATAGATGCTGCCTGTCTCGCTAATTACTCCAGCATTTTGTGTCTAGTGTCTCTGGAGAACATGGATAGGTGACATAGGGACCCTTCTTCAGGCAGATTCAGTGTGCTGAGTTCTTCCAGCACCTTGTGTAATTTCACCGGGAGCGAATGCTGCTTATCTGCACCAGTGCACCCTTCTTCACTGCATGGTTCAGTTGACGTGGCTGTTGTTGTGGCTCATGTTGTAGTCCCTGGGTGCCAGCTCTTTCATCAGGCTGCTGCCAGCGGCAGGACGCACTCGGATACTGTGGGTTTCCCTCCCCTCTCACCAGGTACCGCTTCTTCCTGTCGGTCATCAGGAAGAAGCTCACTGCCAATATTCCACCTTGAAAGATGTCGGCAACCTCCTCCTTCTCCCCCGCAGCTGTCGACATCTTTCAAGGTGGAATATTGGTGACTTCGGGGAAAAGGGGGGGAAGAGGCAGAATGGACAGATCAATGGGAGAAGGAGGGAGAGGCAGCGGCGGAGTGGGCAAATCAACAGCCAACAGAAAAAGGCAGAAGCTGGTGAGAGGAGAGGGAGCACCGCAGTGTTTGAGTGTGTCGTGTTGCAGGCCTCAAGTGCAGTCCCCTTGGGCCGCAACAACAGCCACATCAAGTGGACAGTGTGGTGAGTGGACAGGTGCTCATGCGTAGACCTTGCGAGCCTGGGGTGGTGTCGGAAATTGGGCTGTAAGCAGGAGGGGAGATGGAGCTAGCTGGGGTGACGTGGGCAGGTCCGTCCACTATAACCAAAAGCCATTTTAAAAAGCCAGTAAAATGAGGGTTTACATATGACATACATTTATTCATAGTTTTTTAAAATCTTTTCTGACATTTTTCAGTTGTTTTCCTATTTTTTAAAATTTCAGTTGCCTTTATCTGAATATTATTTTGCACCATTCATGATAAACATTTTTATATGAAACAATTTTTTCTTGACCTTCAACATTATTTTGACTTTACTCAACTGATTACCATTCAGATCTTGCACTTCTTCTTGTTACATCAATGTACTTACTGCAAGATGACTTGCAAACAATGATTTATTTTCCAGTTCAATTCCCTGTCTATAATCCCTGGAGTCCTCTTCTACTTTCCAAACTTTGCTGTTTCGGGAAAAATGGTTTCCCTTGTATTTTATGTGTTATTAACATCGTAAACATGGTGGCAACATTTACTCTGCCATTTTTAGTATGATCATAAAAGTGGTCTGTGGGCAGAAAATCTATGAAAATGCCATCAGTGAGACCCTTTTCACATAGTACAGGCCAAAATTGTAGCATAATTACAACACTGTAAAATTTAAGTGTAGATATTTGATCTTTAATGTAGGTTGATTTGTTACACATTTTAAAATGAGTTTTATATTCTAATTTCGTTCATCGTTAAAATAATTTCAGCTCCCAATTTTCTTTGTGTTTTATTTAAGCAGAATTCTTTGATTTTAGTACACACTAGACCAAGTGCAGACCCGTTAGGTCTGCTCCCCCAACGCAACATTCGACCACTCACCCGTTCCCCCAACGCAAACTGTACCTCCAATGCAATATTGCACCACTCACGCATAGCACCCAGCTTATTTCTCCTCATCCCCCGCACTCCCTCCTCCTCCTCCTCCACCCTCCCGCTTCAATTCCTAGAGAGGGAAGGGGGGGGGGTTAGAGAGGGAGGGGGGTAGAGAGGGGGGGGGGAAGAGGGACAGAGAGGGGTTGGAGAGGGAGGGGGTAGAGCGGGAGAGGGAGGGCAGAGAGTAGAGAGGGTGGGGAGTGGGAGGGTGGTAAAGAGAGAGAGAGAGGGTGGGGGGGGTAGAGAGGGAGGGTGTAGAGAGGGAGAGGGTAGAGACGGTGGGCATAAGGGTAGATAGGGAGGGGGCATCTACCTCCTCCACCACTCTCCATCTCCCTCCTCCACCCCTCCCCATCTCCCTCCTCCACACCTCTCCATCTCCCTCCTCCACCCCTCTCCATCTCCCTCCTCCACACCACCCCCCCATCTCTATCATCCACACCACTCCATCTCCCTCCTCCACTTCTCGTACTCAGCGCGGCACTGGCTGTAGTCTCCAGCCATCAGCTCGGCCGTCGCCTGGGCTATAGTGCAGGCTACAGGGAGAACTCCAGGCAGACAGCACTCATCGTCAAGATTCAAGTAGAATCAAAGTCAAGTTGCTGTAACTGTAATGCAGCAACTTTACCACTAGGTCACTGTGCCGCACGTTCTATTGATATTATTCTGCCAATTATTTGGTTTTAATGAATAACCTGAGTTTACCAGATAAATGTCAGGAAACATGAGAATATGCGAATTAAGAATAGGAGAAGCCTCCTCTGCAATTTAATAAGATCATGGCTATATGTTTCTTTGAGGATACCTTTCATTAACTAAACTCAAGAGAACAGGCTTACATTACTTAATTTCTCCTCGTACGGTACAACAAACCAAGTCAAGAACCTCAACTATATTCCCAGCACTTGAAGTCCAATCTTCAGTTTTAGTAAGTTGTCTCTACTCTTACATTTTAATTTACTATTCCTAACTCTTGTACTTATATGATTGTGCCTCTGAAGATTTTTACTGAACTGTAGGCAAAATCCAATGTATGTAAGTACGTGACATTAAAGTAGCAGTGAACCATCTAATTTGCCTTCCTAATTGCTTGTAGGCCTGCAGGCAAACTTTCAATGATTTATGCATAAAAATACCCAGGTTACTACACAACCAACCTTTCGTTGGCTCAACATTGACAAAATATTCTTGTAATTTTATATTCTCCCATATTATATTCCACTTGAAAATAGACACAAAATGCTGGTGTAACTGAATGGGTCAGGCAGCATCTCTGGAGAAAATGAGTGGGTGATGCTTCGGGTCAGAACAGGGACTGTTCGATGTAACCATCAAAAAGGCCATCAGAGCTGGGACTGATTCAAGTAGTCCATGGCCACACATTTAACTTGATGAAAGTGAGATGAGTCAGAAGAGCAGTTTTTGAGGGTGAGGAATATTTTCCATCAGTTGGAGAAGAATGTTCTTAGAGGAGAATTGATTGTATCTTTGTTAAAGGACAAGCGGAGGGTCCTGACACCTTCCTGGAGGAGAATGAAGGTATAAAGGGTTTGGATTTCCATGGTAAAGAGGAATTGAAAGTTATTGAAGTGTTGAAGACCGTGTGAGATGTCTCGGACGTAGGTCGGAAGGGACTGGACAAGAGGGGAGCAGATAGAATCAAGGTATTTGGAGATGAGTTTAGTCAGAATCAATGACAGATTGTCTTATTTGTGGATTTTGGGAAGAGGTAGATACGGGCAGTATGGGTCCTGGGAACAATAAGGTTGAAGACTTTGGGGGGAGATCACCAGAGATGATGAGATCAGTAATGGTCTGGCAAATAGTGGTCTGGTGTTCGTCTGTGAGGATATGGTCAAGGGGTAGGTGTGAGGAGGTGCCCGAGAGCTAACACCTGACCTCAGCATGTTAGAGGTTAGCCTGCCAGACTACAATGGCACCTCTCCCGTTAATGGGTTTGGTAGCAATAGTGGGATTGTTACTGAGTGAGCGGAGGGCTGTGTATTCAGAGGCAGTCAGATTGGAGAAGATTAGAGGAGTGGAGATACCTTGCCAGCAGTTGGAAATAAGAAAGTTCTTAGAGGGTAGAAGGTTGGCTGGGCGAGTTTATGTGGAGGAGGAATGTTGGAGACAGAAGAATATTTTGACTATCATTAATTGATCTTTAAAAATATTTTTAAAATTTTTGGTGCATATTCATTAAATATTAAATTTCTGCCCTCTTGTCATCCTGTAGAGAAATCAGGACTGAATTTTTTTTAAAATTTGGAATGAGTTACACCTAATGAAAACTGATTTGCGGCCTCTATTGGGCCTCCATTTGCCTCATGAATAGCCTCCTTGTCGAGTCATGTGAAAGGAAGCCAGGTTAACTACATGATGGCAAATGTGGTACCGCTGATGAATAATTCTTGAAACCATTACACTAAAATGTAAGCAATCAGCTCGCAGGTATGAAGGTTAAGAATTAGTTCTCAGTTATGCAGCTGCAAAGATTTATCTGGTTGTCATACCAACTTGCCATTCAGAATTTCAATAAAAACCCTGCAGGAATGTATTCTCTCCTCAGTTCAGCTGTGGATGTGCTTTCAACAACTATATGTGAGAATTCCCCAGATTAGTATTTCTCTATAAACATTACAAATTGTTATGCTTTTCACATAAAGGCATAAGGTTCAAAATGTGACTGTAATAAAAATAAGGATGGAACTTGTTTATATATGTTTTTCATTCAGTTCAGGGAAAAATAAACTTTTTTTTCAAAAACATCTTGAATAATTCAATGAGTCCCTCCTCATTTCCTTAATATTTTAATAAATTACTGGTAGATGTCCCAATTAATCAATTGAAAATTTCATAAGTCTGTAGTAGTTGTCTGTGTACAATTTTCTATCTCCTTTTAGTTCATACATTTCTCATTTCCTTTGCTCTGATCTGATTTACTTTGGGCCAGCCAATAAAGCAGAAATCTACAATACATACGAGAATTATGATACATTTTAAATGCTCTTCATGAAAACATCATGAAGGACTGTAGAATTGTTATAATTTTTTTATTAGAAACAGGCAGTATTTATCATTTTTATCACCAATAACTTGCATCAATCTACAAGTTTTTAAGTTAGACAGTGGGGTTGGCGTTAGGGGCTGTAAGGTATATGCATATCCACATATGACTTGTTCTAACTATGGGTAGGGCATTTAATATTGAGAATAATGGAGACATGAATTGCAGATAGCATAAGCGTATCCTATTTATTCAACTGTTTAATTGCACTCAGCATGTGTGCATACATCATACATAAATGTGTAAAACTCAACTGCATACACTACACATCCCTCTTTTGAAAAGCAGAAATAATTTGGAAGGCTCTATTTATGAAATTAAACTATTCATAAGTATTTTGAGTCTCTGATCTTAAAGGAATTTGTGGCATTGGTATTGTATTGTAAAGTGTTATCTTCACTCCATCAATGGCATTTTGCACTGTTTCTTCCATAATGTCCATTGTTTTAATTTGTTATCACAAATTCTTCAGTAGTTTGGTAGTGCAATAAGGCGATTTATACTTCTAATTTTATATATTTTCACATGATATCTCTTTTGTTGGGAATACTTCAGGCTAGGACTTTATTCCTTGGAAGGCAGGAGACTGAGGGGTGATTTTACAGAGATCTATAAAATCCTGATGGGACAGATAGTGTCTTTTTGCCCAAGTTTTGGAGAAATCAGAAACAAGAAGACATATGTTTAAAGTGAGAGTGATAAGATTTAATACAAACCTGAGGGGCAGCTTTTGCACTCAGAGAGTGGTGGGTATATGAAACAAGCTGCCAGAGGTGGTAGCTAAGGCAACAATTAGAACAGCATTTAAGACACTCGGGCTGGTACATGGATAGGAAAGGTTCAGAGAGATATGGGTCAAACATGGGCAAATGTGACTAGCAAAGATGGGGGATTTATGCACGAGTTGGGTCAAAGGGCCTGCTTCTGTGCTGTATGACTATGACTCTCTATTTCTGCTATCAGTCTGAATGGACTTCTCAGATGTTGATACATTGTCAATCTCCCAATCTACCCGTGTTGCAGGCCTTACATTTCCTTTCATCATCACTCCCTCTGTTGCTGCAATAATATACACTGCACTCTGTTTTGCGTGTTGTCCAGGCAAATCATTCCATACATGCCAACAGGAGTGCAAATAGAGAAAGGAAACCATGGTACATATGAAAATAATAAACCAAAGGCAATAATAAATCACGATTATTTCTCTGTTCCATTTTCCAGTGACAGGTTTGTGAGATGGCATCAGACAAACAATCAATAATCTTATTGGAATTATTTTACTCCATACTAAGAGTTGAAAATTTGTATCTGTCTCAACTGCTGTTATACCACTATCCCTTCAAGCTTTGGTTGAACTGAACTCTTTTGGGCCCTGTGTTTGCTACTTTTTTTGTGATTTAACAGCAGCATTATCTCTTGTGAAATATTTCTTTATTCTTAGTTGAGTACGAAGTTTGTGAATTGATTTCTTACTTAAATTCGATGACCATTGTAATACTTGACTTCCAGTGATTCTTTGACATTTCTTACTGAGCTATCAACACCATTCTTTGATCTTGGATAATAATGATGAAATAAACATGTGCGCATAATACCACTTTGTATCATGATGTGTTAATTAAATGAAACCATGTACCCTTATCTGATTCTAACTTTTCTGCCATAGCACAGGTGAGAAAACGGATGTCATTTCTTCAGTATTACTTTCTGTTGT
Source organism: Raja brachyura (assembly GCA_963514005.1). The sequence continues at coordinate 50,921,596 of OY740783.1, forward strand.
AGATCTTAAAGATCCCCAGGGGCCTTGACAAGTGGATGTGGAAAGGATGTTTTCTCTTGAGGGATAATCTAGAAGTAGGAATTACTGTTTAAAAATAAGAGTTGCCTATTTAAGATATAGATGAGGTGAATTGTTTTTTTCTTGGTGAGTCTTTGGAATTTTTTCAAAGGATGCTCGAAGCAGAACTTCCGAGTTTGAAGGGTTATTGGGAGTGGGGGAATGCAGCGTTATAATCAGATCTACCCATAATTTTACTTCGGAGTCACGTGAGTTTTTCTGTACTTGATTATACCTACAGGAAAACGATGGATAGGAGGATGAAAAAGAAGGCTGCGTTGAAGCATGCCTCTCAGGACCGCGGGACTTCAGAGCAAAGTCAGCGGCCAACATCCCCGGAGCTGACCGCAGAACCGGCAGCACCCGTAACACGGGCCGGGAAAAAAGCGGGGAAGTCGGGGAGCCCCGCTCAGTCGGCAGGACACGACTCTCCACTACAGCAGTCCAGGGAGCTGCATACTGGTATGAGGACCGCGCGGGAGCAGGATAGACAAGACCCCGACTCCCTACCGCTTCAGTCTGAACATAAATGGACCAGCGGTAAAAAGGTGCATAAGACAGGGCCTGTCTCTTCGGCACACCCCAACTCTCCACCGTTGCAGTTCGTAAGAGTGCGGACCGGTGGGAAAACTGCACCAAAGTCACGTAGCCCCGCTGGAGCGGCTGGCACTGACTCTCCACCGCTTCAGTCTGCTAGATTGCGGGTTGGATAACAACACAGGAGTTGTGTAGCCCCGTAGGAGCGGCTGGCACCGACTCTCCACCGCTTCAGTTCGCTATATTGCCCCGTAGGAGCGGCTGGCACCGACTTTGCGTCGCATCAGTCCCGAAGACCCGGGACTGGCGGCAAGCCCGCGCGGATGTTGTGTAGCCCCGCTGGAGCGGCTGGCACCGACTCCTCACCGCCACAGTCGCAACAGACAGGCAGAAGATCCACCAGGAAGTTTTGTAGCCCCGCAGGAGCGGCTGGCACCTACTCTCCAACGCTTAAGTCCGGAAGACCGTGGACAAGCGGCATATCCGTGCGGGTGTCATGTAGCCCCGCAGGAACGGCTGGCACCGACTACCTACCTCAGTCCCATATACATCACCTTTGATGAGGTGCGGGCTGTCGGTAGAGGCACCATAGGTTCATCAGAATCTGGGGAAGACGACTTGCCGGTCGCAGATAGCGGCGGCAGTCGCATAGCTCGATTAGCGCATGGTCGTGCAGCTGCTCGAAAGGGACCTCCTCCAACAGGAGCGTGCTTCCCTAGGATCACGGAGATCCACGGCAGGCCCCTTGATAGGGCTGCCCAACATCTCTCCCTCCTCAATAGGGAGTGCAAGAAGCCAGAGACTAGCTGACTTCGAAGAGGGGTTGGTGGAAGATTCACAGTTGCAAGAGATGCCAGAAGAGGAACTTCTGGGAGGGTATTGAAGTTTGCCCAACCATCCCAGAAAGGGCAACCTCTTCAGCCAAGGCTAGCGGCTAGCATAAATTACCTGACGACTCACCAGCTACAAGAACAGGTAAGTTTGGAGACAACCAATAAATACATGGCTCCAGAAAATTGCGTGTCGCTGAATGTCCTACCATAAATACGCCCATATTGGGTACATCAGCCCTGGAATTAGGGCTCAGGAATTAAAAATCCAAAGGATCCTGAAATTACTGACCTCAGGCATCACGACATTTGCCAGGTCAATATACGGTACGGACATGACGGAAGAGCAGCAGGACGCATTAGCTCTGCTATGCAACACTCAGTACAAAATCAACTGTTTTCGGAAAAGCTCTATACATCCTACATTAAACCCCAAGTTTGTGGGTTTGTGTAAGGCCAATGTTACGCCGCCACCAAGACAATTGTTTGGTGATGACCTGCCTAAACAGGTAAAGGATCTCGATGAGAAAACTAAAGCGGTTGGGTTGATAAAACCGCTTTCCTCCAGCAAACCACCAGCGTACCAAAGGCACCATCCATATGCAACAGCGAACAGGCCTCGGGTTCAACCCAACAGGAGGACGGGAACTAACCCTAAGGTTGCGCCTTATCAACAGAGGCCTTTTTTAAGGCCCACAGCGACCAGCCTGGAAGATGCGCCAACCCCACATCCCAGCAACACAGCAACCCAAGAAAGGCCAGAAGATCAGGCCCCACCGGTAACCATGGAGGTAAGGGGGTCTGGTTCCCTTGGGAGTGCTGCATGCAAAACCTCACTAGTAGGAGGGAGATTGCGTCTGTTTGGGGATGCATGGAGTTCTATAACTTCTGACACTTTCATATTACAAAGTATTCAAGGTTACGAAATTGAATTCATAACGGACAACTTCCCCCAGCTCAGCATGTACCTAGCCGGAAATTTGTACTTCCTCACAAAGAGAAAGTGGAAGGACATGCAGAGTTATTAAGATTGTACACCAAGGGGGTTATAGAAAAAACGATACATGAACCTCTTGAGTTTGTATCTAACATCTTTACTAAAACGAAAAAAGATGGTGGATGCCGTATCATAATTGATTTAACCCAATTGAATATGTTTGTATAATATACCCATTTCAAGATGGAAACATTTGAAATGGCTAAGCAACTGTTTTACAGAGGGTACTTCATGGCCTGCATCGATCTAAAAGATGCATACTATTCAGTACCTATATGTAAACATCACCGTAAATACTTAAAATTTTTCTGGATGGGGCAGCTATGGCAGTATAAAGCATTACCTAATGGACTTACAACTGCCCCCAGGTTATTTACCAAAATACTAAAACCAGTATTGGCGTCTCTACGAAGACAAAACCACATAGTCATGGCATATCTTGATGACATTCTGATTGTGGGAAAAACTATGGAATTAGCTAAATCGGCTGTGACAACTACCAAGTCACTGTTCGAAAAACTGGGGTTCATCATCCATCCAGACAAATCAAAATTTAACCCTTCTGTGATTATGGACTACCTGGGATTCACGGTTAACACCAATCATATGATTATCACTTTCCCAGAGAGCAAAGTAACAGACATTATAGAGGCATGTAAAAGCCTTGCTTGCGCCAGGAAACCAACTATTAGACATGCTGCCAAGGTGATTGGAAAACTTGTAGCTACATTTCCAGCTGCACAATTTGGACCATTACATTACCAAAATTTGCAAAGAGCAAAGATCTCAGCATTAAAAACAAATGCTGGACATTTTGACAGACCTATGCAGCTGCCAAACAAAGCAAAAGATGAGCTATGATGCTGGATTAACAATATTCGTGATTGTTTCAATCCCACCATAGTGTCAAACCCGTCGGTCGTGTTACAAACCGATGCAAGCGCCCAGGGCTGGGGAGCTACCGACACCACTTCAAGTTGTGGTAGCAGATGGGATTTGTACGAATCTACTATACTCCAATCACAAGGTATAAACTATTTGGAAATGCTGGGAGCATTTCATGGACTGCGGGCTTACTGCACGGACATGCATCATACGCATGTCCGTCTACAAATAGATAATACCACAGTGGTGGCATATTTAAACCATATGGGTGGTATCAAGTCGATAACTTGCAATGAGTTGGCAAACATAATTTGGCACTGGTGTATTGAAAGAAATATTTGGATATCAGCTACATACCTTCCGGGTAAGCTGAATACAGTGGCGGACACCAGGTCACAAGTATTCAATGACAACACCAAGTGGATGTTGAACCCCCAAATATTTGCTAATATTATAGCCAAGTATGGAACATCAGATATCGACCTCTTTGCGTCCAGGCTGAACCATCAGATACCAACATATGTCTCTTGGGAACCAGATCCTGGGGCAGTAGCGATGGACGCGTTCTCGCTACATTGGGGGAAATTGTTCTTCTTTGCATTTCCCCCTTTCTGACTCATCAGTCAGGTATTGCAGAAAATCCAGCTAGACTCTGCATCTGGTATTCTGATAATACCCGACTGGCCCACTCAACCATGGTTCCCGGTGGTCCTCGATATGGTGAAGGAACCATGGGTGCAGGTTCCCAAATGCCCGAATCTAGTGACCCATCCCATAACAGGGGACAGTCATCCGTATCATGGTCATCTGAACCTGTTGACTTGCAGGTTCTGAAGAGGCCATTACTGGGATTCGGGCAAGGAAACAGTACTTCACCCACATGAGGAAATGGGAGGCTTTCTGTTCCTGGACCAATACCACCTACAACTCTGCCACGATCACTGATGTGTTGGAATTCCTCGCGGGCCTTCACTATGTTGAGGGCCTTAGCTACAGTGCCATCACCAGTGCCAGAAATGCATTGTCATCCTACCTCAATATCGGAGTAGGATCCCACCAGCTGGTATCGAAACTTATGAGGGGTATTTTTAATTCTAACCCTTCCCTACCACGCTATAATATGACCTGGGACATTGGGGTTGTGTTGTCCCTACTCAGGAGGCGGTCACCAGTTTCAGATCTACCACTGGATAAACTCACCTTCAAAGTGGTGATGTTAATGGCACTGATCACAGCTCAATGGGTCCAGGCCCTCCGCAAACTAAAACTGGACAGGATGGTCTCGACCCCCACCACATCTTCTTTATAACCTTCTTTATAGATGAATTACTCAAACATCATAGACCTGAGACAACAGGTCTGAAATTGGAATTCCGAGCATACCTCGTTGATGTACGACTCTGCATAACCACCTATCTTCAATATTACATTAATGTCACCCAAAACATCAGGAGAATGGAAACAGGTCTGTTCATCAGTTTCAAAAACCCACATCACAGGGTGACGGTGCAGACTGTGCAGCAGGTGTAGACACTGCCATTTTAAAATCTCATTCTACTAGGGCTGCATCCACATCAGCGGCGAGGACCATGGAGGTACCCATGGATCATGTCCTCGCAACAGCAGGCTGGGCCAGTGAAGGAACAATTCAACGTTTCTATAACAAACATGTGGCCGTTCCCGCAACGTTTGCGGATTCAGTTTTAAGTGCTTTACCCTAAACGTTTCCCCGAATTCAGGGTTTTTTTGTTTGTATTAATAAATACCTTATTTTTCAGCTTTGTTCAAGTCTGAAATACGTTAACATAATTCCTCCATCAGTGAATACGGCAGTGTGTGAGCATGGACGTGGTCCAGGGCATGACATCACAGAGTTTTGAAATCTTCACAAAGTCAATCACATGACCCTGAAGTAAAATAGTAAGATTAAATGAGAACTTACGAGTTTGAAGTTTGATCCTTATTTTGTGAGGATTAACGATGAGGGATTTCGTGCCATCCGCTCCCAACCCTCAATAATAAGGTCAACTGGTATATTAGTGTCTCTTAATCTTACTATCTCCAGTCAGAGCTGCTATCTGTGATTTCACACCGCTGCTTTGAAGAATGTCGTGCATGCGTGCTGGCGGGGTCTTCACAAAATCCCTCATCGTAACTCCTCACAAAATAAGGATCAAACTTCAAACTGGTAAGTTCTCATTTAATCGTACTATTTTACTAAGTTGTAGGGCAACTTTGATGCTCACTCTTGGTCCTAAAGTTTTGTAGGAGTGCTGCTCTCTGAGTAGTAAGTTCTCAATTCCCTTCTCACATTAGAGTAGCGTGGCATGGTGGCGTAGCGGTAGAGCTGCTACCTCACAATGCCAGAGACCAAGGTTCGATCCTGCCTATGTGCCTGCCTGCTTATCTTTACAGAGTTTGTACTTTCTCCCAGTGACCTGCGTGGGTTTTCTCTAAGATCTTCGGTTTCCTCCCATTCTCCAAAGGAGTACAGGTTTGTAGGTAAATTGGCTTAGTATAAATGTACAATTGTCCCCAGCGTGTGTAGGAGCGTGTTAGTGTGTGGGGATCATTGGTTGGTGCGGACTCAGTGGGCCGAAGGGCCTGTTTCTACATCTCGAAACTAAACTAAACTAGTCAATATATCCTCTTATACTGTAGAACATAGTACAGTGCAGCACAAGAACAGGCATGTTGTCCACAGTGTTGTGCTGAACATGATGCCTAGCTGAAGTGATTTCATCTGCTATCAAGTGATCCATATCCCTCTATTCCCTGTAAATCAATGTGCCTATCTAAAAGCTTCCTAAATGCCACAATCGCATATGCCTCCACCACTACCCCTGGCAATGTGTTCCATGCCCCCACCATGTTTTCTGTAAAAAACCTGCCCCACACATCTCCATTATATTTCCCCTCCCTCACTTTATGGCTATGCCTTTTAGTGTTGGGCAAGTTCTTTGGAAAGGTCTTGTCAGCAAATGTGCTTACTGTAAAGGTGTCTTTACTGGCTTGCTTCTGTACTCTTGAAAATACACTTGTCTACTAGTTCATCAAGATCTTTAACTGCTCTGGTGATTGCCTTTAACTTCATGATATTGTTGCTTTGTGTGAAATTTTTCCAGATCCTGTCCTCTGAATACATTTGGTGACATTTAGCAAAAACCTTGTTCTGTTAACAACTCATCATCAATTATACGGTGGTAGACGAAAATGCTGGAGAAACTCAGCGGGTGTGGCAGCATCTATGGAGCGAAGGAAATAGGCAACGTTTCGGATCGAAACCCTTCTTCAGACCCAAAATGTCTATCTTCGATTTTTCAGCATCTGCAGTTCCTTCTTAAACATCAGTTATACGATGCCTTGTGTCCACATTTGAACATTTGTGGGACTACACCCATCTTTTTAATGTTTTTAAGTAGAATTATACAACTATTCTTTCTTTTTGTGTTCCTGCAACTAGAGTTGTCTTTAGTGTCTTCAATATGAAGATCATGTTTCATTCTACATTTGCCATATGCTCTTGTGATAACCTTGACAATGTGTCTGTAATTGTATTTTATATTAAACTACTTCATTAAATGGTGCACTACTATTAAAATAAATTAATAATCCACCTTTGTGTTCTCAACATAACTATTGTAAGAGTTGATGACTTGCTAATAACGGTTTGTAGTCTGTGACCAAAGGAAAATGTCTGCCCAATAGGAAATTATTTTTTAAAAGTTCATTCCAAGACAACTCCAGATGCGTTAATTTGAACGTAATTTCTCTCACTTTTCATCAGTGATGTGAATGCAATTACGGCTCCTGCTTCATACATCGATGCACCATGCAGGTTTCTACCTATTTTCAACCTCATTCGTTTCCCAGACTCTTCTCACACTCATCGTATGCCTTTTGCTGCCCATTGACCTGATTCCATTTCTTGTCTCTCAGTAACTGGATCTAATTGCATCAGCACTGTCGAAGGTTCTGGCACAAATCCAGCATGCCCAGGGATGACTGAAGTTCTGTAATTGTTTCATGATTCCTTGCCTTCACAATTGCTTCCACTTTTTGCTTTTGACTGATTGCAATCCATATGCAACTAATTTTAGCCCAAAAGTTAAAGCAGAAAATGCTTGAAGCATTCAGCAGTGCAAGCAACATTTGTGAAGAGTAAAATGGAATTAATATTTCAGCAATCACAAAAAAAGGGGAAAGAAAAGTTTGTTTTAAGTTGCAGACTCTGAGGGGTGGAAAGAACCAATCCAAGCAAAAAACATTTGCCAGATTGCACTTGGAGAATTGTAAATAGTCAGTCTGTTTTGTCAGGGATGCGAGTTTAAACTAAAGGGAATAGGTTTAAAGTGAAAGACGAGAAATGAAACAACATTTGAGGGACAAGATTTTCAGATGGATGGTTGTGGTTATAGGGAATTAACTGATAGAAGCAGATGCAATTACAACATTTTGACAGGTGCTTGGATAGGTAAGTAGAGGGTGTTTTAGGTTTTTTTTAGTTTAGAGATCCAGTGCGAAAACAGGCCCTTCGGCCCACCGAATCCAGCGATCACCGCACACTTACAGTATCCTAGACACACTAGGGACAATTTTTTTTTTACACTTATGCCAAGGCAATTAACCAACAAACCTGTACATCTTTGGAGTGTGGGAAAAAAACAAAGATCTCAGAGAAAACCCGTGCAGGTCATGGGAAGAATGTACAAACTCCGTACAGATAAGCACCCGTAGGCAGGATCGAACCCCGGAGTCTGGAGCTGTAAGGTAGTAGCTCTGCCACTACTCAACTGTCCTCTGTAAGAACCACCCTGATTCCCAGGCCAGAGGTAGCCTATGATCAGCATCACAAACAATGCCTGGCTACTGGAAAACACCGGTACCTCTGAGTAAACTGAGGCCACAAGCAAATGAGCCATAACAGGGTGGTTATTGGACCAATTCACCTTGTCAGCCAACTCCTTATAAACCCAGGATACTCAGCCAGGAGGTGAGAGAAGGAGGACAGGAAAAAGGTGTGAGTGGAAGATCCCCCCTAGCCAACCTGTTATGCAGGCAAGGGACAGGGCAAGCAGGGGGAGCGCTGTCTGAGGGAAATTCACACGGTGCAAATCCAATGTGATACAGACACACACCGCGATGAACAGGAAGGTTGGTGCTGTAATTAAGATGGCTAAAGTGTATGGTACGTCCTTTAAAAGGGGGAGGGGGAGGGGTGGAGATGGAGAAGGAATGGAGACAACTTTAAAAAAGCCAGACAACCTTTAAGAAGCCAGAGATACATGGCTGTGACATTTAACATTAGCAGTCGGTTATCCTTGGTTCTGAAAACTACTGCTTATGTTTTCTTTCCCCAATGAGCCAAAGAAATTCACCGGTCAGCACCAGCTACAACCTACAAGAACCTATGAGAACCTTTGACCTCCTGGCAACCCACTAGGACCTCCTGGCGACCCACCTATGGCACGAGAATTCTCACTACTCTCCATGGTGACTGCATTCTAGTCGACCATAATGAGTCGACCATGGCGACTAGTTCCCAGAATGCGGGAACTCCTCACGACCATGAAGGCGATTCACCGGCAACTACCCGTGAGCATGTGACGACTGCATAGTCTTCTGCAGTCGCCTAAAAAGTCGCCTGAGTGGAACAGGCCCACTAGTCACTCGAACAAACCTGAGACTGTCACCACTACCTCTTGAGTCCAGGGGAAGTTGTTGGGATGAATCTAAGTTGCCTGTGCCTCCTCACTGATGATGAGGAACTGCACCTTCGATTGGACCTGGATTTTGTCGACATTATTGTTTGATTTTGAAAAGAAAGCCGATCATGTGAGTTCACCTTATTTCGAGTAGTTTTAGTTTAGAGTTATAATGCGGAAACGGGCCCTTTGGCCCACTGAGTCTATGTCGACCAGTGATCCCCATACACTTGCATATCCTATACACTAGGAACAATTGCACAATCTTTACTTAAGCCAATTAACCAACAAACCTGTGTGTATTTGGAGTGTGGGAGGAACCCGGAGTATCCGGGGAAAACCCAAGCATTCACAGGGAGAACGCGTAAATTGAACCCATGTCTCTGGCGCTGTAAGGTAGCAATTCTACCACTGTGCCACCCTCTATGCAAGTGTAGTCATTGGTGATCTGTGGTATCCCTAATGCCACAAGGGATACAGGCTGAATATAACCATATAACCATATAACAATTACAGCACGGAAACAGGCCATCTCGGCCCTTCAAGTCCGTGCCGAACAACTTTTTTCCCTTAGTCCCACCTGCCTGCACTCATACCATAACCCTCCATACCCTTCTCATTCATATGCCTATCCAATTTATTTTTAAATGATACCAACGAACCTGCCGCCACCACTTGCACTGGAAGCTCATTCCACACCGCTACCACTCTCTGAGTAAAGAAGTTCCCCCTCATGTTACCCCTAAACCTCTGTCCCTTAATTCTAAAGTCATGTCCTCTTGTTTGAATCTTCCCTATTCTCATAGGGAAAAGCTTGTCCACATCAACTCTGTCTATCCCTCTCATCATTTTAAAGACCTCTATCAAGTCCCCCCTTAACCTTCTGCGCTCCAGAGAATAAAGACCTAACTTATTCAACCTATCTCTGTAACTTAGCTGTTGAAACCCAGGCAACATTCTAGTAAATCTGCTCTGTACCCTCTCTATTTTGTTGACATCCTTCCTATAATTGGGCGACCAAAATTGTACACCATACTCCAGATTTGGTCTCACCAATGCCTTGTACAATTTTAACATTACATCCCAGCTTCTATACTCAATGCTCTGATTTATAAAGGCTAGCATACCAAAAGCTTTCTTTACCACCCTATCTATATGAGATTCCACCTTCAAGGAACTATGCACGGTTATTCCCAGATCTCTCTGTTCAACTGTATTCTTCAATTCCCTACCGTTTACCATGTACGTCCTATTTTGATTTGTCCTGCCAAGGTGTAGCACCTCACATTTATCAGCATTAAACTCCATCTGCCATCTTTCAGCCCATTTTTCCAACTGGCCTAAATCACTCTGTAGACTTTGGAAATCCTCTTCATTATCCACAACACCCCCTATCTTGGTATAATCTGCATACTTACTAATCCAATTTACCACCCCTTCATCCAGATCATTGATGTACATGACAAACAACAATGGACCCAACACAGATCCCTGAGGCACCCCACTAGTCACCTGCCTCCAACCTGACAAACAGCCATCCACCATTACCCTCTGGCTTCTCCCATTCAGCCACTGTTGAATCCATCTTGCTATTCCTGCATTTATACCCAACAGTTGAACATTCTTAACCAACCTTCCTTAAGGAACCTTGTCAAAGGCCTTACTGAAGTCCATATAGACAACATCCACTGCTTTACCCTCGTCAATTTCCCTAGTAACCTCTTCAAAAAATTCAAGAAGATTAGTCAAACATGACCTTCCAGGCATAAATCCATGTTGACTGTTCCTAATTAGACCCTGTTTATCCAGATGCTTATATATATTATCTCTAAGTATCTTTTCCATTAATTTGCCCACCACTGAAGTCAAACTAACCGGTCTATAATTGCTAGGTTTACTCTTAGAACCCTTTTTAAACAATGGAACATATGTGCAAATTAAATTATGAGCTTCACTGCCACCATGGATGATTGGACCAAAGAGCCCATTTCATTACTTTACAACTCTATGACTCTGGGAATCAAATGGAGATCAAGATTGTCCAGGTGACCAATGCTATTGGAGCCACTTAAGTGAAAATCATTAATGCTCCTTATTTATAGCATTGTTGGTGCGGGGGAGGGTAAGTATAGGAAGTTGAACCGGGAGGGGGGGGGGAGGAGGAGGAGGGAGAAAAATAATGAAGCTGAAACTGAGATGTGAAAAGGCTGTTACTGGAAATTTGAAACAAAAAAATGCTGAAAATGCACCCTTGTCACTAATTTATAATGTATTTAGATGTGCACACATTTTGTTAACTAACTGCTTGAATACCTAAATATATTCCAAATAGTAATTCAAAAGGTTGTCGTAAACCTGACATTTGTTGAATTCCGAAGTTGTAAGCAAAGATTGAGTGAAGGGAGTGAAGGCTGAGACTCGCATTTGTCCCACAGTTGGTGGTGTTTTGATGGATGTGATGCTGGGAGCTATGCGATTGTGTAATGCGATGCTCTTCCATACTGACCGGAGCAAAATGTCAGCCAGCATCACCAAAAGGCACGGCTGGAGATTGCGACTTGGGTTAGTTGACAGTATGTGGCAATGAAAGTGATTTAGCAACCCAAGTCAATCAGACAAAGTGAGCATCTGATGTGTCTTTAACCCCAATCTTCTCGTGTTGTCCTCCTAAACATAATGCTGCATGTCATTCCTAACACACACTCATCTTCCAGGTGCACTCATCTGCTTATACAATTCATCCATTTAACCATCAAAGATATCCCGCTGATATGCAGCACATCTTCAGCATTCATTTGTCGCACAATGGCACTCTGGGTCTGAAGAAGGGTTCTAACCTGAAACGCCACCTATTCTTTTTCTCCAAGGATACTGCCTGACCTGCTGAGTTACTCTGGCATTTTGTGTCTATCTGGTAACATTGGTTATCTTACCTCTGGGACTCTTACTTAGATTTCTTATGGGTAGCATTGATTTCTTTGGTTAAATTTCTTGGAATTGAGGTGCAAAGGGATGAATACCACAGAACAATTGCATCATGCCAATGCCTGGGCATTTTGCATGTTCCCATCAAATGATCAACTTGTGATTGTGTTCCAGCTGCACCTTAATGGATGCCATGGCAGCTGATGCACATACCCGAGAGATCCTGGTGCCTTAAGAGCTACGCACTTGGTCACAGAGGCCCTGCAACAATAGGAACCGAGTCAAAACTGGAAATAGACACAAAATGCTGGTGTAATTCAGCAGGTCTAGAGAAAAGGTGATGTTTTGGGTCGAGACCCTTCTTCATACTGAAAGATAGAGGTAATGGTGGGGGGCATTGCAAATATTTAAACGGGACTATTTGTTGATTTGGATTGGTATTTGGGAATTTGGTATTTAGAGATCACAGGAAGTAGGAGATCACAGATAATAAGATCATGGAATATAGAGCTCGTGGAAAACCATTGGTAGAGTCTGTCAGAGAATGGTAAAAGAGATAATTTGCCAATTGCATGACTAGAGAAGGGGGTGTGATATGATACAAGAACGCAGGAGCGAGTAGGGAGGATGCTGCCTCATGACAGGATCTATAATGAACTTAGTTTGTTGGGAAACTAAGGTAATATAACATGTGTAGGAAGGAACTGCAGATGCTGGTTTAAATTGAAGATGGACACAAAATGCTGGAGTAACTCAGCAGGACATGTAGCATCTCTGGAGAGAGGAATGGGTGACGTTTCGGGTCGAGACCATTCTTCAGACTGATGTCAGGGGAGTGGGCGGTGTATAAAGGAAGTGTATTGATAAGGAAGTGTAAGGTGTGAAAACAGGACAAAGGGACTGACAGGTCGGTGGAGGCGCTGCAAGTCGGCAGCATGGCCAGCAGCGTGTTAGCTTTTTCTACTTTTTTTGTATTTTTAGTGTGTTTAAATGTATGTTTTTAATGTTTCTCTGTGTGTCTTGTGTGGGATGAGGTGTGGGGGGTTAAGGGGGAAACAGTTTTGGTCGTCTCCTCCACGGAGAGGCGACTTCTTCCATGTCGCCTCCCCCGTGGTCTAACATCGAGGATCGGTGCAGCCCTTCCCGGAGACGTGGCCGAGGCTTCGGCAGCGGGCGCAGTGTGGACTCTCGTCGCCAGTCCGACTCAACGCGGAGCGGGCGAGCTCTCACCCGGGCTTGCTGGAGGGGAGCGCTCCATTTGCTGAGCTCCAGCCAGCGTGGCGTCCTGTGCCTGGGATCCCTCGTTGGGGGCCCGGGAGGAGAAGAGCTCCGACTGCCGGCCCGCGGCCAACTTCTAACACGGGCGCGGCGTGGACTTATCATCCTGAGCGGGGTCCCTTGCCAGGGTTCCCTGGAGAGGAGTTCCAACCGCCGGCCCTGCGATCTGCGGTGCTTCTGGCTGCTGCGCGGCGGGAACTTTAAATCTTCGACTGCCGGCCTGCGGTATACACCGACCTGAAGCTGTGGTCTCCGGTGGGGAGGCATCGGTTCAGCACTCACCTGGACTTTTACCTTGTCTACTTATCTGGACGCTCGCAGCGGCGGTTGCAGAGGGTTGAGGTCCCGACCACGGGGGAAAATGGAGAAGGACTGGCCAAATTTTGTGCCTTCCACCACGGTGATGAATACTGTGGCGGATGTTTATGTTAAATTTTTATTGTGCTTTTGTGTGTTCTTTTTCATTCTACCGCTGCTGGCAAATTCATTTCACTTGCACTTTATGTGCAAGTGACAAATAAAATTGATTGTGATTGTGATTGTGATGAAGATCAAGGAAAATGTAGAATAAATCATTGTTAGTTGGGAGAAGGTAACAACAAAGCCAACAGAGATAAAATGTAGTAGGAGACAGTAAGACTGGTCAGAGAACTGGGAAGAGGGAGGGGATGAAGAGAGAGGGAAAGCAAGGGCTACTTGAAGTTTGAGAAGCCAATGTTCATACCGCTGGGATGTAAGTTGCCAAAGCGAAATATGAGGTGCTGTTCGTCCATTTCCGGTTGCTAAACACATTAACTCCCCCTCCCATTCTCACACTGACCTTTCTGTCCTGGGCCTTCTCCATTGTCAGAATGAGGCCTAGTGCACATTTCAAGGTAATATAACATACAGATGCAAAGAACTGCAGATGCTGGTGTACAAAAAAAGGCACAAAGTGCTGGAGTAATTTAGCGGAGTTAGGCAGCATCTCTGGAGAACAGGGATAGGTAACATTTCAGGTCCTGAAAGTAATATAACAGTTCTTGGTCACAATCATTACTTAGCAATCCACTGATCCAAAAGAGAAAAAGATTCTATGCCTACGAGTATTTTAAAAATCACCCCTTCTTAAATGAATAGAACTTGTCTTTCTCATAGCAGTTAATATTTTTAAATAATGTAATGATTGAGTAATTGGATTTAAAAATAGCTTATTATGATATTGAAGTATTATCATGAGCTTGATCTCAGATCATTTCATTTTCCCTCTCTTTTCACCTGATATCTACCGTATTTGATGTTTGGGCAATATATTTGAATTGGATACTTATAACATACTATGATAATAAATTTATATATTTTCTCCACGAAATAGAATTTCATCTCTAAACAAGACCAATTCTGACTGCAACTGAGATTCAGGAGCTTTTCAGAAGGCTACTGTAAATAGCTGGCGTAAATCTCCTGTGGATTTAAGCTATTAGTCAAACAGCACATGCACTGAGAAGATAATTTAATACCACTCAGCACATGAATAGACCCGGGGACAGCCCTCTGCACAAATCCTGAGTGAATTGCTTTCAGTTCGAGTTGTCTTGACCTAAATGCTGCATTTCCGAGGTTGAACTGCCCTGATCTGAAGTGGATCTATTTCAATGCATTTATCATCAGAAATTTGCATCACACAAGAATCATTTGGATGTGATATTATTCCATATTTTCTAAGATATTTGAAGTGCCATATCATATAATATAACAATTTTGCAAAAACATCTCACTAAATTAAATCACAGATTATATCTTCACTAATTATGTGAATTATACTTACGATACAATACGATATAACTTTATTTATCCCAGGAGGGAAATTGATCTTTCAACAGTCATAAAGCGCAAAATCCATGAAACATGAAATTAAAGTGACGAGTGGAAAGGGTTGGGGATGTGCAAAGATTGGGGAGGGGGGCGGGGGGCCGGGGGGGGCGGGGGAAAGGGGGGTCAGTCTACCTCATGACAGAAGGGGGAGGAGTTGCACAGTTTCATAGCCACAGGGAAGAAGGATCTTCTGTGGCATTCTATATTGCATCTTGGTGGAACCAGTCTGTTGCTTAACATTCTCCTCAGGCTGAGCAGTGTGTCATGTTACTTAGTATTTACGCCTCTGAATGCCAGATAAGTGGTATGAAAATGGACAGATTCTTGCAGGAAACATAAAAACATAGAAAATAGGCGCAGGTGTAGGCCATTCGGCCCGTCGTGCCAGCACCACCATTCAATATGATCATGGCTGATCATCCAAAATCAGTACCCCGTTCCTGCTTTTTCCCCATATCCCTTGATTGCTTTAGCCCTAGGAAGAGGGGGAGAAGGGGATATGGTGGTGGGTGTCTTCACCGACCGGTGAACCACCCATGCTCACAGGCTTTGAACCTGCTCCTGGGTACAATCTTCCACTGAAGAGCCGGCTCCCGGGCTGATCGGTGAAGCACAGCCCAGGCCAGCAAATGTAACTGACAGCCACTGCCCGCAGAACAGCTAAGCAGCTGGTGAGGCCCTGCCCTCTGGCTCTGGTTCTCAGAGCTGCCGTATAAATTGCATGCTTTAATGTAGCTTTGGATGTTAGTAAATGCCAATCTATTCAATTACAAAAATACCATTACGCAGCTTAAGTTCTTTTTGATATTAAATCTCTTTTAAACAAAAAACAAAATTAACTTTAATTTAACTTTAAAAATTAAATTAAATTAGATACATTTATACCAACTCAATTAACTTAAATAAAACTGGAAATAGTTGTACTTAGCGCATTCCCCTAACAGCCATTTCTTCTCATTGAGCCAGCTGGACTTGCTCCAAGTTAATCTGGCACAGACAGAGCAGGCAGATTTCCCAGTCTAAATGCTGGTAAGTCTGAGGAACTAATTTTCCTCTTGGACTCCACGAAGGATAAGTAGGGTTAAGAGACAAAAAGCTGACAAATCTGCGTTTGAATCAGACACCACGGCTATCCTTCATCTCCCCCTCTTCCTTTTTCTGCTTCTTCTCAGCCTTCCACCAGTGGTTGGCTCTCACTGTTTGGAAGGCTATTTCTTACCTTCATGGATTGGTTTGCAGAAGTCAAAGACATGTAATGGTCACCTTTCTAATCTAAAATATAACCGACTTAATATGGTGAAGTCAATTTGCCCCTGTATATGCCCGCTGTGCCTGTATATATGAAGTCATATTCATTGAATAGTGAGCTGTGAATAAATGGAATAGCCATATGTATACAAGGTAGCTGCAAGAGCAGGTCAGAGGCTAGGAATCCTATGGCAAGTAACTCACTTTTTCAACTCCCCAAAGCTTGTCCGCTACTTACAAGGCTCCAACACACACTATCCAATATCCAACACACACTAAGGACAATTCTCACATTTACCAAGCCAATTAACCTACAAACCTGTACGTCTTTGGGCTGTGGAAGGAAGCCGAAGATCTTGGAGAAAACCCATGCGGGTCACGAGGTGAAAGTACAAACTCCGTACAGATAGCACCCGTAGTCGAGATCGAACCCGGGTCTCCAGCACTGCATTCGCTGTAAGGCAGCAACTCTACTGCTGCGCCACCATGCGCGCCTTCATCATTCTTCTAAACTCCAGCGAGTACAGGCCAAGTGCCGACAAATGCTCATCATAGGTTAACCTACTCATTCCTAGGATTATTCTTGTAAACCTCCTCTGGACCCCCTCCAGAGTCAGCACATCCTTCCTCAGACATGGCGCCCAAAATGGCTCATAATATTCCAAATTCGGCCTTATCCAGAGAATAAGGGATGGTGGGTTTCTAAAATGGGTATATTTTAATGATAGGAGCATTGTAAGAAAGGTGGATGAACTTAGAGCCTGGATTGACACCTGGAAATATGATGTTGTGGCAATCAGTGAAACATGGTTGCGGGAGGGTTGTGATTGGAAACTAAATATTCTAGAATTCTGTTGCTTCAGGTGTGATAGAATTGGAGGGACCAGAGGTGGAGGGGTTGCATTGCTTGTCAGAGAAGATATTACAGCAGTGCTTTGGCAGGATAGATTAGAGGGCTTATCTAGGGAGGCTATTTGGGTGGAACTGAGAAGTGGGAACGGTGTAGCAACACTTTTAGGGGTGTATTATAGACCGCCAAATGGGGAGCGAGAATTGGAAGAGCTAATATGTAAGGAGATAGCAGATATTAGTAGTAAGCACAAGGTAGTGATTGTGGGAGATTTCAATTTTCCAAAAATAGACTGGGAAACACATTCTGTAATTGGGCTGGATGGTTTGGAGTATGTAAAATGTGTGCAGGATAGTTTTTTGCAGCAATACATAGAGGTATCGACCAGAGAAGGGGCAGTGCTGGACCTCCTGTTAGGAAATGAGGCAGGTCAGGTGACGGAGGTATGCGTTGGTGAGCACCTCGGGACCAGTGATCACAATACCATTAGTTTCAATATAATTATGGAGAGAGTCAGAACTGGACCTAGGGTTGAGATTTTTGATTGGAGAAAGGCTAACTTTGAGGGAATGCGTAATGATTTAAAAGGAGTGAATTGGGACATTTTGTTTTATGGGAAGGATGTAGAAGAGAAATGGAGGACATTTAAAGGGGAAATCGTAAGAGTACAGAATCTTTATGTCCCTGTTCGGTTGAAAGGAAATAGTAAAAATCGGAAAGAGCCATGGTTTCAAGGGAAATTGGACGCCTGGTTCGAAAAAAGAGAGATATCTACAATAATTATAGGAGGCATGGAGTAAATGAGGTACTAGATGAGTATAAAGAATGTAAAAAGAATCTTAAGAAAGAAATACGAAAAGCTAAAAGAAGATATGAGGTTGCTTTGGCAAGAAAGGTGAAAGTAAATCCAAAGGGTTTCTACAGCTATATTAATAGCAAAAGGATAACGAGAGATAAAATTGGACCATTAGAGAGCCAGAATGGACAGCTATCTGCAGAGCCAAAAGAGATGGGGGAGATATTGAACAATTTATTTTCTTCGGCATTCACCAAGGAGAAGGATATTGAACTCTGTGAGGTAATGGAAAAAAGTAGCTATGGAAACTATGAGATTCAAAGAGGAGGAAGTACTGACACATTCGAAAAATATAAAAGTGGGTAAGTCTCCAGGTCCTGCCAGGATATTCCCTAGGACATTGAGGGAAGTTGGTGTAGAAATAGCAGGGGCTATGACAGAAATATTTCAAATGTCATTAGAAACGGGAATAGGACCAGAGAATTGACGCACTGCGCATGTTGTTCCATTGTTTAAAAAGGGTTCAAAAAATAAACCTAGCAATTATAGACTTGTTAGTTTGACATCAGTGGTGGGCAAATTAATGGAAAGGATACTTAGAGATAATATATATAAGCATCTGGATAAACAGGGTCTGATCAAGAACAGTCAACATGGATTTGTGCCTGGAAGGTCATGTTTGACAAACCTTCTTGAATTTTTTGAAGAGGTTACTAGGGAAATTGATGAGCAGTGGATGTTGTCTATATGGATTTCAGTAATCCTTCAGTAAGGATTGACAAGGTTCCCCATGGAAGGTTGGTTAAGAAGGTTCAATCTTTGGGTGTTAATGGCGGAGTAGCAAGATGGATTCAACAGTGGCTGAATGGGAGATGCCAGAGAGTAATGGTGGATGGCTGTTTGTCAGGTTGGAAGCTGGTGACCAGTGGGGTGCCTCAGGAACCTGTGTTGGGTCCACTGTTGTTTATCATGTCCATTAATGATCTAGATGATGGGGTGGAAAATTGTATAAGTAAGTATGCAGATGATACTAAGATAGGGGGTGCTGTGGATAATTAAGTAGATTTTCAAAGTCTACAGAGAGATTTGGGCCATTTGGAAGAGTGGGCTGAAAGATGGCAGATGGAGTTTAATGCTGATAAGTGTGAGGTGCTACATCTTGGCAGGACAAATGAAAATAGGACGCACATGGTAAATGGTAGGGAATTGAGGAACGCTGTGGAACCGAGGGATCTAGGAATAACTGTGCATAGTTCCCTGAAGGTGGAATCACATGTAGATAGGGAGGTAAAGAAAGCTTTTGGTGTGCTGGCCTTTATAAATCAGAGCATTGAATGTAGTAGGGAAGTAATGTTAAAATTGTACAAGGCATTGGTAAGACCAATTCTGGAGTATGGTGTACAATTTTGGTCGCCTAATTATAGGAAGGATGTCAACAAAATAGAGAGAGTACAGAGGAGATTTACTAGAATGTTGCCTGGGTTCCAGCAACTAAGTTACAGAGAAAGGTTGAACAAGTTAGGTCTTTATTCTTTGGAGCGCAGAAGGTTAAGGGGAGACTTGATTGAGGTCTTTAAAATAATGAAAGGGATAGGCATTGATGTGGATAAGCTTTTCTTATTGAGGGTAGGGAAGATTCAAACATGAGAATTAAGGGACAGAAGTTTAGGGGTAACATGAGGGGAACTTCTTTACTCAGAGAGTGGTGGCTGTGTGGAATGATCTTCCAGCAGAAGTGGTGGAGGCAGGATCGATTGTAATATTGAAAAGTAAAGTGGATAGGTATATGGACGGGAAGGGAATGGAGGGGTATGGTCTGAGTGCAGGTAGATGGGACTATGGGAAAATAAATGGTCGGCACGGACTGGAAGGGCCGAGAAGGCCTGTTTCCGTGCTGTAATTGTTATATGGTTATATGATTAGTATGAACATTTGCTGCATGTTACCTGTAAAGTTGTTTATAATCCATCTCTAACCTCAGGACAGAATCTACTTCAGCATTTCTGAATGTTAATAACTACATGGCTACTGGGAATTCTGTAAGCAGAAAAATTACACAAATTCTGTTTTAGGGTAAAGCAGATTAAACCAATTACTTCATCAATAATCCAATCCACTTGTGCTCGACTTCATGGTGTTTTTGGAAACACATTTGGAAAACAAGCCAAAAATCTTTCAAATTAGGATATTTTGAATCAGACCAGAAAGATTACTTCTGGAAATGCTTTGCTCTTTCTGCAATGCTTCTTGGCAGGCATTTTGACAGGATCCATATAAAGTGAAATATTGAGCAGTTTGTAATTTTTGTCAGATTGGAAGCCGGTGACCAGTGGGGTGCCTCAGGGATCTGTGTTGGGTCCACTGTTGTTTATCATGTACATCAATGAGCTAGATGATGAGGTGGAAAATTGGATAAGTAAGTATGCAGATGATACTAAGGTAGGAGGTGCTGTGGATAATGAAGTAGATTTTCAAAGTCTGCAGAGCGATTTGGGCTATTTGGAAGAGTGGGCTGAAAGATGGCAGATGGAGTTTAATGCTGATAAGTGTGAGGTGCTACATCTTGGCAGGACAAATGAAAATAGGACGCACATGGTAAATGGTAGGGAATTGAGAAATGCTGTGGGAGGGATCTAGGAATAACGGTGCATAGTTCCCTGAAGGTGAAATCACATGTAGATAGGGTGATAAAGAAAGCTTTTGGTGTGCTGGCCTTTATAAATCAGAGCACTGAATATAGGAGTAGGGAAGTAATGTTAAAATTGTACAAGGCATTGGTGAGACCAATTCTGGAGCATGGTGTACAATTTTGGTCGCCTAATTATAGGAAGGATGTCAACAAAATAGAGAGAGTACAGAAGAGATTTACTAGAATGTTGCCTGGGTTCCAACAACTAAGTTACCGAGAAAGGTTGAACAAGTTAGGTCTTTATTCTTTGGAGCGCAGAAGGTTAAGGGGGGACTTGATTGAGGTCTTTAAAATGATGAAAGGGATAGACAGAGTTGACGTGGATAAGCTTTTCCCATTGAGGGTAGGGAAGATTCATACAAGAGGGCATGACATGAGAATTAAGGGACAGAACTTTAGGGGTAACATGAGGGGGAACTTCTTTACTCAGAGAGTGGTGGCTGTGTGGAATGATCATGGGCAGAAGTGATGGAGGCAGGATCGATTTTAACATTTAAAAGTGAAGGGGATAGGTATATGGACGGGAAGGGAATGGAGGGGTATGGTCTGAGTGCAGGTAGATGGGACTAGGGGAAAATAAATGGGTGGCACGGACTGGAAAGGCCGAGAAGGCCTGTTTCCGTGCTGTAATTGGTATATGGTTATATGGTTTATATGGTTATCAGCGCCTTATAGAGCCTCAACATTACATCCCTGTTTTTGCACACAGGCTTTCTTGAAATAAATGCTAGCATTGAGTTTGCTTTCTTTACTACCGAATCAACTTGCAGATTAACATTTTGGGAATCCTCCACCAGCACACTCAAGTCCCTTTGCACCTCCGATTTCTGGATTCTCACTCCATTTAGAAACTAGTCTATGCCTTTATTCCTAGAACCAAAATGTATGTCTCCACACTTTGCTACACTATGCTCCATCTACCACTTCCCTGCCCATACTCCCAACCTGTCCAAGTCCTTCTGCAGAGTCCCTGATTTCTCCACACTACCTGCCCTTCCACCTATTTTCATTTAATCCGCAAACTTTGCCACATATTTTAAAACCAAATAACCATATGGTTATATGGTTATATGGTTATTCTTCAATCCCCTCGTCCAAATCATTAATGTACAACGTGAAGAGCAGCGGCCCCAACACCGACCCTTGTGGAACTCCATCAGTCACTGGCATCCAACCAGAAAATGCCCCCTTTACTGCCACTTTTTGTCTTCTGCCATCCAACCCACCTGCTATCCATGCTAGTGTCTGCCCTTTGAAATGGTGGACTCTCATCTTCCTAAGCAGCCTAACCTGTGGCATCTCAAAGGCTTTCTGAAAATCATGATTCATATCCTATTCTCTGCATATGCATGTGTCTATCTGAAAGCCTTTTAAATGTCACTATTGTAACTTATTGCCATTCTTTCACTGTGCTGGGCCAATATCCTGGAAATCTCTCTATCGGCATTGTCGGTTTCCCCATACTTTGGGGATTTTAAAATAATTTAATTCCTTTAGGTTTAGGAATACAGAAAAATCACTATTTTTGTAGGTCTTTGCAATTTTGATCTTAATGTCTTTTATTCCTATCATCATGACATAAAACATGCATTTATTTTTTGTATATTCTAGTACCATTTAAGAACAATGGATATTTCACAATGAATAATTTAATAGTCTAAACATTTTATTTCAACCGATAATTACCTATATTCAATATTTCCCAGCAGGAAATTTCTTATTGTGCAAAATATGGGGAAATGCCATTTAGTTATTATGCACGTACGAAGAAAACTGATGTTAAAAATAAATATCTTGCTGCATGTTGCCCAATGCTCAAGTATTTCCCGAGAAATTCAGGAATATTTACAATCAATGTACTAGAGAAAATCATAAAGGTCATAAATCTATCTTTAATGAACATTTCTTGTCTCTCTGTCTGTAATCGACACTAATGACAGCCCATTTGTGTGAACAAAATGTTGCAAAGTATTAGAATGTCATTAGAATTCTTTCTGTATTAGTCTAAGTGCCACCTGGCAGCAGACAAATGTTGACAAATGTACAGATAGAAAAAAATTGCAGATGCGGAAGGTCATAATATTTGAGTTTTGTTTTGCTCTTTGTGCAGTAGTATTGTAACAAATATTTCTCTCACTAATTCACAGCATACAAAATTCACATTAGTGTTATGACAGTGGCACAAAATAGTATAAAGTCATTTTATTTGTCAGTTTAGTGGACTTACAGGGGGTGGAATTTGTAAAATGCATCCAGGAGGGATTTTTAAACAATTTACAGAGGGATTTGTACAGGAAGGTGGGTGGTGGAGGGGGAGTGGGGGGGGGGGGGGGGGGGGGAGGGGGTGTTTGTATTGGACATTATCTTAGGGAATGAGGATCGGCAGATGATAGGAGTGTCTATGCAAGAACTCTTTGGGAACAACAAAGGGTCAAGGGATGTGAGGCATATTGGTAAACTGTAACCAAAGTTCAGGTGATGAAAGGAGGTGGAGGTCTTAGGGGTTGGGAGATTGTCTGACTGGAAGTCTATAACAAGGGGTGTACTGCAAGGACCATTGCTGGGACCTTTGCTTTTGTTAAAGAGAATGTGAGTGTCCTGATTAGTATTTTTGCAGAGAGCACAAAAAATGGTGGCGATGTTGACAATGAAGAAGGTTCTCTATAGATACTCCGGACATAGATCAACTGGAAAGTTGGGCAGTGAAGTGGCAGATGGAATTTAATCCTGACAAGACCGATGTAATATACTTTGGGAAGTCATATTGCTCTTGGACATATAGAGTAAATGGCAGGCACCTTGATGTAAAGGGACCTTGGGATGTAAGTCGCTGAAAGTAACATCAAAGGTGGATAGGCTGAGGAATTGCGTAAAAGAGTTGGATTGTGATATTGCAGTAACATGAAAACTAGTTAAATTACATTTTGAATATTGTGTACAGTAATGGTTGCCACTTTACAGAAAGGATGTGGTAGCAATAGATAGAGAGCAGAAGAAATTCATCATAATATTGCTTGGAATGGAGGGGTGTAGTAATTTGGAGAGATTGGAGAGGCTGGGTTTATTCTCATTGCAATGTAGGATCCGAGAGGTGGCCTTATAAAATTATGAGCAGCATATCAAGGATAGACAGTCACAATATATTTTCCAGGGCAGAGGAGTCTACAACTAGAGGGCACAGGTTCAAGGTGAGAGAGAAGCAATTTTAAGGAGGGATACATTTTTCACACAGAGAGTAGCATTAATTTAGAACAAGCTACCAGAGAAGATAGAGACTGAAACAATTACAATATTAAAAGTCATTTAGACAGGTATTTAGATAGGAAAACAAAGGGGATGTGTGTAGATGAACTTCATAGTCAGTTTGAATGAGGTGGCTTGATAGGCCCTTTTCCATGCTATGCAATAAGCAAGTTTGGTATTCCGACTGCGCATGCCCAGGCCATAGGTCACTCGAGAAAAACATTCTGAGCTGCTGTGTGTATACAGACCTGCGTTTCATCCTTCGTCAGGATCAAACCCAGTCTCCGGCGTCGCAAGTGCTGTTGAATTGCTACTGGAGTTAGCAATGCTATTTCTCCCTTCTCCACTGGTCCATGCAAAAATCTCAGCAGTGACAATCAAATGAATCATGGTCTGGTCCCCCTCAGCCTGGTTGTATGGGTTCCATTCTCACTCGGGCTGCTGTCCTGGGTTATACAGGCTTATTATACACGGGCGAACCACACAAGCAACATCTCTGGAGAAGGATCTCGACCCGAAACATCACCTATTCCTTTTCTCCAAAGATGCTGCCTGTCCCGCTGAGTTACTGCAGCATTTTGTGTGTATCCCCGTTGATGACTGGTGCTTGGCTTTTGCCGGCACGGAGGGGGTTAACCGACAACTACTGGATATGGCGAGAGGTGCAGCTGATGGTCCCCGGCCCGTCGGGGAACAGGTTCCTCGAGAGATCCTCGGCCTGGGGCCGCCACTGCCCCAGGCCAGTGTCCCATCAGTCCAGGGTCACCCAAGACATCTCGGCCTCCCCTGGACATGGATGAGACACTCGGGAGGGGATGGCTATGGTCCAGTAGCAATTCAACAGTGCTTGCAGCACCGGAGATCCAGGTTCGATCCTGACTACAGATGAAACGCAGGTCTGTACACACGCAGCACCTCAGCAGCCGAGAATGTCTCTCCGCTGGTCCAGTCTCTCCCCGGTCTTCTACTCACATCTGCCCCTCTCTCTTGCTGTTACACTTCGCTCTCCCGCTACCTGGTACCCAGTTCCTCAGATTAAATATTTATACACATAAATTATGAATTAAGATAAGAAAATCTTTCAAACACAAGTAATATTTTCTTATTCCAGTAGCAAACACATTAAGGATAAATGAAAATAATAAATTCTTTAACTTTTTGAATATCTCAGTATTGCAGATTAATGAATTGAACTAGAACTAGGACTGTGTAAGTAGTGTGTGAACAGCATAACACGAAGCTATTGAGTTGACAGAATTCTCGATTAATTCATTGGTAGAATAGTTAACAATTTATACACAGTTTATACAGCCAGTGCCTTGTTCGCTTTCTCTTTATCACAAATGACCTTCGACAAATCCCATGATTCCTTGCATTTTTCATAATACCGAACTCGCTTATTCAATTAACAACTTCTTATCCATCATATTGTGGACTCTATTAACTATTGGCTAGGCCACGAACTTTGGTCATATTCCATTCAGGAATACATGGAAATTCTCGCTCCACCAGCCTTGGTCCCAAGAATTGATTACTGTGGCCAAATGCTAACAGAAGTCAGCAGTGTGATGGGATACTCGCCACCAGCACCATGGTGTCATTGTTCTCGCTTTCAAAGTGACAATGTGCATTAATGAAGTTGAGCTCACTTACAAGTGAAGCGATGCATCATTGCCACTTATGCTAACTGGTTTCGCCTTCTGGGAGGTAATGGTATTCAAGCCCTGCCACAGCTGTTGAGTGTCCATCTGTAACTCCATCTTAGGTCAAAATCATCTCTTTGCATTCTTAGTGGGCTTTATGAAATAATACCTGGACTTCTTGTAAGGTACTGGATTACCAGTTTTAGAGCCACAGATCTAGCTCTCAGCAAATTATGAGTCACCTGGATCATCCAGGGGTTCTCATTGGTGAACAAACACTCAATGTTTTTGTCAGTACATATTCTTCATATATTTCATAAACACTTTAATTCTCCTTCCCATTCCCACAATGACCTTTCTGTCCTAGACTTCCTTCATTGTCAGTGAGGCTAAACACTAAATGCAAATTGGACGAACAGCATCTCATATTTTGCTTGGGCACCTTATAACCCAGGGGTATGTAAACCTCACGTTTCTCTAACTTCAAGTAACCCTTACATTCCTTGTCTCTCCATCCCTCCCCCGCCCAACTTAATGAGCTTGAGCTTGCATTTGTAAAATGGTTGCAGTGCCACAGAGGCTTTTTGCTGTCATGTTCATTCCCCATCAGATTGATCCAGACCCCAACGGCGTCCATCACATCACTGCCTCTGTGGCAATCGCTGCATCTTGGAGTTACTGCCAGAATTTTACAAACGCAAGCTCAAATCCCCCCCCCCCCCCCACCCTCCCGTCTCTCCCAGACAGTGATGTGATGGACGAGGGGGCCTGGACCAATCATTGACAAGGTCTAGGACAAATCCCATCCCCGGAGACATCATGTCCATTTGGCGGCTTTTCGACGTCATGTCCGTCCGGCGGCTTGTCTTTGCGGCGTGGTGTCTGTTCAGGTTCATATCCTTTCGGCGTCGTGTCCTGGCTTCCACTTCTTGGCTTTGGCTTCAAGTCCTTCGACGTCCCATCCGCACCTGAATGCAACATCTGTCGATATACCTCCTCCCTCGACTCTGTCCAGGGACCCTGACAGTCCTTTCAGATTAGGCAAAGGTTCATTTGCCCTCCTCCAACCTCATCTACTGTATCCATTGTTTAAGACGTGGACTCTTATACATTGGCGAGACCAAACGCAGACTTCATCAGCCCGTGTGAACCAACCTGATCTGGACAGTGTCCTTGCTGGACACCTTAATTCTTCTTCCCATTCCTACTCAGACCTTTCTGTCCTCGGTCTCCTCCATTGTCAGAGTGAGGCTAAATGCAAATTGGAGGATCAACATCTAATATTTCATTTGGGTAGCTTACAACCCAGTGGAATAAATATTGATTTCCCTCACTTCAGGTAGCCCCGGCATCCCCTCTCTCGTTATCCCTCCTCCACCCAATATCACACCAGCTTCTTATTTTCAGAAACCAAATATACTACTAGTATCTTTGCTACAAACTGCTAACAATGGCATGTTTCCTTTATCATCATTACATTTTTGCATATCTTTCATTCATTGTACTTTATCTCTCCATATCACCGTCTATATCTCTCATTTTCCTTATCCCTAACCAGTCTGAAGAAAGGTCTCAACCCGAAACATCACCCATTCCTTCTCTCCAGAGATGCTGCCTGTCCCGTTGAGTTACTCCAGCTTTTTGTGTCTATCTTCGGTTTAAACCAGCATCTGCAGTTCTTTCTTACACACTGTAGATTTTGGAACTGCTTTAATCGTTGACATTTGAAAAGGGAGTATGAATGACTCTGGGTGGAATTGAACACTGCCCTTTCCTGTAATGTACAGCAAATTGTGTTACAATAGCTGTATTGTTTATGGGCCTGTCCCTTGAAGATAAGGTAATTGCAGGGAGATTCACCAGTAGCTAAGGTTGAATGACTGTAAAACTAAAAAGAATGTAGCAAATATTATTTTTTGCTTTCTGATACAGAACGGTCTGTCCTCAGCAGAGGCCTCACCTTTGTTCCCCTCCGCCCCCACCTCAACGAGTTCCGGGTCTGCCACGATGTAGAGCTCTTCTTCTATAGCCTCTGCCTCTGTACCTTTTTCCATTGGAAGAAGTCCTCACCACTCCTTCTTCCATCTCTACTGGACCCCCTCCTCTTGGACTCCCCTGGATGGCCCTTACCTTCTTTAGACCTTTTCATTTCCAACTGCTGGCGAGACATCAACCGCTTCAACTTTTACACTTTCCTAACTTAATCTAACCTCTTCCCCCCCCGAACATACAGCCCTCCGCTCACTCTGCAGCAACCCCGACTTGATAATTAAACCTGCCGACAAGGGAGGTGCTGTTTAAGTCTGGTGCGTTGGTCTCTACCGGGCTGAGGCCAGGCAACAACTCTCAGACACTTCCTCCTATTTATCCTTGGAACATGACCCCACAGTCGGGCACTAGGTCTTAATCTCAAACACCATTTCTGATTTTATTACTTCCGGCTCTCTGCCCTCTAAAGCCTCCAACCTTATCGTTCCCCAGACCTGCACGGCCCGATTTTATCTTCTCCCCAAAATCCACAAACAGAACTGTCCTGGCAGACCCATTGTTTAAGTTTGCTTTATGTCCCACCAAATTAATTTCCACATGCCACATTCCACTCCATCCTATCCCTCCTGGCCCAATCCCTCCCTAAGTAAAGAAAAGTAAGTAAAATAAAGTATCCTTTATTGTCATTCAGACCTTTCGGTCTGAACAAAATTTAGTTCCTAGCAGTCATACATTTAATAAATTAACAAAACACAATAAACACAAATTAACATCCACCACAGTGAGTTCACCAAGCACCTCTTCACTGTGGTGGAAGGCAAAAGTCTTAAGTCTTTGTGGCTTCCCTCCTTGCTCTCCCTCTGCGCTGAGGCGATCCAGGCCTCCGATGTTCTGACCCCACCGGGTGATGGTAAGTAAGTCAGTCCCGCGGCTGAATCCGTGCTCCGTGAACGGGCAGGTTCAAACTCCGCGGCCCGGGGGTGGGTGAAGCTGCCGAAGCTGCCGCCCTCCAGTCCAGCGAATGAAACTGTTGTCGTGGGAGCTCCGGAAAAACAGGTCACCAGCCTGTGACCTGCGAGCTCCCGACGATGTTGTCTGCTGGCCCTGCAGCCGAACCTCCGAGGTCGGGCCGCCGTACCGCCGGGACACCTCCTCAGTCCCGAGTCAGGCCGTCGCAACTGGGACACCTCCTCAGTCCCGAGTAGGGCAGCCGTACTGCTGGGCCACCTCCTTAGCCCCGAGTCAGGCCATCACCGTCGCCGGAGCCCACCACAGCCCCGAGTCGGCCATCACCGCCGCCGGAGCCCGCCACAGCCCCGAGTCGGGCCATCATCGCCGCCGGAGCCCGCCACAGCCCCGAAGTCGGCCATCCTCGCGCTGGTAAGTCCTGGCTGGCTCTGCCTCCGTAGTCTCGGGTCGGTTGCAGTTGGAGGCCGCGAGCTCCGCCATTAGGCCTCAGCGCAGACGGAGACAGGGGATACCATAAAAAAAAGTTGCATCCCCCCTGAAGGAAGAGACTAAAAACAAGTTTCTCCCACCCCTACCACCCCACGCACACACACACAAACTAACAACTCAAATTAACTGGCTAAAACAGGACAAGGAAAAACAAAAGAAAAGAAAAAACAGACGGACTGCAGGCGAGCCGCAGCTGCTAGGGCAGCGCCGTTACTACCTATGCCCAAGACACCTCACATGCTCTTCGTCTCTTCAACGACCCATTTTCCAGGCCCCAAGTCCCTCATCTTTACAATGGCTGTCCAGTCACTCTGCACCTCCATCCCCCACCAGGAAGGTCATAAAACCCTCTGTTTCCTCCTCGACCACAGAACCAGCCAATTTCTATCTACCAATACGCTCGTCCACCTAGCAGAGCTGGTCTTTACCCTCAATAACTTCTCCTTTGACACCTCCCATTTCCTCCAAATCCAAGGCGTGGCTATGGGCACACGCATGGGCCCCTGCTGAGCCTGCCTCTACAAAGAGTACGTCGAACAATCACTGTTCCAGGCGTACACTGGCCCTATCCCCGAACTCTACCTCTGCTACATTAACAACTGCATCAGTGCTGCCTCCTGCATCCATGCAGAACTCACTGACTTCACCAACTTCACGACTAATTTCCATCCTGCACTCAAATTCACTTGGACCATCTCCAACATTTCCTAATTTGAGGAAGGACATCCTTGTGATTGAGGCAGTGCAGCGTAGGTTCACGAGATGCGGGACTGTCAAATGAGGAAAGATTGAAAAGACTAGGCTTGTATTCACTGGAGTTTAGAAGGATTAGGGGGCATCTTACAGAAATATATACAATTATAAAAGGACTGGACAGGCTAGATGCAGGAAAAATGTTCCCAATGTTGGGCGAGTCCAGAACCAGGGGCCACAGTCTTAGAATAAGGGGGAGGCCATTTAGGACTGAGGTGAGAAAAAACTTTTTCACCCAAAGTTGTGAATTTGTGGAATTCCCTGCCACAGAGGGCAGTGGAGGCCAAATCACTGGATGGATTTAAGAGAATTTTGATAGAGCTCTAGGGGCTGGTGGAATCAAGGGATATGGCCAGAAGGCAGGCACGCGTTATTGATTGGGGATGATCAGCCATGATCATAATGAATGGCGGTGCTGGCTCGAAGAACCAAGTGGCCTCCTCCTGCACCTATTTTCTATGTTTCTATGTATCTCCCTACCGTTTCTGGATCTCACCATCTCCATCACAGGAAACAGACTATTAACCGACATCTACTACAAACCTATTGACTCCCATAGCTATCTAGACTACACTTCTTCCCACCCTGCTTCCTGTAAAGACTATCCCCTACTCCAAATTCCTCCGTCTATGCTGCATCTGTGCCCGGGATGAGGTTTTCCATACCAGATTATCAGAGGTATCTTCATTCTTTAGGAAACAGGGGTTCCCCTGTTCCATTATAGATGAGGATCTCACTAGGGTCTCCTCAATATTCCACAGCTCTGCTCTTGCTCTCCCTCCCCTATTTGCAACAAGGACAGAGTCCGTTTGTCCTCACCTTCCACACCATCAGCCATCGCATAGAGCATATAATCCTTCAATACTTTCACCACCTCCAATGGGACCCCACTACTGGCCACATCTTCCCATCTCCACCCCTTTCTGATTTTCACAGAGACCATTCCCTCTGAAACTCCCTGATCAACTGGTCCCTTCCCACCAAAACCACCCCTTCCCCAGGTACATTTCCCTGCAACTGCAGGTGATGCAACACCTGTCCCTTTAACTCCCCCCTCGACTCCATCCAAGGACCCCAACAGTCTTTACAGGTGAGGCAGAGGTTCATCTGCATCTCCTCCAACCGCAGCTGTCAACTTCTGTACATTGGCGAGACCAGGCCCTGGCTCAGCGACTGAACACCTCTGCTCAGTGCGCCTTAACCTATCTGATCTGCCGGTTGCTCAGCACTTTAACTCCCCCTCCCATTCCCAATCTGACCTTTCTGTCCTTGGCCTCCTCCATTGTCAGAGTGAGGGCCCAGCACAGATTGGAGGAACAGCACCTCATATTTTGCATGGATAACTTACACACCAGCGGTATGACCATTGACCTCTCTAACTTCAAATAGCCCTTGCTTTCTCTCTCCATCCCTCCCCCCTTCCCAGTTCTACCACCAGTCTTACTGTCTCCGACTACATTCTACCTCTGTCCTGCCCACTCCCCTGACACCAGTCTGAAGAAGGGTCTGGACCCGAAACGTCACCTGTTCCTTCTCTGCAGAGATGCTGCCTCACCCGCTGAGTTACTCCAACATTTTGTGTCTACCTCCGTAGCAAATATTCGGTACAGAAACCATGGGAGTTAAATTCAATTGTCCCTGACAATGGTCATACAGGTTGTGATGCACAATTCAACTGTGACTTTTGAGTGGAAAGGGAGCAGTTCAATTACTTGCCCATAAATTACACCGTTTACATGAGTAACCAGCATTTCAATAGAAATAAGGAACTGCAGATGCTGGTTCACAAAACAAATGTGTTGGAGCATCTGAAGGAGGCTCACGACCTGAAACGTACACCTAACCATGTTTAGAAAACATGCTGTTTGACCTGCTGAATTACTCCAGCAGTTGTCTTTTGTTTTGTTTTGCGTCTTTTGATGGTGTTTCCAGACTGTTTTGTGGCAGAGTGCCTTAAGGGCCTGTCCCACTTAGGCAATTAGGCACAGTCGTAGCATGTCGCAGAAAAAGCGGCGACTGCCCCCCCCCCCCCCCCCCCCCACGACAATGTCTACGACAACCTACCACCTAGTCAACGTCAAGCTACAGCAAGCTACTGACCTAATCATCACGACTTAGGACGCCTACCTACGACCACACCTACGACAACCCACCATCACACAGGCAACAACCAAAGTCAACTTACGATCACCCGCAACACGCTACGACAAGCAACAACCCCGTCAGCGACAACTGAAGACAACTGACGACAATTCAGTCGCTGGTATCTGACATAGGTTGACGTAGGTAGTCGCTAATGGAATTCACCAAAGTCAGCACCCGCTAAGACCTTTTTTTCACCCAGTTTTATTCCACCAGGGAGGTCTTACCTTCCACTACCTACAACCTTCGGCAACCACCTTCAATTAGCATCGCAACCAGCTTTGACTAAAAAATTACCGATTTTTTAAACGGCAACCTATTTTTAGTCGAGCCAGTTTTCAATTTTTTGAAATAATCGCCGGAACATAGAAGAAGCGGAAACCACTTTAGACCATTAGGGAGACTGACAAAAACCTCTGGGAACCTCCGGAAACCGCACGGAAACCTTGAGTGGGGCACAAAGTCTCCAGAGGTTTCCTTTCCGGTTTCCTAATTCGGACAGGGGCATTACTTTACGTGTTCTCCTCATAAAAACCTTATCTACACGGCATTCTCTTTTCAGATGGCCAAAAAGTCCAACCCAGACATGCAGTTGCAAAAGAATGGAAGGAGGACAGATGAAGCAGCACCATGACTTAAACGGATACAAATTGCTGTCCGTTCAGGCACTGTCAATGGGTCAAGATAGATACAATGATCTGGAGTAACTCAGGCAGCATCTCTGGAGAAAAGGAATAGGACGTTTTAGGTCAAAACCTTTCTTCAGACTGTCAATAGGTCATCTAGGTTTAGCTTTATTATTGTCACATATACTAAGGTGCAGTGAAAAGCTCTGTTTATGTGTGCTATCCAAACCAATCAGATGATACGTACATGAATATAATCAAGTTGAACTCAAGTACAACAGGTAGAGCAATCACACCTAGAAATAGTGCTAGATTTATAGGTCGAAAAGAGATTCAACAGAGTAGAGCAATTGTTTTGGATGAGAGTAGATCCTCATATGGAACCAGACTAAAAGTTGCCATACTCTGTCTACATAGACAATGAGATTTGCTCTCAATTGTGGGCCTTTTAAGTGATTATGACTGTACTGTAAGTGATCCAATGTGCAAATCCTTGTACAGTTGCTACAAGTTTTTGATTCATCGTTTTGGGAAGATTCATTATTTATGAAACACTATTTCCTTGTCAGAATAAATAATTAGTAGTTTTTAAAGTGGAGGCAGATTCATTTTAGAAAGATTGTGGAATAGACGACAATTTGACCTACCAAGGAGAAGATGTGATGTGGGGTAGATCAGCCCTGGCCATATTGAATGGCGGAGCAAGCTTGAGGGGCAAGGTGGCCTGATCCAGCTATGTTCTTGTGTTCTTGCGTTTACTTTCATCATTGGGGACCCATAAACCTGCCTAAATATCTGCTCACATTTCCTTCTTTCCACAAATGTTACTTTGCAGGATTTACTACTAATTCTTGATTTTATTTTTACTTACAAGTGGTCCGCTGAATCTCAGGTGTAGTCAGACAATTGATCGCCTGACCACCACTCGATAAATGATGTCTTTCGAGTTCTGGCCAAAACTAAAACTAAAACTAATTTCTAAATTTGAACTGGAGCAATGGGCAGTATTGAATCAGCTGCTAATGTTACTATAAAACTCGTAATAAAAATGTTTGGAAATCTGATGTTAAACATTAATTCACGTTCTCGTCCCCCAGATGCTGCTTGACCTGCTGCGTGTTACCAGCAATTTCTGTCTTCATAATAAAAATGTTTGTCTATTTTCTCCTTGGTGAGAATAGGTTCAGCGTTTTTGTGCTTTTTATATCGTTTGGTGAGCATCCAAAACCAATTTATCATTTTGTGGAAATCTTCAGACTTTTATTTCATTACAGCAGGAACAGAACTTACCAATTCTTATCCTCTGATCTTCCCCGTCTTTCTGACCATATAGATTGGACTTGATCTAATATATAAATCCAAAAATACTGCAACTGTTGAGAATACAGTATTAGCTTTGGAAATTTAGAGAGTAACTTGAACACACAACCCTCTAACTCAGATGTAAAAGTTCTCCCACGTAACCAAAGCTGTTATATAAGAAAGATGTACTATATAAGATCATGTTCATAAACTGATATAAAGTTATTGAAGAATGACACTTAAGGAAGACTAGCTACAATAGTCTCTTTACCAGCAGTCTCCACTTATAGCTTTAAATTGAATGAGGGACACATTAATGCCCATACTTTTCTGCAGTCTGAAATGGTGAATAGGAATTCAAAGGATGGCAGCCAAACTTGACAATAGTGCCAGGAGGTTTCCACTTTAACATTTTCTGCTCTTTCCATTTCCCACCTTCCCATTATTTTTGGGGTTTTCCTCTCATTTAGAGTCTGAGGTCTAAACTCAGTGGTTCCTCCATGTGACAGAACTCCTCCTGTTATTATGGGTTCTCTTCTTCATTTGACAGAGTAAAATAGGTGAGCAGGTCGGATTGCCAAGATGTCACATCACGTATCCTAAAGTCACACATTTCTCAAGCATTATTATTTCAGTTACTACAAGGTTTTTAGTGAACTAGAACACAAATTGGTAAATAAATGAGGAAAACTTTACTGACATTTTGGAAATTGGAAATAAAAGCACAAAAACAAAATGCTGGAAACACTCAGTAGTTCAGGCTGCATATGTGAAAGAGAAGCAGCATTGACCCTTCAGGCCTGGGATCCTTCTTCAGAAATGGATAGTTAAGTGGAAAGGCACTGTCTCAAATACGAGAGCAATAGACACAAGAGAACACCACCATCTGCAGGGTCTCTTGCAATCTGAATACCATCCTTCTTTGTTGATGGTTTAAATCCTGAAAAATGCTTCCCAAAGACCTAAACCATGTTTGACTTCATTGATACAAAATGTCAACTTCAAACATTATCTCAACTTCTCACTGATTTGAATATGCAAATTGTGTATAACCTTCTCCGTGGATTGTCACCTTGTCATGGTGGAGACGCTTGTGTGGTCCTGAGATCCTGAGAGCAATGCCATCGTGAGGCCAGGGCCACGAGGCTCCAGCCACGGCATCTCAGCGGCTCCTCCAGAATGCGTCTCTTTGATGTCAGGAAGTGAGTTAGTGAAATTGAATTCTTGGATAACTAAAGGGCCTGTCCTACAAGCATGCAACTCTATAGGATGAACGCGATCAAACTAGAAGCAGGGGCCGCGCGGAGGTCGGGTGATCCCCTGTACAGGCCCATCCCACCAGCATGCGCCTGCATGTGGCAAGCGCAACCAAACCGGCAGTAGGGGCCGTGCGGAGGTCGGGTCAGTGGCGCAACACGGCGCAAAGTGAGGCGAACTTGGAGGGAAGTCTAAGGTAAGTTCGCCAGGACAGAGAGGGGCACACAGAGAGGGGCACAGAGGCACACACATACAGAGGGCCATGGAGCCACACACATAGAGGGTCACAGAGGCACCTACAGATAGGGTCACAGAGGCACAATGTCGAGGCAGTGTGTAATGCATCGAGGCGACTGCGAGCCGACAAGGCGTTGCCGCGCGGAATTTTTGGACATATTCAGTTTTTCAGAGCCCCGCGCGATGTCGGGATGAACTCCGCACAATTCCGCATGGCTCCGGCGATCGAAGTGGGACCAGCCCCGCGACGCCGGACGGCTCAAGCGACCACGTTAGGTCGCGCTAATCGCATAGAGTTGCATGCTTGTAGGACAGGCCCTTAAATCTGTGAGTCGAAGATAGACACAAAATGCTGGAATAGCTCAATGGGACAGGCAGCATCTCTGACAGAGAAGGAATGGGTGACGTTTCGGGTCGAGACTCTTCTCAACGCAAAACTTCACCCATTCCTTCTAACCAGCGATGCAGCTTGTCCCGTTGAGTTGCTCCAGCATTTTGTGTCTATCCTTGATTTAAACCAGTATCTGCAGTTCCTTCCTACAAATAAATCTATTAGTCGTTGTACATTGATCTATCAGTAGTGTGCACTCGCATACAACTAATAACTAAAGCAGGAACAAGTTTATAGACCAAACTGTTGTGAAAATTGACTGCAAGAAAGCGGAATTTTTACCCTGAAGATGTGAGTATTCAATAGTTCATTGAATTAAAATTATTTTTTCCCTCTGGAATTTGGGATCAAGTCCAGCCCAGTCTGGTAAATTGAAAATCTTCTTGCCCCAGTTGGTTTATCGATTAAAATAAGTTATGACAGTTCCACTCCAACTGAATTTTGACAATATTGGCCACAGCACAATGTCATCAGCAATGAGGCAGCTCATGTCATTCTCCAGAACATTGCCCTTTATGTTACCTCCCAGTTTCCTGCATTAAAATGTCAGAACATCCCTCAATAATCAATTGTTATTGATATTCTATCTTACTCCAGCATACACATTTGTCTATGATTAGAGATGAGATGAGATCTATTTGGTAAAGATGCAAAAATGTATTCATTTGCATATTTCATAAAATAGTTTTTATAAATGAAGATGGGGCGGCATGGTGGCACAGTGGTAGAGTTGCTGACTTACAACATGTGTTTGGTCTTGACTATGGGTGCTGTCTGTACGGAGTTTGTACATTTTTCCTGTGAATGTGTGGGTTTCCTCCAGTTACCTCCCACACTCGAATGATATACAGGTTTGTAGGTTTATAGGCGTCTGTAAATAGTAATTGTCCCTAGTGTGTGCAGGATAGTGTTAGTGTAATGGGGTGATAACTGGTTGGCGCGGCACGGTGGGCCGAAGGGCCTACTTCTGCATTGTATCACTAAAATAAAAAATAGACGATATGATCAACATTTATATTGAACTTAGCTAATTGGTGTGAAAACCAAAACAAGACTAGTTGGGCATAGTTTTAAAGTGAAAGGGACACATTTTAAAGGAGATTTGCAGGACAAATTTTTAACACAGTGGGTGGTGGGTGTATGGAATGCGCTGCCAGGTATGGTGGTTGAAGCAGATACAATAGTGGCATTCTAGAAGCTTTTAGATAGCAACATGGATTATGTAGACAATGGAGAGATATGATTCATATATTCATATGATAGATTTATATAGAGTATATTCATATGATGATAATGCAGTATAATATAGATAAATGTGAGGCTATCCACTTTGGTGGCAAAAACAAGGGGGCAGATTATTATCTCAATGCGGTTAGGTTAGGTAAGGGGGAGGTACAGCGAGAACTGGGTGTCCTTGTACACCGGTCACTGAAATTTGGTGTGCAGGTACAGTAGGCAGTGAAGAAAGCTAATGGAATGTTGGCGTTCATAACAAGTGGATTTCAGTATAGGAGTAGAGAGGTTCTTCCGCAGTTGTATAGGGCTCTGATAAGACCACATCTGGAGTATTGCATATAGTTTTGGTCTCCTAATTTGAGGAGGGACATTCTTGTGATTGAGGCAGTGTGGCGTAGGTTCACAAGATTGATCCCTGGGATGGCGGGTATGTCATATGAGGATAGATTGAAAAGACTTGTATTCGCTGGAGTTTAGAAGGATGAGGGGATATCTTATAGAAACATGTAAAATTATAAAAGGACTGGGCAAGCTAAATGCAGGAAACATATTCCCAATGTTGGGCGAGTCCAGAACCAGGGACTAAAGCCTTAGAATAAAGGGAAGGCTTTTTAAGACTGAAGTGAGAAAAAACTTTTTCACTCAGAGAGTTGTGAATTTGTGGAATTCCCTGCCACAGAGGGCAGTGGAGGCCAAATCACTGGATGGATCTAAGAGAGAGTTAGATAGAGCTCCATGGGCTAGTGAAATCAAGGGATATGGGGAAACGGCAGGCACGGGTTATTGATTGGGGACGATCATTCATGATCACAATGAATGGCGGTGCTGGCTCAAAGGGCTGAATGGCCTCCTCCTGCACCTATTTTCTATGTTTCTATGTTTCTATGTGCAGGTAGATGAGATTAGTTTAACCTGGCATCATGTTTGGCACAGACATTATGGGCTGAAAGACCTTTTACTGTGCTGTACTTTTCTATGTGTGTGTTAAGAGGAAGAAACAGTTAGTAGCTATATTTGTGGGAAACGTATAATATTATAAAGTATATTCATATGATGATAATGTTGATATTCTATCCAGTAGATTATGTCATGTGTAAAGCAACCTGTTTACAAAGTTATATTTCTAATTCATTACAATGAGAGCAAATATTTTATTCTGGATTATTTGTCTATGAGAATGATTATACTATTTCAGCAAATAGTTTAGATGAAGCATTGTGGTTGGCATGGCCAAGTCGGGCCAAAGGCCTGTTTCCATGCTATATGACTATGAAATGTTAACATTTATCTTTTTCTGATTCTGACCAGTTGTATTTTTATCCCATTGCAGTAGAAAGAACGTTAGATTCCACTTCAACATCTGGGACTTGCAGGTGGCAAAAATAGATTTTTTTTTTGTTCTCAGTAAAACCATATTGCAGAAGATTGTAGTAACTGAACATAAAGAATGGGTGATGGGTCTGTTTAAAGTTACCTCAGCGAGCTATAACTCTGTGGTTTTATTTCATAAATTCCCTTTTAGTTGTGGCTTGGTTAGTTCATAGAATTCCAATGAACATTTCTAGTCACAGTGTAAACAAAATCATCATGGGAACATAACATATCCAAAAATGTATCAGAAACCTTTTAATCAAATTTGTGAACATTCAGCATTATCGTGAGGATCTGTGTGGGTATTTAAGTTTTCATCTTTGACTGTTTTGAATGGAAAGAAGGCTTGCGTTATTGTTGAGTATAACATTCCTACTTTGATGTTTAATTTAATCAAGCTCGAAGGGCAAATTTATCTTCAAAGAGAGACACATCCTTGAAACTGAACTTTGTTGGCAGATTCACAGTGCTCTTATTCATTCTGACCATGCCAGAATGTAGTTCAATTCAGAAAATGCATTCTCACAGTGCCTCATCTTTCTCTGCCTGAAACGATTACTATCATTCCATGGAGCCCACGGCTTGCAATATTCCCAGAGTGCATTCCTAATAAATCTATACAATAGACTGGGGAATGTCAAGCAACTGATATGAGCTCCAAAGTCAGGACACTAAAGAAATAGAGAGAAAACACAAAAGTGAAAGTAGTAGCAATCTTTAAGTATGTCAGGCGTAAATAACAATTGCAATGAGAGATGGGCTCACCAGAATAGAGAGGAAATAAAAGAAAGGGAAATTGCTGATGTTACGTTTTAATAAAATAAATGCTTGAATAGTAAGAAACTGAAAGTGAATACAGAATAGATGAAAAAAGTTACTGGAGAACATATTGAGGAGGCTGCTGATCATCAGCACAGATAACATAACTTGGTGAATTCTGATTGAATTGATATTTTTCAGATTTCATTGGGGTCATAGCAAATTCTAAAGGATTGGATAATATCATGTGAGAACTTGTCCTCACCTTTAACAACCTCCTTTGATTCCTCGCTTTTGTGAAGTAAAAACTGAAGAAGGATCCTGCGCAAAATGTCTGTCCATTTTCCCAACAGATGCTGTCTGACTTGCTGAGTTCCACCAGCATTTTGTTATTCTTGCTCGATTTCAGCATCTGCAGTCTTTTGTGCCTCCAGAGATAACATTTTGTGAGTTTTATTAATTATTGACTGTGCCTTTTATTAGCCTTTCATGAACCGTGCACTGACACTCGGATTCCTCTACATCTCATAGCCCTTTTTTTTACTATTTGGATAATATGCCTCTTTTTTTTCATTGTTCCTGCGAAAATGGCCTTTTTCACATTTGATCACATTTCCCAAATCTTTGCACAGGATTAGCCCATCTGTAATCAAGAGAGTTTAATTGTATGTCCCGACAAACAAACGATGGAATTGTTACTTGCAGCAGCACAGCAGCACAACAGGCCTGTAAACACAATACACACAGATAATATATAATAAACAAAAAGATCAATAATGTAATAAATCCAATAAATTTGAAGTCCTTGGTCTTCTAATATCCCCTGCACAATTTCCTTGCTGACTCATCCTTGTCATCAGAAAACTTAGCAATCATAATATATTTGCAGCTTGCATGCTAAATTGTGAAAAGCCAAGGGTTTGGCACCACTCCCTGTTCTGTACCACTTGTTACAGCTTGGCAACCAGAAAAAGTCCTGCTTTTGCCTACTCCCTGTTTCTTTATATCCTGTCAACACTACCAATATCTTACCTCCAACATCATGTTTTCTTATTTTCTTATTTTCCACAATAACCTTATCAAATGCCTTCTGTAAGTCAAACTGCAACACATCATCTCATCACAAAATGTGTTACTTAGACCGTACCTTACCTTAGACCTTCAACATACAGTGTGGAAACAAGCCCTTCTACCCACCGAGTCCACTCCGACTAGCGACCACCCTGTATACTAGTACCAGGGACAGTTTATAGAAGCCAATTAACCTACAAACCTGCATGTCTTTGGGGTGTGGGGGGAAACCGGAGCACCCAGAGGAAACCCAGGTCGTCACGGGAAGAACGTGCAAACTCCATACAGACAGCACCCGTAGTAAGGATCAAATCCGGGTCTTTGGCGCTGTAAGGCAGCAACTATCGCTGAGCCACTATGCTTCCATTTTTGAAAGAATGTTGATAAATCGGTTAAATACCATTCTCCTTTCAGCTTGACTATATCTGACTGCCTTCATTTTTTTGAAGTTCCCAGCTTTAATAAAAGCTTCTAACACTTTTCCGATGACTGAGGTTAGTCTATCTGGTAAGTAATTTCCTGCTTTCTGCCTCCCTCCCTTTTTAAAAATACAAGAATGACCTTTGATACGTTTTAATCTAATTGAGCCTTCCTAGAATCCAGCGAATTATGGAAATTTAAAACCAATGCATCAATTATCTGATGAACCAATTCTCCTGAGACCTGCAGATGACAGCTCACAGTTCCAACAATTTGCCCAGTAATTGTAATTTCCTCCTTTTTTCCAGTTCCTAATTTCCAGCTATTTCTGTCAATGTAGTTGTATCCTTTGTAGTAAAAACTGTTAGAAAATACCTGTTTACTTCATCTGTCATGTTATTTCCATTATTAATTATACAGACTTGTTTTTATCGGGCAAACACTCACTATGTTAACTTGTTTTCTTTTACAAACATAATTTGAGCAGTGTTTAGTTTAGTTTGAAGATACATTGTGGAAACAGGCCCATTTGGCCCATCAAGTCCACGCCACCAGCAATCCCGGTACACCAGCACTATTCTACACACTTGGGACAATTTACAATCTTTACTGAAGCCAATCAACCCACAAACCTGTATATCTTTGGAGCGGGAATTGGAACACCTGGGGAAAACCCATGCGGTCACAGGGAGAATGTACAAACTTCGTACAGACAGCACCCATAATCAGGATCAAACCTGGGTCTCTGATGCTGTATGGCAGCAACTCTATCGTTGCACCACTGTACCACTTCAGATGTTGTGACCTCTTCCCCTCCACCCCCTGCAACTTGTGATCCTTTTGCTTTATCATGGATATTCCCATTTAATATATTGATCAATGTTGTGATGTGATTGATATATTTAACTAGTGGGAAACTTGTGGGTAGTATATCTCTATATCACATTGGAAATGGATTGAGATTTCTCAGATTCTCAGTGAAAAGATCGCCTCTCAGATTCCTATTAATATATTTTCCCCCTCACCTTAAACCTATGGCTTCTGGTTCTTGATCCCTCTACTCTGGGTAAAAGACTGTGTGTATCCACCCTATCCACCCCCATCACGTGTCCTGCCATTTACTGTATATTTTCTTGCAACACCTCACATTTGTCTGAAATAAACACCACCTGCCACTTTTCTGCCCATATTTCCAACTGGTCTATATATTGATGAATTATTTGACAACATTCCTCACTATCAACAACCCTGTTGATTCCTGCGTTGTCTGCAGGCATTTATTTCATAAGGCTGTATAGTTATGCTCTCAGCTCGCACAACTACATTTGCATACTGCTGATCATGTTTGCTCAACATGAGTAATTTAAGTTATGATGAGTGGCCCGGCGTTCCCATCAGGATAGTATTTTTGTGCATTTTTTGGCAGAGCATCTCAAGAGTCAGAAGAATTTCAAGTACAGCCTTGTCAAAATAATTAATATCAGACCTGCCTGGAGGGAGCAGATTAATTTACTGCTGCTTAAGGCTCTTCTGAAAAAAGGTATGTTGTTGTCTGGAACGCAGCATAATGTTAGAAGCTTAAATTGTTAACATTCTTCATATTAAATGGAGGGAGATCAAGTTGGGTGGAGGGATTCTTTTGTTAAATTTCCTGTTAAGTAAGTTGACTCCTTATTCTCTATATGTGATATGGGAATAAAGATATACATACCTGGATGATAAATGTTATTGGGATAATTTGGGTAGAAGATAGATACTTCCATGGAATTGAGTGGGTCTGAAGACTGGTTTCTGTATTGAAACGTCTTTGCATTTTGTCCATCATTAGTATTTCCCTCTTTGCGAGAGATCCATCACCATTGCAATGTACACCAAAGTATAAAAGCAACAAGATTGATTTGCAGAGGAAGTTCACAGTAAACAATGGAGTCATAGGAATTTCTTACAGAAGAATTATGTGTAAACATTGATACAGAAAACATGTACAAAAAAATATTTTTTTGATATTGATATATGAAACCTGGATCCATTGGAAACATTCGTCACCAATTTATTCTATGCATAATGTTTGAACTTTTATCTGCCGTTCTGTACTTTGTTTACATATTCTGTTGTACTGCAGCAAGCAAGAATGTCACTGTCCTATCTGGGACACATGACAATAAAACTCTCTTGACTTGACACATGAACATTATAGAGTCTGAGGAAGGGT
Organism: Raja brachyura; assembly: GCA_963514005.1. The sequence goes on from OY740783.1 coordinate 50,964,357, forward strand.
CTTGACCCAAAACATCACCCATTCCTTCTCTCCTGAGATGCTGAGTTACTCCATCTTTTTTTGTCTCTCCTGTAGCATTGAACTTGATTGACTGACAGGTATTTTTTCAACTGAAGTGTTTGCTGAGGCTTTTCTGAATGTCCTCTTTGCTGAATTAGTCCCATAGTCTCCATGGTTCATTGGCTCTGATGTAAACCTACCACTCAGTAGTAATATGCTTTATCCAGAATTCTTATAGATGTATGTTCTAAGAGAGAAATATTAAATGGTTATTACGTGTAGGCTTATTTCTCCGATTCAGAAACTTTGTTAGATCTAAAAGGATTGGGATTGGGACCTGATAGACAAAGGTAAAAGAGAAAGGAGCCTTGGATGAAAACAATGTGAGTCAATGACACCGGGGTTCAATCCTGATCCCGGGTGCTGCCTATGTGGAGTTTGCACATTCTCCCTGTGACCGGGCGGGTTTTTTCCAGTTGCTTTGACTTCCTCCCACATCCCAAAGACGTGTGGGTTTGTAGTTACGGTGTATTGTGAAATGCTGGTCAACGGACAAGGATGACATCTTACATGACTGATTTGAGTCCGTGGACTGGTCCATATTCAGGGATTCTCCAGCTAACCTGAATGAGTACGCCACTGCCGATTTCATCAGCAAGTGTGTGGAAGATTGTATGCCGACAGTCAATCCGAGTGTTCCCAACTGGGAACCATGGATGAACCGCAAGATACATTCATCGATTAAGACCAGATCCTTTGCGTACAAGTCAAACAATCCCGAGCGGTACAAGAAGGCCCGCTATGATCTCTGCAAAGCCATCAAGGATGCCAAGAGACAATACTGGGACAAACTTGAGTCTTAGTAGAATCTCTCGGACACAGGGAGAATGTGGGAAGGTCTGAATAAAATAACTAGCTGCAAAGCAAGGTTAGGCAACATCTTTGGTGATAGTGCGACCCTACCTGATGAACTGAATGATTTCTATGCTCGCTTCGAGCAGAAGGCCAACAAGGTGGTGACACCTGGCTCTTCAGACTACAATGTGCCTCTCCACAGGGTGACTGTAGCAGAGGTTAGAACAGCCTTCCTGAGGGTAAGCCCATGAAAAGCAACTGGCCCAGACAGAGCCCTGGCCACATCCTTAGCAGCTGCGAGGACCAGCTAGCGGAAGTATTCGCGGACATCTTTAATCTCTCCTGACTCCTTTCTGAGGTACCCACCTGCTTGAATAAGACCTCCATCATCCCAGTGCCGAAGATAGGCAAAGCTTCATGCCTAAATGACTACCATCCAATGGCCTTGACATCCACCATCCTGAAATGTTTTGAGAGGCTAATTAAGAATGCATTAAATCCACTCTACCCAGCAGCCTTGACCCACTGCAGTTCGCCTACTGCCACAACAGGTCCATGGATGATGCCATGACCCTGTCTCTACATTCATCCCTAGAACACCTGGGGAAGAGAGACACCTATGTCAGACTCCTATTCATAAAGTGCAGCTCTGCAGTCTCAAAAATAGATTGCCATTCAAATCACAGTGAATCTATTCAGAAGCCTGAAAGGTCTGAGCCTCATAGCTTACTTTTGTTCTTAATCATTTATTTAATGGCTGCATCATTGATACTAATATGTATTAATGTTAGATTATAGAAAAAATATATAACGTGTATTTCCTGACATCTGTGTTGATGTTGCATCATTAACAAACTTATTCTCATACTTTTACATTCTCAATCAAGGACCACCAATAGGATTGTGGCAGCTAGTTTTTCTGTTTTTCATTAGTTGCCTTGAAGGCTTGATAAGTTTGTGCTCATGGTGCTAAGAGCCTTATTGTGCAAATTGATAATGCACTGGGCTCAATCATTTGGAGACGGGGATCACTGACAGCACATCACTCAAAGATGGGTATGATTTAATTTTTATGTTTGAGGTTAATTTACAGCAGGAGTGTCCTGATAAACAGCGTCAATTTAATTTTGACATTTAGTAAAGGACCGTCCAAACAATCGACGTGAAAGCTGCTCCTCATGTTCAATTAGGAGGCTTATTTGTCTTTTGCTCATTCCATCTTATCTGTAACAAAAATGATATTTTTTCATGAATGTGTAATCACGAAAAGGCAAAAATATGTGGCTGTTGCTAACATCTCCAGTGCACCATACCCTGCAGATCAATAAGAACCCTTGCCAGAATGTACTTTTGCCACTCAAGTACTCTGGACTCTGCATGCATGCAAGCAACCATTTTCTTAGAAAACATGATAAACAGAAAGAAACCGGCATACATGTTTTACTCTTCTAAAGTAATTAAATGATTCAAGGCTGGTAAGGATCACAAATTACATTGGTTTAAACTCATCACAAACACTTTCCATATCAACTCAATTCAGCTCCTCTGACTTGGGAACCTGTTCAAAAATGGTATCCCTTTTATCTACCAGAAGTCACCTCTGCCATCTTGTTAGTGGTCCACATACCACCCCACCAACACCACGATGGCACCGGACAAATCCTACTCAGTTGTCAACTCTCTTGAAACAGCAAACCCCTGATGTCCTGTTCATCATCGTCGGTGACTTCAATCGAGCTCACTTCAGGAACATCCTGTCCCAAATACCATCAGCATTTCTCCTGCCCCACACAGGATGTCAACACTGTTCACCACTGCTGCACAATCCACAAGTATTACTATCACTCTATCCCTCATATTCATTTTGCCCAGTCTGAACATCTGCCAGTGCTGCTCCAATATACATCAAGGATAGATACAAAATGAGGGAGTAACTCAGCGGGTCGCAGCATCTTTGGAGAGAAGGAATAGGTGACGTTTCAGGTCGAGACCCTTCTTCAGACTTCACCAGTCCTATTCCTTCTCTCCAGAGATGCTGCCTGACCTGCTGAGTTACTCTAGCATTTTGTGTCTATCTTTAATGTAAACCATCATTTGCAGTTCCTTTCACACAATGAAAATACATCAGTGGTCTGAGGAGGGCTGAGGGTCTACTTCAGGAGTGCCGTGAGTCTGTGGACTGGAACATGTTGAAGACCACTTCATCCAATCTGAATGAGTTGTTACCAGTTTCATCAAGAAATGTGTGGACAACTGCAGACCGGAACAGTGAGAGTCTAATCCAACCAGGAAACCTGGATGAAGAGTCCAAATCTGATACTTTCTAGAAGGATGATCTCACATTGTACAAGAAGGCCAAGTATGATTTTGCAAGTCTCCAAGGGATTCCAAGAGATAATTCCATAATAAGCTGAGGCTTGATACAATCAAACAGATTCCAGGCCACTGTGGCAGGGTTTCAATATCATCAAGGACTACAGGCTGCAACCAGGAGCAATTATAGTTATTCCAAGCACCTTAAAATATCGCTCAAAGCTTGACGTCACAAGCACAGTTTTTAAACATTTATTTAGCAAAAAAAAATTAGTTTTGGAGTCAATGAAGTATACCTGTAAATGAAGGACTAACTTCTTAAATACATTTCTTTGAGAAGACATTTGTGAGGAATATATTCTGTGTTCAGGGTTTTTTAAAGACTTACTGCACTCTTTATGGACTATCAACTAGAATAATGCTGACACCCACCTAAACATCGAATGGTTCTCTGGGCAGTCATAAATTGCTTACTTACTGTGACACTGACAGTTCAATCATAATGCTTTCTTTTAAAATGGTGAGTACAGTGTTTAAAGTGGTAATACTGTTTCTTCCTCCAAATGACAGTAATGACAAATGGCTTTGAAGGAATGCATAACTTTGAACAGAAAATATAGGCTAGCCACTGGAAGCAGGACTTCACACAGCCAAGTGGCAATGATGAATAGAGTGATATTGTGTCTGACAAGTAGTAAAATAACTATTCATTCACTGTAGAACATCTGGAAAACATGCTTGTAGACGTATGAAATGGGAAGCATGCTCAAACAGGAAAAATTGATATTTGTAAGCATACAATTATAATTAGACAAAATTATTCATTTCAATTTAATGAAACATGTGTAGAGTAAATTTTGGATTGGTAGTAGCCATATCTTGGGTACTACTAATGTTTTTAAAAAGAACACGTGGAATCTTTAGCATTTAGGAAGGTAATCATGCCAGGCACTATCATTTGGAGGCAGTAGAACAGGGACGGTGAAAATATACTGGAATTATGTTGTGTGGATAGATCACATCATCAATCGATTTGCAATGTTGATTTTGCATTAGTTCTGCAACTTTCAAGAAGGTGGTAGGTATATGGAACAAGCTATCAGAGGAGGATGAGGCAGTACATTTAAAAGACACTTGGACAGGTACATGGATAGGAAAGGTTTAGAGAGCTAGGGGCCAAATGCAGGCAAATGGAACTAGTTTGGAGGGGGCATCTTAATTAGCATGGACGAGTTGGCCAAAAGAGCCCATGCTGTATGACCTTATGACTCGATGACTATAACACAAACTCTTAACCTTGCACATGTTAAGTGACAAAACAAAATCCCCCACCACTATTTAAAATGTTTATCAACTACTTACAGGATCTATTTGCTATCTACTACATCTGTTGTTCAAGATGTAGACTCTTATACATTGTCAAGACCAATCATAGACTGGGCAATCGTTTTGCTGAACACCTTCGCTCAGTCCACCTGCACCTACCTGATCCTTGGTTGCAAAACACTTTAATTCCCCTTCCTATTCCCACACTGACCTTTCTGTCCTAGGCTTCTGAGGGTTGTTGTATCACCAAGGGAGGGTTGTCAGGGTGAGGCTAAATTGGTGGAACATCATCTCATATTTTGCTTGTGCAGTTTACAACCCAGGGGTATGAATATTGATTTATCTAACTTCAAGTAACCCCTGCATTCCCTCTTTCTCCATCCCTCCCTCATCCTAGTGACACCGGCTTTTCGTTCTCACCAGCAAACAGCTAATGGCTGCTTCCTTTATCATTCCTACTTTTTTGCATATCTCACATTCATTTGTTCTATATTTCTCTACATCGTCGTCTATATCCCTCGTTTCCCTTTACTGTGACTTTCAGTCTGATAAAGGGTCTCGACCTGAAACATCACCTATCCCTTTTCTCCAGAGATGTTTCCTGTCCCGCTGTTACTCCAGCTTTTTGTGTCAACCTTCGGTTTGAACCAGCATCTGCAGTTCCCTCCTACACTTACAGATTAGCCATTGGTTGCTTCTTTGTTTGGTGTTGTTGGGATTATATAAGTGGTTGATACTTTGATAGTTTTCTCGATGTTGCAAACAAGTTTACGAGTAGTGTGTCAATTGATATGGCACTTTACATGGTTTAATTGTTCCTACTTAAATCAGTTGCTCCAACTGATCAAGCTTTGTTTTCAAGTTGCTTACAGACATAGTTGTAGTAGTTGATATTTTCCTCTTCGAGTACACCAAAAATGATCTGGAGCCTGGAGAGCAGGACAAGTTTTGGAAATGGGAGAGGGAGGATGAAAAACACTTCGGACAGTGAGTTCAGGGAGCAACTCTCCAACAAGAAATGCTGCAAGAAAAAATTGCTGAGCCATCACTGAAATTTGCTGTCCACTTCAGCCAACATTACAACCTTAGAGCAGGTTAGGAACCATCCTTTTCATTAATGCCAATACGACCATGATAATGAACACAGGAATAGCCCTATTCATCTTCCCCCGTTTACATTATTCGGTGGAGTCATACCTGATTGGTCATGGCTTTTATATTGATTGATTGAAAGATACAGCATGGAATGGGTTCATCAGCCCACTAAGTCCATGCTGATCATCGATCACCCGCTCATACCAATTCTATGTTATTCCACTTTTGCATGCACTCCCTGCACGCAAACAGGCAATTTACAGAAGCCAATTAACCTAAGGACCCACATATCATTGGTTGCTATATACCTTCCATTGTTACAATTCCCCTATACATTTTGGATTAACGAAAAAACACCAATATTAACAGTAAATGAAAATTTTAAAAATGTAAATACTATAAATATTAAATTAAAATAAAATTACTGGTAACAGTTAACAGGTCTGTGGATAGTGAAACAGTTACTTTTCCAATTTGAAGACCCTTTGGCAGAACTGGAAAAGAGAGACAATAGCAGTAATATACTAACTTGCAGGGAAGGTGGCAGGAGATATGGGCAGGACAGAGGGAATATCTGTGATAGGGTGAGAGCAGGACAAATAAATTAATGTAGCAGTTAGATGATGATTACTTTCCTTTGTCAATATTATGTGTTGCTAATAGAGGAGCTGTAATATTTGCAACAGCAATGGCCAGTTCTGATAAAAATGACCAGTTCTCCTGCATTCAGATAAAGTGGGTTACCTAACCTTGGAGATTTCAATATTTAGTCTGGGGGTGTTGATCCTCAAGCTTCTGTTCAGTTCATTGTAAGAGTACAAAAGGCCACAGTTGGAGTGGGGATGGGATGGACGATTAAGCTAGACAGCAACAGTCTTTCCTGCAGACAGGTGCTCCACAAAGCAATCACTAAATCTGCATTTGGTTTTTATAATATATAGGAGACCACTTTGAAAACACCAAATGCATTTCACTTGACTGGAAGTATAAGGGTATTGAACTTGAGTTTATTATTCAGTGGTGTGTTGAAGGCTATAGCACTGGGAGCCATAAACATCTACTCCAAATCCCATAAAATTTCAATGCATCAGGGCAACCAGGAAATCTCTTCATGGCCATGAGTCCTCTCTCAATTCTTCCTTGTTGAAGAACACTTGAAAGAAGTATGGAAAGTGGCAAAGGCACAAAATGTCCTCTGGGAGTTCAGGGTCTATCACTGAGAGTGCCTTGGTAGCACCACTGCAGTCATAAGTTCATGTGATATGAGCAGAATTAGGCCAATCAGCCAATGCAGTCTACTCTGCCATTCAATCATGGCTGATCTATCTCTCCCTTCTAACCCCATTCTATCTATCTATCTATCTATCTATCTATCTATCTATCTATCTATCTATCTATCTATCTATCTATCTATCTATCTATCTATCTATCTATCTATCTATCTATCTATCTATCTATCTATCTATCTATCTATCTATCTATCTATCTATCTATCTATCTATCTATCTATCTATCTATCTATCTATCTATCTATCTATCTATCTATCTATCTATCTATCTATCTATCTATCTATCTATCTATCTATCTCTGTCTTAAACATATCCATTAACAACCTCCACAGCCTTCTGTGGCAATGAATTCCACAGATTCACCAACCTTTGACTAAAGAAAATCCTGCTCATTTCCTTCCTAAAGGTACGTCCTTTTATTTTGAGCCTATGACCTTTGGTCCTAGACTCTCTTCCTAGTGAGAATATCCTTTCCACGTCATCTCTTCAGGCCTCTCAATATTCGGTAAGTTTCAATGTGGTCTCCCCTCACCCTTCTAAACTCCAGCGAGTACAGGCCCAGTGCCTTCCTAGTTAGTTGAAACTTGAATGACGTGACTCCTAGGTTAGGTCCATTGCAGACAGTGATTGAACTAATAAGGGGGATAATCTGGATGTTATAATCCTCAACAGGTACATATATCAACCATGACAGAATTGACAGAATTGCACAGAACCGGTGCAGACAAAGTCATGTCTTCACAGCAGGCATCCTTGTATCATGTTATGTGGTACTACAATTGAGTCAAATGGATTTGACTGGCAGTTAAAAATTAGGCATCTATGAAGCAGTACGTTTCATCAACAGCAGCAAGAAAGTGCACCCCCACAATCTGTATCCTAAGGCCCAACATAGTCTAATTTAGTTTTTCGTTTTAGAGCTACAGCGCGGAAACAGGCCCTACGGCCCACTGAATCCACGTCGACCAGTGATACCCGCACATTAACACTATTTGTCCGTGGGCCAGAGGGGCCTACCGTGCCCCACCCCCCCACCCTCCCCCATGATCCTACTTCTTGGGAGTCATTTTGTTCATTGATATCTCTTCTGTTGGAAAAATGATGTTCCCATGAAAAAAAATCATTTGGACTATGTTTTTAACCACTTATTTTAAGCTGTCAAAATTGTGTTTTTTCACACTTTGCCCTCTTTCTTGTGGCCCTCTTCCATCATCCTATGTCAACTGGAAAGCAAATCCAGATTCAAACAGTGTACAAGAAAAGATCTGGCATGGATGCTTTCCCGGAAAGCGAGTAGTGAGAAAGGTCAAGAGCTTCCAGCTTGGGCTGGATTTGTCTCAGCAACAGGTGAGGTGCCTTCAAATGTGACCACAATTGACTACTATCCTGTGATCAATCATCCCATCACAGATTTTAGTACAGTTCAAGAATGTTTATGAGCTTCTGAAGAAGCAAGTCATGAGGTTGGCCAACATTATGTTATTACAACATTCAACTTGGGTGTCTGCATGAAGGCATATCCTCTTGTGTGGAGTCATCCTGCAAAGTACAAGGAACACATTGTATTGATTGGCACATTTCATGTCATTTGTGCATACTTCAAAATGCTTGGAAAGAAAGTGGAAGGATCCGGACTTCAGGATGTCCTCATGGAATCAGGACTCATGTCTACTTGTTCTATGAAAGGTGTTATGACAGGAAAGAACTATGACAGAAATCTGCACTGCCACAAGACGATGGTGAAGTGCTTGGAGAGGCTCCTTCTTGATGAATTCCTGTCTATGGCTGGAAAAGATGCAGTGCTGTCCAGAGGATTCAAAGGGCATTTTTCAAGAGCTAATCCGATCGCCAACAAAGCATGCACTTGCTGAAGTCATGGCCAATGCAGATCTCAACACATTGATGGTCGTATGAGAGCTTCAAAGCTGATGTTCGAAAAGGATCTCTCGGGAAGACTGCGCAATTTTGGTTGTCGTACATGGATTCTATGTGGATTGCTCTCATTGATTAAATCCGTTGTACTTGCGCTGTCAGTTTCTTATGCCCGATCTCTTTTTCACCTTTGGTGGTCACAATTACTCCCGCTATCTGACCTACCTTGCTGTGTTCTTGGCAAACATCAAAGAATCACATCCCTTTCCTCGAAAGAGGTGCCATCGGTGTTGCGGTGTCGTTCATACTAGGAAACCAATGTGTTGTTGACAAAACGATTGAGGAGATGATCGTGAAGCATGGCAAATCTCGAGGTGGTGGTAGTGGTGTTGGGCTCTCTGGCATCTTGGAGAATCACAGTGCTTATCAGAGATGGGTTCAAACTTCAACAGAAAGGACACACTTTCTCTCTGCAACTCTCAGCCTCGCAGACACGACTTCTGGTACCAAAATGCGGAAGCAAACATAGAGATCAACAACCAACTGAAATAAGGAGAAGTCAGGCATGTGTAAAGAAAGCCATTGATGTTGTAAAGAGCTTCCTGAATCCTTTTGACGTATATGACAAGACTGGGTTGTATGTAGTCTCTTCTGGCGCATGTGTTTTGGCTGAAGTTGAGAAAGATGTCATAAAGGTACTTACCACAAGGAAAGAACAGAAAGAGAAATTCAACAGAGAGCGACTTGAGAAATAGACAGCATTCTCCGAACCCATCAAGAATCTGAAACTGAAAACCATGGCAGAAACAAAGAAAAGAGTGAAGCTGAAAACATCTGAACGAAAGGTTATAGAGTACAAGCAACAAGGAGATATTGTTTTTCAACTGATGGTCAAAGCACAAAGTTCTGGCAGTTAACTCAATCTACGGGAGATTATGAAGTACTCTCTGACCCCTGTACCCTACTCCATTGGTACATCAGACAACTTCTTTGCAAAGACTGATAAATCCAAGGGCCTAAACTACCTATTGAAAGATGAAGACAACTCACAACCTCCTGCCAGTAACAAGACATTGATAGTGGAAGATGGCAATGCTGCATTCTACTATCTCAAAGACATTCCTGCAAACTTCAAAGAGATTGGCATCAAAATCTCCAATGCATTGTCATCTAATGATGTAGTCTTCAGTACCGATATGTACAAACAAGATTCAGTGAAGTCAAGTGAACGGACACAGCGTGGGTGTGTGGAGAAGAGAATAATCAAAGGAGGAAAGACCAAAAAACTAAGAGATTGGAAGCAGTTCATGACCAATGATGAGAACAAGAAACTGCTCATTGAACTTCTTCTTGATGTGTGGAGTGAGCATGACAGGGCAAAGAGGCTACATGGGAGGAAGGTGATCTTCATTAAGGAAGGAGAGGCCACATTTCTTACTTCTCAGAATGGGTAAGGGACACTGCAGTCTGAGATTCAATCCCTGAAGTCAAACCAAGAAGAAGCTTGTGAGTCATCGTATACTACAACTATGGCAAAGAGCAAGGATATGACCACGTACAAGTCTAAAGCCCAGACAGCGATTTCCTTTTTATATTGCTTCACTATGCAAACAACATTCAAGACACCACAGTGTTCTTTGACACAGGGAGAGGCAACAGGCAAAAGCTAATAGATGTCACCCATTTTGCAAAGCAGTCCTCCTCAGAATACTGCTCAGCATTACTTGGACTGCATGCGATCTCAGACTGTGGCTCAACAAGTGCCTTCAAAGGAATTGGCAAAGTCAAGCCAATCAAACTGAAGCAACAGCGTAACAAATTTGTGAAACCTCTGGCAGAGCTTGGTGATTTTCATAGAGTTGAAGATGATTTAGTGGATTTTTTATGTATCTTTACTAAGAAACATACTCAATTGCAAGTACCAAATTCACAGACCCCAAGAATGAGGGCAGAGTGTGAAACAACATAATTTTGACATAGATTGAAATAAGGGTTCAAAAAAAAGTCCAAATTAGTTTTTTTCTTGGGAACATAATTTTTCCGACAGAAGAGATACCAATGAACAAAATGACACCCAAGAAGTAGGATCATAGGTGGGGGGGAGTGCACGGTAGGCCCCTTTGGAGTGTGGGAGGAAAGCAGAGATCTCAGAGAAAACCCACGCAGGTCCCGGGGAGAATGCACAGACTCCGTACAGGCAGCATCCATAGTCGGGGTCGAACCTGGGTCTCTGGCGTTGCAAGTGTGGTAAGGCAGCAACTCTACTGCTGCGCCACCGTGCTGTCCTTTAGTTTAGATATACAACGTGGAAACAGGCCCTTCAGCCCACCAAGTCCATTCTGACCAACAAATACCCCGTACACTAGCTCTATCCAACATGCCAGGGACAATATACAGAAACAAATTAACCAACACAGTCGAGCTGCTGCCTTACAGCGCCAGAGACCCAAATTCAATCTTGACTATGGCTGCTGTCAGTAAGGAGTTTGTATGTTCTCCTCGTGGCCATGTTGATTTTCTCCAGGTGCTCTGGTTTCCTCCCACATTCCAAAGACGTGCAGGTTTGTACGTTAATTGGCTTCAATAAAGTTTGTAAATTATCCCTAGAGTGAAAGATCGTGCTAGGTTACAGGGTGATCGCTGGTCGGCATGGACTTGCTGGGCCGAAGGGCCTGTTTCTACGCTGTATCTTTAAACTAAACTAAAATACAAAACAGCACGTCTTTGCAATGTGGGAGGAAACAGGAACACCTGGAGAAAACCTGCCCGGTCACAGGGAGAACGTGCAAACTCCGTACAGACAACGCCTGTTGTTAAGATCAAACCCGGGTCTCTGGCTCAGTAAAGCAGCAGATCTACCGCTGCACCCCTGTGCCGTCCTCACTCTTTCAGCCCTGATTTGTTGAGGAAAGACGTATCAGAAGCAGCACCAGCTCCACTACTAAGGTCATAAGGAATAGGAGTAGAATTAGGCCATTCTGCCCATCAAGTCTATGCCATTTAATCATGGCTGGTCTATCTCTCCCTCCTAACCCCATTCTCCTACCTTCCCCCCATAACCTCTGACGTGCATACTAATGAAGAATTGATTAATCAATAATTAATCAAGCATCAACAACTTCCTGCTGCCTTTTTCTTCCACTTTATGTTGCTCTGTTTCTCAGGTCGGCTTCTTGTGGAAGTCATTGCCAACATCGGCTCCAACCACAATGTGCAGGGCCAGGATAGCTCTGAGAGCTACAGGCATAGCCATAGCAGTTTTATTCAGTGCTGTGCAGTAATGTTATTGGAGCCTTGCCAATGTGCTCTCCCAATGAAGTGTGTGGATTTGAAATCACAGAAATGAGCCGCCAATGTTTGGAAAACTGCCTGCTTCTCACTCAGTGGAAATGTGTTAATTGTTCTGGGGTCATTTCAAGAGGATGTAACCTGGTCGTTTGTAGGTCTATTAAATTTAGTCTCCACATACTGAACGATCTCTAATTGGCCTCATGTTTTGATGAAACATTAGAAGTGAAATTTAAGGCTTGCAATTCCAGAAATTGAAAAAAAGTGCATTAAAAAGAATAATTGCATCTCCAAACCTATGGGTCAGTTGCTGAGGAAGTATTTTTCAATGGCAAGGGCACAAAAGACTGAATAGCAGAAGGGCTCCAGGAAATCTCTTAATGTCCATACATTTTCTCTCAATTGATGATTTAGAACTTAAAACATAAAGCCCCTGTCCCACTTACGTGTCCTTGGCACGCTAATTACGCGACCTCGTGGTCGCATTGAGGCGCGACAGTCCTGCGAAGGTCACGCGCGATTTCATGCGCCCGCACAGCCGTCTGGAGCGTATGACGTCATTTGAAGATGAACACAAAATGCAGGAGTAGCTCAGCGGGACCGGCAGCATCTCTGGAGACAAGGAATGGGTGACGTTTCGTGTCGAGCCTCTTCTTCAATCTGAAAGAAGGCTCTTGACCCGAAACATTGCTTCTCTCCAGAGATGCTGCCGGTCCCGCTAAGTTACTCAATCATTTTGTGTCTATCTTCAATTTTCTTGGCCCCGCTCTGGGAGTAGATGTGGGGGCGAATCCGGACCGCAATGGCCGTGAGCCCAGGCCGAGTTCGGTGATCGTTTGCTTGCTTCTGCTGCTTTTGTCGTGCCAGGGTCTTGGGCCTATCCCACTTTGGCCATCAGTTCCGTGACAGGCCGTTGGCGCGTGAAGATTTCGTTTGCTACAAAAATTTCGGAGCCCCGCGAGATGTCGCACACAACTACATACCCCTCCGCGCTTCTCAGTGGGACCGATCCCGCGTGGCCATATAATGCCCATGCGCCTCATCGCGACAACGAGGTCACGTAATTTGCGTGCCAAGGACACATAAGTGGGACAGGCCCTTAAGACTCCATTGGGTGGCGCTACCGCAGTGGCTGCCTCGCTAGCATCTCGTCAGTCCTTTCACCTTTTTTGTTATTTTTTAGTGCATCTAAATGTATGTTTTAGTGCTTCTCAGTATGTCTTATGTGGGGGGGGGGGGAGGGCGAAATAGGGGGAAACCATTTTTTCAGTCACTTACCTGGAGATGCATCTTTTCTCCATGTCGCATCTTCGCCCTCCTCGCGGCCTACCAACTGGATTGGCTCGGCCTTTCCGTCCAGAGACCGGCCCAGAGCTTCAGCAGCAGGCGGAGAGTGGAATTACCATCGCGGAGCCTGGGACCCTGTCGAGGATTGCCAGTGTTGGAGCTGTGTTCAGATTTACCACCATGGAGCTGTGGTTTGCGGAGCTTCTAGCCGCGGGCACGGCACTGACTTTAACAGCGCGGAGTCTGGGATCTTTTGCTGAGGATCTCCAGTGTTGAAGTTCCGTCCAGCTCGACCTGTGGACTTCGGAAGCCGCAGTCTCCGGTAAGAAGCGGCCGATTCGGAAACTCCTAGCCACAGAGTGTGTTCCAATCCGTTCTGACGGCGGAGTTTTGATTATCCCGGAAAGAGGGCCTGTATATCGGGCCATCCGTAGTGGTGACTGCGGAGGGTTCTAGCCCCCGACCACGGGTGAACAAAGAGGAAGGTGACTGAAATTTATTGCCTTCCATCACAGTGAGAAATGTTGATTCCACTGTGGTGGATGTTTATGTTAAACTCTATGGTGTATTGTGTTATTTTTATTCCTATGGCTGTATGGTAACTCAAATTTCAATGTACCAATTGGTGCATGTGACAATAAATGTGCACTTGAACTTGAACGTGAGGTCATAAGGAATGGGAATAGAATTAGGCCATTCGGCCCATCAATTCTACTCCGCTATTCTATCATGGTTGATCTATCTCTCCCTTCCAATCCCATACATGGAACAGTACGACACAGGAATGGGCCTTTCGGCCCATAATGTTTGTGCCGAACATGATGTCAGGTAAATTGATCTTATCTGTCTACACGTGATCCATATCCCTCTATTTTCCGCACTTCCATGTACCTATCCGAATGCCTCTTAAACACCGCTATCATATCTACCTCCACCACCACCCCTGGCAATGCATTCCAGGCCCCACTATCCTCTGTGTAAAAAAACTTGCTCCGCACATGTCCATTAAACTTTCCCCCTCTCACATTCCAGCTATGCACACTAGTATTGAACATTTCCACCCTGTGAGAAACAGAAAACAGGTGCAAGGCCATTCCGCCTTTGCGCCAGCACCATCCTTCAATATGATCAAGGCTGATTATCCCGTTCCTGGTTTCTCCCCATATCCCTTGATTCCATTAGCAATAAGAGCTACTGTATATCTAAAGGGGCTGTCCCACTTGGGCGACCTAATCCGCAAGTTCTGGCAAGTTTGCCCTCGACTCATACTTACAGCATGGTCGACACAAGATCGTAAGAGGTCGTTGTAACTCTCCTTCATGCTCGAGAGTAGTCCCTGTGTACTCGATGCCTCAGGTAGGTTGCGGAGTATTTTTCAACATGTTGAAAAATGCCCACGAGTAAAAAAAGGTCGCCATGGAAAATATCAATACTTTTTTTACTCGTAGGTTTAGTCAAAGTAGGTCATAGTAGGTCGGCATGTTAGTCGTATGTAATCAGGGGTGGTCGAAGGTGGTTGAAGGTAGTCGTAGATAATCTTCAACATTGTCGAAGGAGATCGTCTTCACTCTCCATTCTTCGGTGTCCAATTTTCCCGAAGTTAGTCGTAGCTAGTCAAAGGTAGTCTTCAACAAAGTCGAAGGAGGTCTTCTACATAGTCGAAGGAGGTCTTCAACATGACATCTTTTCAAACTCTCCTAAACTCTTCTAAACTTGCCAATTAGGTCGCCCAAGTGGGACAGCCCCTTTATTCTTAAACTGTGACCCCTGGTTCTCAACTCCCCCAGCATAAAGGGCCTGTCCCATCAGCATGCAACTCTATGTGATGAACGCGATCAAACTGGAAGCGGGGGCCGCGCGGAGGTCGGGTGATCACCTGTACAGGGCCATTCCCACCAGCGTGCGCCTGCATGCGGCAAGCGCAACCAAACCGGCAGTTGGGGCCACGCGGAGGTCGGGTGAGTGGCGCAACGCGGCGCAAAGTGAGGCGAACTTGGAGCGAAGTCTAAGGTAAGTTCGCCAGGACAGAGGGGGGCGCACAGAGAGGGGCACCGAGGCACACACACACACAGGGCCACGGAGCCACACATATAGATGGTCACGGAGGCACTTACAAATAGGTTCACGGAGGCACGATGTCGGGGCGGTGTGTAAATGTCGAGGCGACTGCGTGCCGACAAGCCGTTGCCGCGCGGAATTTTTGGACATTGTCAGTTTTTCAGAGCCCTGTGAGGTGTTGGGACGAACTCGGGACGAACTCCGCACAATTCCGCACGGCTCCGGCGATCGATGTGGGACCGGCCCCGCAACGCCAGATGGTTTAAGCGACCACGTTAGGTCGCGCTAATCGCATTGAGTTGCATGCTGGTGGGACAGGCCCTTAAGGAACATTTTTAGCCTGTCCAATCCCTTAAGAATTTCTATAAGATCCGCTTCTCATCCATCAAAATTCCAGTGAACACCGCACACCGAAAATGTTCTATCTGTCTACCCTGTCTGCGCCATTGGATGCCAACGAGTTGTATTATCTAATTTGCAGGTTACTGTGGTACATGCATGTAAGAGAAATTGTTCTGCTGTGGCAAATTGAACTCGGTTTGCAAGAGCATCAAAATAAACATTGGTTTTACAGTTTGAATCCCAATAGCTTCATCCAGTGGAATAATGAGCCAAAGGTAAAGAAGAATTGCAGAATCAGTCACTGATCTGTACTGAGATAACTCCCCTTGCAATAATACATTTGTGTGGGTACAACTGCAGATTAATTGATTTTGCCTCTTCCCGGGGAGTGACTGTACCTTGCACTGTACAACAAGTGCCTGCAAGTGGAATGAAGACAATTTTAAGCCCAGATTCCTTTGCAGTAGAGTCACAGAGTCATGGAGTGATACAGCGAGGAAACAGGCCCTTCAGTCCAACTTGCCCACACAGGCCAACATGTCCCAGCTACACTAGTCCCACCTGCCTGCACTTGGTTTATATCCCTCCAAACCTGTCCTATCCATGTCTAACTGATCCACACTCTTCTGAAGACCAGACACCGGGCATTCATGTCTGATGACACAGTGGTCTACAAGAAGTCCAGATACGAACTTGGTAAGGCCATCAAAAAGGCCAAAAGAGAGTTCTGCTCCAAGCTGGAGGATGAGACAGATGTTCGGCAGCT
This sequence comes from Raja brachyura, assembly GCA_963514005.1. The sequence continues at coordinate 50,980,849 of OY740783.1, forward strand.
GTGGCGGGGACTGAATGCAATCACCTCTTACAAGGCGAAACCAGGAGGCAGCTCGGATGTCAGCGATACATCACTCCCTGATGAGCTCAATGCATTTTACGCACGCTTTGATAGGGAGAACACCGATGTGCCTTCCCGAGCCCCTATTCGCTGTGATGGTATTTCAGTCTCAGTCACAGAGGCCGACGTCAGGAAATCCTTCAGAGGAGTGAACCCTCGAAAAGCGTCTGGACCTGATGGCATACCTGGTCGTGTCCTAAAAACCTGTGCGGACCAACTGGCTGAAGTTTTTACGGACATTTTCAACCTCTCACTTCTGAGGTCTGAGGTTCCCACCTGCTTCAAAAGGGCATCAATAATACCGGTGCCCAAGAAGAGTAAGGTGACGTGCCTCAATGACTATCGACCTGTGGCACTAACGCCTGTGGAGATGAAGTGCTTCGAGAGGTTGATCATGGCGCAAATCAACTCCTACCTCGACAAAAACCTGGACCCACTGCAGTTCGCTTACCACCACAACAGATCAACGGTGGACGCGATCTCGCTGGCCCTCCACTCTGCTCTGGACCACTTGGACAACAAAAACTCACATGTCAGGCTGCTATTCATTGACTACAGCTCGGCATTGAACACAATCATCCCCTCCAAGCTGTTTACCAAACTCGCAGAACTGGGTCTTTGCGCATCCCTCTGCAATTGGATCCTCGACTTCCTCATCCACAGACCACAGTCTGTTCGTTTTGGTGGAAATGTGTCAGACTTGATAACAATCAGCACGGAAGCACCTCAGGGCTGTGTGCTCAGCCCCCTGCTGTACTCACTCTATACTCATGACTGCATAGCCGGTCATAGCGCGAACTCCATCATCAAGTTCGCTGACGACACCACTGTTGTGGGACGTATCACTGATGGGGATGAGTCCGAGTATAGAAGAGAGATCGAGCAACTGTCCATATGGTGCCAGCACAACAACCTGGCCCTCACCAGCAAAACCAAGGAACTGATTGTGGACTTCGGAAGGAGTAGGATGGGGACCCACAGTCCTGTTTATATCAACGGGTCGATGGTTGAAAGGGTCAAGAGCTTCAAATTTCTGGGTGTGCACATCTGTGAAGATCTTTCCTGGTCCGAGAACACAGATGCAATTATTAAGAAAGCTGATCAGCGCCTTTACTTCCTGAGAAGATTACGGAGAGTTAGTCTGTCAAGGAGGACTCTCTCTAACTTCTACAGGTGCACAGTAGAGCTTTCTGACTGGTTGCATCGTGGCTTGGTTCGGCAACTTGAGCGCCCTGGAGAGGAAAAGACTACAAAAAGTAGTAAACACTGCCCAGTCCATCATCGGCTCTGACCTTCCTTCCATCGAGGGGGTTTATCACAGTCGCTGCCTCAAAAAGGCTGGCAGCATCATCAAGGACCCACACCACCCTGGCCACACACTCATCTCTCTGCTACCTTCGGGTAGACGGTACAGGAGCCTGAAGACTGCAACAACCCGGTTTAGAAATAGCTCCTTCCCCACAGCCATCAGGCTATTAAACCTGGCTCGGAACTCTGAACATTAATATCCCTCCATCTGTTATCTGCACTTTATTAATTTATTAATTCATGGGTGTATTGATGTATAGAATTGTAGTCAATGCCTTCTATGTTCTGTTGTGCTATGCAAAGAAAGATTTTCATTGTCCTGTCAGGGACACATGACAATAAACTCTTTTGACTTTTTGACTTTTTGACTCCTGGCTCTAACTGTTTCTTAAATGTTGAGATAGTCCCAGCCTCAACTACCTCCTCTGGCAGCTTGTTCCATACACCCACCACCCTTTGTGTGAATAAGTTACCCCTCAGATTCCTATTAAACCTTTTCCCCTTCATCTTGAACCTATGTACTCTGCTCCTCGATTCCCCTATTCTGGGCCAGAGATTCTGTGCATGTACCCAATCTATTCCTCTCATGATTTTATACATCTCTATAAGATCATCCCTCATCCTCCTGTGCTCCAAGGAATAGAGACCCAGTCTACTCAACCTCTCCCTGTAGCTCAGAACATCTAGTCCTGGCAACATCCTCATAAATCTTCTCTGAACCACATGGTAGTAGTAAAAGAAGAGCCAACTGCCACTGAATCCAGATTTTGCTTCAGAGGTTCAGGTGTTGCAGACATTAAAGAAAACAGAACACAGAACCCAGGTAACCAGCTGGAAGGAGACATTTTGTGGCCAGTGGCCAAGATTATTATTCAGAAGAGAGACATATGAAACTGCAGATGGTTGAAAAACACAAAGTGCTGGAGAAACTCAGTGTATCCGGCTTCATCTGTAGAGGGCATGGATAGATGACATTTTGAGTTTAAAGTTTGAATAAGGCTCCCAATCTGAAATGTCATGCCCATTCCCTCCCCAGGTGCTGCCTGATCTGCTGAGTTCCTCCAGCACTTTGTATTGACAGTATCATTAAGCTGCATAAGCTCTCAATTACAATAACGAAATTGTGCTTACAATTTATATATTAAATTATTTCACAGAGCTAAATAAAGCACAATTAAGTTTGGGGCAAAGCCTCTTTAATTATTTTAAAATCCATTAATATTTATGTGAGAGAATAGGAATCATATAAAAAGTAGATTTTCTGAGGTTAAATAGTTTCCTGAGCAGTAATTATGGCTTAACATGCCATTAAAAGCTTTTATCGATGTCCTGCCATAAAACATAACATTTTCATGGTATTTTACAGTGTGACTAGCTCTTAAATATGTTAAGTTCTCATCATTTCAACTGATTTCCCTTCATGAAGGAGCGGAAAACCAGAAAAATTGAATCAGCTTTGGAAAAATTCTAAACAAAAATCTTTAGATTTCTATTATCAACAACGCATGTGCAGACATTGCAAGATGCCTTCACTTTCACAAGGGTTACACAAAAAGCTGGAGAAACTCAGCGGGTGCAGCAGCATCTAAAGAGCGAAGGAGATAGGCGACGTTTCGGGTCGAGACCCTTCTTCAGACTGGTCAGGGATCAGGGAAACGAGAGATATAAACAGTGATGTGGAGAGATAAGGAACAATGAGTGAAAGATATGCAAAAAAGTATTGGTGACAAAGGAAGCAGGCCATTGTAAGCTGTTTGTGGTGTGAAAATGAGAAGCTAGTGCGACTGGGGAGGGGGGGGGGGGGGAGATGGAGAAGGAATGTCAGGGCCAGAGGGCTGAGGGAGAGGTGGGGGGGAGGCAGTCTGGGTTAACAGAATTGAGAAAATTCAATGTTTAAGCCAAGAGGATGCAGACTCCCCAAGCGGAATATGAGGTGCTGTTCCTCCAACTTGCGGTGTTGATCACTCTGGCCGTGGAGGAGGCCCAGGACCGAGAGGTCGGATACGCAGTGGGAGGGGGAGTTGAAGTGCAGAGCCACCGGGAGGTCGGGTTGGTTATTGCGGACCGAGCGGAGGTGTTCGGCGAAACGATCGCCCAGCCTCCGCTTGGTCTCACCGATGTAGATCAGCTGGCATCTGGAGCAACGGATGCAGTAGATGAGGTTGGAGGAGGTGCAGGTGAACTTCTGTCGGACTTGGAATGACTGCTTGGGTCCCTGAAAGGAGTGGATGGGGGAGGTGAAGGGACAAGTGTAGCATCTCTTGCGGTTGCAAGGGAAAGTGCCCGGGGAAGGAGTGGAGCGGGAGGGAAGGGAAGAATTGACGAGGGAGTTGCGGAGGGAGCGGTCTTTGCGGAAGGCAGACAGGGGGGGAGATGGGAAGATGTGGCGAGTGGAGGGGTCACGTTGGAGGTGACGAAACTGGCGGAGGACTATCTGTTGTATGCGCTGGCTGGTGGGGTGAAAGGTGAGGACCAGGGGGACTCGGCCCTTGTTGTGAGTGGGGGAATGGGGAGAGAGGGCAGAGTTGCGGGGTATGGAGGAGACCCTGGTGCGAGCCTCATCTATAGTGGGGGAGGGGAAACCCCGTTCTCTGAAGAACGAGGACATTTGCGATGACCTGGTGTGGAACACGTCATCCTGGGAGCAGATGCGGCGTAGACGGAGGAATTGGGAATAGGGGATGGAGTCCTTACAGGAAGCAGGGTGGGAGGAAGAGTAGTCCAGGTAGCTGTGGGAGTCAGTTGGTTTGTAGTGGATGTCAGTCAGGAGTGTATCACCTGCAATAGAGATGGTGAGGTCAAGGAATGGTAGGGAAATGTCGGAAATGGTCCAAGTATATTTGAGTGCCGGATGGAAGTTGGTGGTGAAATGGATGAAGTCAGTGCACTTTCACAATGTAGGTACAGCAAAAAGAGGCACAAGAAACTGCAAATGCTGGAATTGTGAGCAAGAACTCAATGCTATCCGAGGAGTGGACAGGTGACATTTCGGTTCAAGACCCTTCTTCTGATCAGTTGTGGGTAGAAAGCTGGAAAAGACTGGTGGGGGCTAGTGAAAGCCTGGGAAGTGATAGGTGAATACAGGTTTGGTTTCCCTTTCCCCTGACTCTCGGTCTGAAGAAGGGTCTCGACCCGAAATGTCACCTATTCCTTTTCGCCAGTCATGCTGTCGGAACCGCTGAGTTACTCCAGCTTATTGTGTGTATCTTTAGTTTATTTTTAGTTTTAGTTTGGAGACACAGTGCGGAAACAGGCCCTTCGGCCCACCAGGTCTATGCCGACCAGCGATCCCCATACACTAGCACTATCCTACACACCAGAGACAATTTATAATTTTTATGGAAGCCAATTAACTTACGAACCAGTACATCTTTGGAGCGTGGGAGGAAGTCAGAGCACCTGGAGAAAGCACATGATGAGAACATACAAACTCCGTATAGCCAGCACCCGCAGTGAGGATCGAACCCGGGTCTCTGGCGACGCATGTCTGTCCAATCTCCCCCATGGCCAATGTGACGTGTTGTGGCGTCAGCATAAACATAGGCCACTTAAGCTCGAACCCTCGTCAGGAGAGGGCGGGCACACGACGTCATGGGCAGAGGGAGTGTCCTGGTACATAAGCTCTCTCACCACGAGACCCACCAGGAGTTTACCGGTAGCTGAGCCCGAGGGAACAACCTCGCTCAGCTACAACAACCCTACATATAGTTAGCGCACCCACTATATGTGTGACAACAGAATAAAGAACCACTTGCACCAACCTGATGTCTATTCTTTATTCGTCACGTATGGTGCCGCTACATTGGTGACCCCCGACTGTCCGAATTTAAATTTGGACTCACCTGAAGACGCAGCCTCGGGAGACCTGATGTCTGCAGCCGGCTGCCCAGCCCTGCAGAACTACGCTGCCGTCAACCAGGCCCTGCAGTGAGGTATGTCGCCGCTGCCCCACCAGCTGCTGCAGGAGCTGCGAGCATTGCAGCCTCCTGCCCACGGCAGCCCCGACACACGCCCGACGGCCCTGGGAGCAGAGTGAGTACCTGCCACTCTCCCGCTCCCGACAACGGACCCCGGCTCCGGGCCTTGCACCGGAATGCAACTGACCGGGGACACTGCTCCAGGCCTCACTGGGTCTCCAGGCCCCAGCACCGCTCCAGGCCTCACCACGTCTCCAGGCCCAGCACCGCTCCAGGCCTCACTGGGTCTCCAGGCCCAGCACCGCGCCAGGCCTCACCGCGTCTCCAGGCCCCAGCACCTCGCCAGGCCTCACCGCGTCTCCAGGCCCAGCACCGCGCCAGGCCTCACCACGTCTACAGGCCCCAGCACCGCTCCAGGCCTCACCGCGGCTCCAGCCCCTGCACCGGACCCGGCTCCAGGCCTCACCGCGTCCCCAGGCCCTGCACCGGACCCGGCTCCCGGCCTCACCGCGTCTCCAGGCCCAGCACCGGACCCGGCTCCAGGCCTCACCATGTCTCCAGGCCCTGCACCACGCCTGGCCCCGCCGACCGCTGCACCTGAAAATGTGGGCTTACCTGAGGCGGCCGCCGAAGCCACCCTTCAGCTCCTCGCCGGCCTCCAGTCACCAGGTGATTCCTCTTCACCCGGCCGGCAAAATGGCCGCCGCGCCATCTTGAAACGAGCGGCTTCCGACTACAAACATGGCCACCGCCGGCCGGAAGTGCACTACGAACTTACCTGGCCGCCGTCTACAGCGCCACCTTCTGGCCGGATGCCGTCCCTGCAGCTTCACTGCCAGCAACAGCGCCACCGTCAGTTCGGCTGCTGTCCCTGCAACCTCACCGTCATCCACAGCGCCACCTTCTGGCCGGATGCCGTCACTGCAGCCTCACCACTGTCCACAGCGCCACCTTCCAGCTGGACGTTGTGGCTGCACGATGAACACTGGACAATTTGAAATTTAGACACTGGACACTAATTATTATTATTTTTTTTCTAACTGATTTTTTTGTGTGCACTGCAATTAGTTTGTATATTGTATTTGGTTTTTCCCCCATCGTCTTTGGGGGCCGTGTGTCACAGGACACTCTCCCTTAGCTGGTCAAGGAGATGCAACCGTGTCTCTTCAGTCTCGTCGCATCCCTCGGTACATCGGGATCTCACACGCAGAGCGTCAACTGCGCCCGTGTAGAGCACCATCCCGACCCACGCCCGGGGTGTCCCAGACCTCTTCTGTCCGGCGGCTTCTGCATTGGTCTCCTCGCACCCCTCGGTACATCGGGATCGCCCACGCAGAGCGTCAACTGCGCCCGTGGAGCCCTCCGTCCCGACCCACGTCCGGGGTGTCCCAGACCTACATGCAGGAGCCTCCCTTGACCAAGCTATACCTTCCTCCTGTTCTGGGGGGGGGGTCCTGTGGCGTCAGCATAAACATAGGCCACTTAAGCTCGAACCCTCGTCAGGAGAGGGCGGGCACACGACGTCATGGGCAGAGGGAGTGTCCTGGTACATAAGCTCTCTCACCACGAGACCCACCAGGAGTTTACCGGTAGCTGAGCCCGAGGGAACAACCTCGCTCAGCTACAACAACCCTACATATAGTTAGCGCACCCACTATATGTGTGACAACAGAATAAAGAACCACTTGCACCAACCTGATGTCTATTCTTTATTCGCCACGTATGGTGCCGCTACAGTGTAACAATAAAATACCACTGAGACTTTGAGGTGAAGGAGACTTGATCCCCAGTTGGGTAGAGTAAGTGAGAAATGTTAGAGGTGAATAGGAAAGATGATGGTCAGATAAGGGAGAAGAGGAGGACTGAAGCCACAGGAGGGGTATAGGTGGAAGGGGATGGAATGGAGGGGATGGGGATGAGTGTACAAAGAGGGAAGGGGCAGGGTGATAGGTGCACAGCAAACAGTGAATAAAAGGAAAAAGAGGGACTTTGGGATGGGAGATGAATGTGCAAACGTACGAGAAGGAGCAGGGTTTATGGTGAACAGCAAACGGTACTAGTTTTACTGACAACTGCAACATCTGGACCGTAGAGTTGATGAAAATTACAAATAAATCTACTTTCATTCTCTGCTGGATGACTTTTGGATTTTAGGAGTTATTTGATACAGGAAGTTGAATCAGAGGATCAGTTTAAACAAAACTGGATGCATTTCCAAATAAGGAGGAAATGAATGGTTATATATGTTTGGATCTGGGCTTTAAGATATAATAGCTATAACCTGGCAAAGACCAAGCTTAGAAAAATACAAAATCAGAAACAGATGTGAAAGATAAAACTGAATTGATTATAATATTGATTTGGAGGTCAGAATTATTATTAGACCTATCATGTGATTACATTGTGTGCAGTCACAGTGTGTGCAAAAAAACATTTACACACTTTCCATTCTCTTCGAGAATAGTAAGATTGAACGAGAACTTACCAGTTCGAGGGTTGATCTTTATTTCATGAGGAGTCGAAGTGAGGGATTTCGTGAAGAGCCCGCCGGCGCGCATGCTCGACATACTTCAAAGTAGCGGCGTGGAATCACAGAACCAACAATAGAAATGACTTCGCATAGTATGATTGAATTGACTAAGATTACCAGATGAAGGTGATTGAGGGTTGGGCGAGGAGGGCACGAAATCCCTCACTTCGACTCCTCATGAAATAAAGATCAACCCTCGAACTGGTAAGTTCTCGTTCAATCTTACTATTTCATTTCGGAGTCACGTGAGTGACTTCGTGAAGACTTCAAAGCTTCTGTGATTACACGCCCTGGACCACGTCCATGCTGACACACCACTACCAGGGATGGATGGGAGGAACAAAGTTGCTCAATAGTTCATACTGCAAAACAAGAGCAGAGTTATTAACAACAAAACAAAACCCCTCATGCGGGGACATCTCCACGTTCGTGACCTGCATTCAGCACGGCTTCTGCGAACCGTAGAGGAGCAGCAACAGGCTTGTTATAAAAACGCTGGAACACAGCTTCATTAGCCCATCCTGCTGTGGCGAGAATTTGGTCCATGGGCACCTCCATGACCCTCGCCCTTGACGTCGATGCAGCCCTGGTGGAAAGAGACTTGAACACATTAGTGTCGATACCTGACTTACCCAAGACGACTGGAAGCCACATGGATATCGTCTGGACTGTCACTCGATGATGAGGTCTCTTATGAGTGACAAGCAGGTATCTCTCCATTCCTCTGATGCGTGCCGTCACCTTGACATAGTGGCGGATATGTGAGACTAAACATAGCCTAGCATCTGCGGGGTATGCCGGGAACTTCAGCTGCAGCCCTGTGCACCCAGGTCTATGCTGCTTTAGTAGCTCGTCAACGAAAAAGACTACTTCTGTAGGGGTAGCTGTCATTTTGTCGACACGCAGTTTGTGTAGTGTCTGTACCCTCTGAGCTGAAGTCAGCGCTAGTAACATCACCAGCTTCATGGTGAGTTGGTCCAGTTGGAGCCCTTCCATGGGAGACCACGTCCTGAGCAGGGTTAATACGTCCCTGACATCCCAGGTGATATTATAGCGTGGTATAGGCGGATTCATATTGAATATACCCCGCATGAGTCTGGACACTAGCCTGTTGGATCCTACCTCCAACTGAGGTAGAACGATAGCGCACTTCTGGCGCTGTTGATGGCACTGTAACTTAAGTGTTCATCATGGTGCAACCCCGCGAGGAATTCCAGGACGTCGGTTGTTGTCACGTCATCGTACGTGATGCGAGAGCGGCTGCAGTAGGCTTCCCACTTCTTAATATGCAAGCGGTATCTTCGCCTTGTAGACTCTCGACACGACGCCCTGGTGGTATCCATGGTCCGAGCCGAGAGGCCGTATTGGACTAACGGCCTGTTCAGAACCTGCAAGCCAACAAATTTAAATAGCCATGGCAGGGATGCGGCTCCCCTGAGACAGGGTGAGTAACCAATTGTGGGCAACCCTTCAAAAGGACCCAAGGTTCGTTGAGCATGTCAAAGACCACCGGATCCCAAGGCTGTGTGGGCCAGTCGGGTATAATAAGGATGCCCTTGGCAGCATCTGCCTGAATCTTTCCCAATACCCGACTGATGAGGCAAAACGGAGGGAAGGCATAGAAAACCCAATTCCCCCAGTCCAGCGAGAATGCATCTAGCGCTATTGCCCCAGGATCTGGTTCCCATGAAACGTAGGCTGGTACCTGATGGTTTAACCGTGACGCAAAAAGGTCAATGTCCGGTTTACCAAATTTGGCTGTGACTTTAGAAAGAATCTCAGGATGCAACATCCATTCAATGTTGTCATTAAATTTGCGTGACCTGGTGTCCGCCACAGTATTAAGCTCACCTGGCAAATAGGTAGCTGAAATCCAAATGTCTCTTTGAACACACCAGAGCCAAATTGAGTTAGCCAATTTGTCACACGAAACTGACCTGGTACCACCCATATGGTTTAAATATGCCACAGCTGTGGTGTTGTCTATTTGGAGACGGACGTGTGCTCCAACAAGCTTGGAACAATATGCACGAAGCCCGTGGAATGCTGCCAGCAACTCCAAATAGTTAATCCCTTGAGTCAACAACATCGATGCCTCAAGGGTGTCCCATCTGCCCCCACAACTAGAGCAATTATCAGTAGCTCCCCAGCCATTGGAGCTTGCATCAGTCTGTAAATATACCACCGGATTAGCCTCCCTAACAGGCTTAAATGAGTTGCTAATGTGACACACCCACCATTGCAACTCAGTTATCGCTTCGGACGGCAGCTGCATTGATCGATCGTAATGACCAGCGTTCCGTTTTAACGCAATAATTTTAGCTCTTTGCAAATTCTGATAATGCAAAGGCCCATATCGTGCTGCCGGAAACAAAGCCACTAGCTTGCCAATTACTGTGGCTGTATGCCGAATCGATGGTATATTGGTGCCAATTAAATCTCTGCACACCTGAGTGACTTCCTCAATTTTGTTAATTGGTATAGTTATTCTCATACTCATTGAGTTCACCGTGAACCCTAGGTAATTAATTACCTGGGCAGGGCAGAACTTCGATTTCTCTGGATGGACAATGAATCCTAATTGTTGAAATATATTGACAGCAGCTGCAACACCCTGTTCAGCCAAATGCAGGGTGTGGCCCACAATAAAGACATCATCTAAATAGGCCATAACTATATGATGTCTTTGTCTCAAATAAGCCATGATTGGCTTCACCAATTTAGTGAACAATCTAGGGGCTGTAGTGAGCCCATTAGGCAAAGCCTTATACTGCCAAAGTTGCCCCATCCAGATAAATTTCAAAACCTTCTATCATATTTCTGGATGGATACTGAATAATATGCATCCCTTAAATCAATGCATGCCATAAAGCAGCCATGAGAAATCAATGATTTGGCTGTTTCAAACGTATCCATTTTAAAATGAGTATATGTTACAAACGTATTCAAACGGGTTAGATCAATGATGACACGACAGCCTCCATCCTTCTTAGGTCTAGTAAATATGTTCGAAACAAATTCAATTGGCTCATGCACCGTTTTCTCAATCACACCCTTCTGTTCCAGACTTAAAATTTCCTTATAACCTGCTGCCTGTTCTGCAGCAGACAATTTGAACGTACGACCAGGCATGTGCTGGGATGGAGGAATGTCGCCATTAATAAACTCAATTTTATGCCCCTGAATATTCCGCAACACATACTCATCACCAGTAAAATTACCCCATGCATCCAAAAACAACCGTAAACGACCACCAACATGGGAAGTGAAACAGAGAGAAAAGAGAGAACCAGACCCCCTCACCTCCGCGGTTACCGGCGGTCCTTGACACGTGTGGGTGGCCGTGGAGGTGCTGGGTTGGCTTGAGGGCGCGGCGTCTTCGATTTCCAAAAAGGTCTCTGCCGACCCTGTCCTAAAAAAGACCCTTGGTGCTGGTTCTGGTGTTGTTGTCGTTGTGGAGCTAGAGGGTGAGTCCTCGTCGAGGCCCTGGCCGACCCTCGTGAGCGAATGTATGGAGCTTTTGAGCCGGACGGTGTGGGGGCACTCTTAGAGCGCATGATCCCCACCGTTTTGGCTTGTTCGTCAAGCTCTTTGACTCTCTTCGAGAGGTCCTCACCAAAGAGCTGACGGGGCGGCGGCGGCGGCGGTGGTTTGCACAATCCTGCAAACTTCGGGTTGAGTGCTGGGCGGATGCTGTTTTTGCGAAACCCGTTGATTTCGTGCTGGGTCGCGCACAATAAGGCCAGAGCATCTTCCTGGTCCAAATTCAGCTCGTCCTCGTCCACCGACCGCGCAAAGGCGGTAATACCGGCCGTGAGGAGTTTCAGGATCCGCTGCAATTGTAGCTCTAGTTGACGGATAGCCGCACTGAAGTTGCCCCATATTGGCGTATTGACCACAGGCACGTTGAGGGAGTTGCAGCTTGATGGAGCCTTGTGACGGCTCATAGCCTGGATAAGGACTTCTTCCTGCAGCACCTGATTATTAAGAAAGTCCACTGTGGCTGCCAGCTTTGAATTGAGAGGAAGACCAGCCGTATGTGGGGCCGCGAATTTGGTCGCCACATCCAAAAGTTCCTCCGCTGGCACCTCCACCGGAGGTGGTACGGGATCCACCAGAACCTCCTCCTCGTGCTGCTCCAGGCTGATAGTAGATGTTGGTGAAGACGCCCTGTGCCTGTTGCTGCCCTGCTGTTGTTGACGCTTTAGTAGCTCGTCATTGAAGCAGGAGCTCCAGCAGCCGCTCCATACGGTCAATACGCCCTTCACCCTGAACACTCAGGTGGTCGGAGTCCTCCGGCTCTGAAAAGAAAACCGGGCTCCTGTCATCGGCCCGCACCTCGTCGAGGCCCTGCCGGTGCCGGTAGTTGTCGCTAACAGCCGCCGAGGCGAAACTGCGCGATTCCTGCGCGGGCGTGTTCAATCGCCTCCGTTTAGCGAGAGCTGAAGCCGCTGCCACTAAGGGCACATGCGGCGAGGTGTCGGCACCAGCCGAAGCATGGCTGCCTGGGGCCCGCGCAGTCTTGCCGGCTGCCCACATCGTGGACGTTGCCGACGCATGGTGCCGCCCACCCATCCATGGGGGGCTCGGCGACCGCGACGAGACCCGACTCAACCGACCCGTCCCGGCGTCGAGAGTCGGGGTGTGCCGGCTGGACCTCACAGCCGCCCCGGGTCTCGCCCTGGAACCTGACCGCTCCTCCGCGACAGGCAATGCCTTAGCCCTAACAGGGTTAGGCTTCTGGGCTCCTCCCCTCCCCCTTCTCGGAGGGCTGAGTGGAACAGGCCGTGCAACGGCACGTGCCCTGCTCGAGGTCGCCAGCGAGCCCGCTGACAACCTGACTGCCATGGCAGGGTCCCCCTGCTCTGGCGGCACACCACACTCCTCCTCACCGAACTCCTCCGAGCTGTGGTGTGCTGGCGGATCTGGACCTGTGAACACAGGGCTTACCCACATCTCCGCCTGAGTCCCGGCCTGCGCTGCAGGTACTGCCGATGGAAAAGGCCCCGGAACTGTTGACCGGCGAACTCGTCCTGACGTCCTCCGGCCCTTCGAACTCCCATCCATGTCCTTGCTGCAAGACATAATCAGGCAACAAGGACCACCAACTAAAGGTGGAATACTCACCTCCGTGGCCCCTTCTGAAGGGCTGGCGAGGAGCGCGCTCCACCGCCAGCCGTCGCAGCAACGCGTTACGACGATATGTCGAGCATGCGCGCCGGCGGGCTCTTCACGAAGTCACTCACGTGACTCCGAAATGAAATTATATATACTCATTCATCCTTTAAATGCTGAGGGTGTTAGTTTCTAACTCAGGCCACTAACCACAAGCAAAGTTGGGAGGGATGATATTTAAATCACAAAATTGGACTTGAAACATTTTAGGTGCAGAAAATGAGTACTACCAATTACGCTAACACCAAATCTGAAATCACTAAAAAATCTATTAACTAATTCTGATAGCAACTTACTTCCTTTCAAGCTCTTAAATTCTGAGCTATATGTTTCACAACCCTATTTTCTTGCTGGGCTCACGATAGTAATAGCATTTACACACTGAGCCACTGGAAATGAAGTAGCATTGATAAAGCAATCTTTCCAAGGAAAGTTGTACTATGGTTTGAGCTATGAAACATCTCAGTTAGGCTGGCGTGAAGTGTTGCTGTAATCAGTTCAGGGATAAGCAGAGAGACACAATCTCAGCTCACACCATCATAAGAGTTGATAACTGATATCAATGTAATTAGTTGTATGCTCGAAATAGGGTTTATGACATCAGCTTCCACAGCAAGATTTGAAAACTCACAAGCTGACCATGAAAAGACGTTTCTGTTTACAATGGAGACAGACAGAAACAATAGAATGATAGAAATCTGATGTAAAGTGAAATTGAACGAAAAAGATTCATGTACAATTCAGAATAAAATGATTCATGTGAAGGAGGAAAAGAATTCTGTCTGATTATAATGCAGACTGTTTACAAAATAGCAGCTTTCAGTTTATAGTATAGAATTGCTTGCAAGACTGAAAAGAAAATTGCATTTAGCAGACAAAGGCAGACCAATCATTCCTTAGAATGTTTTCAGATGCCTCATTTTGAACATTTTGGACTGAAAGGCACTTTCCAATTTCCAGCTGATTTCCTGACATTTGTGGGAAGTGGAAACAATAATTTATTTTTCTTAGAGTTTTTTTACATATCCCAGGAAATGTAATACTCATACGTGACTTGGAAAAATAATAGGGTGAGTTTGGCGATATCTCCATGTGCTCTACTTGATGGTCATGTGGGAGAAGATTAAATGGTGTGTCTGCTTGCCCATGAGTAAAATAACTTGGGATACAAATCCCTGAGGAAAATGAGGATCTGCGCTATCATTGTACAGCCCCTGTTGGATAACATTCTTAATGGATTTTAAATTGACATTTAACAATTCTAGAAGCCTGAACTAGCACATTGCATTGTGGATTGAATGGACATTCTCAAAAGGGGCATTATTTACTCAATTTGTACATAGAGCTTTATAGTCAGAATTGTGTAGCACAGAAACAGGCCCTTTGGACAATGCGTTCACGATGCCTGTTGTGACGTGTACTAAGCTACTTGGAGGATGAATCTAATTGATGTAAAAGTCTATATTCGTCAGGAGAAACTGGAGTTCTCTTAGAGATGATCTCGGTAGAATCTCATGCCACGAGAGCTTAAATCGCAAACCACAAGAACAGGATGTTGAAGGAGATCGACTGAAACAAAGGGCTTTATTTATACATTGCTTTCTTGAATGTGAGTGTTTCTTTCCATCACCACTTTGAGTCTCCATAGGCCACTTCAAGTTAACCTGTAGTCGTGCACATTGTATCCAGCTTGTTAAATGCATTGCATGTGTAGTACTGCTATGGATGCTGGAAGTGTTTGAAGATTTATTTGATCTATTAGAAATGGAATCCTCTTGTAAATGTGTTCTTGCACGGAAGCTTGACTGCACTTAACACAAACCTCCATTGATTAGTAGAGTTTGATTCTCCAAACTAAATTGCAGGAAAGCTAATTTCCATGAGAATTACAAGGACATGCCATTAGCATGTAAAAGCATGTGATTTATTAGAATGTTTGCTTATTAATTAGTGTCTCTTACAGTTGGTAATGTGGTTTCCTTAGAATTATATCCTATAGTTCAAAATAGTCTGTTGCCAAATGAGATATCGATCAATAACTTTCTCTATAAGTAAATGTTAAAGTGATTGATAAGTAAATTTACTGGGTGAAAAAACACTAAATTTACTGTCATCATTATATATATCAGCAAGTGCATTTGAAGAAAAAATTTGTAACTTATTTATGATTTTGTAGTAATGGGGTGTCAAAAATGCATTTGATTTTATAAACTCCATTTTGGTCAGCTGTTTCATCTTATGTGTGCAAGTCCTCATAAACAAGAGTCAATCGGAGATATAAGATGGTGTGCACTGCCCCTCACTCTGACTCAATGGTTTTTGGATTGGTTCTGCGTTCTGCTAGTTTATCAGTCATCCATATGTCTCAAGGGAATTGTGCTGTTGGCTGAGGTTAAATTAAGGTTTCTTGTCTTGTGATTGCTTTTAGCTGGGTAATATGCTTTCAGAAACAGGGAGTCAGAAAGAGTTTCAGCAGGACTGTAAAACCTTTACTTTATGACTGGTCACCTTTAAAGGTCACTGACAAGATGAAAATTTCAAAACTATCATAGCAATACTGGGCAATATATAATGATGACAGTTCTCTCTTCCTGAATTTACTAGCTTTATTTTACACCATCCTATCAGTAACAGAGTGACTTCATCTTGAAAACATTATATATCCTTTGTTATTCTTTTCCATGGCAGGGGAGGATATTCCCATAACATCCATCAATATACAGTATCCCCTTTGATTCTCAATCATTTTAAAATTAAAAATGTCAAAACCACTAAGGTGGCTTTTTTTCAGAAATCTCATAGTTTCATAATGGTGACATCTTGGAATGTGGATGTAATTCATATGGGCTTTGAAGACCTAGGTATTTGGCAGACACACCTGCCACAGCACATTTGTGGATGAGTTACTTCTGCGAAAAGTACACTTGAGAATACTGTTCTGTTCGGTGTGGTGATTGTTCATAAAAATACTATATTTTACAGTTTTACTGTTTTGGCAAAGTAGCCAGCAGACATAATTCAGTATACCACCTTCTACCTGAAAATATACTGATGACACTATAAATGAGATTTCTCTCCATTGCACATCATAGATTAACTTCCCCTCTTCACAATCTATATGTTATATCATTATTTAAGAGGGACCTCAGGGGCAACATTTGCACTCAGAGGGTAGTCCATATCTGGAATGAGCTATAGAAATTGATACAATTACGACTTTCAAAAGACATTGGGATAGATGTATGGAAAGGAAGGGTTGCGATATGACCTAAATGTGGGAAAATGGAACTTGCCCAGAATGAGAACTTGGTTGGCATGGACAAGTTGGGCTGATGAGCCTGTTTCAATGCTATACAGTTCGATGACTCTATTTGCAACTACAGAATCAGCTTCCATATATATTTCTTCAGATTATACTCACCATCATTACTCCATCGTCTCCCTTGAATTTTCAGTTAACTCCATCTTGACAAATCACTTTTTCTATATCAAATTGGGATAACTCTAAAACTTCATAAGATCTACATCTTTGGTCTTTTCTCACTAAGTCCATCTGTCCCGAATCATCCTTGAGGCTACAAGCTTAGCCACATGCCTTAATCATAATAAACAGAGAAAGCTGGAAGTATTCATCTCTCCTGGAGAGAGAAACAGAGGTAGCATTGTGGTTAATGATCTTTCATCAGAGAGTAAGCTGGGAGGGTGATTGAAAGTGTATTCAATATTATCTACATGGATATTTTGCAAACCTTTTAGAGTCATAGAGTCATAGATCTGTACAGCATGAAAACAGGCCCTTCAGCCCACCTTATCCATGCGGATCAACTTGGCATAATGGGCTAGTCCCATTTGCCTACAGTCGGGCTATAGCCCTCTAAAACTTTCCAATTGATATATTTTGAAAAGATCCTGCACATTCAACTTATCAGAAAATATAAAACTCATGGATTCAGTGAAATATGACCCAAGTTGAATTCAAATCTGACAGTGGCAGAAAGCAAAGGGAATTTTGCTAGGAATTTTAATGACAGGGCCTTTTTCAATGCAGTCCATCAGGCTCAGTAATCGGATTCTTACTTTTCATGGTATGTATTAATGATGTGGTTGTGACTATGTAATCCATGGCCAAGAGATTTACAGATGGTATAAACATTTGTTGCGTGATTTTTTTTTTGTGTGAGGTAGAAAGCTGTAGACTGCAAGAGTGAGCAGAAAACGGCCAAATTGAATGCGGCTCTAAGAGGCATGAGGTAATGCATCAGGGGAAATCAAAAAAAGATAAGAGAATGCACTGGAGGATTCTCAGAATTATGGATAAACCAAAGGACAACAGAGGACAGGTAGATAAGATGATTAAGACAAGTGGGATATATCCTTTATCTGCTTAGGCACATAAAGCGAGAGCAAAGTGGTCATGCTACAACTAGATAAAATAATGGCTAGGGTACTCCTGAATTACTGCTCATCATTTTGGTTGCCAAATCCGGACATGGCAGTGAAATATAGTGCTGTTGCTGCATCAAAGCTGGGTCTATGTTCTGAAACTGCCTTTCTAACAACACTGGGTGGGGTATGTATCCATGATCTTTAGTGGTCAGTAAGATTGTTAGAAAGAAGTACCAGGACGGCACAGTGGCACAATGGTAGAGTTGCTGCCATGCAGCGCCAGAGACCTGGGTTCGATCCTGACTATGGGTGGTGTCTGTACGGAGTTTGTACATTCTCCCTGTGACCATGTGGGTTTCCCCGGGTGCTTCAGTTTCCTCCCACACTCCAAAGCTGTACAGGTTTGTACGTTACTTGACTTTGGTAAGCATTGTAAATTGTCCCTAGTGTGAGGGATAGCGTATGTGGATCACTGGTTGGTGCCGACTCAATGAGCCTGTTTCTGCACTGTATCTCTAAACTAAACTAAACTAAACTAAAGGATACAGCAACTCAGTGGGTGCAGCAGCATCTATGGAGCGAAGGGAATAGACAACATTCGCTCCATAGATGCTGCTGCACCCTCTGAGTTTCTCCAGCACTTTTGTCGAACTTCGATTTTCCAGCATCTGCAGTTCCTTCTTAAACTAAAGGATACATTTCTTTAAACACAGAATATAAAAGCAGAAATGTCATACTCAAACTGAGAACACCGTCAGTGGATATCTTTAAGGCAGAGATAGATATATTCTTGATTAGTACGGGTGTTAGGGGTTTATGGGGAGAAGGCAGGTGAATGGGGTGAGGAGGGAGCAATAGATCAGCCATGATTGAATGGTCGAGTAGACCTGATGGGCCGAATGGTCTAATTCTACTCCTATTCCTTGTGACCTATGACCTTATGACCGTCAGATGTACCTCAGTTGAGCAAGGTGTACAGTTTGCTGCAGTACAAGAAAGATATGATTGCAGTAGAGAGAGGATGCGGAGGAGATTGAGCAGGATGTCATTTGGGTTGGACAATTGTTGCTTGAAAGAAAGATTGGATAGGGTAGCACCGTTAACTTTGGAACAAGAGGGGGCAGAAGGGAGACTTAAATGTGGAAAAACATATGAGGGGCCTAGACAGAGTAAGTAGAAAGAACCTGTTTTGCTGAGAAGTGGCGTCAGAAAATGGGAGATTGATTTAATATAACTAGCAGAACCGTCTGTGTGGTTGAGGGGGCAATAGGGCTCAATAGGGTAGTTGGGGAACACTACCTGAAAATATGGTACAAAGCAGCACGGTGATGCAACTGCTGCCTCACAGTGCCAGAGATCCCGGTCGATCCTGACCTCAGGCGCTGCCTGAGTGGATTTGCATATTCTCCCTGTGATCGCATGGGTTTCTTCCCACATCCCAAAAACATAAGGTTCAATTTATCCAGTCAACCTGATTCACCATTTTCTAACCATGAATACAAACTCTGTTTATCATTTGAACCAACCTATAACATTCCCTCAACACTTTATCTCGAAGTATTCACTTCAGTATTTTGTTTTTTGTTGAGGAAATTTGGATAGCTTGTGACTTGATACTTATACTATGTCTAGGACTTACTCATGTTTTGCCACCAAAATGCAGCATGGTGGTACAGCTGGTAGAGTCCACCAGAGACCGAGTTCGATCCTGACCTTGGGTATTGTCTGTGTATAATTTTTATGCTCTCCCTGTTCTCCCATGGATCTCTCCTGGGTGCTCCCATTTCCTCCCATATCCCAAAGACATGTAAGTTTGTAGGCAAATTGGTCTCTGTAAATTGTGATGAGTATGTAGGGAGTGGATGCAAAAGTAGGAAAACATAGAATGGGTGATTGATTGTCAGCGCGGACTCAATGGGCAGAAAGGCCCGCTTCCCTGCTGTATCTTTTAATCAATCAAACTAGATGGAAATGCTTGTCACATTTAAATGGCATTTAGAAGTGCACAGCATGGTTTAGACCTTGTGTTGGAAGGTTAAATAAACCTGGAGATCTGTTTGTGTAGGAAGGAATTGCAGATGCCGGTTCAAACCGGAGATAGACACAAATTGCTGGAGTTACTCAGCGGGGCAGGCAGCATCTCTAGAGAGAAGGAATGGGTGATGTTTCGGGTCGGGACCCTTCTTCAGACTGGGTCTGAAGTTACTCCAGCATTTTGTGTCTATCTCCGGAGGTCTGTTTATCTGGGACAGAAACAATGGACTAAAGGGACAGACCTTTGCTATCTGGATCGCAGTGCTTCATGAAGGTGGCTCACCTCCTCAAAGGCATTCAAGGATGGCCAATAAATGCTGGCCATGCCACTGACACCTTTATGCTGGAAAATGAATAAATACACCACAAGAAGAATGTTAATAATACCCACACTGTTTGTCTTTTCTGTTTATACTCTTGCGGGTGGCATGGTGATGAAACAGTACTGCTATCTTACAGCGCCAGTGACCCGGGTTCGATCCTGACCACGGGTGCTGTCTGTACAGAGTTTGTACATACTCCCCGTGACCGTGTGGGTATTCCCCATGTGCTCCAGTTTCCTCCCACATTCCAAAGACATACAGGTTTGTAGGTTAATTGGACAGTAAAAATGGTAAAATTGTCTCTATTGTTGGATAGTGCTAGTGTACGGGGATCCCTGGTCGGTACAGACCTGGTGGGCCGAATGGCCAGTTTCCATTCTATATCTCTCAACTAAACTAAACTAAATTTCTCTTCTTGATCCTGATGAACACTAAACTTTGTAATCCTTCCCTAAATATTTCTAATTTTCCATACCCTCTCGTACTTTTCCAAAACCTCCTCAAAATTAATTTATTTGACAACATCTTTGCTTGCGCACATTCGCCAACCAGTTTTTAAGTTGCACTGCTCACTGCTTGTTCTGTTTTGAGACCATTTGTTAAATTAAGTTGACCATTAATTCAAAGCTGTTGTGAGTCACAACAGCAATAACAACTTCCATGCATGTAACCCCTTTTAATGCAGTGAAATATCCCAAGGCATTGCATAGGAGAATTATCAACCAGTGCAGGTTATATGCACAAATTTAGTGAGTTATGTATTCATTATGGAAAAAAATCAATTTAACTCCAATGGATAAGGAGAACGTCCTTTTTTTCATTTTCATAAGCCCATTATAACTGACCCAAGGCAAAATAATGATTTGAAAGCAAAGGACCAGCAAAATACAAAATACGCAACAATTTGGATTAATATCTTTAAAGTTAGCTTATGTCAGGAAACAAGAAGTAAACAAATGCCGTTCACCATTTATGTTTCCATCTTTCTTCACTGATTAATGAGTTCCATTCCTCAGTGGTGTGCATGATTTAAATTTAAAAGGAATATTTGAAACATGCATAATGTTTCTGATACTATGTGAGAAATTATATATTAAAGAAGATGTATATATGCATAAATACTTGATTTGGATACATATATGTTGGAATTAAGCAAATGAACCTAACATTTAATGGTGTTGACATTTCTCTTTCTGATAGTTTTAGCACATTCTTGATTTAGTTGAAAAATAAATTTAATGCAATAAATGCAATACATAGAAAATCAACTTCATTGACATTTGAATATGTGAAATATGCTCATTTATTAAATATTTAAAATAACTAGACAAAAACAGTAAGACCCAATGCTGGTTTTGATATTACTTGACTATTTCTACTATTGCTTTTGCCAGGACTATTACTGACACTGTCCTTTATTGTTCTTGATCTCTCTTTCCATCTCAAAGCCAAACTTCTGTAACCCCTGGAAAGATGCCATGCCCATCTCTCAGTCTCTCTGCCTCTGCGACATCTGCTCTCGAGTTGAGGCTTTCCACTTTACGACTTCTGAAACATTCAATTTCTTCAGGAAACATGGCTTCCCCTCTGCCATGGATGATGGAGCCCTCTTAAGCTTTTCTTGCATTTCCCACATGTCTGCTCCTCCCTCACCCCCACCCCCATACAGAAAAGAGATAGAGTTTACCTGGTTCTCACCTTTCACCATGCTAGCTTCCACATCAAGCATGTTATCCTTTGCTATTTCTACCAATGTCAATAGGATCCCACCACCAATCACATCTTCCCTTCACTCTTTCTTTCAGGTTTTTAAGTCAGGTTTATTGTCAAATCACATGTACAGTGAGATACAGGTACAATGAAAAGTGTGTTTGCAGTAGCATTTCAGGCACATAGACTCAGACAACACACAAATTAAGATAATTATGGATAAATTATAATTTAGTTTCATTCAGAGATGCTGTATGGAAATAGGATCTTCGGTTCAACTAATCCATCAATCACTTGTCCGCATTAGTTCTATCCCGCTTTCTCATCCACTCCCGACACATTAGGGACAATTCACAGAGGCCAATTAGCCATATGATGCTTTTTCACATATAACCTCTGGGAAGTTTTTTTGTTTATTTAAGGAAGGTAAAATGAACACTATTAAAGCTATGATGCTTTTACATGTAATGTAGTTCACAACCAGAGATGCCACTTGCATAAATGTCAGCCTTGGAAGAAATCAAATGTAGATGTGGCTACTAAACCTCTGTTAATATTACAGATTTATATTCAGTTAATCACTTTCTCGTCACATGTGATGTTATATGTACCTTCAGACACGCACCATTTTTATGACCCTTGAGTGGATACTGCAGCATGATTAGGTGTTATAAAAATATTGATTTTTTTTAACATTTAAATTGGAAAATTTCACATCAGTGACATTTTTTTTGCTGCTGCTGCTTTATTCCGTTTTGGATGAACTTTCTGCAATACTTCCTTTGTTGCAGCCAATGATTTCATCAAGTACTCCCAATGGGAGAATAATATGAATTCAGACTGTCTAGAACCCCCATTTCCCTCCCCATCAATATGATTTAATTTTACAATTTTAAATGAGCATCACCACCACCACAGTGATGTGACATTTTTATTTCCCATTCCAGCAAATAGTAATGAATGAAAATGATAAATAGCTTTATATCATTTTCCTCTATGTACTGGGAACTACAGTGTTGTTGGAAACAGAGGGAAGAAATATTCATCCCAGCTTTCCAGGGTTACTGGGTTAATGTCAAGTGAAGGAAGGCAAGGTTAAAAGGTAACTTGTAACATTAGACAATCCAATCTTTCTTTTGCTCTTTATTATGAGGCACTGGATAGAAGTCTTTCAAAGGTTAGACCCCTGGTTAAATGTAACCCAAGAATATCTGCAGATTTTTCTGTACCTGGGTTAAACAGTTCCGAACAGTTAAGAATAAATTATAACTTTGATGGAATGGTAATGTGCAAATAGCTCCCAATGTTACGAGCCAGTGTTTTTGAATGCCTATTTACAGACCTGGGCGTAGCTTAAATGCTTGTGGACAACATACTTTTAATGTGAGTGGACATTAAATTTCAAGGGATGGACATTAAAGATGTGTCAGGGGAAGGTGACAACAATTCTCCAAACATCACCAAAGCCTCACAAGGTGAGGAAACTTGTGTGGTCCTGAGATCCTGAGAGCGATGCCGTCTGGAGCTATGCTCCTGGTGGGGCAACCCATGGTGGTAAGGTCAAGGGGGAGGTCTCTGACAAAGAGCAATCCAACCAAGACCACAATGGTGGAACAGGCTGAGGATGATGGCTGACTTAGTGGAGCATCACAATGGCTGGGAAGGCGGATGAAGGCTGCAGCAGAAAAGGGTCCCTGGTCGTCTTGGATTCCATGCCACTGGATTCTGGCCAAGATCTATTAAGGACTATGTGGTGGATGTCCGTGCACCAGTCTCCCCACGTTAAACAAAGTCACGCACAGGCATCCTCCATGAGAAAACAGTCATACTCGTTTCGGGTAACCGGCGATGATGATGATGGCAAGACGAAGTAAGTTGACCAATATTGGCATAGCTTATGGCAGCCTTATGATGCATGATGCCTTCTCACTGTTCATGATTATGTTGTGAAGGTGCTTATCTGCTGGATGTAGTAGTGTATGCAAAGATTCTTGGTGACTTCTTGATAATAGCTAATCAGGTTGATGGTCAATGATCACCTTTGTAGGACCATTTTCAATTATATCTTGCAATTGATCTTAAGATTGGGTTACCTCCGAACAGCCATTCAACATTAGGGACCTTGATATTGAATTGTCACATTGTTATTGTCACAAACTACCTGGAGAGTAGATTCTCTACATGTGCAGACAATTATTTTTGCCCAAGATAGACACAAAGCGTTGGAGTAACTCAGCGGGTCAGGGAGCATCTCTGCAGAAAAGGAACAGAAGACATTTCAGATCGGATCCCTTCTTCAGACAGAATTCGGTTTGAAGAAGGGTTCTGACCTGAAACATCACCTGTTCCTTCTCTCTAGAGATACTGCCTGACCTGCCGAGTCACTCCAGCACTTTGAGTCTATCTTCAGGATAAACCAGCATTTGCAGTTGCTGCCAACACAATTATTTTTGCCCATCTGTATGACTGCTGGCTGTTGAACACAGAGTCTCATGTACACACTGTTCTGCCTGTATTGATTCTCTTCCTCCTCCTCATCTCAGCACCTCAGGAAAATAGATTCCTTTGGATGAGGGTTGTGGAAATGAAAATAATTATCACAAAGGTCCAAGGATTTGCATGCCTGCAGAAAAGTGCACAAATAAGGTATTTAAAAAAAAATGCTATGTGAGCAGTCTAAAGTGGACGATTTAGACAATAAAGACTGTGGTCTAAATCCTCCCTGTAAACCCTTTAAACACGCATCTAATTGCCCTGGATAGCTATTCAATTAGATGTGATCGAAAGCAGCTTGGATCATGTGTAAAGTAAGAGATGTACTCTCATATCGTAAAGTAAGAGATGTACTCTCATATCGTTTGACCATTGTAATTTGATGTGCATAAAGCAGTTGAAGTTTTACCAGTACAGATTTTTTTTTTCTGAGGGAAGAAAGGTTCCTGAACTGTACATGTCAATGAATTCTCAAAAGGAAAAATACCCCAATACTTTATGTAAAATATACAATGTGATGAAATGGCTCTTTTTTTCTAAGTTGTCCAAGAAATAATTACCATTTAGCCTCAAGCACAATAAAATTAACAGCAAATCCTCTACTGCCCTTCACTGACAAACATCTGAATCTCAGTTGTGTACAAAAAGCTACTGTACAAAAAGTGTACTGCATGTGCCTTGACTCCCATTTGAGTTTTGTATGCATAAACAGTGTGCTGTTCAAATGCCAGTTTCTTTAACATTTTTATTATTCTGGAGAAAACTGCACCTTTACTCTTTTTTCAACAAGGAATCAAAATATTAAGGACTAATCAGCTGTGTGTGAGTGAATTGTGGCCACTTCGGAGTGGAATGTTTCAAGGGTGGCTGAATGAAAGCATGGACTGTCTGCCATGCCTGAATGTTTGAATTCACCTCGTGACATAGCAACCCAGTCGTCTGACAACTCTTTCACTTTGTATGCTGTCTCCTTGAAAAAGAATCTCCACTAAGCCCAAAGAAATATTGCCAAGGTACTTTGTGTGCTTACGTGACTAGAATTCCTCAATGTCAGAGCAGACACAAATCTGGATTAACCTGACTGAAGACTGGAATGTGTTCTTATGATTTAATTTTGAATGATGAACAGGGACTGATAAGATTGTTGTACTGTAATCTGAATCAAATATCAAATGAGGTAAAACGATTAAGTTTGCAGCATTATGTGTCTGCTGTTGTGTATTTTATTTATAGAATTGGTGTTGATATGCACTGAAATTTGATCCTACTGTCATTTTGGTACTTTTAGCCACTCCAATAAACATTCTCAATCACTTCAAGGCCCTTTCACCAATTTTTGCCTCCTCCATATCCATTTCCCTGAACATCACACTACTTTTGAACCTTCAAACAATCCCAAATGAGTGCTGAAGAAGGGTCTTGACCCGAAACGTCGCCTATCTCCTTCGCTCCTTAGATGCTGCTGCACCCGCTGAGTTTCACCAGCTTTTTGTGTAACCCTCGATTCTCCAGCATCTGCAGTTCCTTCTTTAACGCCAAATTAAAACAAATTCATTTGCTTCCCTGAATCATTTAGGCAAGTAAAAGGTTGTTTCTTATCGGGATTGAACTCTCATCAGGTGTTAGAAATGAAAAGAGAACATATGTCAAGTGGACAAAGGCAACGGCTGAACACTGGACTCTACTGAATGGCTGCTGCTATAATCATAAGCTCAGCTGCGTTGATTTCAATTACAAATATGAGGCTTTGCCTTTATCCATTATAAATTATAATAGAGTGCTCATTTAATATTAAGCATCAAAGAATAAAATGCTGTAATGCATTAAAAAAGATTAAACATTAATGGTGACACAAAATTCACCAACATCTCACA
Organism: Raja brachyura; assembly: GCA_963514005.1. The sequence continues at coordinate 51,006,659 of OY740783.1, forward strand.
GAGTACCGACATTATTTCAGACTGACTCATGGACTCAGCACCGTTGACATTTATACCCATGTAAATGTGGGCAAGTTCAGGACTGCAATTTATGCATATCTGAAGAAAGGAAACTCTGAATCTGTGGTAAGGTTCCTGTCAATTAATCCATTACTTAACTCTGCTGTCACTGACTCGACAAAACCAATTAACTGGGTGGTAAATTTATGGCTGCAATGAAGAAAGTTAAGGTAAGTTGCTTGTTTTGTGGTTGTAGTTATGTTTTGATTGCTCAAAAGTGCATTTTTAGTTGACTTCTTTAGTTTTGCATTTTTAATAATTATATCTTTAGTTTATTTCAGTTCTAATAGATTTGGAAAAAAAACTTGGTAGCGTTGATGCAAAGCAAAAGGTATGGCTATATATCAAAAGTTTTCTCAGTTTTAACTTTGTTTTACATACATTTAAATGTTCCATGAGCAGATGATGGTTTAAACCAAATATGGACACAAAATGCTGGAGTAACTCAGCGGGTCAGACAGTGTCTTTGGAGAAAAGGAATAGGTGAGTCTGAAGAAGTGTCTTGACCCGAAACATCACCTATTCCTGTTCTCCAGAGATGCTGCCCGACCTGCTGAGTTACTCCAGCATTTTGTGTTCACATTTTCCATCATCTGCCAAATATGGCTTCTGTTTTTCACTTACAAATTTGAGTGGATCTTATTGTATGGATTTTCATTTGAAAATTACACTCAAAGGTTCAAAGGTTCATTTATTGTCACGTACACCAATTGGTGTAGTGAAATTTGAGTTGCCATTGCAGCACATTGATAAGAATACAACATAACATTATAAAGACATTTAACATAAAACATAAAAACATCTCCTCACAATGGTTCCCATAGTCGGGCCTATTAAGGCCTCCGCAGTCGCCCCTACGGGGCCCGATGTTTCAGGTCCTTCTGGCCGGGTGATGGTGCTCCGGCGTCGGGAGAACCCGCTCAGCAGCTTGGGATACCTGGAAAGGCCGCTTCCTTACCGGAGACCGCTGCTTCCGAAGCCAACATGCTGCGCTGGACGGAGCTCCACCACTGGCAATCTCGGCAAAAGATCCCAGGCTCCGCGATGTTTAAAGACAGGGCCGCCACCCGCAGCTGGCCGCTCCACAGTCCCGCAGCTCCGCGATGTTCAATCGGCGGACCCAGTACACCGGAGCTCCAGCGCGGCGACGCGGGCAAGGCATCGCCCGCTCTACGATAGCGCTGTGCAGCCGCTGAAGCCGTGGTTTTGGCCAGTCCCCTCAGGAAAAGCTGCTCCAGACCCGATGGTAGGTCGCGAGGCCGGGTCGAAGATGCTGCTCGGAGAAAACCTGCCTCTCCACGTAGGGGCTAGGAAAAGCAGTTCCCCCCCCCCCCCCCCCATATAAAAAGACTAGACCTCCAAAAACAAAACACTATTTAATATACTAAAAATTAAAAAAAGAAGCGAAAATACAGACAGCTGCAGGCAGGGCAGCCATACCCAACTGGACAGTGGTCCCTAGATAAATTGTCTAGTTGAATATATACTATATGTAAAATTAATACTTTACTTTCTGTGATTTACAAGCTGCCTATTCTGGTTATGGCTACACTGAGATCTAGCTAAGAGGACACAGATTTATGTTCATTATTGTCATAGGATTACTGAAATGTTTCAATTGAAAATTGTAACTAATGCATTGTAAAAGCCATTTATTTTGGTACTGGACAGGAACTGTATTAAATAAATGTTCAACTTCATTGCTGAGTTGTCTCTTTGTAAGACTACTAACAGACTTAATAATGAAATAGGGTACTTTGAGAATGGAAATATTTTACTTTTGTAATTCATGTTGGTGATTATTTCAGCTACTTACTTACAAACTGCAAAGTGGATCCTGGTGTTGGTGAGTAATGGCACATTATTGAAATGATGTGGTAAATAGGCCTACAATGATGGCCACCAAGTAGAATTAATCCCCTTTTCGACTTTCAGTTATTTCAATTGCATTGCAGTTTCTGCGAAACTGAAGCCATTTACGCAAGTCACCAGAGGAGGAGGCCTGTTCCCTCATGTTGATACGCAATGGCTAGCATTGTGAAAATGCTAGCAGTTCTGCGCCAGGCATCTGGCATTTACCCTTTAAAAGCGTTAGGAAGCTTGGGACATTTCAATTTGTTGGTTATATTCCTACGTTGAACTTCATTTGGAATCCAGTGGTGGAGTAAAACTTCTAGAGTACCCCAACAATTAAGCAGGGAAATCCTCTGGCTGAACCTGCACTACTTTAGATTAAATGTGTAGGACGGAACCGCAGATGCTGGTTTAAACCGAAGATAGACACAGAAAGCTGGAGAAACTCAGCAGGACAGGCAGCCTCTCTGAAGATTCGAGGATGGTGTGTTGCATTCCTGGTGCCAGGATCCAGGATGTCACGGACAGAGTGCAGACAATCCTCAAGGGCGAAGGTGAACAGCCAGAAGTGGTCGTGCATGTTGGCACAAATGATGTTGGATAGAAGAGGATGAATATTTTGCAGCGGGACTTCAGAGAGCTCGGAAAAATGCTGAAAAGCAGGACTTCCAGGGTTGTTATCTCCGGTTTGCTTCCAGTTCCTCGTGCTGGCGAGAGCAGGAACAGGGAGATACGGAACCTGAATGTGTGGCTGAGGAACTGGTGCAGGGGGCAGGGATTTAGATTCTTAGATCACTGGGATCTGTTTTGGAGTAAGGGGGAACTGTACAAAAGGGACGGATTGCATCTTAACAGGTGGGGGACCAGCATTCTGGTCGGCAGGTTTGCCACTGCTACACGGATGGTTTTAAACTGAATAAGGGGGGTGGGGTGTCAAATGGGATAGTCGAGGACGGAGTTAAAGGGAAAGAGAGTAAAAGGATGGTTCATGACCCCAGAATTAATGGGAAAGAAAGCTCACAAAGGGATAGGAGAGTATGGCCAAGTGTAATAAGGATCGATGTGAAAGGGGCCACTTGTCAACATAATTGTATAAGGAGTAAGAGTGTTGTAAAAACAAGCCTGAAGGCTTTGTGTCTCAATGCGAGGAGCATTCGTAATAAGGTGGATGAGTTGAAGGTGCAGATAGCGATTAATGACTATGCTATAGTTGGGATCACGGAGACATGGCTCCAGGGTGACCAAGGCTGGGAGCTGAACATCCAGGGATATTCAATATTCAGGAGGGATAGATGAAAAGGAAAAGGAGGTGGGGTAGCGTTGCTGGTGAGAGAGGAGATTAATGCATTAGAAAGGAAGGACATTAGTGTGGAGGATGTGGAATCGATATGGGTAGAGCTGCGAAACTCTAAGGGGCAGAAAACGCTAGTGGGAGCTGTGTACAGGCCACCTAACAGTAGTATTGGAGTTGGGGATGGCATCAAACAGGAAATTAGAAATGCGTGCAACAAGGGTAACACGGTTATAATGGGTGACTTCAATCTGCATGTAGATTAGGTGAATCAAATTGGCAGGGGTGCTGAGGAAGAGGATTTCCTGTAATGTATGCGGGATAGTTTTCTCAACCAACATGTGGAGGAACCAACGAGAGAGCAGGCTATTCTAGACAGGGTATTGCGTAATGAGGAAGGGTTAGTTAGCAGTCTTGTTGTGCGTGGCCCCTTGGGCAAGAGTGACCATAATATGGTTGAGTTCTTCATTAGGATGGAGAGTGACAAAATTAAGTCAGAAACAAGGGTTCTGAACTTGAACAAAGGTAACTTTGAAGGTATGAGATGTGAATTGGCCAAGATAGACTGGCAGGTGATTCTTAAAGGGTTGACAGTGGTGTGCAATGGAAGGTATTTAAAGACTGCATGGATGAAGTACAAAAGTTGTTCATACCAGTTTGGTAAAAGAATAAATCGGGGAAGGTGGTGCATCCATGGATAACAAGGGAAATCAGTGATAGTATAAAAACAAAAGATGAGGCATACAAATTTGCCAGAAAAAGCAGCCTACCGGAGGACTGGGAGAAATTCAGAATCCAGCAGAGGAGGACAAAGGGCTTAATTAGGAAAGGGAAAATAGATTATGAAAGGAAAAACTGACTGCAAAAGTTTTTATAGATATGTGAAGAGAAAGAGACTAGTTAAAACAAATGTTGGTCCCTTGCAGTCAGAGACAGGTGAATTGATCATGGGGAACAAGGACATGGCAGACCAATTGAATAACTACTTTGGTTCTGTCTTCACTAAGGAAGACATAAATAATCTGCCGGAAATAGCAGTGGAACGGTGGAACTGAGTGAAATCCAGGTTAGCCGGGAGGTAGTGTTGCGTAAATTGAACGGATTGAAGGCCAATAAATCCCCAGGGCCAGATAGTCTGCATCCCAGAGTACTCAAGGAGGTAGCCACAGAAATAGTGGATGCATTAGTGATAATTTCTCAAAATTCCTTAGATTCTGGAGCAGTTCCTGAGGATTGGAGGGTAGCTAATGTAACCCCACTTTTTAAAAAAGGAGGGAGAGAGAAAGCGGGGAATTACAGACCAGTTAGTCTAACATCGGTAGTGGGGAAACTGCTAGAGTCAGTTATTAAAGATGGTTTAGCAGCGCATTTGGAAAGTGGTGAAATCATTGGACAAAGTCAGCATGGATTTACGAAAGGTAAATCATGTCTGACAAAGCTGATAGAATTTTTCGAGGATGTAACTAGTAGAGTGGATAAGGGAGAACCAGTGGATGTGTTATATCTAGACTTTCAGAAGGCTTTCGACAAGGTCCCGCATAAGAGATTAGCATACAAATTTAAAGCACACGGTATTGGGGGTTCAGTATTGATGTGGATAGAGAACTGGCTAGCAGACAGGAGGCAAAGGGTAAGAGTAAACGGGTCCTTTTCAGAATGGCAGGCAGTGACTAGTGGGGTGCCGCAAGGCTCAGTGCTGGGACCCCAGCTATTTACAATATATATTAATGATTTGGACGAGGGAATTCAATGCAACATCTCCAAATTTGCAGATGACACCAAGCTGGGGGGTATAGTTAGGTGTGAGGAGGATGCTTGGAGGCTGCAGGGTGATTTGGATAGGCTGAGTGAATGGGCAGATGCATGGCAGATGCAGTATAATGTGGATAAATGTGAGGTTATCCACTTTGGTGGCAAAAACATGAGGGTAGACTATTATCTGAATGGTGGCAGATTAGGAAAAGGGGAGATGCAACGAGACCTGGGTGTCATGGTACACCAGTCATTGAAAGTAGGCATGCAGGTGCAGCAGGCAGTGAGTGAAAGCAAATGGTATGTTAGCATTCATAGCGAAAGGATTTGGGTATAGGAGCAGGGAGGTTCTACTGCAGTTGTACAGGGTTTTGGTGAGGCCACACCTGGAGTATTGCGTACAGTTTTGGTCTCCAAATCTGAGGAAAGACATCCTTGCCATAGAGGGGGTACAGAGAAGATTCACCAGACTGATTCCTGGGATGTCAGGACTTTCATATGAGGAAAGATTGGATAGACTCGGCTTGTACTCGCTGGAATTTAGAAGATTGAGGGGGGATCTTATAGAAACTTACAAAATTCTTAAGGGGTTGGACAAGCTAGATGCTGGGAGATTGTTCCCGATGTTGGGGGAGTCCAGAACAAGGGGTCACAGTCTAAGGATAAGGGGGAATTCCTTTAGGACCGAGATGAGGAAAACATTCTTTACACAGAGAGTGGTGAGTCTCTGGAATTCTCTGCCACAGAAGGTAGTTGAGGCCAGTTCATTGGCTATATTTAAGAGGGCGTTAGATGTGGCACTTGTGGCTAAAGGGATCAGGGGGTATGGAGAGAAGGCAGGTACGGGATACTGAGTTGGATGATCAGCCATGATCACATTGAATGGCGGTGCAGGCTCGAAGGGCCGAATGGCCTACTGCTGCACCTATTTTTCTATGTTTCTATGTTTCTAAGAGAAAGAATGGGTGAAGTTTTAGCCCGAGACCCTTCTTGAGTAGTCAGGGAAAAGGGAAACTAGAGATACAGATGATGATGCAGGGAAATAAAGAACAATAAATGAAAGATATGCAAAAAGATAACAATGATAAAGGAAACATGCCATTGTTATACAAAAAAATAACGATGATAAAGGGAACAGGCCATTGTAGGAATATTCAGTTCTCTAACTTCAAATAACACCAGGCATCTCTCTCTCTCTCTCTCTTTCTCTCTCTCTCTCTTTTTTTTTTCATTTCAAAAACTTTATTCAACACAAATCATAAAATACAATACATCAAAACACAATCAAAAATCACACTATAACGAACAGATCATTGTAGTACAACAGTACATTCATTGTTTGTAATAGCCTCAACCCCACGCGGTGACCAGCGCTGACGGAAGGCCTCCAGAGTCCCCGTGAACACCGTGTGTTCCCTCTCCAGGGACACACGTGCACGGACGTAGGCCCGAAAGAGGGGCAGGCAGCCGACTCTCGCCTGACCGTCGACAGCCCGCTGCCTGGACCCACGAATGGCCATCTTGGCCAGGCCGAGGAGCAAACCGACAGGTAAGTCCCCCCCCCACACTCGGCTCTCCCCACTCCCTGCCTTGTGTCCAAACACCAAGATTGTGGGGCTAAAATGCAGCCAGAACTTGAGGAACAGCCCCTTCAGATATTGGTACAGGGGCAGTAACCTCACACACTCCATATACACATGGAATACGGTCTCCTCCTCTCCGCAGAAAATACATGCGGCAGACGAGCCCGTGAACCGACTCAAAAGTTTATTACAAACCACCGCTCCATGCAGCACTCTCCACCCCAGGTCCCCAATATAAAGGGGTACGACTCCCTTATAGAAGGACCCGCACTGGGGCCCCCCGCTGCCTTCGGATGGTAACACCGTCCTCCATGGTGAGTCAGGACGGGAGACGAAGGCACGGTGGTTCAGAATGTGCAGGAGCATCCTATACAGTGCGCGTCTCCTTGCATCACAAAATGGCATGCTGGTCATCTCAGAAAGGCAGCTCAGATTATGCGGAGCCGGAGGCCGAGAAATATCCCGGAGCCTAGGCCCGATGAGCAGATCTGATGGAGCGGGGGTAAGCTCTATCTGAACCACTCTAGGCTCGCGCCTCTCCTCGACACCCACCATGACAGGATGAGGACCAGCCACACCCGCAGCCACAACATCCCCCTCTCCTCGTGGAACAACACTCTGGCTGAACACCACCAAATTCCTCACTCTTAACACATCCCTGTAGAAAACAGGCAAGCCCCTTAGAGCGGGTCGACTGGCGCCCGCCACCGGGAGCCGCGAGACCCCCCTTAGGCAACGACCCTGACGAAAAAAATACGTGGCCAGAGCGTGCCATCTGGGAGGGTTCTCTACATACATGTATCTCCGCAGAGTCCTGAGACGGAGAGCCGCCACCTGGGTGCGCACGCACACCAAGGACTGGCCGCCCTCCTCTAACGGAAGACTCAGGACCGCCGCGGAAATCCAATGCTTCCGATTTCCCCAAAAGAAATCCACCAGCTTCTTCTGTATAGCAGTTACAAATATAGAGGGCGGGACAAGAGTAGCCAGCCGGTACCATAACATAGAGGCCACCAGCTGGTTTATGACCAGCACCCTCTCCCGAAAGGAGAGAACTCCAAGCAGGCCTGACCAGCGCCCCAGCCGAGCAACCACCTTCGTCTCCAACTCTTGCCAGTTTGCCGGCCAAACATCCTCAGTGGGACTCAGGTACACCCCCAGATAGAGGAGGTGCGTGGTACTCCACGCATACAATGCCATCTCCTCCGGCAGGGAGTCTACCCGCCACTGACCCACCAAAAGTCCAGAGCACTTACTCCAGTTAATCCTAGCAGAAGATGCAGCCGAGAAAATCTCCTGGCAGTCACGCATCCTCCGCAGGTCACCAGGATCAGTGAACATAAGAAGTACGTCATCGGCATACGCCGATAGAATCACCTCAACCCGCGGGCCAGGTAGGGCCAGGCCTGTCAATCTCCTCCGAAGAAGACACAGGAACGGCTCCACACAGACCTAATACAACTGGCCCGACATAGGGCACCCCTGGCGGACCCCCCTCCCAAAATGAAAAGGAGCTAGCACCGCGCCATTAACCTTTACAAGGCACTCCGCAGCAGCGTACAAAAGCCGGACCCGGGCCACGAAGTGTGGTCCAAACCCAAACGCTTGCAACGACCCAAATAGGTATTCATGCTCCACCCTATCAAAAGCCTTCTCCTGATCAAGAGACAGAAAAGCTGGACCCTGGACTACCAGTACCCTGGACTAAATGAATCAGGTCCCTAACCAGGTGGATGTTATCCTGGATGGACCGGCCAGGGACTGTATAAGATTGATCAGGATGAATCAATTGATGCAGCACGGAGCCCAGGCGATTTGCCATTGCCCGTGCAAAAATTTTATATTCTGTGCAAAGGAGAGAGACTGGACGCCAGTTCTTCAACAAACGGAGTTTGCCCTTCTTAGGCAGCAAGACAACAACCGTCCTACGCCACGAGAGAGGCATCACTCCAGTCGCCAGGCTCTCCCCCAGAACCAACATATAGTCACCCCCTAGGATGTCCCAGAAAGCTCTAACAAACTCCACCGTCAACCCATCCAGCCCGGGGGACTTACCCCTCCTGAGCTGATGCAAGGCGCGAGTCAACTCCTCCAAAGATAAGGGGCCATCAAGAAGATCAGCCTCCTCCCTATCTACGGTCGGTAGACCCTCCCACAGATCTTGCTGAGCCTCCACACTGAATCCTTCCGCAGAGAACAGGGACCTATAAAAGGACCTAACCAAGGCATTAATCCTCTCTGGATCAGTGACAGAGGAGCCATGATCTGCAAGCAACTCCACGAGCTGCTTTCGAGCTCCCCGCCCCTTCTCCAAAGAGAAAAAGAAAGGCGACGCTCGGTCCAGCTCGTGCAGCATCTGGACCCGAGACCTCACGTATGCGCCTCGGGACCGCTCAAGCAGCAGATTCCTCAAAACCTCCTTCTTCCTCTGAAACTCTCCCCATTCACTGGAGTCTTCACCAAACTGACCCAGGCGAGACTCAGCGTCCAGTATCTCCCTCTCAAGCTTCTCGACCGCTGAATCCCGCCTTCCGGTCGACCCCCATGTATACTCCTTACAAAAGAGACGGATGTGAGCTTTACCCACATCCCACCACTGCCTAAGGGAAGAGAAACACCTCAGCCTCTCTCTCCACTTCACCCAAAACCGAGTGAATGACTCCCGGAAACACCGATCCTCCAGCAGCCTATTGTTGAAGTGCCAGTACGCGGACCCAGCCCGAGCGCACGCTGGATTAAAATCCACACGCACCAGACAGTGGTCCGAGCACGGCACCAGCCGCATTGAGGCCGCTGAGACACGGGAAACAAACGCTCGGGAAATATAAAACCAATCAATGCGGGAACCACCACCCTCAGACCTCCGCGAAAAAGCAGTGGAATCCGGGTGAAGGTCCCTCCAAGCATCAACCAACTCAAAGGAGTCAATCAAGCCTCTCAGCTTCTTTGCTACAGCAGGCGCACACTGAGTACCAGAACGGTCCCGCACCTCAAGTGTGCAATTAAATTCCCCACCAAGGAAGACACACTCTCCCCTATCAATAGTGCCCAACAGAGCATTCATCTCCTGAAGTAGGCCAGCCTGCATCGTGCCGGAGCTAGGGGCATACACGTTAATGAAATGCAACGGCATGCCATCCAGGCTCACGGCCAGATGGAGCAAACGGCCTGGCACCACTTCCTCCACTTTTAAAACGCTTGGCAGAAAATTTGGGGCCAACAGAAAAGCCACCCCACTCGAAGTCGAGCTGAGATGGCTCATATAGACCCCCCCTTCCCACTCCAGTCGCCAGGTAGGTTCGTCACTAGCAACGGTATGTGTCTCTTGCAGAAAACAAACCGCAAATTACCCCTCTCTTAGGGCTGATAAGAGCTGAAATCTACGAAAACTCGCTCTACTCCCATTTAAATTTAATGTAGCTACTGTGAATGTGAAGGCACACTAGATTGAGAACCTCACACTCCCCGTAGACTCAAGAACTCCTTTTCTGAGGGCCTTCAAAAAACCCAGAAGCTGCCCCAAATCAGAGTCAGGAAGACCACTATCCTTGTTGCCAAGGATAGCCTCGAGACTCGCAATCAAATCTAGACAGTCCCCCCACCGCCTTTTAGCAGCATCCCATCTTGTTTTGGGGGAGCGGCTTGTTTTTAGAAACTCTCGCACCTCAACAATAACATTTGCCTCAGCCACGGCCTTGGAGTCTGGGGTCGCAGCCAACCCGCTCGCACCTGAATCAACAAGCTCAGAAAGACCAGAACTCTCTGACAAATCACTCTCTGTGCTACACCCACTGGCCGCATCGCTTTCCCCCTCCTCAGCCATGACACCACCCCCAGGATCAATGCTGGGGGTGGGTCCCGACACCCCTGCCTGACACTCGCAGCCCACTGAATGGCTGGGCTCCTGCACGCTACCATCACCCTCCACGTCTGGGCCTGGGGAAGCAACAACAAGAGGCATCCCCAGGGCCTGTGGAGCACTTGCACCCTCGGAGTCTGAAAGAGGATCACGACCCAAAACAGCCCTGACCTCCACATCATCCAGAGTGCCCTCTCCACAGGCATCACCCAGAGAATCACCACCTGCTATTAAACTCACCCCAGACAACTCATCCGGTGAGGCATCCCGCCCCCCAGCACCTCCACTGGCACTGATATGGAGCACAGACTTGAACGACAACACCCCCGAACCTCCCCCCTCGGGCTGACTCTGCACATCCCCCGTCACAGAGGGCACACTACCAGGGGAGCCAACCACGTCACCTAGCGTGCTAGCACCCTCAGTAGGCCTCTGAAACGAGGGGACCTCGTCCGACCCAGAGGGTACGCACCCAAGGGAGCTAACCTCAACACCCGATGAGATAACTCCCTCGGAGGGCCCCTGAGATGAAGGGACAAACTCCCACCCAGAGGACACAACTCCACCGGAATCAACCTCAGCACCTGGTCCTGTGACACCCGCTGTAGATCCATGAAGAGAAGGCCCAACCACCGACCCAGAAGACACCAGGTCAAGACCACTTTCAGCCACATCAGTGGTGGAAAGCCCGGAGAAAGACATCCCCTTAGCTCTGGACCCACGCCCTTCCTCATCTTCACCAGGCAGATGCCTCCTTTTTGTCCCACTCGCATGCGGAGGTACGGTAACTTCCATAAGGGAAGGGTCATCCGCCTCCACATTACCCCCATCCACTTTGCCACCCACACGTTTAGGCTTCCTTGCCCCCTTCCGAACCACCTCAACTCCTCCCTGGGCCCCAGCAGGTGCAGTCTGCACCTCACTGGAGCTTCCAGGCGCCCCTCGGGTGGTCACAGAACTCGGCAGGTGCACACCCGATTGCACTTTCTTCGCTCGGGTGGCCTTTTGCCTCTCCCTCTTCCTGATGTGCTTCCCCTGCTTCTCCCAAATCCCCCCCTCTTCACTTCCCTCCTCCTGAGCCCCACCCTCATCCGCCGCCACAGGCGCAGGACGCGAGGGGCGTGGGCTTTCGCTGCCCAGGGTCCCCAAAGCGGAACCTGCGGACCCAGAAGGATTGTCACTGCCGCCCCGGATCCCCAAGGCAGAGCTGGCAGCCCTAGCCGCGTCAGCAGTACCACCCCGCGCCACTGAGGTTTGACAAGCCACCCCAGATGGGCCAGCAGTGCAATCCTGGGCCACTGCGCTAGAACTTCTAGCAGTGACCCCGCGAATAAGACACTCCCTACGGAGATGTCCAAATTCTCCGCACGCATGACACCGTGCCTTTCCCCAACTCCAACGCACGGTTCTGGGGATACCCTTATACACCACCTCAAAACTCCCCTCAGCACCATCCCCCTCACCCACCTTCATGAACACCCTCCTCTTGAAACTGAAGACCCCTTTCTCCTCCGGGTCCCCCCCGGGATGCAAGAGCCTAAAGCATTTAGACCGCACCTCCCCAAACTTGGACAGATGTGGAATAAGTAATGCATCCGAAATATATGTGGGGCAGCTCCGCAGGAGAACCGGTCTCACCCTAGATACCCACGGATCCACCTGTACGTGGATACCCCCCACTGAGATCCCCATCTCCAACGCTTGGGCCACACACTCCCGGGTCTTAAGTATCATCTCAACCTTTCCTCTTTCGAGCTCGGAAGAGACAATAGCCCCCCTCCCAAGAAGTTCATTCATGGCCTTCGTAATTGCCCCCCTAGACATCATAGGCCCAGTTTGAACAGAGATACCAAAACTGTCCCCATCCAAGTCAACATGAGGCTCACGCTCAAATGGCCTCGTACCCGCCACTGATGCCATCGCTGCGTAGGTCCGGACCTTCGGCCGCGCCCCCTCCATCGCCATCCTAGCAGAGGCACAGTCCAGCTCCAGACACCCCAGCAGCACAGCTCCAAGTTAAGTCCCAGAGACAGTCACAGTCAAAGACAGGCAGGCAGCAGAATACAGAAACCTCCAGCTGAAGCAGGAAAGTCCCCAGGTTCGTCCACAGCCAAGAGCAGCTTTTGGGAAGCTCTATCCCAGTCTCGCCGGAAGCAAAAGTACCTTCTTCACATTAAGCCAGGCAGCCGCACTGAGCAAAATGACTTTAGGGCAGAGAAACGGCGCTAAAAACAACAAAGACACCGCAAATACTCCATACCCATGATCACAGGCACTCTTGGCAGTCCGCCAACGACAACCGCACCCTTGACAATGTGGAGAAACTCAGGAATTCTCACACTGTTGGAGGCTTCCCAGACCAGAGGAAAGCTTCAACAGCCCAACGATAAGTTAAACTATGAAGCCCCCCTGTGTCTGTGGCCTCTTCAACGACAAAATCCTTGAAAGGCTGCTTCAATCCTTCTCTTTGCGGAGCTGAGAAGAACACACGACCTCTCTCTCTCGCTCTCTCTCTCTCCTCCCCCCACCCCCCCACCCCAACCCACCCCCCCCCAACAATGAATGGCGGTGCAGGCTCGAAGGACCAAATGGCCTCCTCCTGCTCCTATTTTCTATCTTTCTATGTTTCCCTTTTCCCTGACTAATCTAAAGAAGGGTCTCGACCCAAAATGTCACCCATTCCTCCCCCCCAGAGTTGCTGCCTGTTCTGCTGAGTTACTCCAGCTTTTTAACCATATAACCATATAACAATTACAGCACGGAAACAGGCCTTCTTGGCCCTTCCAGTCTGTGCCGACCATTTATTTTCCCCTAGTCCCATCTACCTACACTCAGACCATACCCCTCCATTCTCTTCCCGTCCATATACCTATCTACTTTACTTTTAAATGTAAAAATCGATCCTGCCTCCACCACTTCTGCTCGAAGATCATTCCACACAGCCCCCATTCTCTGAGTAAAGAAGTTCCCCCTCATGTTACCCCTAAACTTCTGTCCTTTAATTCTCATGTCATGCCCACCTTTTGTGGCTATCTTACCGTTAGATTGACATTGATTGTCTTTTTTTATGTTTTTGCATGTTGGGGGCAATCAAATGCAATCAAAGTCTTTAACAGTGAGCAAATGTTTTACAGTTCTTTAATATTTTCAAAGATTCATGACATTTTCTAATCCACCCACGTTATGGTACCGTGTTACCCAAGGCACTGCCACAAAGCCTCTTTGGGGAGTAACGTGGGCAACAGATGATCCACAAAATATTAATCTGCCCATTTTCTTTATCCTAATGCCAATTGCAGGTGGCTTGCCGATGACAGCAAGTTATATCACATTGCATTTTCTGAACTGCCCACAGCTCTTCACCCTATGAATTGAGGGTGCCCCCAGCCCTCCACCCCCTACAATCAGTCTAAAGAATGGTCCCGACCCGAAAGTTTACCTGTCCATGTACTCGAGGGATGCTGCCTGACTCACTGAGTTACATCAGCACTTTGTGTCTTTTCTTTTGTAAACCGGCATCTGCAGTTCCTTGTTTCTATGACTTGCTTTACTTTGGAGATACTGCATAGAAACAGGCCCATCGGCCCACTGAGACCGCGACAACCAGTGGTCAGCCTATGCACTAATTCTATCCTAGTGTGGGAGGAAACCAGAGCACCCAGATAAAACCCATGCGGTCACAGGGAGAATATACAAACTCCATACAGACAACACCCATAGTCAGGATCAAACCCGAGTCTTTGGTGCTGAAAGGCAGCAACACTACCGCTGCGTCACTGTGCCGCCTGAACCAGGGCCTATGCGACTTGAAGATCTTGATGCATTGAATGAATAACAGCGTATTCTTAATGATATGATGATCTTTAGATATTTCTGGTGGGAATTTTAATTCCCTTTGAAAACATGGGGTGAGGGAAAATTAATGTCTGGAAAATTGAAGGGTTGAGACTTTTACATGGGAAATTAGAAGGTAGATGGCCATGGAAGATCAGTTTCTTCTGTCCAGCCAACGAATTGGCAACAGAATACAAGTTACCATCTATCACTAAATGCCTGTCCCACTCCCTCTTAAAATGAATGATGTTATTGACTTCAAGTGGCTATACATTCCAAGCAATCATTTTCATGCATAACCTGCATCGGTTCTCTTCCTGACATGTTGTTTGTTGTTGCTTTTGAAACTAATCTCCCAGCACCATTGTCCATTTACAACTCAACCTCTCGCGTGCCATTTGTTTCATCTTTTGAGTCCTGTGGTGCAACTCCCACCTTAAAAAGGATCAGAATTTATTGATGCAAGTACCTCTTTCTGACAGCGTCAGCTATCTTGCAAAGTTTCAAACAAAGACAAGCATAGAAATCAAGGGCAAGACACAAGCAAAGTCATAATGTGAAATAATGTTAAGATGACTGAGAATATTAAAAAATATATATATATCTCCAGGTACTGTATCTTAATGCACAGAGTATTCATAAAATTGTAAGTGCATTAACATTACAAACACATGTAAGTGGATATCTTGTGGTGATCACAAGAGAGTTTCAAGTCAAGAGCGTTTTATTGTCATGTCTCCCTGATAGGACAATGAAATTCTTGCTTTGCTTCAGCACAACAGAACATAGTAGGCACGAATACAGAACAGATCAGTGCGTCCATATACCAGTATATAAATATATACACACATGAATAAATAAATTGATAAAGTGCAAATAAACAGATATACTGGCTATTAATGTTCAGAGTGTTGTCCGAGCCGAGTTTAATAGCCTGATGGCTGTGGGGAAGAAGCTGTTCCTGAACCTGGTCGTTGCAGACTTCAGGCTCCTGTACCTTCTGCCTGAAGGTAGTGGGGAGATAAGTGTATGGCCTGGATGGTGTGCGTCCTTGATGATGCTGCCAGCCTTTTTGAGGCAGCGACTGTGATTGACCTCCCGTCCATCGAGGGGATCTGAGCCGATGATGGACTGCAATGAAGAGGAAATTAGTGATGCGTGTAATAAGGATATCATGGTAGACTTAAATCTACTTAAAAATTGGGCAAATCAAATTAACAATAATGCTGCACCGGAAGAATCATCAAATTAACAATAATGCTGCACAGGAAGAAAAGTAGTGTTTTCCAGGGCACAGAGATATGGCTGCATAGTGACCAAGGATGAAAAGATTGCAACTAAGTTTAAAAAAAATGAAATGATAGAAATGAAATGATAAAATGAAATAAAAGGGTGACACAATGGCGCAGTTGCTGCCTTACAGCGTCTGAGACCCAGTTTCGATCTTGACAACTGTGCTGTTTTAACAGAGTTGTACATTCTCCCCATGACTGTGTAGGTTTTCTCCGGGTGCTCCGGCTTCTTCCCACACTCCAAAGATGTGGAGGTTTGGAGGTTATTTGGCTTCTGTAAATTATAAATTGTCTCCAGTGTAGGATAGTTGTAGTATACAGCTGATTGCTATCCGGCGTGGAAACGGAGAGCTGAAGGGCCTGTTTCCGCGCTCAATTTCTAAAGTTTAAAGTAAAGTCTAAAATGACTGAGTACTCAATATTCTGGAAGGTCATTCATGAGTTCTCAATAATCAGGAAGGATAGGCAAAAGAGGAGGTGAAGTTTCATTGGAGGTAAAAGTAAATTGCAATTATTTTTGAAGAAGGATATTAGTTCATAGAACACCTGATGTGGAATTAGGATGTGCAAAGCAAAGGAATACCAAAGAGCAGAAAATATTCAGGCTTGTTGTTTGTAGATCGACAAATAATAGTGATAATGTAGAGGATTGCATTGACGAGGAAATTAGTGATGCGTGTAATAAGGATATCATGGTAGACTTAAATCTACTTAAAAATTGGGCAAATCAAATTAACAATAATGCTGCACAGGAAGAATTATTAAAGTGCACTTGGAGAATACATAAGGAAATCAACCAGAGAATCGACCATCCTAGAATAGGAACTGCATAGTGGAAATCTTAATAAACAAATTTGTTGTGGGAAGAGAATCATAACATGATAACATTTTTCGTTAAAAGGATGAGTGAGAGAATGGATTGTGAGATGAGAGTTTTCACTGTACCTCAGTACATGTGACTATAAACAAAACTGTAAACTGCAGGGTTCTGATCCTATATAAAGGAAACTATGAACATACAAATGCAAGTTGGTTATGATCAATATAAAGTTATTTAAAGGAGTAATAATGGATACACAATGTTAAGCATTTAAAGAAGGCAGAATCACATGATTATAAATAATCATGAAAAAATTTCAAAAGTATGATGATATGTTTTGTCATTTGAATAGTGTTGAGGATGTCAGTGCCAGCTATTCTCATTGTAAATGTAACAATGTAACAATGCTGCTTTTAACAAGTAACAATCTCCCTTTGAAATATTCATTTCATAAATGTCACAAAAAGAAAATCAATTTTGCAAAATAAAAATAAGTCCAAAATTATTTTTTTATGGTTGTTATGTTGCCTGTTTGTACTTTTGCTCATGATCAATTTCACCTTCATTAACCATTAATGTTCTGCGTTGTGGTCTGACTTTAAGTTTTCATGACTTCTATTTTTTTTGTCTCTACTTTTGTCTTATAACACAATGGGTGAGAGATTTATTAAACGGAAAACAAAATCAATTGTTTATTGTTTACCACTGATGACAATACAAAAAAAATGAACAAAAAAGTAGTAGGTCATATCATCCCTTGAGCCTGTTATATCATTCTATAATATCATGGCTGATCCTTTACTTCTTCCATTTTCCTGTCTGATCCCTTGATTCCTGGCTGTCAGTTTTTTTTCAGCATTATCACAGACTGAGCTTGTTCCCAATCCAAAAATCTCTTGAACTCAGTCTTGAATATATTAAAACATTGAACATCCACCACTCTCTGGTGCATAAAATTCTACAGATTTACCGCCTGCTGCATGATAAAACATCTTCTTATTGTAGTCTTTAAATGCTGACCTTTCACCCTGTTAATTTCAGAGGTATTCTGCCATGATATTAAATACTTGCTCTCCTGAGACCTTTGCTTCTCACTATTTTTTGATGTTTTAAGTATCTTCTGCAATGAAAAATAAAATATAAACTACCTTTTAATATCCTAGCCATTTTTTAACTAGCCATTAAGGGGCTGTCCCACTTGGGTGACCTAATTAGCGAGTTTAGGAGAGTTTGAAAAAAAATCATGTTGAAGACCTCCTTCGACTATGTAGAAGACCTCCTTCGACTTCCTTTGACTATGTTGAAGACTAACTTCAATAGCTTCGACTAGCTATGACTAACTTCGGGAAAATTGGACACCGAATAGTGGAGAGTGAAGACGACCTCCTTCGATCTCCTTCGACCTCCCCTCGATTATGATGAAGATTATCTACAACTACCTTCGACTACCTTAGACTACCCTCGATTACCTACGACTAACATGCCGATCTACTACGACCTACTACGACTAAACCTACGAGTAAAAAAATTATCGATTTTTTCCATGGCGACCTTTTTTTACTAGCGGGCATGTTTTAACATGTTGAAAAATACGCTGCGACCTAGCTGAGGCCTCGAGTACATGGGGACTACTCTCTAGCATGAAGGAGAGTTACAAAGACCTCCTATGACCTTGTGTCGACCATGCTGTGAGTATGAGTCGAGGGCAAACTCGCCAGAACTCGCGGATTAGGTTGCCCAAGTGGGACAGCCCCTTTAAAATTTCAGTTTCAACCTTTAAAGGACCAAAAGTGCTGGAGTAACTCAGCAGGACAGGTAGCATCTCTAGAGAAAATGGATGGGTGACTTTTCCATTCGAGACCCTTCCTCAGACTGATTGTGGGGGAGGTGAAAAATAGGTGAAAGTGGGAAGAGGCAGGACAAACGTGACAGGTAATAGGTGGGCATAGGTGAGGGGGTCTGTAGATAGGTAGTTGCTTGGAACAAAGGCCAGAGGTAGGAACAGTAGATGTGACACAGGTTTGAAGAGTTGCAGATTGTAAAGTCAGAGGGAGGAAAGTAGCTATGGGAGTGGAGAGGTAGTGGGGTTGAAGGTGAAATAGGTGGACGTTCATGTGAGGTAGAAGGGGGGGGGGGGATATTTACTCCCAAACCTTTTGCTTGTTCTACTTCTCAACATCTTAGACCTCTTCTAATATAATACAATTCATGTTTCAACTTTTAATATCATTTCCCCAATAATTTCCATTAGTCAGCATGGTTCTCATATAATTGGCTTTATATGTCAATGTCAACAAGAGGAAGGAACTAGTCATTGATTTCAAAATATGGGGTGGTGTACACACCTCAGTCGGCAACAATGGTGCTGAAATAGAGATTTGAGTGCCTGGGTGTAAATATCACTAAAATTGTTCCCTGGTCCAACCAAATTGAAGCTACGGCCAAAAAGCACATTTAAAGCCTCAGAAGACTAAGGAAATTTAGCAACTCTCTAATGATTCCTTCCAATTTCTACAGATATGTGACAGAAAGCATCCCATTGAGACACATCATAACTTGGTTGGCAAGTGCTCTACTCAAGCCAGTAAGAAATTGCAAGGAATTGAGAATGCAACCTAGTCCATCGTACAAACCATATTCCCCCCATTGATCCTATCTACACCACGCTACCTTGGGAAAGCGGAAAACATGGTTAAGGAGAACATATACCCCAGTCATTCCCTCTTATCCCCTCTCCCAATATACAGAAGATACAAACATTTGAAAGCATAAACCATCATATTCAGGAAACTATTCAGGAACCTACAGACTGGACCTCTCATAAGCTATGTGTGTAATCCCGATCTCATGTATGGTATGATTTGATTGCATAGCATACAAACAAATGTTTTCACTGTATCTGGTGCATGTGATATTAGTAAACCAAAACAAAATGTCTTGGAAGCATTCCATGAACTCATCATAGAGAAAACATTTGCTAATTTCATATGCCCATATTTCAAACGCTTCTAAATCCATTTAATTGGCAAATTAATTTATAAGGTAAATAAATATTTGGCATCACATTTTGGTTTAAAAAAAAGTGGAAGCAACATTGCTTGGAAAATAAAAAAAATAAAGGTAAAGAAGTTAGGGTTTCTGGGTATACTATAGTGTAAATTTTTGACTTTGAATCAGTTTTCTACAAATTATGGAAAGAATAATGGAGCAACCTATGGCTGTATCCCATTCAATGCATATGTTCATGTTCATGTTATAGGAGCAGAATTAGGCTATTCGACCCATCAAGTCTACTCTGCACTAATCATAGCTGTTCTATCTTTTCCTCTCAACCCCATTCTCCGGCCTTCTCCCCTTAACACCTGACACCCATTTTAATCAAGAATCTATCAATCTCCACCTTAAAAATATCTTGGCCTCCACAGCCCTCAATGGCAATGAATTCCACAGATTCACCATCGCGGCTATCCATGGGGCTTTCAGTAGGTCAAGGCAAATTAAATTTCATTTCGGAGTCACGTGAGTGACTTCGTGAAGAGCCCGCCGGCGCGCATGCTCGACATATCGTCGTAACGCGTTGCTGCGACGGCTGGCGGTGGAGCGCGCTCCTCGCCAGCCCTTCAGAAGGGGCCACGGAGGTGAGTATTCCACCTTTAGTTGGTGGTCCTTGTTGCCTGATTATGTCTTGCAGCAAGGACATGGATGGGAGTTCGAAGGGCCGGAGGACGTCAGGACGAGTTCGCCGGTCAACAGTTCCGGGGCCTTTTCCATCGGCAGTACCTGCAGCGCAGGCCGGGACTCAGGCGGAGATGTGGGTAAGCCCTGTGTTCACAGGTCCAGATCCGCCAGCACACCACAGCTCGGAGGAGTTCGGTGAGGAGGAGTGTGGTGTGCCGCCAGAGCAGGGGGACCCTGCCATGGCAGTCAGGTTGTCAGCGGGCTCGCTGGCGACCTCGAGCAGGGCACGTGCCGTTGCACGGCCTGTTCCACTCAGCCCTCCGAGAAGGGGGAGGGGAGGAGCCCAGAAGCCTAACCCTGTTAGGGCTAAGGCATTGCCTGTCGCGGAGGAGCGGTCAGGTTCCAGGGCGAGACCCGGGGCGGCTGTGAGGTCCAGCCGGCACACCCCGACTCTCGACGCCGGGACGGGTCGGTTGAGTCGGGTCTCGTCGCGGTCGCCGAGCCCCCCATGGATGGGTGGGCGGCACCATGCGTCGGCAACGTCCACGATGTGGGCAGCCGGCAAGACTGCGCGGGCCCCAGGCAGCCATGCTTCGGCTGGTGCCGACACCTCGCCGCATGTGCCCTTAGGGGCAGCGGCTTCAGCTCTCGCTAAACGGAGGCGATTGAACACGCCCGCGCAGGAATCGCGCAGTTTCGCCTCGGCGGCTGTTAGCGACAACTACCGGCACCGGCAGGGCCTCGACGAGGTGCGGGCCGATGACAGGAGCCCGGTTTTCTTTTCAGAGCCGGAGGACTCCGACCACCTGAGTGTTCAGGGTGAAGGGCGTATTGACCGTATGGAGTGGCTGCTGGAGCTCCTGCTTCAATGACGAGCTACTAAAGCGTCAACAACAGCAGGGCAGCAACAGGCACAGGGCGTCTTCACCAACATCTACTATCAGCCTGGAGCAGCACGAGGAGGAGGTTCTGGTGGATCCCGTACCACCTCCGGTGGAGGTGCCAGCGGAGGAACTTTTGGATGTGGCGACCAAATTCGCGGCCCCACATACGGCTGGTCTTCCTCTCAATTCAAAGCTGGCAGCCACAGTGGACTTTCTTAATAATCAGGTGCTGCAGGAAGAAGTCCTTATCCAGGCTATGAGCCGTCACAAGGCTCCATCAAACTGCAACTCCCTCAACGTGCCTGTGGTCAATACGCCAATATGGGGCAACATCAGTGCGGCTATCCGTCAACTAGAGCTACAATTGCAGCGGATCCTGAAACTCCTCACGGCCGGTATTACCGCCTTTGCGCGGTCGGTGGACGAGGACGAGCTGAATTTGGACCAGGAAGATGCTCTGGCCTTATTGTGCGCGACCCAGCACGAAATCAACGGGTTTCGCAAAAACAGCATCCGCCCAGCACTCAACCCGAAGTTTGCAGGTTTGTGCAAACCACCGCCGCCGCCGCCGCCCCGTCAGCTCTTTGGTGAGGACCTCTCGAAGAGAGTCAAAGAGCTTGACGAACAAGCCAAAACGGTGGGGATCATGCGCTCTAAGAGTGCCCCCACACCGTCCGGCTCAAAAGCTCCATACATTCGCTCACGAGGGTCGGCCAGGGCCTCGACGAGGACTCACCCTCTAGCTCCACAACGACAACAACACCAGAACCAGCACCAAGGGTCTTTTTTAGGACAGGGTCGGCAGAGACCTTTTTGGAAATCGAAGACGCCGCGCCCTCAAGCCAACCCAGCACCTCCACGGCCACCCACACGTGTCAAGGACCGCCGGTAACCACGGAGGTGAGGGGGTCTGGTTCTCTCTTTTCTCTCTGTTTCACTTCCCATGTTGGTGGTCGTTTACGGTTGTTTTTGGATGCATGGGGTAATTTTACTGGTGATGAGTATGTGTTGCGGAATATTCAGGGGCATAAAATTGAGTTTATTAATGGCGACATTCCTCCATCCCAGCACATGCCTGGTCGTACGTTCAAATTGTCTGCTGCAGAACAGGCAGCAGGTTATAAGGAAATTTTAAGTCTGGAACAGAAGGGTGTGATTGAGAAAACGGTGCATGAGCCAATTGAATTTGTTTCGAACATATTTACTAGACCTAAGAAGGATGGAGGCTGTCGTGTCATCATTGATCTAACCCGTTTGAATACGTTTGTAACATATACTCATTTTAAAATGGATACGTTTGAAACAGCCAAATCATTGATTTCTCATGGCTGCTTTATGGCATGCATTGATTTAAGGGATGCATATTATTCAGTATCCATCCAGAAATATGCTAGAGTGTTTTTGAAATTTATCTGGAAGGGGCAACTTTGGCAGTATAAGGCTTTGCCTAATGGGCTCACTACAGCCCCTAGATTGTTCACTAAATTGGTGAAGCCAATCATGGCTTATTTGAGACAAAGACATCATATAGTTATGGCCTATTTAGATGATGTCTTTATTGTGGGCCACACCCTGCATTTGGCTGAACAGGGTGTTGCAGCTGCTGTCAATATATTTCAACAATTAGGATTCATTGTCCATCCAGAGAAATCGAAGTTCTGCCCTGCCCAGGTAATTAATTACCTAGGGTTCACGGTGAACTCAATGAGTATGAGAATAACTATACCAATTAACAAAATTGAGGAAGTCACTCAGGTGTGCAGAGATTTAATTGGCACCAATATACCATCGATTCGGCATACAGCCACAGTAATTGGCAAGCTAGTGGCTTTGTTTCCGGCAGCACGATATGGGCCTTTGCATTATCAGAATTTGCAAAGAGCTAAAATTATTGCGTTAAAACGGAACGCTGGTCATTACGATCGATCAATGCAGCTGCCGTCCGAAGCGATAACTGAGTTGCAATGGTGGGTGTGTCACATTAGCAACTCATTTAAGCCTGTTAGGGAGGCTAATCCGGTGGTATATTTACAGACTGATGCAAGCTCCAATGGCTGGGGAGCTACTGATAATTGCTCTAGTTGTGGGGGCAGATGGGACACCCTTGAGGCATCGATGTTGTTGACTCAAGGGATTAACTATTTGGAGTTGCTGGCAGCATTCCACGGACTTCGTGCATATTGTTCCAAGCTTGTTGGAGCACACGTCCGTCTCCAAATAGACAACACCACAGCTGTGGCATATTTAAACCATATGGGTGGTACCAGGTCAGTTTCGTGTGACAAATTGGCTAACTCAATTTGGCTCTGGTGTGTTCAAAGAGACATTTGGATTTCAGCTACCTATTTGCCAGGTGAGCTTAATACTGTGGCGGACACCAGGTCACGCAAATTTAATGACAACATTGAATGGATGTTGCATCCTGAGATTTTTTCTAAAGTCACAGCCAAATTTGGTAAACCGGACATTGACCTTTTTGCGTCACGGTTAAACCATCAGGTACCAGCCTACGTTTCATGGGAACCAGATCCTGGGGCAATAGCGCTAGATGCATTCTCGCTGGACTGGGGGAATTGGGTTTTCTATGCCTTCCCTCCGTTTTGCCTCATCAGTCGGGTATTGGGAAAGATTCAGGCAGATGCTGCCAAGGGCATCCTTATTATACCCGACTGGCCCACACAGCCTTGGTATCCGGTGGTCTTTGACATGCTCAACGAACCTTGGGTCCTTTTGAAGGGTTGCCCACAATTGGTTACTCACCCTGTCTCAGGGGAGCCGCATCCCTGCCATGGCTATTTAAATTTGTTGGCTTGCAGGTTCTGAACAGGCCGTTAGTCCAATACGGCCTCTCGGCTCGGACCATGGATACCACCAGGGCGTCGTGTCGAGAGTCTACAAGGCGAAGATACCGCTTGCATATTAAGGAGTGGGAAACCTACTGCAGCCGCTCTCGCATCACGTACGATGACGTGACAACAACCGACGTCCTGGAATTCCTCGCGGGGTTGCACCATGATGAACACTTAAGTTACAGTGCCATCAACAGCGCCAGAAGTGCGCTATCGTTCTACCTCAGTTGGAGGTAGGATCCAACAGGCTAGTGTCCAGACTCATGCGGGGTATATTCAATATGAATCCGCCTATACCACGCTATAATATCACCTGGGATGTCAGGGACGTATTAACCCTGCTCAGGACGTGGTCTCCCATGGAAGGGCTCCAACTGGACCAACTCACCATGAAGCTGGTGATGTTACTAGCGCTGACTTCAGCTCAGAGGGTACAGACACTACACAAACTGCGTGTCGACAAAATGACAGCTACCCCTACAGAAGTAGTCTTTTTCGTTGACGAGCTACTAAAGCAGCATAGACCTGGGTGCACAGGGCTGCAGCTGAAGTTCCCGGCATACCCCGCAGATGCTAGGCTATGTTTAGTCTCACATATCCGCCACTATGTCAAGGTGACGGCACGCATCAGAGGAATGGAGAGATACCTGCTTGTCACTCATAAGAGACCTCATCATCGAGTGACAGTCCAGACGATATCCATGTGGCTTCCAGTCGTCTTGGGTAAGTCAGGTATCGACACTAATGTGTTCAAGTCTCTTTCCACCAGGGCTGCATCGACGTCAAGGGCGAGGGTCATGGAGGTGCCCATGGACCAAATTCTCGCCACAGCAGGATGGGCTAATGAAGCTGTGTTCCAGCGTTTTTATAACAAGCCTGTTGCTGCTCCTCTACGGTTCGCAGAAGCCGTGCTGAATGCAGGTCACGAACGTGGAGATGTCCCCGCATGAGGGGTTTTGTTTTGTTGTTAATAACTCTGCTCTTGTTTTGCAGTATGAACTATTGAGCAACTTTGTTCCTCCCATCCATCCCTGGTAGTGGTGTGTCAGCATGGACGTGGTCCAGGGCGTGTAATCACAGAAGCTTTGAAGTCTTCACGAAGTCACTCACGTGACTCCGAAATGAAATAGTAAGATTGAACGAGAACTTACCAGTTCGAAGGTTGATCTTTATTTCATGAGGAGTCGAAGTGAGGGATTTCGTGCCCTCCTCGCCCAACCCTCAATCACCTTCATCTGGTAATCTTAGTCAATTCAATCATACTATGCGAAGTCATTTCTATTGTTGGTTCTGTGATTCCACGCCGCTACTTTGAAGTATGTCGAGCATGCGCGCCGGCGGGCTCTTCACGAAATCCCTCACTTCGACTCCTCATGAAATAAAGATCAACCTTCGAACTGGTAAGTTCTCGTTCAATCTTACTATTCTCTTATCACTGCCTCTTTCTCCTTTCCTGTGCGCTTTGGAACTGATCACTCCCCAAGCACTCAGGTCTGTCAACTTAAACTGGTAGCCATATCATTCGGTTGCCTGAACTGCAATAACACCTCATTGCAATGTCACAAGAAGATACAGAGGCATGCAAATTTACTTGCATCATTATCATGCATCAAGCTGGCATTAGACTGTGCTGGTGATTTTCAGACGTCACAGACAATCCACAGTTCACAAGTTATAGGAGTAGAATTAGGCCATTCGGTCCATTGAGTCTACTCCACCATTCAATCATGGCTGATCTCTGCCTCCTAATCCCATTTTCCTGCCTTCACCCCATAACCCTTGACACCAGTTCTAATCAAGAATTTGTCTATTTCCGCCTTAAAAATATCCACTGACTTGTCCACCATAGCCGCCTGTGTCAACCCTCTGAGCAAAGAAGTTCCTCCTCACTTCCTTTCAAAAAGAGCTCCCTTTAATTCTGATGCTATGACCTCTGGTCCTTGACTCTCGCACCAGTGGAAACATCCCCTCCACATCCACTCTATCTATGCCTTTCATTATTCATAGCAACAACAGTTAGCAACAAACACGTTTGGTATTGTCACGAGACAAACAACAAACAGCCAATAATTGAAGAAGTTGAGAATCTGAAATAAAAGTAGAAAATGTTGGAGATGCCCAACAGGCCAGGTAGTATACGTGGAGGGAGAAATGCATAGAAATTGGTATGAATCCTGGAATTCACAAATAAAAAGGTAAAATAAATTCTCAATAACCTTTCATGTGAACTCGCATTCTGTTTATTTCTGTCACCACAGGTGCTATCTGATGATCTATCTTCACCACTCCCTGCTTTTATTAATAAACGATGAAGAAGGTGGCATGAGTTTATCAGCTAATATTCCCGAGTTTGTCACTTGCACCTTTCGGAGTCATATAGCCAGCAGCGAAAATGTTATACTTTTACAGACTCCACACATGATATCTTGACATTGGATAAAATTTCCTGCAGATTATAACAAACAAAGAAAAACAAGCATAGCTTCAAATATCATTTATCAAACAGAATACCCGTTTTCATTTTTGAACCTCAAAGAAATGGAAGCTATCCAGCAGCCAAAGTTCACAGTCACTAAAATCAAGCCTTCATTCTTTTGAAGATTCACATCCTCAGTCGTGTGAAGCATTTTTTTAATATCACTTTGTGTCAATATCTATCAGCAGCTGATGCCTGGTGCCGAAGAGAATAGACCCAGAAAAAAATGACAGTCCATTTGACACAAGGATCTGAAGCTAAGCAGCTCGGCTGAATGCCTTAAAATCAGCTGAGAATTTGGAGTATCCCATAAGGAAATTAATGTTACAGTCCAATGCAAGTCAGCCAGATCACTTGGGATTTTAAATAAATAGCACACAGAATCTCAAATAAATAAAAGTGCAGCTACTCTCCCTGTATTTATAGCACCCTAATTACTGTTATCTGCTAATTATCACATCATATCTGTAATAAATGCAAGCTTTGGTGTGAATTGGAAAGGACTCTTCAAAATCACAAGATGTCAAATAATGCTAATGCTTCTGGACTTGCTGATTCAAGGCAAGCTCATCCGTTTCACTGACTGATTCATTTCTTTCTACAGCAGGAGCACTCTTTCTCTGTCAGCCAGCCATTTAATTTCCGAGCTGACAGATATTCAGGATGAATTTATTCCTGCTTACCAAGCAATAGTGAATAAACATTCCATGCATACATAAGTGCATACAATGCTTTGGAGATAAAGTGCTGCTATATGGAGCCTTTTATGAGAGTGACCTTTGGAAGACAGATGTGCACAATGTGTTATTGCTGAAAATCAATCCACACCCCCCCCCCCCCTCCCTACACCCCATACAGCCCAATGACTCCAGAGATGCTGCCGTGATATTCCATGCATTCTAGTTACATTGCTTCAATGCAGTACCAAGCACTTTAACATGTTTTGAAGCTTAAAAAATATATAATGCAATTCACTTCAATTTGAACATTTGTTCAGACCACCTGGGTGAGCTTAATGCATTGAAGACGAGCTTGCTAATTTCCAGGGCAGATGGGATATTTCCGTTCTCTTAAAGTTTGCTTCATGGAGCAGCCTGGGGCTTTCAACCCCAGTACAAACACAAAGGAAATTTAGGGTTGGTATAAAGCCAGAGGAAAAGGGCTTCATTTTTTTTAGCTTTCTGTTTCTAGATGGCAGTCATTTTTACTTGACATATTATTAAATGCCATCACATTCTATCAATTTGTTTCCTCTTTCTTCCCCTCCTCCTAATTGCTTCATGGCATGTTGTTTCGTGGCATAGTAATTACTGAATGTATTTCTGCAGCATCTTTATGCACGTCAGCCATACAGATGAGTCTATAGTGATTCTCAAAGAATTGCATTGCGTACTTTGAAATTTGATAGAAAAACACCATAATCTGGAGAATGGCAAGAGATTATTTTCCAAAGGCAGATAATAAATTTGGCACCAA
The DNA here is from genome assembly GCA_963514005.1 of Raja brachyura. Next base: position 51,034,367 of record OY740783.1, read on the forward strand.
ATCTCCATGCTTGCTTCAATGTTTTCCTCCAAGCATTTAGAACAAAACTCACCATTTAAAAATTTTATGGAACGCCAGAGGTTGAGGGGAGACCTGATATAAGCATATAATATTATAACAGGCAAAGAATCAGGGTAGACAGGCAGAATCTTCTTCCCAGGGTCAAAATGTCAAAGATTGGAGGGCAAAACTTTAAAGTGAGAGGGTCAACGTTTAAAGGAGATGTGCGGGACACATTTTTTTACACAAGGAATGCTGGGTGCCTGGAACACGCTGCCAGAGATTTTGTTGGAGGCAGAAGTGATAATAGTATTTGGGAGACTTTTAGATAGGCATATGGATCATTTGCAGGCAAATGAGATTAGTTCATTGGTGTCATGTTCAGCATAGTCATTGTGAGCTGAATAACCCTTTTCTGTGCTATACTGTTCAATGTTAAATACCTAAAACATCTTTAGTTTAGCTTAGTTTATTATTGTCATGTGTACTGAGGTACAGTGAAAAGCTTTTTGTTTGCATGCTATCCATAAAGAAAATACTATACACGATTCCAATCAAGCCATCCATAGTGCACAGTTAAATGATTAAGAGTACAACATCCAATGCAATATAAAGTCTGATTAAAGGTAGTTCAGATCTCCAGTGAGGTAGATGGGAGTCCAGAAGCTCATGAGAGGTCTGTTCACTTGACTGATAGCAGCTGGGAAGAAACTGTCCCTCAACCTGGAGGCGTGTGTTTTCAAACTTCTGTTCCTTTTGCCTGATGGCAGAGGGGAGAAAATGGAGTATCCAGGGTGAGACTGATCCTTGGTAATGCCGGTGGCCTTGCTGAGGCGGTGTGAAGAGTAGATGGAGTTAATGGATACGACGTTGGTTTGCTTGATGGTCTGGGCTACGTCCACAACTTTCTGCAATTTCTTGTGGTCTTGGATGGAGCTGTTCCTAACCCAGGCTGTGATGCATCCTGATAAATTGCTTTCTTTGGCACATCTGTATAAGTTGGTGATGATTGTTGAGGACATGCTGAACTTTCTAAGCCTTTTAAGGAATTAGAAGCATTGGTGTGTTATCTTGGCTATACCTTCAATGAGACTGGCCCAAGACAACTAGAGAGCTGTCCTGAGCTACAATCTACCTCATTGGAGAACTCTGACTATCTTTAATTGAACTTTACTGAACTCTATCTTCCACAAAACGTTATTCACGTTATTCCCTTTATCATGTACACTGTGGATGGCTCGTTAATCATGCATTGTCTTTCTGCTGACTGGTTAGCAGGAAACAAAAGTGTTTCACTGTACCTGAATACACACGACAAACTAAACTAAACAATTTGTTGGTGATATTTATTCCTAGGAACATGAAATTTTCGACTATCCCTACTTCGGCAGAATCAATATCTACTGGGGTTTTGTGTGCCATTTCACTTCCTGACCTGAGGCATTTTCTGGAGTTTTCAAATAATATTTTAATGTCAAATAACTTTATTTAAGACAAATTGTCTATTAATAACCTCAGGATATCCCAAAGGACTTTACAGCTATTGTAGTGTATTAATTGTTGCAACATTGGACAGAAGTTGCAATCTCAGCAATTAACATGTGATTTTTTATACCTCTGGGCTATATGAAAAACTATTGTGCTGTTGGTAAACCCAAAGCAATGGAATGATATCAATATTCCTTCCTGGAGCACAATACCATATAACCATATAATAATTACAGCACGGAAACAGGCCTTCTCGGTCCTTCCAGTCCGTGCCGACCATTTATTTTCCCCTAGTCCCATCTACCTGCACTCAGACCATACCCCTCCATTCCCTTCCCATCCGTATACCCATCCACTTTACTTTTAAATGTTAAAATCGATCCTGCCTCCACCACTTCTGCTCGAAGATCATTCCACACATCCATCACTCTCTGAGTAAAGAAGTTCCCCCTCATGTTACCCCTAAACTTCTTCCCTTAATTCTCATGTCATGCCCTCTTGTTTGAATCTTCCCTACCCTCAATGGGAAAAGCTTATCCACATCAACTCTGTCTATCCCTTTCATCATTTTAAAGACCTCAATCTAGTCCCCCCCTTAACCTTCTGCGCTCCAAAGAATAAAACCGAACGCAGATTAAATATTCCTTTGAAAATACTGGCAACCTTCATTTCCAACATACCAGTTTTTCAATGAGCTAGAAGAAAACTTTAAATTATTTAAACAATATTTTTAAATTCAATTCTGTTTCAAAGATGTTTAATGTTGCGGTCAAACAGCTTAACTGGAATAGGTACAGTTATTTGACATTAAAATATTATTTGAAAACTCCAGAAAATGCCTCGGGTTAAGATTGTTGCTCTATGAGATCTGCAGCGCATCCAAAATGTCTTGATTTTAATCATTCTGATCTGTTTGGAAATAGTTTAAATTATTTGGGTGGGTAATCCATCCATTTTGAAATGCTCTTACTTCCATGGTCACATTCTTCACCATACCTGTAATATTTTTCGGTCCTACAACCATGGAGATTGTCTATGTATTTGGAAAATGGGACTAGTATTAGATGGGGCAGTAAAATGTAGAATCAATGAACTTCAGAAGCTAGTTTACAAAAAAATACACAAGGTGCTGCAGTAACTTTGTAGGTTGGGCAACATTTCTGGAGAACATAGTTAGGTGACATTTCAGGCCAGGACCTGCTCCAGTCCAAAAAAGGGTCCCGACTTAAAACGTCACCTATCCATGTTCGCCAGAGCTGTTGCCTGACCCACTGAGTTACTCCAACAGTTTGTGTATTTTTGTTTAGATGGAAGATCTTGTTTGGCAAGGACGAAATGGGGTGATGGGCTGATTCCATGCTGTACGATTCTATAACTCCACCTCTTTCAGAAATGTTTGCTTGAGTGCCCTATTATAGGCATCAGTCTTTTGTTGTTAAGGGTCTTGTTAAAGTTATACTAAAGGTACTGTTGCTGGAGATTTAGTTTGTTGTGTTCCTAAATATCCATTTAGCTGTAAGAAAGGCTCAAAGAAACTTAAGTGAATCCTCTCATATATGATTATATAGATCAGCTGTTTCCTTTCAGCAATTTTCACTGCAAAAATAAAGATACTGTTGTGAAGAGATGTTGAACAGTCAAAGTACGGCAGACAGCCTCTTGCCATTCTGGATTATTTTCAGAACGGGAGGCCAAGCATAGATTATAACATCTGGCCATTAACTATAGGCTTCCACTATGTTTGGCTGTGGTTTGGAAAATTCGAGTTCCTTCCTTCCACAAACTCAATTATTTCTGATTTATTTTTCAGTCTAACCTTCGGAAAGTCTTGAAAACCAAACAGAAGCAATGAACCTTGAGAAGCAGTCGGCTTATATAACAGAATCTGGAGACATAACAGAGAGCTGCAAGGAAGCTCGGGAAAAAAAACAATTGTGAGTCTGGAAACTAAGCAATTTATTCTAACTGACAGTATGCTGACTCATACATATTCGTTCCTGTTAGGTCTATCTGCTAGACTTGCACAGCTGTGTCCTCCAGCCATTATTATGAGATCAAAACACCGCAGAGGTTCTTTGAATTATTTATCTCAACGTTTTCAACTATTCTTTTAATAATCTGAATGAATACTGGTGATTTGAATTCCTCTCTGGTTTCCAATTTCCCCAGAGTATGTAAATTATGACCCTATATATTTTTTTCCTATTTTTTAAAATACATATTGTTGTGTGAATAGCAAAGATTTTCAGTTACTGTAATTGGCTCCAAAGATAAATGCAGACTGCCTGAGTAAGGTCTGAGTCATTTGGAATTTGTATGGGAATGCTTGGAGGAAAAGCCTGTTTAACAGTGGAGAGAGCACGATAATCATTCTCCCCATCAGACCATCTGTGGAGGTAGAAAAAGGTCAGCTGTAAGTTCATAAATCAATCCAGATACTTGAGTGTGAGACTGGAGACTTTACCACTCTTCTGTGTTTTCTATGAGATATTAAACAGACATAGTTAATAGAGTCATACAGCACAGAAACAGGCCCGTCAGACCAACTTGCCAATCAACCATTCCTCCGCCCACCTGGCAAATCGATCCAATTCCTGCTGCAATCGTTCACAGCCATCTTCACTGTCTGCAAAACCACTAACTTTTGTATCATCAGAAAACTTGTTAATCTTGCCCTGCATGTTCTCATCCAAATCATTGATGTAGATGACGAACAATAACGGGCCCAGCACCGAACCCTGAGGCACACCACTAGTCACAGGCATCCAGTCTGACAAGCAACCTTCCAGCATTACCCTCTGCTTCCTTCCATAGAGCCAATTTGCTATCCATTCAGTTATCTCTCCTTGGATCCCATGAAATCTAACTTTCCAGGGCAGCCTATCATGCGGAACCTTGTTGAACGCCTTACTGAAGTCCATGTACACAACATCTGCAGCTCTGCCTTCATCAACCTATTTGGTCACATCTTCAAAAAAATCAATCAGATTTATGACACGACCTCCCAGGTACAAAAAACATTCTGGCAATCCCTAATCAGCCCCTGCCCATCCAAAGGCCTGTATAATCGTATCCCTCAGAATACTCTCCAGTAATTTACCAACTACATATGTTAAGCTCACCGGCCTATAGCTCCCAGTATTTTCCCTGAAGCCCTTCTTGAAAAGAGGTACAACATTTGCCACCCTCCAGTCTTCTGGCACCTCTCGTGTATTTAAGGACGACTCATAAATTTCAACCCGGGCTCCTGCAATTTCCTCTCTAGTTTCTCACAATGTCCTCAGATGTATCAGATCAGGACCTGGAGATTTTTCTACCTTCAAATACGACAGTACCTTCAGTACTTCTTTGACAGTAACCACTACTGCTCTCAAGACTCTTCCAGTGATTTCTTATGTCCTACTGTTTTTCTCCTCGGTAAATACAGAGGAGAAATACTAATTTACGACCTTGCCCATCTCCTGTGGCTTCACACAGAGGTGATCGCTTTGATTCCTGAGAGGTCCCACTCTCTCTCCAGTTGCCCTTTTCTCCCTTATGTATTTATAAAATATCTTGGGATTGTCCTTAATGCTACCCGCTAGAGCTATCTCCTGACCCCTTTTTGTCCTTCTGATTTCCCTTTTTAGTTTACTCCTTAGCTCCCAAAACTCCTCCAGGAATGGACTTGATCCCAGCTGCCTACACCTGCCCCATGCATCTTCGTTTTTGACTAACGTCTCAACTTCCCTCATCAGCCAAGCTTCCTTACGTTTGCCTGCTTTGCTTTTCACTCTAATGGGGACGTACACATCCTCATCATTCTTCATTACACTTTTAAAAACATCCCACTTGGCCTATGTTCCTTTCCCCTCAAACTACCTGTTCCAGTCAACTAGAGCGAGAACTTCTCTCATACCCTCAAGGTTGGCCTTACCCCAGTTGAGCATTTTAACACGTGGACCCTCTCCGTCCCTATCCATAACTATCTTAACTGTGGTCACTGGTCCCAAAACTATCTTAACTAATCGAACTGTGGTCACTAGTCCCAAAAAGCTCCTCCACACACACTTCATTAACTTGCCCTTCCTAATTTCCCAATACTAGATCCAGTGTTGCCCTCTCACATGCAGGGGTCTCCACACACTGCTTAAGAAAACTCTCCTGGACACTTTTGAGGAATTGCACCACATCTGAACCTTTCGCGCTCTGATTTTCCCAGTCTACAGTGCTCTCCATAATGTTTGGGACAAAGACCCATCATTTATATATTTGCCTCTGTACTTCACAATTTGAGATTTGTAACAGAAAACATCACATGTGTTAAAGTGCACATTGTCAGATGTTAGTAAAGGCCTCCAGTCTTTCCATCACCTTTGGAAACTTTTATTGCTGTTTATCAACATGAGGACCAAAGTTGTGCCAATGAAAGTCAAATACCACCAGGGGCACCGGGGAGATGGCAGCCCTGCCAGCAGTCTGTTCGTCTTTTCACTCTTTTATTATTTTTTAGTATGTTAAAAGTTTTGTTTTAATGTTCTTTGGTTTGTTTTATGTGGGGGGAAGGGGATCGGGGGAAACTTTTTTTCAGGTTCTTACCTTCCCAGAGATGTGATGAATTTTCGGAGCACATTCTCCGGGCTCTGCGGCCTGCCACCGATGGAGCTGGAAGCCTCCTCGGACTGACTTTGAGCCTTATCGCGGGGCACGGACTTAACATCGGAGCTGATCCCTTGCCTGGGATCCCTCCCATCGCGACCACTGCATAATCAACATCAAGGGCTAGTCGGGAGCTCCAACGTCACAGAAGATTCACCAGCCCCGACGCGAGGTTCGATCGTCCAGCCCTGGGGTGCTGAAATCCTCCCCCCCCCCCCAATGCAGGAGCAGATCGCCTCGACACGGAGGGCCAGAACGCCACTGGTTACGGGTGTCAAGATCATCCCGTCAACGGAAGCTCGAGGCCCATGGCTGAGGAAGAACTAAGGGGAAGGACTTGATCTTTATTTCGCATCCCATCATAGTGAGGAATGTGCAGGAGGCACTGTGGTGGATGTTCATGTTAAAATGTGTTTTTGAAGTGATCTGTTCCTTTTCATTGTATGACTGACCTGGCCAATGAAATTCCTCGTGTGTTGCAAAACATACTTGGCGAATAAAGTGTGATTCTAATTCTGATTCTGATTCTGTTAAGGATTCTGATCTAATTTGATTCTGATAAGCCATTATGAGACTGAGAAACACGAATAAAACTGTTAGAGACATCAGCCAAACCTTAGGCTTACCAAAATCAACTGTTTAGAACATCATTAAGAAGAAAGAGAGTGCTGGTGAACTTACTAATCGCAAAGGGACTGGCAGGCCAAGGAAGACCTCCACAGCTGATGACAGAAGAATTCTCTCTATAATAAAGAAAAATCCCCAAACACCTGTCCGACAGGTCAGAAACACTCTTCTAGAGTCAGGTGTGGATTTGTCAATGACCACTGTCCTCAGAAGACTTCATAAACAGAAATACAGAGGCTGCACTGCAAAATGCAAACCACTGGCTAGCCGCAAAAATAGGATGGCCAGGTTACAGTTTGCCAAGAAGTACTTAAAAGAACAACCACAGTTCTGGAAAAAGGTCTTTTGGACAGATGAGACGAAGATTAACTTATATCAGAATGATGGCAAGAGCAAAGTATGGAGGTGAAAAGGAACTGCCCAAGATCCAAAGCATACCACCTCATCTGTGAAACACGGTGGTGGGGGTGTTATGGCCTGGGCATGTAGAAACATAGAAACATAGAAAATAGGTGCAGGAGGAGGCCATTCGGCCCTTCGAGCCAGCACCGCCATTCATTGTGATCATGGCTGATCATCCCCTATCAATAACCTGTGCCTGCCTTCTCCCCATATCCCTTGACTCCACTAGCCCCTAGAGCTCTATCCAACTCTTAAATCCATCCAGTGATTTGGCCTCCACTGCCCTCTGTGGCAGGGAATTCCACAAATTCACAACTCTCTGGTTGAAAAAGTTTTTCCTCACCTCAGTCTTAAATGACCTCCCCTTTATTCTAAGACTATGGCCCCCTGGTTCTGGACTCGCCCAACATTGGGAACATTTTTCCTGCATCTAGCTTGTCCAGTCCTTTTATAATTTTATATGTTTCTATAAGATCCCCCCTCATCCTTCTAAACTCCAGTGAATACAAGCCTAGCCTTTTCAATCCTTCCTCATATGACAGTTCCGCCATCCCAGGGATCAATCTCGTGAACCTACTGCCTCAATCACAAGGATGTCCTTCCTCAAATTAGGAGGCCAAAACTGTGCACAATACTCCAGATGTGGTCTCAACTGCAGAAGAACCTCTTTACTCCTATACTGAAATCCTCTTGTTATGAAGGCCAATATTCCATTAGCTTTCTTTACTGCCTGCTGTACCTGCACGCCAACTTTCTGTGACCTGCGTACAAGGACACCTAGGTCTCGCTGTACCTCCCCCTTACCTACCTGTATGGCTGCTGTAGGTACTGGCTCACTTATCTTCATTGATGTTACAACTGCTGATGGTAGTGGCATAATGAACTCTGAAGTGTATAGACACATCCTATCTGCTCAAGTTAAAACAAAAGCCTCAAAACCCATTGGCCGGATTCATTCTACAGCAAGCCAATGATCCCAAACATACTGCTAAAGCAACAAAGGAGTTTTTCAAAGCTAAAAATTGTAATTTCTTGTGGCCAAGTCAATTACTCGATCTGAACCCAATTGAATATGCCTCATGTGCTGAAGAGAAAACTGAATAGGACTAGCCCCCAAAACAAGCATAAGCTAAAGATGGCTGCAATACAGGCCTTCAAGTGGTCATTGCATGCAAAGGATATGCAACAAAATACTAAACATGATTACTTTTATTCACATGACATTGCTGTGTCCCAACCTTTATGGTGCCCTGAAATGGGGGAGACTATGTATATGGTGCTGGCTCGAAGGACTAAATGACCTACTCCTGCACCAAGCGGAGGCTGGGCGATCGTTTCGCCGAACACCTCCGCTCGGTCCGCAATAACCAACCTGACCTCCTGGTGGCTCAGCACTTCAACTCCCCCTCCCATTCCGTGTCCGACCTCTCGGTCCTGGGCCTCCTCCACGGCCAGAGTGAGCAACACCGCAAGTTGGAGGAACAGCACCTCATATTCCGCTTGGGGAGTCTGCATCCTCTGGGCTTAAACATTGAATTTTCTCAATTCTGTTAACCCAGACTGCCCCCTCCCCCTCCCCACCTTTCCCTCAGCCCTCGGGCCCTGACATTCCTTCTCCATCTTCCCCCCCCCCCCCCCCCCCACTTATACTTTTTTGCATATCTTTCATTCATTGTTCTTTATCTCTCCACATCACTGTCTATATCTCTCGTTTCCCTGATCCCTGACCAGTCTGAAGAAGGGTCTCGACCCGAAACGTCGCCTATCTCCTTTGCTCCTTAGATGCTGCTGCACCCGCTGAGTTTCTCCAGCTTTTTGTGTAACCCCCTACTCCTGCACCTATTGTCTATTACTGCTGTAATTTCTACTTGGTGAAACCAAAATTTATAAAAATGGCCTTTGTTAAAAGCTGACAATGTGCACTTTAACCATATGCGATTTTTTCTATTACAAATCTCAAATTGTGGAGTACAGAGGCAAATAAATAAATGATGGGTCTTTGTCTCAAACAGTATGGATGGCACTGCATATTGGGAACGATTAAATCCGTTACTCCCACAACCTTATTTGACCTGCAATCTCTCAGCACATTTGTTGTGACATCCTCCTTAACCAACAATGTAAACCCCCCTCCTCTTTTTCCCTCACCCTTGAGTCTCCTGAAGTTCCTGTACCCTGGAACATTGAGTTGCCAGTCCTGCCCCTCCCTTAGCCAGGTTTCAGTCCTGGCTACAACATCCCAGTCGCTCGTACCTATCCATGCCATAAGCTCATTTGCCTTATCAGTCAGGCCCCTTGCATTAAAATACGTGCAGTTTAAACCAACCCTACTTCCTCGCTCTCCATCTTGCACCTGCCTATTCTGTCCACTAACCTTTTCCACACCATCCTCCATACTAACTTCTAGCCTCTCACGTGCTTCTGTCCTGCATGAAATCCCACCCGTCTGCAATCTAGTTTAAATTCTGCCATGTAGCATTAGCAAACCTTCCCAATAGGATGTTGGTCCCCCTCCAGTTAAGGTGCAGCCCATCCCTTTTATACAGGTCAACCCTGCCCCGGAAGAGATCCCAATTATCCAGAAATCTGAATCCCTGCCCCCTGCACCAACTCCTCAGCCACATATTCATTTCCCTTACCTATTCTTACCTTCACTGGCATGAGATACTGGAAGCAATCCTGATATCCTTGCAGGCCCTGCTTTTCAGTCTTCTACCCAATTCTGTAAAATCTTGTTGCAGAACCTCCTTCCTCTTCCGACTTATATCCTTTGTGCCAGCTAACTTGAGTCTGAAGAAGGGTCCTGACCTGAAAAGTCAGCTATCCATTTTTCTCCAGAGATGCAGACTGACCTGCTGACTTATTCCAATATTTTGTGTCTATCTCTGAATTAAACCTCATCAGCCATTCCTCGGTTCACATGCCCAGCTGATCAAGATCCTGCAGAAATTCTTGCTAACTATATATTTATGGTATACTAGACCAAGTGGGATCCATTGGGACCCTGTCACATGGGAGGCCTGGTCCCCCAACGCAACCCATCCACCCAACGCAATATTCGACCACTCACCCATAGCCGCACATTTCCCCTTATTCACCCTCCCTCATTTTAAACTTAAAAATAAATGCAATTGTACTTGCAAGGGCTGGAAGAACTCCGTGTCCTGGGATTGCAACATTGGTGCGGGCAGGGCTATAATCCCATTGTGACATCATAGCTGTAACTGCCAGTGCAGATGTAAGGAAAAGCGGGATTTTGTAAAATTAAATATGTGAATAACTTGTAATTATAACATCAATCTCAACGTAACTTGATACACCACACCACAGGACAATTGTGAGTAAGGTGGTCCAAAAATCGTAGAGCTATCGTGTTCCGTTTTGGCGTATGGGATCACATAGGCAGACAGGCACACATGCATAGAAACAAACAGGATGAGAGTTTTAGTAATATATAGATATGACATATTACGAGAGAATTGAATGCAACATCTTGAAGTTTGCGGATGACACAAAGCTGGGTGGCAGTGTTAGCTGTGAGGAGGATGCTAGGAGGCTGCAAGGTGACGTGGATAGGCTGGGTGAGTGGGCAAATGCATGGCAGATGCAGTATAATGTGAATAAATGTGAGGTTATCTACTTATCCACTTTGGTGGCAAAAACAGGAAAGTAGACTATTATTTGAATGGTGGCCGATTAGGAAAAGGGGAGATGCAACAAGACCTGGGTGTCATGGTACACCAGTCATTGACAGTAGGCATGCAGGTGCAACAGGCAGTGAAACATAGAAACATAGAAACATAGAAAATAGGTGCAGGAGTAGGCCATTCGGCCCTTCGAGCCTGCACCGCCATTCAATGTGATCATGGCTGATCATCCAACTCAGTATCCCGTACCTGCCTTCTCTCCATACCCCCTGATCCCTTTAGCCACAAGTGCCACATCTAACGCCCTCTTAAATATAGCCAATGAACTGGCCTCAACTACCTTCTGTGGCAGAGAATTCCAAAGACTCACCACTCTCTGTGTAAAGAATGTTTTCCTCATTTCGGTCCTAAAGGAATTCCCCCTTATCCTTAGACTGTGACCCCTTGTTCTGGACTCCCCCAACATCGGGAACAATCTTCCAGCATCTAGCTTGTCCAACCCCTTAAGAATTTTGTAGGTTTCTATAAGATCCCCCCTCAATCTTCTAAATTCCATCGAGTACAAACCGAGTCTATCCAATCTTTCCTCATATGAAAGTCCTGACATCCCAGGAATCAGTCTGGTGAATCTTCTCTGTACCCCCTCTATGGCAAGGATGTCTTTCTGGTGAAGAAAGCGAATGGTATGTTAGCATTCATAGCAAAAGGATTTAAGTATAGCAGTAGGGAGGTTCTACTGCAGTTGTATAGGGTCTTGGTGAGACCACACCTGGAGTATTGCGTACAGTTTTGGTCTCCAAATCTGAGGAAAGACACTCTTGCGATAGAGGGAGTACATAGAAGGTTCACCAGACTGATTCCTGGAATGTCAGGACTATCATATGAAGAAAGACTGGATAGCCTCAGCTTGTACTCGCTAGAATTTAGAAGATTGAGGGGGGATCTTATAGAAAGTTACAAAATCCTTAAGGGGTTGGACAGGCTAGATGCAGGAAGATTGTTCCCGATGTTGGGGAAGTCCAGGACAAGGGGTCACAGTTTAAGGATAAGGGGGAAATCTTTTAGAACCAAGATGAGAAAAACATTTTTCACACAGAGAGTCGTGAATCTCTGGAATTCTCTGCCACAGAAGGTAGTTGAGGCCAGTTTGTTGGCTATATTTAAGAGGGCGTTAGATGTGGCACTTGTGGCTAAAGGGATCAGGGGGTATGGAGAGAAGGCAGGTACAGGATACTGAGTTTGGATGATCAGCCATGATCATATTGAATGGTGGTGCAGGCTTGAAGGGCCAAATGGCCTACTCCTGCACCTATTTTCAATGTTTCTATGTTTCTATTATCTATTTTAGTGTCATCTGCAAAATTACCTTGTACATTTTAATCCAAATCATTGATATAGATAACAAACAGTAATAGGACCAGCACCAATCCCTGAGGCATACCACTAGTCACAGACCTCCAGTTTGAAAAACAAGTTTCCACCATCTCCCTCTGCTTCCTACCATGATGCCAATTCTCTGTTCAATAAACTAGCTCTCCCTTGATCACATGCGATCGGATCTTAAGAGCAGCCTATCATGCAGAAACGTATCTAAGTTCTTCCTGCGCTCCATCAAAACTATGTCTATGACCCTGCCCTCATCAACCTTCTTTGTTACTTCTTCAAATAACTGGATCATAGAAACATAGAGAATAGTTGCAGGAGTAGCCATTCGGCCCTTCGAGCCAACACCACCTTCAATATGACCATGGCTGATCATCCAAAATCAGCACCCTGTTCCTGCTTTCTTCCCATATCTTAAATTCATCTTTCGCACACAAACCCATGCTGATTATCTTCAATCAAGCTCTGTCTTTCCAAATGCATATGTATTTTATCCCTCAGAATTGTCTCCAGTAACTATTCCAGCACAGATATTCAGCTTACTGGTCTGGAGTTTTCAGGTTTTCCTAAGCAGCCTTTCTTATGTAGAGGCACAACTTTGACCATCCTCTAATCTTTTGGCACCTCACCCATTGGATCCCATCCAATGGCACTATTCAAAGATGTGCACTAGAATTGTCTTCTGGCAACAAATTCTGTTTTAAAAGTTCAATTTAAATCCCTTTTTTATTGCAGTAAACATCAATGTGCGTTGCCAACAGTCCTGCATTGTATAGGACTTCCTGCATTTGAAAGAGAAGTTCACTGCTCCACCCCTATGGCCTTCTGAGGTAAGAGTGCGAGCAGCTCACTTTTATGAATGGCCCAATGTGTTGCCTTGAGAGATTACAGGTCAGATGTCACAAATGGGTATCTGACAAATATTTTTTAAATCTTTAATTATTTCATAATTAAATGGGCATAGTTCCAGTTAAATAAGGTGAAATCTACCTGTTGAGCAAATCCTGGTCCTTGTAAATGACTGGCAGGGAATGGATTACGTGCAGGCAGAGGAGATTAGGTTAATTTGGTATCATTGACTCGGCATGGACATTGTGGGCCAAAGGGCCTGTTCTAGTGCTGTACTGTGTCATATTATATCACCTACTACAAAGCTGTAATTCACCTGTGCAATAGCCTATCTGTCTTTGCAGAACATTATGATTCAATATTTGTCTTGTTCCATTTCTTACTGGCTGATTCTATCGAATTAATCATCCTGGCTTTTCCAAATTCCAGCTGTTTTAGAGGAAGATACCACATTTATAGTGTAAATGTGAAAATAATTGTAATCTTATTTAATCTGGCATCTGTATGTCAGTGAAGAAGGAAGATTACTGAAACAGCAAATAGATTATTTTATTGTAAATTGTATAATTACCATGAAACTATTTAAAGCATTATAAATTTTAATAAAGCTATATAAATCTGTACAACTATTCAAATTATAACTCCATCTGAAGAAGGGTCTCGACCCGAAATGTCTTCTATTCCTTTTCTCTGGAGATGCTGCTTGGCCTGTTGTTAATCCAGTATTTTGTGTCTATATTCAAATTATATGTGCATTTGGTTTCCTTTGTCCCAAAACATGAGGGATTGTAGTATAACCTGGATTTACCCCCACACTATGCTTAATGGTTAATGCTGAGTAACATAGTGTGATGTGGCGGAAATTAGGATCATATCTGTGATCACAGCACAGATGTCTGCATTGGTTTCATTTCAAAATTTTCAAATCAGGATAGCAGGAGATTTCAAAAATAGATGCAGGAATGAACAACAACAATTAATGTTTCTTAATCTGAAGTCAGATAAAAGTGCGGCAGATTTGCAGCATCAAATGTCAGACCTAACATTTTTACTTTCAAACAAGCTTGCCTTGAAGAGTGCTGGAAGGTCCAATATGTTCACAATTTCACTTTATCGCATCCCAGCGGCTCTTTGAGGTCCCTGGCAACCAGGAGGCTGTGCTTTCATAGCATGGAAACCACTTCATCTGTTTCTACCTTTGTTTTTGTTGTCCAAAAAAATGTGAAGTGGCTGCCTGAAAGCATAATAATATATTAGTAATCATTTTCTACCAAATTAAAATCCTGCTACTTTAGGCTCAGTGTGAGCTAAAGAACTACCTTGTAATTAGAATGGGTCATGGAAATTGCATTAGTCCACAGTGTAGCTGAATGGGTTTTACTTTCAGATCCTACAAAAATTGACACAAACTAAATGCAATGCATGCAGTTGCCATCATTATTATTCAATGCATAGGCTGCTCACCACTTATTGCTCTGTGTTATTGAGCCCTGCACCTGCCAAGTGTAGCTGAAGAAGTCTCGACCCGAAACGTCACCTATTCGTTTTCTCCAGAGATGCTGCCTGACCAGCTGAGTAACTCCAGCTTTTTGTGTCTACCTTTGAAGGCTTGCCCTTGCTGACTTTCCCATCTTTAGATCTGCCATCAGGTTATTAAACACTACAATCTCCAAATCATAATCAATCTATATAATAAAAAGTCTAAACTTGACCACTTCCTGTTTGCGCTGTATATTAATTTTAGAATCAAACTCTACCACTTATGGCTGTGATTTTTGGCCATGTTACTCAGTGTCTGTCTGTTTGTGTGTATGTGTGTGCATGTGTTTGCGTGTGTGTGTGTGTGTGAGTGTCTGTGTGTGTGTGAGTGTCTGTGTGTGTGTGAGTGTCTGTGTGTGTGAGTGTCTGTCTGTGTGTGTGTGCACACTCTGATTGAAATGCTGTGAAATTGGATTTGCTGCCTGCATTCTGCTTGGAGTGCTGTGAGGTTGGACCTGCTGCCTGCACTCTGCTTGGAGTGTTGTGAGGTTGGACTTGCTGCCTGCACTCTGCTTGGAGTGCTGTGAGGTTGGACTTGCTGCCTGCACTCTGCTTGGAGTGCTGTGAAGTTGGACTTGCTGCCTGCACTCTGCTTGGAGTGCTGTGAGGTTGGACTTGCTGCCTGCACTCTGCTTGGAGTGCTGTGAGGTTGGACCTGCGGCCTGCACTCTGCTTGGAGTGCTGTGAGGTTGGACTTGTGGCATGCTCTCTGCTTGGAGTGCTGTGAGGTTGGACTAGCGGCCTGCACTCCACTTCAAGTGCTGTGAGATTGGATTTACAGGCCTGCACTGAATGATGACTTTTGAGGTAAATTCTCTGATTTTCTTTGTTAACATTTGACCGCTCAATCCCTCTATATAAAAATTGTCTTTTTTTTAATATCAACTGCAAAGAGGCATCAAGAGGCAGTGAGCAGCAGAACACAACAAGAGACACAACAAGAAAGAACTTAATAAATCTCATCTTTAACATTTAAATTGTTGTTATATTTTAAGTCATTCACGTTTTAAACTTTAATAAATCCTTTTTCCACTTGCCATGCCTGCATGTTCTTCATCACAATTGGAACCTAATAGGCAGGAATGGCTGCGCTGTCAGAGAGCCACTAAGAGTGCATGGGGGGGGGGGGGGGGGGGGGGAAGGTTGAGGGGAGATGGACTGAATGCGTGGGGGGGGGGGGGGGGAAGGAAATGGCAAGGAGCAGAGTGGGCGGGGGGGTGAAGGGAGGAGGGGTGACTGACTGGACTGCCAGCCCACCAGCCACGAGTAAGTGAACTGCCAGACCACTAGTTGTAAGTGACTGAAGTGCCAGCCCACCAGCCATGACTTAATGAACTGCCAGCCCACCAGCCATGACTCACTGAACTGCAAGTCTAAGAATCCATTCAGTCCACAATGTCCATACTAGCCCTCTAGAAACCAGTCCCTTCAGTGCACAACACCCATACTAGCGCTCCAGAGATCCATGCAAGGGTAGACTTCCCTCCTTCATTGCTGTGATCAGTAAAAAATATGAAAATGTCTAAAATTGACTGTCCACCCTCTCCCCCTTCTCTCTCATAGTCTTCCACCTGTTTTCAGCAGAATTTCCGGCAGTTTCTCAGCTGCCAGCCCACCAGGCCCGAGTTACTGAGCTACCACCCTGCAATGCTTGGGTGACTGTGCTGCCATGCCTGAGTGACTGAGCTGCCTGGCCCGAGTGACTGAGCTGCCTGGCCCGAGTGACTGAGCTGCCTGGCCCGAGTGACTGAGCTGCCTGGCCCCAGTGACTGAGCTGCCTGGCCTCAGTGACTGAGCTGCCTGGCCTCAGTGACTGAGCTGCCTGGCCTCAGTGACTGAGCTGCCTGGCCTCAGTGACTGAGCTGCCTGGCCTGAGTGACTGAGCTGCCTGGCCTGAGTGACTGAGCTGCCTGGCCTCAGTGACTGAGCTGCCTGGCCTCAGTGACTGAGCTGCCTGGCCTCAGTGACTGAGCTGCCTGGCCTCAGTGACTGAGCTGCCTGGCCTCAGTGACTGAGCTGCCTGGCCTCAGTGACTGAGCTGCCTGGCCTCAGTGACTGAGCTGCCTGGCCTCAGTGACTGAGCTGCCTGGCCTCAGTGACTGAGCTGCCTGGCCTCAGTGACTGAGCTGCCTGGCCTCAGTGACTGAGCTGCCTGGCCTCAGTGACTGAGCTGCCTGGCCTCAGTGACTGAGCTGCCTGGCCTCAGTGACTGAGCTGCCTGGCCTCAGTGACTGAGCTGCCACGCCTCAGTGACTGAGCTACCAGCCCAATAATCCATTCGGCCCACATTGTCCATACTATGCCCTCTGGAAATCATTACCTTTGACCCACAACACCCATACTAGCGGTCCCACTTAATCTAGTATATAATATATGTTTGGTTTGTGTGTGTATATATACACAAAACTTTTTTTTCTCATCTATTATATTGCTTACAGAATACTATGTTTACATATTCTGTGGTGCTGCTGCTGCAAGAATTTCCCTGTTCTGTCTGGGACATATGACAATTAAACACTCTTGACTTGCAGAATGGAAGCACTCCTCCTTCAGTGAGGGCAGTGGCACAGTCATTATTATTTTCTTACAAACATTTTCTTATAAATATTATTATTTTCTCCCTCATATTTCCTTACAACATAAAAGGGCATTCGACCCATTGAGTCTAGACCGTCTCTCAGAGCAATCCTATCATTCCCATTCCCCCTAATTATTTTCCCTTAACTATTCTTGATTACATGCTCATTAACTGCCCTCCCCTTTCCTGCCACACATCAAGACTTATACCATTCAAGCAACCTACTGAAAATAGACACAAAATGCTGGAGTAACTCAGCAGCTCGGGCAGCATCTCTGGAGGAAAGAAATGGGTAATGTTTCAGGTCAAAACCCATCTTCAGACTGAGATTGATAATGAAGGGACATATGAATGCTAACAGTGGAACTGTCTAGGGTGGAGGTGGAGTGGAGAAAGGGAATGCAGGGGGTGCTTGAAATTAGAGAAATCAACATTCATACCGCAGGGTTCTAAGCTGCCGAAGTGAAATATGAGATGCTGTTCCTCCAATTTGCATGTGACCTCACTCTGACAGTGGAGGAGGGCCAGGACAGAAAGGTCAGTGTGAGAATGGGAAGGTGAGTTAAAATGTTTAACCTAAAGGGCCTGTCCCACTAACGCAACCTTTCAGCGACTGCCTTGTACCTTCAAGTTCGAGGGCACTCACCTGAAAAACCTCGAGCTGGATTGACCGTCAGCAATGAAACCGCGAGCTGGATCAAACGACCGCACACACACTCGCGCACACAAACACAGGGGCCAGGGAAAGCGGGGGAGCGCTGTATGAAATTCACACCCACGATGACCAGGAAGGTAAAAGACGGCTGGCACAGTTAGGGTAAATCCTTTAGAGAGCGTGGAAAGGGGGGGGGAGAGAAGGGGAGGGAGAGAGAGGGGGGGGGGGGGGAGAGAGAAGGGGGGGGAGAGAAGGGGGGGGAGAGAAGGGGGGGGAGAGAAGGGGGGGAGAGAAGGGGGGGGAGAGAAGGGGGGGGAGAGAAGGGGGGGGAGAGAAGGGGGGGGAGAGAAGGGGGGGGGAGAGAAGGGGGGGGGAGAGAAGGGGGGGGGAGAGAAGGGGGGGGGAGAGAAGGGGGGGGGAGAGAAGGGGGGGGGAGAGAAGGGGGGGGGAGAGAAGGGGGGGGGAGAGAAGGGGGGGGGAGAGAAGGGGGGGGGAGAGAAGGGGGGGGGAGAGAAGGGGGGGGGAGAGAAGGGGGGGGAGAGAAGGGGGGGGGGAGAGAGAAGGGGGGGGGGGAGAGAAGGGGGGGGGGGGAGAGAAGGGGGGGGGGGAGAGAAGGGGGGGGGGGAGAGAAGGGGGGGGGGGAGAGAAGGGGGGGGGGAGAGAAGGGGGGGGGGAGAGAAGGGGGGGGGGGAGAGAAGGGGGGGGGGGAGAGAAGGGGGGGGGGGAGAGAAGGGGGGGGGGGGAGAGAAGGGGGGGGGGGAGAGAAGGGGGGGGGGGAGAGAAGGGGGGGGGAGAGAAGGGGGGGGAGAGAAGGGGGGGGAGAGAAGGGGGGGGAGAGAAGGGGGGGGAGAGAAGGGGGGGGAGAGAAGGGGGGGGAGAGAAGGGGGGGGAGAGAAGGGGGGGGAGAGAAGGGGGGGGAGAGAAGGGGGGGGAGAGAAGGGGGGGGAGAGAAGGGGGGGGAGAGGGGCGAGAAGGGGGGGGAGGGGCGAGAAGGGGGGGAAACTTTTAAGAAGCCAGACAACTTTTAATAAAGTTTAGCGAGCAATTAACATTACTGGTCGGTTTTCCTTGGTTCTGAAAACTCCAATGAGCCAATTAAAATGCCCGGTCAGCAAAGGAGATTGCCTATGGCTACCTTGACTGCCTAGCGACCCCACTCCACTGCACTACGAGTTCAAAAGAACCATGCCGACCAATTTGTACTCGCGGAAAATGTTTCAATATGGTGAAATATTTTCCTCGACCAAACAGAGGCCGCGAGTATGCGGGAACTTCCCTCGAGCATGAAGAAGAGTTCTAGTGGCCTCGTAGGACCTCATAGGACCACGTGTTGATCATGTTGCGAGTTTGAGTTGAGAGAAAACTCTTCTAAACTCGCATATTAGGTTGCCGCAGTGGGCCAAGCCCTTAACCCTAGTCTTCGCCTTACACTCATCAGCCGTCGCATACAGCACATTTTTACCACCGCTAATGGGATCTCAACACTTCCCATTAGCGGTGGTATTTCTTCCCATATCCCCCCTTTCCACCTTCCACTGAGACCGTTCCCTCCGCGACTCCCTGGTTAACACATCCCTTCACACCCAAACCACCCCCTCCTCAGGTACTTTCCCCTGCAAGCGCAAGAGATGCAACACCTGTCCCCATACCTCCTCCCTCTACTCCATCCAGGGACCTTGACAGTCCTTTCAGGTGCGGCAGAGGTTCACTTGCATGTCTTCCAACCTCACCTACTGTAGCCGTTGTTCTCGGTGTGGACTCCTGTATATCGGCGAGACCAAACGCAGATGGACAATTGTTTCGCTGAGCTCAGTCTGCCTTGGCCTATGCGACATCCCAGTTGCCAAATATTTTAACTCCCCTTCCCATACTGATCTTCTTGTCCGAAATATTTTTCTGTTTCTCCCTCCATTTATGGGATTTAACCTGTTAAGTATTTCAAAGCTGGTTTCCTTTTAATATATATTTGTTCCCCCTTTTGTTCCTTTCCCTCTGGCTGCAGACCTGCTGCATTGGTTCTTTCACATTTCATCTCCTGAATATGTTTCTACAATTTCAGGACGCTGCTTCTGTGTTTTCATAAATGAAGAGCACCTCTACTTAAAGCTGCTGCAAACTAAAGGGTGAGTTTACACAGGGCATAGCGTTTGGC
This sequence comes from Raja brachyura, assembly GCA_963514005.1. The sequence goes on from OY740783.1 coordinate 51,054,325, forward strand.
ACTGGTGTAATATATTATGTATTGGGTGTTCAGGGGCGACTGTAGTTTACAAGCTGTTACCTCTTTAACGATGAAGTCATGAGTTCAACTGTGCTCTAGGTTGTAGTAGGGGCTGCAGGGGATTGCTTACTAAAATGTAGTAGGGGCTGCAATTGTCTGCAGGGGATTGCTTGCTAAACTGGTCTGGACAGCCCCTTGTAATAAACAGTCATGCTGTTCTGCATTCTGACTGTTCACTTCCTCATTCTCAAAGTTACACAAAGAAACCAGACACTATGACCAACCAGAATGGAATCAGATTCTGGGACAGGTTCTTAACTAGCTCTTCCTGTGCTGTTCCTCTCCAATAGCAAGACAATGGGGAGACGAAGCCTGATTGACAAACGGAGCTTCACAGGAATAATGCTTGCAAACAAATTTCACAGAGAAGGCCTTCAACAGACACTATTCTACTTATTTAATGTGTAGGAGGGAACTGCAGATGCTGGTTTAAACCGAGGATAGACACAAAATGCTGGAGTAACTCAGCGGGACAGGCAGCATCTTTGGAGAGAAGGAATGGGTAGAGATCCTTCTTCAGACTGATGTCAGGGGAGGGATATAACATATATAATCGTGAAAATAGGACAAAGGGAATGGAGATCAAGGAAACTGTACAACAGATCATTGTTAGCTGGGAGAAGGTAACAACAAAGCAAACAGGGATAAAATGTAGTCGGAGCCAATAAGTGGTTGGAGAACTGGGAAGGGGAGGGATGGAGAGAGAGAGGGAAAGCAAGGGTTATAAAGTTAGAGAAGCCAATGTTCATACAGCTGGGGTGTAAGTTGCCCAAGTGGAATATGAGGTGCTGTTCTACTAAGGTCCACTTATTAACTTGTGCAAGGGGGTCTCTGTCTCCATCCCTCCTCTTCCCAGTTCTCCAACCAGTCTTGCTCAGTTTTGAAGGATAGCCAAGATGACTAAAAGTAGCCAAATAATCTTAGCACTTGGGCACACTGCAGACTATATATTATCTGTCCCCCTGTTAAGTTTGTCTTTTATGAAACGACACGTGGGAATTCTAATTTATAACTGATATTATTACTAATTTTAGTTATTTAATTCATTGCCTATTTTGGTTTATCTTATTTGATGCAAAGGACTCACAAGAACATGTCTCGGTCGATAACTAGAAATGCAAGGCTTTATAAAATATTAGCTTATGGCAAATGATTAAATCACAAGAGGTTCCAGCTTCTCTGCAAACTCTGTAATTGTGTATGCATTTACATTCTGCCTGCAATAAATTATTGATATTTCTTGAACTATATTATCAGCTAAAAATTGAAATAGTTGTTTGCAATAATTATTACTCACGCTGCTCGCATTGAGCTCTTTAGACCTGTACCAGTCCTTGTAAAGTTAATTACAGTTACCTCTATAAGCAATTATAAATTTAACCATGCAATAGACAATGTTATTCTGTTGCTATGGTGCAGGCGTTTGCAAGCTGACTGCATGTTTAATTAGTTTGGATTTGTTCCATTGATGGAGCTGCAGTGAAGTGCATGTCAGTCACAACCTGCTGGAGTATTCAAAGTCAGATGAAGGTTGCAGGATAGAGAGCATACACCAGAGAAATAAATCGGTGAAAATGGCACATATCAGATTTTTTAATAGCCAGCTTATCTTTGCCATTCAATCAGCATTTTATATAAAAAAATAAGAATCCACAGAAATATGCTATTTCATTTAAGCCCGATGGCTAGAAAACTGGGTATGTGGGGTCTGAGTGTGCAGTGTGAGATGGTGATGGTAGCCGGCAGGGTTTTTTGCTCTCCCTTTCCTACATTGTGAGATTTAGGAAAGTTAAAGGCAAAGCCCTAGTGGGTTCATGTACAATAAGTCCACCACTGATTTTTCGACAACTCTTTTAATCCGGACTAAATTATGAGCGTGCTTGAAATCTCCCCCCCCCCCCCCTCCTTGTGTGGGGGTGGGGGGAGAAAAGGGGGAACCATTTTTCAGTCACTTCCTCGAAGGAGAGGCGACGTTTTCCATGTCGCTTCTCCACCTCCCCTCTCGTGGCCCAACAGCTTGGCCTTTCCCGGAGTCGGGCCCAGAGCCTCAGTAGCGGGTGCAGCGTGGACATTTCCATCCTGGAGCGGGGCGATCCCTTGCAGGAGGCGCCAGAAAGGAGTACTCTGATCGCTGGCCTGGTGACTTTGGCATCATGGGCCTGAGCTCTATGGAGCTTCTAGTATTGGGCGTGGCATGGACTTACCATCTGGAGCCTGGGATTCCTTCGCTGGAGAAGAGCTTCGACCACGGCTTCCTGAAGCCGCGGTCTCCGGTAAGAACGTGGCCGATTCGGGCACTCCAAACCGCGGAGTGGGTTCAACCGTCCCAACGTCGGAGTTTCGATCATCTCGACGAGAGGGCCTGTACATCCGGCCATCCGTAGCGGTGACTACTGCGGGTTCATGGCTCCGACCACAGATGAACAAAGGAGGAGGACTGACTGAACTTTGTTGCCTTCCACCACAGTGAAGAATGCTGTGGTGGATGTTTGTGTTAAATTCTATTGTGTATTGTGTGTTCTTCTTTCAACTGTATCGATGCTCGCAAATTCATTTCACTGTACCTTAGTTGGTGCATGTGACAAATAGATTTGTATTGTATTGTATCGTATTATATTGTTAACAATTTAGCAAGGAGAAAGGTCATTCTGATTTGTGTTTCTTTATTAAGCTAAGATAAATTGTGGATAAATCAAGATTTCTCTGTTTTTGCTGAATATGTTTCATAACTTGATCCATGAATCTTTTTGAATGATAAATTTGAGGCGTTTCAAGGGGTTGGGTTACATCTGCTGGTGTCGTGCTCCTGACAGCAAATGACATTCTTAGAAGATCTGTTATTTTGAAAGCCCTTTATACATGCACTTCCACATAACCATATAACAATTACAGCACGGAAACAGGCCTTCTCGGCCCTTCCAGTCCGTGCCGACCATTCATTTTCCCATAGTCCCATCTACCTGCACTCGGACCATACCCCCCCATTCCCTTCCCTTCCCGTCCATATACCTAACCACTTTACTTTTAAATGTTAAAATCGATCCTGTTTCCACCACTTCTGCAGGAAGATCATTCCATTAATACATTAATGTTTTTCATTAATGCATTAATGTTTTTTTTTTAAAAAAAAGCATCTTTCTATTATTTTCTGAACAGTGGATAATAGGTGTTTACATGCCATTTTATTTCAAATGTGTCTGTTCTATCTGACTGCAATGCCGTTAACAAAAGGAAATTGGCCATTTGTCACCTGTGGTAATGTTACTTTCATAGTTTCCAAGCACCAACCATGCATGTAATCACCCCATGGAAAAGTTATTTTATTTATCCAGCTGTGAGCACACATAATTTATTAAATGGAACAATAAAGTTTTCACAAATTTGTACCTTTTATAGATTGGGGCATAGAAGTTTTATTATTATTATTATTATTATTATTATTATTATATTAGCTAATATTAGCCAGCATTATATATGGAAAATGTGGTGACCATTTTGAGCTGGGAACTCGACAATGAATACCTAGACATGACAGGTAACAGCATGGATTTAGAAGGAATGTGTTTGTGTCTCTTATTAATCCAGCTCCCACTGGCAACCGTAAGTCTTGCTGACACAGCTCCCGCAGGGAACCCTGAACTAGCTCAATCCCCCAGCAATTCTCATTCTCAAAATGAATGAGCTTATAGCTGACAAGTCCGGGGCTTCTTAGATAGAGAGAATGGATGTACATACGATACAGGAGCTTTAAAGGCTGTACTGAATCAGATATTGCTGGTGTGTGTCTGCTGGTTGCAAACACTGCTCACAGAGACTCAATACCCAAACTTACTTTGGGTATTAAATATATATGATGTATTTTCAGGTAAATCATTGCTACTCGGGTATTAAACATTAATTTGGATATCCACAATTATACATCTGCACTTCAGATACTCCGGGAAAGCAGCCAGCTTAATCATTGTACATATTTACATTCTCTCTTTGCCCCTGTCCTATTGGGCAGACGATACAAAAGCTTGAAAGCTCGTTCCACCAGGTTCAGGAACAGCTTCTTCCCCGATGTTATCAAACGCTTGAACGGACCTCTCATATAGACGTATAGCACGGAAACAGCCCCGTTGGGCCAACTTACCGATGCTGACCAAGATGCACCATCGACACTAGTCCCTCTTGCCCACATTTGGCCCATATCCCTCTAAACTTTCCTTTTCATGCACCTGTCCAAATGTCTTTTAAATGTTGTTGGTATTTTGCTAAAGATGTATCACTGATCCTCCAAACTACCATATTGCATTCCTAGCACTTAAAAAAAATTCTGCACATTCTCTGTAGCAATAACATTTTAGTTCGAAGTCATGTGAGTGACTACGTGAAGAACCCCGTACAGCCGTACGTACAGACGACTTTGGAGCAGCGCAGCTCCTCCAATGGTAAGTCTAAAAAAGTTTCAGGTAAGTGCTATTTCTTACCTGTACTAGGTTTCCTGCAGGAACCTCTGGGGTTTTTGCGGGATGTTCACGATGGCCGACGAGGGAACCAGCCTAGGGCTTTGGGGGAAAACCCTGGTCCAACCGCGGAAGCAGAGAGCTGGGAAAGTCGGGTTCACGATCGGAGTCACTGATAACGCGGTTAGTGACTCCACACGTTGGGTTCCCGGGGAGGGGATACCCGAGAATAGTGCGGTTCCAGACCGCAGTAGTCCCTAGGGGATGGGGCTTAACGGATCTGAACAGTCAGCCTGGGTTCCCGGTGGAGGGGAAACCCAAGTATATGCGGTTTTACATCGCAGTAGTCCCCAGGACATGGGGTTAAAACAAACCTAAACGGTTAGGCTGGGTTCCCGGTGCAGGGGAAATCCAAGTATATGCGGTTTTACATCACAGTAGTCCCCAGCACATGGGGTTAAAACAAACCTAAATGGTTAGCCTGGGTTCCCAGTGCAGGGGAAACCAAAGTATATGCAGTTCCCAGACCGCAGTAGTCCCCAGGAAATGGGGTTAACTCACATAAATGATTAGCCTGGGTGCCAGGAGGGTACCGCGGGTATATATTTATATATATATATATATTATATCTTTATATGGATTCCTGGGGAGGGGAAATTTACCTATGGGGTTCCCAAACTACAATAACCCCCAGGATATGAGGACAACTGACAAAAATAGTCAGTACAATTAGGAAAGTTGGGAGGTTTCACCTCTGGGAATTAATTTAGAGACACTTCTTCAGCAGGAGTTGGGTCAGCAGTAAAGTTTGGCAGTGTCAGCCTATTGGAGAGGCTCTGCCAGCAGTACCTTTGACAGGACTGCTTATGGGGATGCCAAGCTATGACAGGCTAGCCTATTGGAGAGGCTGTGCCAGCAGTATCTTTGCTCAGGACTGCTTATGGGGATGCCAAGCTATGACAGGCTAGCCTATTGCAGAGGCGGTGCCAGCAACACCTTTGCTCAGGGCTGCTTCATGTGAAGGCGAAATCTATGGCAAATACTGGCCTATGTGAAAGGCTGCGCCAGCAGCACCTTTGTTCTGGGCTGCTTCATGGGCGACAGCAGTACCTTGTTAGGGCTGCTTTATGGGAATAGCTGTTTAGTAGGGTATTCCCATTTACAGTGATCATGGGGGATGAGGAGGCATTGTTAGGATAAGGCAATATAACAGAATGATGACAAAAAAGTATTCAAAGAAAACTATTCACAGTTTAAAAAACACTTGTTATACATGTGCTAAAATCCACTGTCAAGTCTCAAACTATATTTGAGAAATTGGGCTCCTCTATCCAGTTAGATTAAGTTCCTATCAAATAGACTTGTAGGATGTTGGAATTTACTTTTAGGTATTCAATTGGCCGTTATGCCAGCCTGAGCAACAGATTGCAGTCAATAGACTTTGATAACAGTTGTTATAAAACAGTTCTAGTCGTTAGACTAATTGTTAATTGTATAGATGCAATTCAGCTGTGTAAGTAGAGCAACAGTTATTTTGTTAAATGGTTAATTATTAAGTGCCATCCAGGTCATTGTTAACACCAGCTGAAATGAATAAAGTCACAATGATGGACAAACAGTGTTCATTACTGCTCCAGTAGTTGTTGGGTAAATCTTTCATTATATTGCAAATTGGTGTTAATGGCCCTAAATGCGAAATTCTGTCAGCAGGGCTTTGTAGCAGGCCTGCTTTATGGCTCCCTCATGTAAGAGGAGAGCATGTGGGATTGGTATAGTTTAACGCCGAGTCTGAGGGTATAGCCATAGAGCATGCCAGTGGTCCATGCCTGGCAAGAAAGTTACCATCCCAAACACATATGCAGTGAACACCGCTCTCAGGGGGACATTACAGTTGGCTGCCGAATCTTCTATTCAGGTAAGGCTTTTCCATAGGTGAAATCTGGAGGGCGAAGCACAAGCTATTGGAATGATCAAGGTTTCATAGTTTTGGCGACAATGCATCCTGTGTCTTTATTGGCAGTAGCGGTTCACTGAAGTTGCTGGCAGCATGAAAGCTGGCCAGAGGTTCCACGCACTGTACCTGTGCTACTCTACAATTAAGGACCACTTGCAGTTTGGTAAGGTGTATACTTAGTTATACATTACAAATGATTGAGACATCATCAGCTATTTTGAGTGTTAATTGTAAAATGTACAATATTAGCTTTTCAAGCAGGTTAGAATTGGGCAGGTTCAGTATAAGGACCAAGATTGTCTTGCAAGACTGGCTCGGAAATCGGGCCACAGTTGCTGTTTAAGGTAGTTATTGTAAAGAGCGTACACTCACACAGAGTTTCTTTACTAAGCTTTATTGATCACATATATACTGGTGCCCTAGCTGTACATGGTCTGCACGTTTTACTAGAGGAGGAACTAGGGGATGGAGAGACATTAATATACTTGATAAGAGGGGAGTGGTTAGTAAGGCTACACAACCTATAATTAAAGGGACATGCACTAATCATCTACATCCTTCCTCTTACAAAGAAAGGAACGTGACGGCCGACCATGTCTCATGCACTAGGGCACTGGAAATGAACAGACAATAAAATAGCAGCAATCACATATAATCGCCGTAACGGTCAGGCGCGCGTACAATACGGCCCGAGCGGGTGCGAATCCCGCTCACACCCCCTCCCCCCAAAGGAACAGAACCCGGGGAGGACACCCCGACAGGAGAGCCGCGAGGCGGGGACACGCGCGGTGACAAAGGGATGGAAGGCGAGCGACTAGGCGACGGGGGAGAAACGGGCGGAGGCACGGGAACAGGCACAGGGAGAAGGACCGGGACAGGCCGAGCAGGTGCGGGTCTAGTGACCGCAGCAGGCGGGAGAGCAGACAGAGGGGAAGCATGGGGAACAGCAGGAGGAGGAGGAGGCTCATTCACCAGGCGGAGGTGCTGACGGGACCGACGGTAAACAGTGCCATCGAGGTTGACCAGATAGGAGCGAGGAGAAGTGGCAGTCCCGACAACAATCGCAAGGCCAGGGCGACCGGAGGTGGAACGCATGCGGACAACCTGACCAGGGGAAAGAGGAGGTAGTGCACGGCAGGACCTATCATGGGAGCGCTTCTGAATGGACTGCTTAGCAGCGATGCGCTCACGGACCATGGCAGGTTTCAATACTGCAGGGGCAAGAGTTTGCTGGGCCACCGGGATGGGAGGGCGAGTGACCCGGGACATGAGGCGCTGCGCCGGGGACCCCAAGGCGCTGTCATGGGAGATGTTTCGGAGGTTGCGGAGAGCAAGGTAAATGTCAGATTTTGATGCACGGCAGCGTTCCAATAAGTCCTTCGCGCTGCGAACAGCACGCTCGGCCAGGCCGTTGCTCTGGGGGTATTCAGGGCTGCTGGTTTAATGCCTGAAGTTCCAGCTGTCAGCAAAGTCCTTGAATTCCGCGCTGGTAAACTGGCTGCCGTTGTCGGACTGCAGGCTCGCTGGAGAACCAAAGGTCGCGAAATGGCGGCGCAGCTTCGCAATTACAGCAGAAGAGGAGAGAGAGAACAGCTGGTCGACCTCAAACCAGTTGAAGTAGGAGTCGACAAGCACCAAGAAGTGCTTGCCGTGCCACTCAAAAATGTCTGTTGCCAGCGCCGACCATGGCAGGTCTGGTGCGGGCTGCTGCAGAAGAGGCTGCCGCTGCTGCTTCGGTGCGAGACTGTTGCAGGTTGGGCAAGATGACACCCGGTCCCGGAAGTATGCAGCCATATCAGGCCAGTAAAACTGGCTTTGGGCGATAGAGAGAGTGGCCTCTGCCCCGGGATGGCCGCGATGAGCAGTGTCGAAATACAGTTGCCGAAGAGCCTCAGGCACCACAACCTTGTGACCCTTAACGATAACGCCATCTCGCAGCACCAGCTTGTCACGGACCAGGAAGTAGGGCACAGCCGCGGCAGGTAGGGAAGAGCGTCGTTCGGGCCAACCCCGCTGAATGACTGCAGCCAACTGTTGGAGAGAGGCGTCAGCAGCAGTGTGTTTGACCAGGGACTGTAGCTGTTTCGAAGGCACAAAGTTGACGTTCATGACAATCATACTGGAAGCCTCGTAAGGGTGACGAGTGGTCGAAGCCAGAGGAGCCCGAGACAACGTGTCAGCAATAAACATGTCCTTGCCTTTACGGTACACCACGGAGAAGGTAAAACGTTGTAATTGAAGCATCCGTTGTAACCTGGAGGAGGCAGCGTGAATCGGCTTGCCGAGGATGGTGACCAGGGGCTGGTGGTCAGTTTCAATAGAAAATTCGGTGCCCAGGATGTAGTCTTTAAACTTTGAACAGGCAAACGCGACAGCCAGCAGCTCCTTCTCAATCTGGGCATAGCGCTGCTCAGCTGGAGTCATCGTGCGGGACGCGAAAGACACAGGCAACTGTACCCCATCATGGATTTGCAAACATGCAGCGCCCAGCCCGAACTTGGAGGCATCGCAAGTGATGACGATCGGACGTTTCAAGTCGAAATACCTCAGCGTCGGAGTGCAGATGAGTTTAGAATGCAGCACATCGAAAGCAGCCTGGTGTTGCGGGAACCAGGACCACGAAGTATCTTTCTTCACCAAGTCTCTCAAGGGAGCACTCAACTCACTCAAATTGGGGATGAACTTTCCCAGGTAATTGACCATGCCAAGGAAGCGCTGGAGGCTAGGCACATCCACAGGAGCAGGCATCTCAGAAATAGCAGCGGTCTTCTGCGGGTCGGGCTTCAGCCCGGACGCTGTGAAAACGTGTCCCACATAGGTGACCTCCGGGATGCGGAACCGGCATTTACTGGGGTTGAGCTTCAAATTCACCTCCCGAGCTCGATCCAAAACCAGTCGGAGGTTGTGTTCGTGCTGTCCTACATCTTTTCCATACACCAAGATGTCGTCGACGATGATAGCGCACGGGAGCCCCGCGAATAGCTGTTCCATCGTCCTCTGGAAAACTTCACTAGCGGAGCTGATCCCGAACGGCATGCGCAGGAATCGGAACCTCCCAAAGGGAGTGGCGAAAGTCGTCAGGTAAGATGATCGTTCATCTAACGGTATCTGCCAGAACGAGCTCTTTGCATCCAGCACTGAAAACAAAGTGGCTGGGCCGACCTGTGCAGCAACATCCTCGACAGTACGCATAGGGTAGTGTGGGCGCTTGATGGCCAAGTTCAAATCTTTAGGGTTGATGCAGATCCGCAGCTCACTTTTGTCCTTCTTGGCAGCAACAACCATGGTGGAGACCCACTGAGTTGGCTCGCTCACCTCCTTCAGAATGCCCGTAGCCACCATGTCACGAAGGGTGGACTCGACCCTGTCCTTCATCGCAAAGGAGACCCGGTGGGGTGGTCGTACAACCGGATCCACATCAGGATTAAGAGAGATCTTATAGTTGCAGGGAAGCATCCCCAGCGAATTGTCAAACCGATCAGGGTATTCGGCTAGCGGGTCCAGAGGTCGCTGAACCAAACGGATGTCCCGGTGGAAATTGACCAACCCAAGGTCCTGGCATGCCTGAACACCAAGCAGTGGAACACATTTTTCGCCTAGCAGAAAGAAAGAGAGGGGCCGAACGGTATTCAGCACTTTACAGTTCAGGGTAGCTTTCCCCACAGGGACAAGCAGACCTCCCCCATAGGCTCGAAGGACAGAGCGCTCAGTGGTAATCCGCTCATTATTCCTTATCTTCTTGAAAAGGCTTGTTGACATTACGTTTGTTGTGGCCCCAGTGTCGACCTTGGCAGAGAAAGTAGCACCATTAACAGTAACTTGCACAGTCGGGTCCGTTATCCGGGCAGGTGTCTTCCTAACTGAAAACACGCTGAGCTCACTCTGGGAAGAGTCCGAATCAGACAGTGGGAGGTTGTCAGGAGGTTGATAAGAACCAGACACAGTATCATCCCGTGCCAGGTAATTAGAGGGCTTGCGCTGTTGCTGGGCAGGATTCCTGCGAGATCGACAGGCTGCTGAGAAATGGTTGAGTTTGTTGCAGAAATTACATGTCTTTCCCAACGCAGGGCACACATTGTAACGATGAGCCACAAAATTACAGTTCGGGCAGCGCTGTTCTGACTTGGAGCTGGAGCCAGAGCTGGCCCCACGGCGAGCTTGCTGAGCAGGACGGCGGGTGGCGACGGTAGCTGACCGAACCTCATGATCAGAGGGGGGCGCAGCAGAGGTGACAGCCTCCACCATTCTGGAGGCATGCAGAGCATCGTGGAGGATCAGGTCCGGCTTACACAGGAGCTCCGACCGCAGCTTCTCATTCCGTAGACCGTACACCAAGACATCGCGGGTCAGGGTATCTGGGGTCGCGTCACCCAGGTGACATCGTCTAGCTAGATGCCGTAGGGCAGCATAAAAATTACCGACAGACTCACCGGGGCTCTGACGACGTCCAAAGAACTTAAAACGCTCCAGAATAGAGTTGGTGGGAACGTCGCACATTTCAGTGAACTTTCCGAGTAGGCAATCAAGGTCTCTGGGATCTTCATTCACCCCGTACTCAAACGACTCAGAGCGCTCCAGAGCCTCGGAGCCGGCTAGATTCAAGAGCAGTGACGCTTTAACTGCAGTGGAAGCAGCTGGGTGTACGATAGTAACATAATGCTGAAAGTCCCGACGGAACACATTCCACCGGTGAGCGATGTCATCGTCAAAGCCAAGAGGTTCTGGCTTGCGGCAGGAGGAAGCCATGACCAGGCAGAGAAGGGCAACTGGGACAAATGAAAACTAAACCCGATAAACAGGAGACGCGTGATTCGAAACGACTGACACCATGTAAAGAGCGTACACTCACACAGAGTTTCTTTACTAAGCTTTATTGATCACATATATACTGGTGCCCTAGCTGTACATGGTCTGCACGTTTTACTAGAGGAGGAACTAGGGGATGGAGAGACATTAATATACTTGATAAGAGGGGAGTGGTTAGTAAGGCTACACAACCTATAATTAAAGGGACATGCACTAATCATCTACAGTTATGAAGTAGCTCAAATATTATCTGGAGTTTGGAGGCGGAACCGATTTGCATGACTTGCCAAAAATTGCTGTCATTAGTATCAACTATCTATAGACTCTACGAGCATTGTATGGGTTATAGAGTGATTGGACAAATAAGCATATTGTCATGCTCATGTTCAGGTTGATGCATTGTTATGATGGCATATGTTAGTCACGTGGGTGGAATCAGTTAAAGACCGCTGGAATGGTTACATACTCTTGTTGCCACAGGAGAATCATCAAGTGTGGGTAATGGCAACACAGAGTTGGTGTTGAATCGCACTGTATTATGCAATTCTGGTTAAATGGAACACCTAATATAAATATTGGTTTCATGTTTATTTCACTGGTTGCAAAATATTTGGCATAACAGTGGCGAAAGATACATTCTCGGCAAAAGGAGAAGGAAGGTCTTTTATGCCTACCTCCATTTGGTCTCATCAATCGAGGCTTCAGATAAAGTCATTAAGAGGCTTTAAGTTCCTATTGTGTGATTATGCAAATTGATTCCTGATTTGTTGCGAATAATAATATAACCTTATTGGTTATTTTAAATGTAATTTTGCTTGGTCAGCCTGAGGCTTCGGAAATCGGATTTTACATGATAAACTCAAATTATGTTCTGCAGGTTTAATAAACTGCCCTAAGGTTTGGGTTGTTACATCTATCCTTCTATGTGTTCAAAGTGTTTGCATAGCACCAAACCGCAGAATTTTCTTTTCAAGGAGATTAAAGAGTTTGTTATGCTTATGTTCCATGGAAAATGGTATTGATTGCTAATGTTTCGAGTTCATGCTAAATGATTGTTTGTTAATTATGGAGTTATAAGGCCATTAATTGGGTCGATGAGCTTCCTCATTGAGTTGGCTGTAGCAAACAAGACTCGCTCTGTCGGGTCCACACCGGTTATCAAGGATTAGGATATCTTCAACATAGGTCCCAGGACCACTATAATGCCATATGCGATGTTGACATTTGTGAACACTATTTCACCAGGAGACTGCAGCTATATCCTTAAATTTGGCTGGAGTTTATTAGGTAGTTATTCTTTTGGCACGGGTTTAGTGCAGCAGGTTCAGTCGCTAAATAATTGTGATGGTACAGGATGATAAAGTCTGTAAATTATAATCTATAATATTATGTTATAAATACTTTAGCAGACCAGAAGGGGGTCTGGTCTCAAAATAGTCACAGGCATACCTGGGGACCTTTGAGAAGGTAAGCACACATACATACAACAATATGTCAAGGTCATCAAGAGCCTTGGAGTTCTGGACTAGCAATGTTGTTACTCATAAAAATTTGGGAGAACTCATTGTTCAGGCCATTCCAGATGAGAAAAACTGAGTTGTGTTATGTACTAATGGATTCTGTTTCCAGATCTCATGCCACCAGGGCTGCTACAACATCAGCAGCAAGAGTATTTGTTACGCTGGGTCGCATTGTTATGGCTGCAGCATGGTCCAACGAACGAATCTCCAATCTGTAATGACCCATTGCTGAACCAGGGGTATTTGTTAACTCTATGTTCTGGTTATATTTCCATCTGGGTGAGAGATGGAAATATTATTGTTTCATTTAAACAGCATCAGTATGTTTTACATCTATGTTATGACTATGCATTATGAATGTTTTCCCTTCATTTGTAAATGAAGCAACTGTGGTTGTGTATACTCGTTTCACATGGCATGAAATCACAGAGCTTTGAAGTCTTCACATAGTCACTCACGTGACTCCGAAGTAAAATAGTAAGATTAAATGAGAACTTGCCAGTTTGAAGTTTGATCTTTATTTTATGAGAGTTGAGTTGAGGGACTACGTGCCCTCCGCTTCCAGCCCTCATAAATTTCATCTGGTAGTTCTAGTCTTTGTTATCTTACCATTATACTTCAGTCACTATTGGCTGTGATTTCACATCATTGCTTTGAAGATTGACGCACGAACGGCTGTACGGGGTTCTTCATGTAGTCCCTCAACTGGACTCTTCATAAAATAAAGATCAAACTTCAAACTGGTAAGTTCTCATTTAATTTTAATATTATATACCACACTTTGTTTATTTTTTTCTTTGCCCTACCTATTGTACTCATTTATCCATGATTGCACAAATGTATGATATGATCTGTCTGGAAAGCACATAAAAAAGATTTTCACTACAAATGTGATAATAATAAACCAATACCAATAATTGGTCAGAGTTCAAAGGATGTGCTTGTGGTTCTGAAACATCCTGCACAACTGGCGGCATAGCTTCAGCGACAGCAGGGATTTCAATAGTTAATTTGGGAAGATACTGCCCTGGAGTACACTTAGTCACTGTAGAAGTTGAGAAGGCATCTAAAAATCTTCAAGTCAGCAAGTCATAGAATCATAGAGCCATGCAGCATGGAAACAGGCTCTTTGGCCCAACTTGGCCACACTGACTAACATGCCCCATCTACACTAGTCTCACCTGCCTGCTTACACCTCCGTGGGAACGACCCAGGCCCCAGTCGCATGGCTCCGTCGACCCTTGGCACACAGGCAGAAGGACCTGCTCCTGTGCTATACTCTTCTCTGTTCTATGAGATAACGGACCTTAAACCACATTCACTAAACAATAGGCATCTATCAATCTGTTCCTGTTCTGCAACACCACCCTTTGACAATAGAGGTCCATGATGAGATCCCAGAAATTGCATTTAGATACTTCCCATACCCTGGGTGCCAGCTCTCACCAAAGGCAGAGATGATTACCTGCAAAGTGGTAGCACAGCCTTTGACTACATAGAATCATAGAGTGGTACAGCATGGAAACAGGCCATTTGGCCCAACTTACCCACACTGACCAACAGGAATAAGGAGACATTGCTGGTTTGCAAGAAACTGTATGGTTACAGATGGTCTAAGAATAATCAGGAACCATTATTAAAAGTAAACTTGTTGGGACTGACTGCCACAGCAAGAACATCAGAAGGAAGATGAGCTGCCATTCCTCAAACATTGGTTGAGTTTAACTGGAGCAGTGCTGGACGGCCAGGGAAGAGAGCGATCTGCAGGATAGGGATTTCAAATTCCACCTAAAAACTCACGGTCATAGCAGCAAACCGATCAGGTATGATCTACAGAATAATTTTTACACAGTGATATCTGGAACATGCTGCCTGAGGTAATGGTGGCGGCAGCTACGATAGAAGCACTAAAGAGGCTTTTAGTTGCACATATGCGTATGCAGGGAATGGTAGGATATGGATCACGTGCGGGTGGAGGAGATTAATTTAATTTGGCATTATGTTTGGAATGGACATTGTAGGAGGAAGGACCTGTTCCCGTGATGTGCTTTTCTATATCCTATAACAAAAAATGACCTCCCAAATCTGGACGACACATTGAGAGAAGTGGATATAGATCACTAAGTCAGATGAAATACAAGTAAACATCTGGTCAACCTGGAAGGGGTATTTTGAAAGATGGGAAGGGAGTTTCCTTTGTTAGGTTAGCTCAGGGTTACCAGAGCAAATCAAGTTGGGTCATGGTTGGCAGTAAGAGACACATTCTGACTGACAGTTTATGTTGGGCTATTGAAGGGAAACAGCTGCATCCATCACTACCCTCCCGTGACTTCCAATGCCTCTCTCAGCACTTTTATTAAACCAAAATCATGCCAGTTGCACCTGTGAGCAACAAATCCACCATTAAAAAAAGCTGTTTGACTCTACTTTCATGACTACTTAACTGACTTACAAAAAGGACTTTACCCTTATGCAGTACCTTCATTGAGCTATCATAGTTTGGGACGTCCGTTTGGATAGCAATGAACAGAAGAAAACCTTATTGACATTTTTAACTGTTTGAAGATCAGAAGAAATAGACATTAGCACAGGCCACAGCATCCTGAAACATATATTCTATTCAATAAGTTCATATCCATTATTTTACTTCAAATCCACTTTCCCAAAAGACTCATTTGATCCTCTGATTGTTTTTATGTCAGAAAAAATCAATTGCTCACAGCTTGGAATATACTCAGCAACTGTACATCCACAGTCCCTGGTGTAAAAAATGTCCAACCTTTTGCTTAAATACATTTTGCAGCACCTCAATACAAAATTACATGTTTCTATGCTACCGACTGAAGTGTGGTTAAAGAGAAAAATATGAATGTTATTGTTTTTTTTTGTGCTTAACCAGTGTTAAGAAGTTATATCCACAAAAAAGCAAGGAATTAAGTTCTATTTCTAGAATGATACAATATTTAAAAAAAAATCTCAATTTGTTTTTGGACAGGATTTTGGCTTCTTTGAGAATTCTGTGATTAGGTTTGGTTCCTTTGCTCGGTGAGGGATATAACAGCAATAACATCACCCTTCAGAAAAGGTTAATTGCCAAGGTCGCATTTATAGAGTCATAGGGTGGAAAGAGGCCCATTGGCTCAACTTGCCCACAATGGCCAACATGTCCCAGCTACACCAATCGCACCTGCCTGCGTTTGGCCCAAATACCTCTAAACGTGTCCTATCCATGTACCTGTCTAACTGTTCCTTAAACGATGTGATTGTCCCAGCCTCAACTACCACCTCTGGCTGCTTGTTCCATACATCCACCATCCTTTGTGTGAAAAAGCTACCCCACAGATTTCCATTAAATCTTTTCCTCTTCACCTTAAACCCATGTCCTCGGGTCCTCGTTTACCCCACTCTGGGCAAGGGACCCTACCGAGTGCTTCTACCCAATCTATTCCTTTCATGATTTTATACATCTCTATAAGATCCTCCTGTGCTCCAAGCCTAGCCTATTTAACCTCCCCTTACAGCTCAGACCCTCGAATCCTGGCAATATCCTCATAGAACTTCTCTGTACCCTTTCCAGCTTGCCAATATTTCCTATAACATGAACACAATACTCTAAATGCCCAACGTCTTATTTCCTATAACATGAACAAAATACTCTAAATCACTAGCATCTTATATTACTGCAACATGACCTCCCAACTTCTATTCTCAGTACTCTGACTGATGAAGACCAACGTGCCAAAAGCCTTTTTGACCACCCTATCTACTGGTGACTTCACCTTCAAGGAACAATGTACATTTCAAGATGGGCAGATTCCAAATGGAAAATGCAAGCAGTTAAAGTAGAATCAAATACACAGGACAAGGTGTTAAGTCCCTTGTGCCAGTAGGTGGGGAGCATTTCACGACATTCGTTGATTGTTGAGAGTGGTAGACGCTCAACATTGGGAGGGGGGAGATGCGTATACGTATATCTTGGCCTGGGTAACCTTCAGGACAGTTGGGCACAGGACACATCATCAGTAGTGTCCTTGCATCACTGGGTGTTTCGGCCTTTTAACACTATACACCTTCCACAAGGGTGGCCCACTGCAGGATGATCAGCCCTCGGCGCGTGTCCCGTGTCAAACTGTCCCAAAGATTCACCATGACGTACTTGGGGCCCAGCATGGGTCTTTCCGCTTGAGCCAAATCCAAAGGCTGCTTCTTTCAGCCGCGTCTGAGAGTGATCTTATGGTCTTCCGCAGAGCCTGACCGTGGATTCCAAGCTCCTTCAGCAGTCTGATGGTAGATGATGCAACAAATCCTCTGCATCCCACTTCAACTGGATAGACTTTGATGTTCCAGCCACGCTGCGTTGCCTCTGCTGCAAGCTCTGCGTAGCGCAGCTTCTTACACTCATAGGCCTCCTCAACAGAGTTCTCCCATGGAACTGTGAGCTCTATGATGTAAGCAGTCTTCTGTGAAGGGGACCAGAACACCAAGTCTGGCCTGAGGTTGGTTAGAGCAATTTCAGGTGGAAAGATTAGTTGTCGGCCGATGTCTGCCAACATCCTCCAGTCACGGGCCCTGCATAGGTTTCCTTCTTCTGATCTGGTGGAAGGATGTTTAGGCATTTTCTGTCCTTCTTGGACAAAGGTTGTTGCCCTTAAAGGGTGGTTGCTTGCTCTCGGAGGCAAGGAGTTGGTCGCACACCGCCTGTTCTCAAGGGCTGTTGCCAGGCTTTTTAGTACCTGATTATGCCGCCACGTGTATCTTCCTTGCGTGAGGCTGGTCTTGCAGCCTACCATGATGTGTTTGAGGGTCGCTGGAGTTGGGCAGAGGGCACAGGTTGGATCCTCGCCGTATCACTGATGGAGGTTCTTTGGTGATGGAAGCAAGTCATATGTCGCTCTGATGATGAAGCTGATCGTGCTTGATTCCATTTCCCATGTTACTTTGTGCAGATTATTTCAAATAGAACAAAATAGCAGTCCAGTGAAAAGTTTAGCAGAACTACTTTAAAGTGTTAGGTTGTTTCATTCCAGGTGACATAATTAATCATATATATAACAAGTGTGCTGTTCATTTTTCCCCAACATTTTTATTTTTAAAACAATCTTTTTTGGGCCACATTCAAGAGACATCTAGGCTGCTGCTGGACATTTGTTAATGCTTGTTCAGAATATTGGCCTGCATGATAACAGGATTCTGTATCAGAAAGGGCATGGCCGGAGATTGACAGCAGCAGCCATATGAAATGGGAGTTGTTGATATGACCTCTGAGGGGAAATTTATTGGCTACTGCAAGGCATGGATTTTGGACGGTGAAGGCCGAAGCAATTACTTTCTCCATTGATTCTTTTCAATCTGCTACATGAAAGGTAATCATGGGGATTGTTCCGACCAGAAACTCTGTATTTCAAACATTCATGGTAAATAAAATGCAATTTTGACCATTTTTTGCTGTGTTTCCCACTTTCCTTGTTTTATAGAGTCATACAGTGTGGAAACATGCCCTTCGGCCCCACTTGCCCACAACGACCAACATGTCCCATCTACACTAGTTCCACCTGCCTATGTTTTGCCCATATCTCTCCAAACCTATCATATCAATGTACCTATCTAATCTATCTATATAATTAAAAGTCTCATCTTGACCACTTCCTGTTTGCACTGTGCTTAAATTTTAGAAAAAGTGCTACCACATATGGCTGTGATGTTTTGGCCATCTTACTCGGAGTCTTCCTCTGCTGCACAGGCCCAGAGGATTTTTCCCATTGATGAAAAATAAAAGACTTATTAGTGTTTAAAAAATCTTGAGATTCTCTCTCCTGTCAATCACCGCCATGAAGGCCATGCCCCTTCTGGTGGGAGGGGGGAGGAACTATAAAACCCAGAAGTGTGGGCATGGCTCAGTCTGTCTGCAAGATGGCAAGGGAGAGGTCACGACTCTCTGAGCTGGGAAACTACAGAACACTGAGTATGCATAGTACGTGAATAAATGATTTGTTAGCCCTTATTGAAAATGAAATTAGTTGTTTGGCCTGCCCTGTGCTTGAAACTGCAATAGCAATGGAAATTAAGTGAAAATGCAATGAGCTGTTTGGCTTGAGCCTCTCCTGTGCTTGTAAGTGCAATGGAAATTAAGTGAAAATGCAATCAGCTGTTTGGCTTAGCCTGGCAATGAAAGTGAAATGAAAATGCAATGAGCTATTCTGCCTGCCCTGTGCTTGAAACTGCAATGCAATTGGAAATGAAATGAAATTAGTTGTTTAGCATGCCTGAAACCACTTATTTTTGGCCCACAAGGCCCCTATTAGCAAAGAAACCAGTCCCTTTTGCCCCAAATGCCCGTATTAGCCCAGGAGGAGCATTTTGGCCCAAAACACCCATACTAGCGCTCCAGAAAGCCCCCACCCACCCACACACTGGCTAGCAATATTGGAATTGGTGGAGAGGTGGAATAATGCGTTGGGGGACCAGCCCTCCCTTGTGAACATAGGACCCAACGGGTCCCACTTAGTCTAGTATACTTATAAAACTCTCATCTTGTCCTCTTCCGGTTTGTGGTGTTTATAAATTTGCACAGATATGGTACCTGATAGCACTAGGATTTTTCGCCATGTTACCTGCCATTGTCCTTTACTGCATCAAGTTTTATTCGGATCGGTATAATATTACAAAAGTTATTCGTCTGTCATTTGCTGGGATGGTGACGCACCTTCCGGCATCCTCTGTCAATCACCAGCGGCGAGAATAAAGCTGAAGGAGCAGAGTGAGCAGAATGTGGGCCGTGTTCCACAGGCGGGGGTGGTCGCCATCACGACGAGCCGGGAGCCAATGAGTGCAGCCGAGGCTGGGAACCACAGAGTGAGTCCGGAGCCGGTGAGTGCATTTGTAGCCGGGGCTGGGAGCCGCTGAGTGCACGTCCCCCCCCATCTCCCCCACTCCCCCACCCACCCCTCCCTACCCCACACAGCCTCTCCCCATCCCACAAGCCCCCCCACCACACACCCCTCCCCTTCCCACATACACACCCTCCCCTACACCTCCAACCCTCCCGCCGCGCCCCCTCCCCCTCCCGCCGCGCCCCCTCCCCCTCCCGCCGCGCCCCCTCCCCCTCCCGCCCCTCCCCCTCCCGCCGCGCCCCCTCCCCCTCCCGCCGCGCCCCCTCCCCCTCCCGCCGCGCCCCCTCCCCCTCCCGCAGCGCCCCCTCCCCCTCCCGCCGCGCCCCCTCCCCCTCCCGCCGCCCCCCCTCCCCCTCCCCCTCCCGCCCCCGCGCCCCCTCCCCCTCCCGCCCCCGCGCCCCCTCCCCCTCCCGCCCCCGCGCCCCCTCCCCCTGCCGCGCCCCGCCCTCTCTCCCCCCGCCCCACACACACACACACACACACACACACACACACACACACACACACACACACACACACACACACACACACACACACACACACACACACACACACACACACACCCCCCCCCCCCCTCCCACACCCCTCCGATCCATTGGGGAATGGGTTGCGTTGGGGGAGCAGGCCTCCTATGTGATTGGGGACCCAACGGGTCCCACTTAGTCTATTTGCTTCTTAACTATGCGATAGTCGCTGCCTCAACTACCTCCTCCGGCAGCTCAATCCGTACAGACACCACCCTAGGTGTAAAAATAGTTACCCCTCCGTTTTCTATTAACCCTTTCCTCCCTCACCTTAAACACCTTTAAACACTCTCACCCACCCCCCCTCCCACAAACCCCCCTCCCACAAACCCCCAACCTCCTCCCCCACACACACCCCCCTCACCAATTCCTCCACCCCCTCCCCAAATCGCTGATAGTCTTTTTGGGCACCTTATCTACTTGCGACGGCAGCTGGATGTCAAACGCCAGGAAGCTGTGCTGGGGTTGGTATTCACATCAAACCGACGCCACTTTCCCATTGTATCTGGCACATACACTGACAGCATCGCTGCACACATTTTATTTATGGAACGGAAGAAATTGAATGAAAAGATCACAATTTATCTTCAACAGTTGCATCACATTAAAACTATTGAAAACTGCAATTTAAATGAACCGCTATCACACCATTAATAAATGGCTCTGAATTATATCACCTTTTTTTATACCCTTCTCACACCCAACCGCCATTCATATCTTCAACCCCACTGGCCCAAACCCCAACTCACTTTCCCAATCCAAAGTGCCTGCTCTGTAACTCACTAAGCCCAACCTCCCCCCCCCCCCCCCCCCATGACCCCCCTGAGGAATTCTCCCTTTGATTTCCCACTTTGCTTTCTGTTCAGCCTTGCCCTCCTCGCTCTCGTTTTCACATCTATTAAGCAGCCACGTGGGGCCTCAGGCAATTAGGAGTAGGCTCTTTAATTGCGCTACCTATTTCTCTTAGATCTGCCTGTGAATGGTGTTGCTGCTGTGAAATACACATCAGAATTTATCCTCCTCTAAAGCGTGCAAGTCATGCTAACGCTTTCCTCAAGCGAGGATGTGTTAGTTTTGACATTGCCAAATCTACACTCAGAGATTTCTTCCATCTATTATTATTAAAGGGAAGTTGATGTGAGAAAAGAATGAAGAGCTTAGGGCGGCACAGTGATAGAGCTGCTGCTTTACAACGCCAGAGATCCGGGTTTGATCCTGGCCATAGATGCTGCCTGTACAGAGTTTGTACATTCACCCTGGCTGTGACTGTGTGGGTTTTCTCCGGTTGCTTCAGTTTTCTCCCACACTCCAAAGACACACGGGTTTGTGGGTTAATTGGCTTCGGTAAAATTGTAAATTGTCCCTAGTGTGTAGGATAGTGCTAGTGTACAGGGTGATTGCTGGTCGGCGCGGACTCGTTGGGCCGAAGAGCCTATTTCCGGACTGTATCTTTAAAGTTTAAAGTCCAAAGGTTAGAATATGTACTTTCATTTAAACTACTCTGCAATTTTGTCAGGAAGAGTAATGCAAAAAATGCCCAATATGTCCATGCCGCTTTGAACACCCCCCCCCTCTTAACTCTGGACAATCAAAGCCACCACAGCCAGACATAAAAACAGCTTTTTTCCACGAGTGGTAACTTTACTCAACAGCCAAAGTTCTGTAGCTTCTTTTACTCTGGTATTTTATTTTATTCTTCACATGTTTCAATTATAATATTTTATTTTTAATTGTCTACTGTATATCGTGTTGCCTTGCGAGCAAAGCCTTGTATGTATACATACTTGGTTAATAAAATTTATTCTATTCAATTCAATTAACAGCTCGGTAATAATAACTAAATAATTCAATCCAATACATTGTTTACGAAGGTACAAGGTCAAGCTGATGTCTGGTTAAATTTGGGAACCTGTGCCTTGATATTGGAATTGGAGTTTTATTGCTGAGTTTGTGGTTCCTTTGAGATTCCTGCTGCAGTGTTCAGTCCAATTTGTCTCTCCTTCCATGGTACGGTGTGATATTTTCAATATTCACCCTCTGTGTAACAGCCAATTAGAAGGAGAACTGAACTAGTGATTTTTGTGATGACAATTAAATGTCCAATTTTATTAAAGTACTGTCCATTACTTTAAAAAGATTACTAGACCAAGGGGGGCCCCGTTGGGTCCCGTCCCCTCAACGCGCGGGGGGGGGGGGGGGGGCTGTGGCGTCACACATATACTATCCAACCCCCAAACCCACGGGGGGGGGGGGGGAAGAACGGGGAGAGGGGGAAGTGGGGATTCCCGAGGGAGGGGGATGGGCAGAGAGGGAGGGGGATGGGCAGAGAGGGAGGGGGTGGGCAGAGAGGGAGGGGGCAGAGATTCAGGGGACGGAGAGGAAGGGCCCTCTCCATGCCCCTACTTCTTCCCCCTCTCCATCCCTCCTTCTCCACCCCCTCCCCCCCCCTCCCTCCAACCACCAAATGTTCAGATGAGGAGATTTTTGAAATCATGAGGTAAATCTCTACCGGAATATGTCAAAATTTCTCCGTTAGCGCTTCAGGTTTTGGAGGAGATAATCCATGGCTTCATTTCTATTTTTGTCAGCTGACAAAGGCAAAATGGAAGTGCTTTTTCAGCTGGAGCAGGTGGCCCAGAGTGAAATACGTCTGACTATTGTCAGTTTAGTGGATGGTTCTGACAGTTTGTCATTTACAAACTGGCCTCTTACTACAGTGTAAATGAGAATGTTATGACTTTGCTGCCCTGATATTTATATTGGTTGTTCCAAAAATGACTTGTTTTCCTTTCAATTATCCTGGCTATTCCATGAGGATTTGATTTATTTTATATAAAGGAGGCTTCCGGCTGCCTCGCCTGCAGCGGGTTAGTTGTTTTTTTCTTTTTTTTGTTTTTTTTAGTGACCAAAAGTATGTTTTAGTGTTTCTCTGTATGTCTTGTGTGGGGGTTGGTGGGGGGGAATAGGGGGGAAACTGTTTTCAGGCACCTACCTCTACGGAGATGCAACTTTCTTCCTTGTCGCTTCTTCGCCCCCCCCCCCCCCCCAACCCCCTCCTCGCGGCCTTACAGCTGGTGTGGTGTGGCCTTTCCAGAGTCAGGCCCAGAGCTTCAACGGCGGCGCAGCGGGGACTTTAACATCACCGGCCCAGAGCTTCAGCAGCGGCGCAGCAGTGACTTTAACATCGCGGAGCGGGTCGACCCTTTGCCGGGGGTCGCCTAAGAAACGCTCCGACCACTGGCCTGCGGCCTACAACATCTGGGAGCCTCGGTCTGTGGTGCTTCTGGCTGCAGGCATGGAGCAGACCTTTCATCGTGGAGCGGGCCATCCTTCGCCGGGGTCACCGGAGTAGAGCTCCGACCGTTGGCCTGCGGCCTACAACATCTGGAATCAGTGGTCTCTGATAAGGAGGTGGCCGATTTGGGAGCTACAGGCCGTGGGGTGTGCTCGACCTGTCCCGATTTTGGTGTTCCAACCATCCCGACCAGAGTGCTTGAACATCGGGCCGTCCGTAGCGGCCCCTATGGTGGGTTAGGGACCCGACCATGGGTGAACAAGGGAGGAGGAGGAGGACTGTCTGATCTGTATTGCCTTCCACCACAGTAAAGAATGCTGTGGTGGATATCTGTGTTGAATGATGTTGTGTATTATGTCCTTTTTTAATTATAATGCTGCATGGTATATTCATTTGAACTGAATTTGAAAATAAATGTGACAAATAAATTGGATAGCAGTAAAGGATTAGTCCAAGTCAACATGGATTTATGAAAGGGAAATCATGCTTGACTAATCTTCTGGAATTTTCTGAGGATGTGACAAGTAAAATGGATGAAGGGGTACCAGTGGATGTAGTGTATCTCGACTTTCAGAAAGCCTTTGATAAGGTCCCGCATGGGAGACTGGTGACTAAAATTAGAGCACATGGTATTGGGGGTAGGGTGTTGACATGGATAGAAAATTGGTTGGCAGACCGGAAACAAACTGTAGGAGTGAACGGGTCCTTTTCAGAATGGCAGGCAGTGGCGAGTGGAGTGCCGCAAGGCTCGTTGTTGGGGCCACAACTGTTTACCATATATATTAATGATTTGGAAGAGGGAATTAGGAGCAACACTAGCAAGTTTGCGGATGACACAAAGCTGGGTGGCAGTGTGAACTGTGAAGAGGATGTTAGGAGGTTGCAGGGGGATCTGGACAGGTTGAATGAGTAGGCAGATGCGTGGCAGATGCAATATAATATAGATAAATGTGAGGTTATCCACTTTGGCGACAAAAACAAGGGGGCAGATTATTATCTCAATGGGGTTAGGTAAGGGGGAGGTACAGCGAGACCTGGGTGTCCTTGTACACCAGTCACTGAAAGTTGGCGTGCAGGTACAGCAGGCAGTGAAGAAAGCTAATGGAATGTTGGCCTTCATAACAAGAGGATTTCAGTACATGAGTAAAGAGGTTCTTCGGCAGTTGTATAGGGCTCCGGTGAGACCACATCTGGAGTATTGTGTACAGTTTTGGTCTCCTAATTTGAGGAAGGACATCCTTGTTATTGAGGCAGTGCAATATAGGTTCACGAGATTGATCCCTGGAATGGCGGGACTGTCATATGAGGAAAGATTGAAAAGACTAGTCTTGTATTCACTTGAGTTTAGAAGGATGAGGGGAATATCTTATAGAGGGATATAAAATTATAAAAGGACTGGACAAGCTAGATGCAGGAAAAATGTTCCCAATGTTGGGTGAGTCCAGAACCAGGGGCCACAGTCTTAGAATAAAGGGGAGGTCATTTAAGACTGAGGTGAGAAAAAACTTTTTCAACCAGAGAGTTGTGAATTTATGGAATTGCCTGCCACAGAGGGCAGTGGAGGGCAAATCACTGAATGGATTTAAGAGAGAGTTGGATAGAGCTCTAGGGGTTAGTGGAGTCGAGGGATATGGGGAGAAGGCAGGCACGGGTTATTGATAGCGGACGATCAGCCATGATCACAATGAATGGCGGTGCTGGCTTGAAAGGCCAAATGGCCTCCTCCTGCACCTAGTTTCTATGTCTATGTCTAACTTGAACTTGGAATAGGAAGGTAGGGTGAATGAATGTGCAGCTGGGGAGTTGGTGTCAAGGGCCAGGAATGTGTGATTTTAGGACCACTGTGATCACTTGGGGGGGCAGCGCTGACCTGTACAAGAGGGTCAGGTTGTACCTAAATTGGAAGAGTGCAGAATGTGTGAGGTCCCATCCTGAAATATATGGGTATAACACCAAAGATACTGAGAATAAAATTTCCTTATATGCAGATGATGTATTAATTTACATTACAAAACCTGAAGTTAGTATCCCAAACTTTTTAAATTTAATAACTCAATATGGCTCATTTTCTGGAAACAGAATTAATTGGAATAAAAGTGAAATCATGCCAAAAACAGAAAGTAACCCACTCGTATTACAACAATTTCCTTTTAAAATAGTAAATGAAAAATTTAAATATCTTGGAATTTATGTAACAAAGACATATACTTTATTTAAATTTAACTTTCCGCCTTTATTGAACAAATTACATGACAATATTTTATATTGGAAAATATTACCTTCTCAATGTTGGGTAGAATTAATGCAATAAAAATGATTTTTCTCCCGCAATTATTGTACCTCTTTCAATTAATCCTGATATATCTCCCAATTTTATCTGGGATTATAAGAACCACATAATAAATAAAAAACACTTATGTAAATCAAAAATAAATGGAGGTTTAGCACTACCGAATTTTATGCTCTATTTTTGGGCAGTTAATAACATTAAAAATATGAATTTTTGGTTGGAAGAACTGGACCAACAACCAGATTGGTTAAAAATGGAAAAGGAAGACTGTTTACCTTTTGAAATTGGGTCCATCTTATTTGCTATTACTAAATTAAGCAAAAAAACCTATAGTGAAAACCCCATAATATATAGTGGAATACGCATTTGGAAACAATTTAAAAAAAGACACTAAAATTGGATAATTTACCACTACCTCTTCCCATTGTAAACAACGTTACATTTAAACCCTCAATGATGGATAAGGGTTTTTTACAATGGAAAAATCACGCAATTACAAAGATGGGTCATCTCTATCGGAAAGGTACATTCCTCTCATTTCAGGAACTACAACAAATTTATGGGCTTCACTCAAATGACTACTTTAGATACCTACAACTGAGAGACTATGCTAAATCAAATACACAGGACTATAGAAATAGAAAGACAGAAATTCTTGATGAATGTTTGAATAAACACCCTAACACAGAAAAATTGATATCTTATATTTATAATATTCTATTAGATAATGATGCACCCATGACGGAAATATATAGGCAATCATGGGAAAATGAACTAGGCCAAAGAATAAGGCCAGAAATATGGGACGAAAGCTTACAACATACACATCACTGTTTGTTAAATGCCAATTTAATACAATTTAAAGTATTACATAGATTGCACTATTCCAAAACACAATTAAATAGAATTTTCCCAAGCATATCGCCTATTTGTGAAAAATGTCAGCACTCAGAGGCTAACTTAACGCTCACATTTGTAAGTTGTATAAAAATTAATAATTTTTGGACGGAAATTTTTAAGATAATTTCGGAAGTTGTCAATATCCAATTGGACCCTGATTCAAAATTAATAATATTAGGAATACTGGAACAAAATCAATTATTTACAACAAACCAAAGAAACTTTATCGATTATAGTTTAATAACATGGAAAAAATTAATATTAACATTTTGGAAAGGCCCTATAACCCCCACAATTAAAATGTGGACTATGGAAATGTCGGTGACCCTACATTTGGAAAGATTAAGATTTGTCTTAATGGACAAACAAGAACTATTTACTAGAATATGGTCTCCATTCATTGAATATTTGAAGGGGCAAACCGGTTCGGCACGAGAACCTGACTGAAACCCGAATCAAGGATTAGATGAAGAATTACATTTTATAATCCATGGACATTTCTCCAATGATGTATAATTAGCTGATTATTCCATTCTCTTTTAATTTTTGGGGTTTTTTTCTTTCCCTCTATTTTCTATCTATATAAAAATTTAAAAAATATATAGAAGTACAATTATTATACAATTGATAATACAAACAATATTAATAATGTATGACTACAACAAACAAAATGTTTTTTATTATGTATTTTTTAAAAAATTGGAAGAGTGCCAATATTCTGGAAGATGGGGTCTAATGCAGTAGTGAGACAGGTGGGGGGCTGAAAGTTGATACAGGAGTCAATTAAAGCATGTTTAGTGGACATGATAGACAGGAGCACGGCAGAGAGCGAAGACAAACATATTACATTGCATTTATTTCAATTCTAGAAGCTTGACAGGTAAAGCGGATGAACTCAGTGTGTGAATAGGGATGGGCAACTGTAATGCTATAGCCATTAAGAAAACTGGCTCGGGGAGAGACAAAACTACCAGCTTAATGCTCCAGAGGGAATGTTCAGTGAGACTATATGGGTGAAGATGAGAAAAGAAAAGGGGATGATCATCTTGTAGGGATTGCAGTAAAGGCCGCCCAAATAGTCAACAGCAAATCGAGGAACAAATATGTTGGGATATTTCAGATCAATACAGTTGTCATTGTAGGGCCTTTGTAACTTTCCCAATATGGACTAGAACTGCCCTGGTGCCAAAGGATTGTGAGTCTTTAGAATTTTCTTCCTCAAAGGATGGCAGAAACAGAATCTTTAAATAGTTTTTTTTCTTTTCTTTTCTCAGATTTCTTTACATTTTAAAACATTTCTCAGAGGGCAGTGAATTGCTGGAATTCTCTACCCGAGAGAGTGATGGGGGCTTAATCTTTAGGAATATTTAAGGTGGAGATCGTAATATCTTAGAAAGTTCCAAGAATTGGTGGTAATGGGGATCTAGCACAGCATATATCATCCATTATCATATTAAATATCAGGGTAAGTTTGAGGGGCCTGGTTGCTAACTCCCGTTCTTACTTTCTTGACTTATTTGCTCTTGTACCATGGATCAGTGCATTTGTAATGGATTTAACAAGTTAATCCATTCTATATCCTGAGAACTGCTGCAAATAAACAACCTAAATAACTGCCAGCATGTTCAGGACTTACTGATTCAGACTTGTTGGTTTTTATCTGGAGAATTGCTGGCCAAACAAATTCTATTTCATCAGAAAATGTTGCCTGTTGTAGCCTGTGTCATACTTAAACAAGGCAGATTACCCAAGCAAATGCAATTCTGAACATGACTGTCAAATCGAAAACAAATGGGAGAATGTTATGTTGCAATCATACTTATAAATATGAGAGGAAGAAGAGTGGACTAATCAGTCCCTCGATCTATTCAACAAGATCATGGCTGATTCTCCACATCGACATAATTCTCCTGACCGAAACCATATCGCCTGATTCCTACACGGAAATCAGTTCTGTATATAATAAATAACTGACCTTTTGTGGTGAGACCAGGCAAGGTTGAGTAAAATATTCTTTATTAACAAAAGCAAATGCTCATAACATTGCGTACCAAGTCTTGAACTAACGATTACAGCTCCGGTCGATGCGAGGAACGCTAACTACTAATTACTCTTGAAAGCCCGCGAGCGAACCCCCGAGTCACGTGACAGACCCGACCAATGACGAGGGCTCTGAATTCCCAGTCCCACCACTAAGTGCCGCTACATTTTCTCAGCTCTCTGGGATTGAGAATTTCAAAGAGACACACCTCTCAGAGCAAAGATATTCCTAAAGACCCATTTATTTTAATAATGTGATTGTTCGCTGAACACACTTGAACTAGGAAATATCTTCTGCCTTCTAGATGACGAAATTGGAACTTGAGAGCCTGCACATCCAGACTTAAGATCAAGTTCTTCCCCACTTCTATCCTACTCCTGAACCAATCACCTCTTTCATAACCTCTTGAGATGCTGCCATGTAGTTTTACTCTTAACTCTACCTCATATCTGACATATCCAGCTTTCTCCCTTATACTACAATTAGTCTGAAAAATGGTCCCACCCCACCTCACCTATTCATTCCCTCCACAGGTGCTGCCTGGTCCACTGTTATGGGCCTGTCCCACTTAGGCGAATTTTCAGTGGACTGCCGGCGACTGTCAAGCTGCTGGCAGTTGCCTGAAAAACCGGGAACTTGAACAGCGACTGTCAGAATGGAACACACGCACAAACACATGGCTTCCTTCACCAGCCCGTGTGAATTTTTTAGGCAGCGCTCTCCCCGCTTGCCCTGTCTAAAAAATTCACACTGTGCAAAGCCAAGGTGAAACAGACACACACAGCGATGAACAGGAAGGTTGACGCTGTAAAAAGATGGCTAAAGCACAGTGTACGGTAAGTCCATTAAAATAGGGGAGGAGAGGGGGGAAAAGGGGGGAGAAGGAATGGAGACAACTTTTAACAAGCCATAGATACATGGCTGGTAAGCTCGGCGGACATTCAACATTACCGGTCAGTTATCCTTGGTTCTGAAAACTACTGCTTGCCTTTTTTTTCCCGATGAGCCAATGAAATGCGCCGGTCAGCACTGTCTACAACCTACGAGAACCTCTGAGAACCTTCAACTTCCTGGCAACCCACCTACGGCTCGAGAATTCTCGCTACTCTCCATGGTGGCTTCATTCTAATTGCTAATGTTGAAAAATTCACGGTGATCATAATGAGGCTATGGCTAGTTCCCAGATTGTGGGAACTCCTCACGGCCATGAAGGCGCTGCCCCAGCAACCACCCGCAGGCATGTGGCGACCATGTGGCAACTGCATAGTCTCCTGCAGTCGCCTAAAAAGTCGCCTAAGTGGGACAGGCCCATTACTCCAGTACTTTGTGTTTTACTAAAGATTCCAGCATCTGCAGTTCCGTGTGTTTCCTAGGAAATATCTTGACCTTGTCTACCCTATCAAGCCCTCCAGAACATTGTATTTTCAATGGGATCACTTCTCACCCTTCCAAATTCAAGAAAATTGAGTTCAAACGTACTTTATATCTCTCTGTAGAAAAAGGCTTACAACCCTAGGAGCTGGTGGATGTAAAAGGTCTTTATTCATCATGACAATTAGAGCTTCTCTCAGTAGAATCTCCCCAAACTCAAAACACATCATGATTTTGTTTTCATGGTGATATGATGTATTAAGTGACAAAATAAGTCTGGTATGGGAGCTTCCTTGATCTCAGCCACAATGGTGCAAAATAATTTAACTGGAGATGTCTGATATCTGGTTTGGTGCAGCCATTTTAAAATATCCCCATTGTTTTACATTTAGCCAATGCATTAGAAGATGTCTCATGGTCAGATGATTTTGCAAACCATATCACTTGTGTGGCCTCCTACTGTGGGACTGTAGCATGTGTTCCATGGACAGTACTGTTTGTCCTTTTAATTTCAAAACTGATTACCACTTGTAATTTACATCCGAACAGGTTTTTTTTTGAAGACTGGTTGTCATTTGTATCAATTTCTCCACCACGCAATTCACACTGGACAGCAAAGTGGTGCAGCGGTAGAGTTGCTGCCTTACAGCGCAAGAGACTCGGGTTGGATCCTGACTATGGGTGCTGCCTGTATGGAGTTTGTACATTCTCCCCATGATCGCCTAGGTTTTCTCCGTGTGCTCTGGTTTCCTCCCACACTCCAAAGACCTACAGATTTGTAGGTTAATTGGCTTTGGTAAAAATTGCAAATTGTCCCTAGCGTGTAGGATTGTGCTAGTGCATGGGGTGATTCCTGGTTGGCGCTGTATCTCTAAAGTCCAAAGTCTAAATTCCATAACTCTTGATGATGTCCAAAATAATCCCAAATATACCAACCTCATGGTAGTCACAGCCAAGGCTTTATATGCTTTATGGAACAAAATATCTTACATTCAAATTCTCCTCTAATAAAAGCCAAAATATTATTTTCCTTCCTAATTGCCTGTTTCACCTACATATTTGGTCACAGTGCCATACATTTAAGAGTACTCAAGGGTATTCAATGGCTTTGAGCACTACATTTCTCACCACCTCCTTATTTAAAAAAAAACAGTGTTTCTGTTTTTTCTAGCGAAGTGCATAACCTCATATTTTTCAAATTGCCATTCCAACTGCTATGTTGTTGCCAACTCATGCAGTTTGTCCAGATTCCTTTGGCTCATCTTTGCACCATCATGTATTTTCCTACGGAGGTTTGTGATATCAGCAATTAATCCAATTAGACCCCTCTGCCAAATCACTTATAAAGATTGTGAATTGTTGAAGATTACATCTCTGTGATACCCCACAAATCATTACCTTCCTATCTGAGAAGGACTTGTTATATTTTTATAGAAAACAGAACATCCCTTCTTCGACTATAGATGAGGCTCTCACCAGGGTCTCCTCTATTTCCTGTATCTCCGCTCTCACTCCCAATCCCCCCACTTGTAACAAGGACAGAGTTCCCCGTGTCCTCACCTTCCACCCTACCAGACATCACATACAACAGATAATCTTCCAACATTTTAGCCACCTCCAACAGGACCCCACCACTGGCCACATCTTCCCATCTCCTCCCCTTTCAGCTTTCCACACAGACCATTCCCTCCATAACGCCCTGGTTAATTCGTCCCTTCCCACCCAAACCACCCGCTCCCCTGGTACTTTCCCTTGCAACTGCAGAAAATGCTACACTTGTTGCTTTACCTCCCTCCTCAACTCCATTCAAGGACCCAAGCAGTCTTGCCAGGTGAGGCAGAGGTTCACATGCACCTCCTCCAACCTCATCTATTGCATCCACTGTTCCAGGTGTCAACTGCTCTACATCGGTGAGACCAAGAGCAGGCTTGGCGATCGCTTCGCCCAATACCTCCGCTCAGTTCGCAATAACCAACCTGATCTCCCAGTGGCTCAGAACTTCAACTCCCTCTCCTATTCCAAATCTGACCTTTCTGTATGGGCCTCCTCTGTGGCCAGATTGAGTCACACCGCAAATTGGAGGAGCAGCACCTCATATTTTGTTTGGGTAGTTTTCACCCCAGCGATATGAACATTGACTTCTCCAATTTCAGGTAGTCCTTGCTTTTTCCCTCCTTCCCCTCCCCTTTCCAGCTCTTGCACAGCCTACTGTCTCTAACTCTTCCTTTCTTTTTCCTGCCCCCCTCCCACATCAGTCTGACGAAGGGTCTCGACCCAAAATGTTGCCTATTCCTTTGCTCCATAGATGCTGCCTCACCCGCTGAGTTTCTCCAACATTTTTGTCTATCTTCGATTTTTCCAGCATCTGCAGTTCTTTCTCAAACATAACAGTATAATTATTGTCTTATTTCTACCTTTTACTTTATATTTGGGATACGACTTTAAAATAAATTGTGTATTATCCTGAATTCCAGGGTAGTTTGACTTCATTGACCAAACTCCTGCAAGTGTCCATAATCAAAGTCTGATACATCATCAAAAAACTCCACTAGGTTAGTCAAAAATGATATGGTAAAGAAGGAATATGTTATACTTCGTTTCACAGGTTGGGGCATTGAATATAACAATCAGGAAGTCAGGATTGAGCTTTATAGGACTTTGGTTAGGCCACATTTGGAGTATTGCATGCAGTTCTGGTCGCCCCATTACTGGAAGGATGTGGAGATTTTGGAAAGGGAGCAGAGGAGGTTTGCCGGAATGATACTTAGGTTTTGGGGTATTGCCTACATGGAGAGGTTGGACAGGCTTGGATTGTTTTCTCAGGAATGTCAGAGGTTGAGTGGAGATCTGATAGAAGTATATAAAATTATAACAGGCTTAGATAGGATAGACAATCAGAACCTTTTTCCCAGGATGGAAAAATCAAATACTATTTGGTGGCTCAGCCACCAAGCACGACACCTGAAGGCTGCAGCGAATCTTCCGACCAGCAGAGAAGGCTATTGGCTGCAACCTTCCCTCCATTGATGAACTGTACACTGCAAGGGCCAGGAAGTGAGCGGGCAAGATCATCTCTGACCCCTTTCACCCTGGCCACAAACTCTTTGAATCACTTCCCTCTGAAAGGCGACTCCGGATTGTCAAAGCTGCCACAGCCAGACATAAAAACAGCCAAAAATCTGAAACCTCCCTTTGATCTGGTATTTTGTAGGTTCACATGCTTGATCAATGGTGTTTTATCATTAATGTTTTATTATTATTAATGTTTAGTGTTTTCTGAGTCATTCTTAACTGTCACTGTATGTCATGTTGTTACTTGTTGGCAGAGCACCAAGGTAAATTCCTTGTATGTGAATACTTGGCCAATAAACTTACTTACTACTTACTTACTAGAGGGCAAAGCTTTAAGGTGGGAGAGGCAAAGATTAATGAAAGGCAAGTTATTTATACAAAGGATGATAAGTGTCTGGAACGCACTGCTGGGGGTGGTGGTTGAGACAGATACGATAGTGGCATTTAAAAGACCTTAGGATAGGCATTTGAATATGCAGAGAATGGAGGGATATGCATCAGATAAGAGTTGGTCTTGGCATCATGTTTGGCACAGACATTTTGGGCTGAAGGGGCTGTTCTTGTGCTGTACTGTTTTATCTCCATAATCTAAATTGATCTTGCTCAATCATATCATATTATATTAATATCACACTCTATTTAGATTTGATTTTGTTATTGATTTCTGGAGATCATGAAAGGCCACATATGGATGATTTACGATTACATGCAGGAGAGTCGGGATGGAGGGATTACAGAGCAAGGCAAGGCAATATAGATCAGATCTGATTAGTTTATTGTCACATACACCAGAGTACCATAAAATTATTTGTTCACATGAAACTCACAGAGTAAACAGTATGCATACAATATTGATGAATTAAAACAATTAACATAATGATGTGCAAAACCGGAGAATGGTTGAAGACTGTAATGCCATCTGAAGTTGTGTAAAGAAAAATCAAAGTACAACAATAACCAAAGGAGGTAGAGTTAAGATTAAATGTACGTGGCAGCACCTATGAGAAGGGGGTATGGAGCAGGTGATTGGCAGTCTGGACATCCGAGCTTTCAAACTCCTAATTCTTCACCCAGAAATCAAAAGAGAGAAAATTGAATGGCCAGGGTGGCAGGCAGCCTCAATGATATTTCCAGCCTTCCTTATTCAAAGTACAATGAAGATTGACTGGACAGAAAGAAGTGATGGGCTGTTCCCCACTTGCTGCAGAGTTGAGTATAGGAGCAAAGAAGTCCTCCTGCAGTTGTACAGGGCCCTGGTGAGACCACACCAGGAGTATTGTGTGCAGTTTTGGTCTCCAAACTTGTGGAAGTACATTCTTGCTAATGAGGGAGTGCAGCGTAGGTTCACAAGGTTAATTCCCGGGATGGCGGGACTGTCATATGTTGATACATTGGAGCGGCTTGGCATGTATACTCTTGAATTTAGAAGGATGAGAGGGGATCTTATTGAAACATATAAGATTATTAAGGGTTTGGACATGCTAGAGGCAGGAAACATGTTCCCAATGTTGAGGGAGTCCAGAACCAGGGCCATAGTTTAAGAATAAGCCATTGAGAACGGAGATGAGGAAAAACTTTTTCACACAGAGAGTTGTGAGTGTGTGGAATTCTCTGCCTCAGAGGGTGGTGGAGGCCGGTTCTCTGGATGCTTTCAAGAGAGAATTAGATAGTGGTCTTAGGGATAGCGGAGTTAAGGGACATGGAGAGAAGGCAGGAACGGGGTACTGATTGTGGATGGTCAGCCATGATCATCACATTGAATGGCGGTGCTGGCTCGAAGGACCGAATGGCCTACTCCTGCACCTACTGTCTATTGTCTATTGTCTATCATATGGTCAAGAGCAGAGCAGTTACCATACCAGTCTGAGCTGTATTCCATCAAAATGCTTTCCATAGTGTATCTGTGGAAGTGTGAGGGAATCCTTGAGGACATGCTGAATATTCTCAGATGCCCAAGAAAATAAATTTGCTGACATGCTTTGATGGTTGTTTTTGCTCTGTTTTACTCTAGATACATCAGGATTGGGGGTTAGTACAGGCTGAGACTGGAGGACAGAGTAAGATTAGGGGTAAAGGGAAGGGCAGAGGTGGGATAAGATCTAAAGATTGATCTAGGTATAGAGGAAAAGCGGAAGGTCAAGCTGGAGCTGGGCTAGATGGAAATGGGGGATTAACATTAGAGAGTAGAGGGAAGATTCGGGACAGGGATTGGGGTCTGGGTGGGATCAGGGCTGAATTTGCATTCAGAGGTTAGTGGTCAAACTAGAGGCAATTGGGAAATCAGAACTGGAAATGACAATGTAGGAAAGAATGAGAGTGGAAATCTTTGGTGGGGAGGTGGCTGTAAGCTGACCCATCCAAGTGGCACATTTAGCTGCTGTTGGAAGAGACATAATTGTTGGCTGCTATTAAAAAAATATTCAATCATTAAAATGGATTGATATTTTTCCTAAGGAATCTCTGTATTGGTTCTGGCCTAAACCCATTCTGACCTGCCAGGGACAATGTCTGACAAGTGCTAGCTTCCAATGAAGGTTCTGAATGCACAGGCACTGGTTTTCATTGCCCTTAGCCTCAGGCTATTGAAGGAGCCCTTAAATGTTTCTAGAACGAACTATGGTGCAAAGCCCGAATTTGTGTTTCTGGCTCCCGTCTTAGGATCAAACTGTTCCATTGTGCTCTTGCCAAAGTCACATCAAGATCACACTGGAACAACTGGGGAATGTTTGGGCAAAGATTTGAATGACGAAAAAACAACATGATATGTAAGGGACTTGACTCAGTGGGATCTTTGTAAATATATTTTAAAAATAAACTATTCACAATAATAAAAAAAATAGACAACATAATATATTGGAAAGCTCTTTATGTTGTTAGTGTCATTTAGTGTTGGTGGTTCTATACATAGTAGTATTAGCACATAGCTTTTTGTTGTACAGGGCACCATTGCCAGTCATGTAGCCCCTTGGGTTAATAGACCTTTCTGTTCTTTGAGAGGAGTGCCTCTCGAAACGGGTCTCAGCCCCTCAACATTCTGCAGTGATAGGACTCTAGACTATGTATCTTACCCACAGAGCCATGTAGTAGCTGCACCAAGCTTCAGTGCATCCTTCAGCCAGCACTCCTGCATCCTGGAATATTCCAGTTGGAAGCATTCCCTATGGACAATTAGCTGTGCTGGAAGACTATCAGGTTTCAGGCAGAAGAACACGCATCTTCCACATAGTTGACGATCTTTGCACTGCACCTGATATCCATGTCTACATGTGTCCTTGGGATCATATGGCCCACCTAGTCCGTGCCAGCCAGTGATCCCTATACACTAGCACTATCCTACACCCTAAGGACAGTTTACAATTACATCAAGCCAATTAACCTATAAACCTGTATTTCTTTGGAGTATGGGAGGAAACCAGAGACCTGGACCTGTGGTGAAAGGTGTTTGTCTGGAAGAACATTTCCACGAAGGATAGGTAGTGATTATTAACCACCTCACTGCAACTCAGTATGTCAACAGGGTCAAGCCCTTCTTTTGCAACATCGGGGACAGGTAGAACCTCACACGTGATGGCACTTGGTGTACCCATCATTTGGTTCCAAGGACAGCCGAATGCAGACTCACATGAAGATGGTCATCAAGAAGAGGGCAGATGGGTAACCTTTTGCCCCCATTAACTGGGGACATTGCCACCCTTGAGACCCGCTTCATCTTGGTTCTCAAGGTGAATCATAAGACTGTAAACTTTAGACTTTAGAGATACTGTGTGGAAATAGGCCCTTTGGCCCACCGAATCCATGGTGACATCAATCACCCTGCACACTAGCACTATTCTACACACTAGGGAAAATGTACAATTTACAGAAGCCAATTAACCTACAAATCTGTGCATCTTTGGAGTGTGAAAGAAAATTGGAGCACCCGGAGAAACCACGCGGCCACAGGGAGAACATACTAACTCCGTACAGACAGCACCCGTAGTCATGATTTAACCCAGGTCTCTGGAGTTGTACTCTACCTCTGCGCCACTGTGCCACCCAAGACGGCCTGGGTAAATGCCAGGGTCAATGGGTCATTAAAGTTATTGAGTGGGATCACTGTTCCCACTGTCCCTCTTTCTGTTTATCCTTTCCTATCTACGCCACCCAATTTATGTTACACCAAACCATATCCTCAGCACCTTCAGGTAGCCAATTGGACCTGACAGTGAAGGGACAGAGGACCATTTGGGCCAATTTCCAACCAGCATAACCTTGTTCTACTCAGCAGAACAAAGGACTTAGTGGTGGTGTGATGAAAGAACATTGTGGATGATGAAGTGGGTAGTTATAAGGCAAGAGAAAGTTAGAAAAAAGGAGAATCCTAATCATCTAAAATTTGAAACACTGGGCAGAGGGACCGTATGTATACTGGTGATGATTGAGGTTGTGCCCAAAACTTAGTGCAGGATAAGAAAAATCAATGGAGACTTGAATGAACAAAATAAGCACCACAATTATTGAATCTGGTGGGTAAAACGACTCACAGTATATGAAGGTTTCACCCTGACAGACTCCAAAGATGAATAATATTACACAGATCCAAATGGATAGCCTTTGCGATGGAAAGGACAGAGGTCTGAAAGGTTTGGTGGTTTCATACAAAATTCTAAGCAAGACATATCTGCAACAGCAAAACGTACATTTTCAGCAAAGCTGTATTAAGCTCTTTCCAGACAATCAGAAGGAATACGAATCGGCAAGGGAGAAAGTGGAGTTCTCCAATTCACCAGGGAATCAAATTTGCACAACCTTTTGTAATATTTATTTTTGAATGTTTGACAAAATCCTGGGCATTTTACTGAAGATGGCTGCATTGTAGAACCTAGCAAAAATACATTTGATCTGAGGGTTTTTCAGCAGTTCCTACCTGAAGCTGCTGATTTTGTTCAGATATTTCTCGTAGGTCATCATTATGTTCAATCAACAGTACAAAGCTAATCAATTATTAACACTTCTGTGCATTCTAATAGTGAAATGCTTTCATGATATTTTACAAAATCATTTCAGCCAGGGGAATTTCTCCTCTTTAGTGTTCTACGAGGTGTTTGTTTGTTATTCTCCATTGAGGCTCCACTTAAGCTTTCACAAGTGGGATGAAATTGTAACCTTCAACAG
This sequence comes from Raja brachyura, assembly GCA_963514005.1. Next base: position 51,092,650 of record OY740783.1, read on the forward strand.
ATCCTTTCTGGGTTCCACTCCCCGGTGGGTGATTTGACTTACAGCAATCAGAATAAAGTAATAGAATTCTATTTTGAGAATGAGGAAAGGAATGAAATATTGAAAGATGGAATATATTCCTTCAATTTTACAGGTTTTGATTAGCCACACTTTTTTGCATTACATGTCAAGTGATTCTATTGCTTAATTTCCTCTTCACAATTCTTACCTGGTTTGGAGAGGAGGTGACTGCACCTCCAGATGTATTGATATTCTTCATCACTTGATTGACTATGTCTAAGTTATGATTTGCCAAACATATGAAAAATTCAGACAACGAATTGCAGTTGCGTGAATCTTGAGTAAAACACGGTGGTGATGTAACTCAATGGATCAGGCAGCATCTCTGGAGAACATGCATAGATGTCATTTAATGAAACATCACCTATTCGTGTTCTCAAGAGATGCAGCATGACTGCTGAGTTACGCTAGCACTGTGTGTCTTTTATGTATGAAATATTCATGTTCGCGCAAAGAAATGCTAAAGTCAAATTTAAAAGAATGCATTGGGTGTACACAAAAATGCTAGAGAATCTCAGCGGGTGCAGCAGCATCTATGGAGCAAAGGAAATGGACAACTTTTCGGTCCGAAATCCTTCTTCAGACCTTGAAGAAATGTATTATTGAATTAATTTTGGTGGCCAAGCCCCTAAAGAAGGTAAGCAGCTTAGAGGATGATGATTGGCTATAGACAGGAACAGAAAGGAATGACATGTGACCAACAACTTTTTTGTTGACAAAAATACATTGGCTGCAAGACTATTAATTTGCCAAACAGTGGTGCAGTTTATAGAGCTGCTGTCTCACAGCACCAGAGACCTGTGTTCTATCCTGACTTAGGGTGTTTTCTGTTTGAGTTTGTACATTCCCCCATAGGTTTCCTCCAGGACCTTCAGCTCCCCCACCTCTCCACATCCCAAAGATATGCGGCTGGATAAATTAATTAGTTAGTTCATTAACTTTACTACTAATTTCCATCCTGCACTCAAATTCACTTGGACCATCTCCAACATCTCCCTACCTTTTCTTAATTTCATCGTCTCCATCACAGGAGACAGACAATCAGCTGACATCTATTATCAACTCCCTGCTTCCTGAAAAGACACTATCCCCTACTCCCAATTCCTCCATCTACGCCGCATCTGTTCCCAAGATGAGGTGTTCCATACCAGGACATTTGAGATGTCCTCATTCTTTACGTATTGGGGGACCCCTCTTCCATCATAGATGATGACCACACTAGGGTCTCCTCGACATCCTGCAGCTCTGCTCTTTCTCTACCTCCCCCAGCTGTAACAAGGACAGGGTCATCCTAGTCCTCACATTCCACCCTAACAGCCATCGCATACAGCACATAATCCTCCAACATTTTCGCCACCTCCAACGGGATCCCACCACTAGCCACATCTTCCCATCTCCACCCCTTTCCGCTTTCCGCAGAGACTGTTCCCTCCGCAACTCCCTAGTGAAATCGTCCCCTCCCACCCAAACCACCCCTCCCCAGGTACTTTCCCCTGTAACCGCAGGAGATGCAACACCTGTCCCTACACCTCCCCCCTCGACTCTGTCCTATGACCCCAACAGTCTTTTCAGGTGAGGCAGAGGTTCACTTGCACCTCCAACCTCATCTACTGTATCCGCTGTTCCAGGGGTGGACTCCTATATATGGGTATGTTAGAAAACTTACCTTGAGCAGCGCTGCAGTTCTGCCGCTCCCCGTGTGCGTGACTTTGGCGCCTTTCAGAGGGGTGCTTGTTAAAAGTGCCGTATTTCTACAGACAGGGCAAATCGATCCATGTCAGGGGATTTCGTTGCTGAAGAAAAATCGCTCTGACATTTGATTTATGAACATATTTTTAAATCATGCTAGATTATTTATTAGCTAGAGTAATTTAAAAATCATCTTCTAAAGCCGTGAGTGCCGACAACGGGAAGGATTTTATGTAGGGGAGAAAATAAAGTACACAGTTTATTTTTACATAAAAAGGTGCTTGTTAGGAAGCCTTTAATCAAATTTTCACGTTGCGAAATGGGGACAAAAAAAATATACGAACCAGCAGTATTTTTCCTGCCGACTTCACCGCAAACCGCAACATTCTAACCCACCGCATTCCACTAAAACCCACTTGTAAGTTGATTTAAATGGCCATTAATTTACAGGAATTAAACACTAAATTCCTTCCATTTGGCCTATAAATTCATGAAAATGAGATTTAAAAATCATGTTATATTGTGAATTATTGTGTGAATGTTATTTGTGCAATTTAAAAATGTCTATCTTTTCTTAAGAAATGGATTGATGTTTAGATCTAGTAATTGAATTTTGTAATTAGCTACAATTAGGTAACTAACTAATTATATGCTTTAATTTCAGGTCATCCAAGTAAGATTGTTTCATATTTGTTTCAGAATGCTTCAATCTATAATAATTGAAAATGTCATTGAGTTCTCTCAATGTTTAAGAAAGTTATGGGCTTTTGTCCTAGATCACAGCTTTTGTGTTAAGTCAATGGAAAGGCAATGGGGAACAAGATGTTAATTTCCGAGTATGAAAATGGCCATAGCTTTTTTAATACTGAAGATATTAAAGTAAATTAGGTGTCAAATTAAACTTCTTTTATGCTTTATCTGAAGGGATAAATTGCAGACTTGATTTTTAAAATCTCAAAATTTTGTAACATTGCTACTATATATCAGCGAGAACAAGTGCAGGCTCGACGATGGTTGCGTTGAGCAGCTCCGCTCAATCCGCCTAAATCTGCCTGATCTCCCGGTTGCGAAACACTTTAACTCCCCCTCTCATTCCCACACTGACCTTTCTGTCCTGGGCTTCCTCCCTGGTCAGAGTGAGGCCCAGCACAAATTGGAGGAACAGCACTTCATATTTTGCCACTTCACAGTGAAACATGACAATTTTCATTTGCCCTTTTGCTTGCTATGATTTGTTTAATCTTCCCTCTCAATGCGTTGAAGTGCAAATGACCCACACAATTTATATGCTGCTGCTGTGACATTCTAGTTGATGTATTACGGCTTTTTCTTCTTGCTCTTTGACTGATCAATTGTTTTTAAATAAGATTTAATTGGAAATTTGCTGTCATCACTTCACTGAGAAGTGCACAAATACAAATATTTCAGAGAGGAGTATAGATCCCGGTGGGGATAGTGTCCATTATCATAAGGTGATGTTGAAGCAATAGGAGTCGAATTAGGCCATTCAGCCCGAGTATACTCGGGAATTCAATCATGGCTGATTGATCTATCCCTTCTAACCCCATTCTCCTGCCTTCTCCCCACAACCGCTGACTTCTGTACAAATCAAGAATCTGTCTATCTCTGACTTAAAAATATCTGCTGACTTGGCCTCCAAAGCCTTCTGTGGCAAAGAATTCCACAGATTCACCACCCTCTGATTAAAGACATTTATTCTCATTTCCTTCCTAAAAGAACGTCCTTTAACTCTGAGGCTATGATCTCTAGTCCGAGACTCTCCCACTAGTGGAAACATTTTCCTAACATCCACTCTATCTAAGACTTTCACTACTCTGTATGTTTCAATGAGGTTCCCTCTCATTTTTCTAAACTCCAGTGAGTACAGGCCCAGTGCTGACAAACGCTCATCATAGGTTAAGCTACATATTCCTGGGATTATTGCCGATTATCTGCTGTACAGCATGGAAACAGGCCCTTTGGCCCATTGCTCACCTATTCACACTAGTTCTAAGTTATCTCACTACTTCATCCACTCCCTACGCACGAGGGACAATTTACAGAGTCTAATTAGCTTACAAACCCGCACGTCTTTGGGATGTGTAGGCGACTGGAGCACCTGGAGAAACGTCAGCATGGTCACAAGCAGAACATGCAAACATAACACAGACAGCACCCAAGGCCAGCATCAAACCCAAGACTCTGGCGCTGTGTGGTAGCAGCTCCATCAGCTGTACCACTGTGCCGCCCTAAATATTATGGGTGTCAAGGTATATGTGGTTACTGCAGGAAAAAGAACCAAGGTAGAAAATTAGGCATGATCAATATGAATGGAACACAAGCTTAAGGGACCAGATGGCTTACTGTTACTCCTAATTGTTACGTTGCTATAAAATGCCCCACTTCAGAAATTCAACCAGGTATTTTAGGTTGCACTAGACCAAGTGGGACCCGTTGAGTTCCTGTCACCTGGGAGGCTAGGTCCCCCAATGCAACCCATTCCCCCAAAGCAATATTCCATCACTCACCCGTTCCCCCAACGCAACCCGTTCACCCAACGCAATATTCCACCACTCACCCATAGCTCCCAACTGTGCAGGGGCTGCTCATTTCTCCTTATCCCCCAGCACTCCCTCTCCCTCCTCTTCCCTCTTTTTAAACTTAAAAATAATGCAAGCACTTGCTGCCAGGACTAAAAAAAAACAAATTCCACTTCCCCTGCCTCCCCCAGCACTCCCTCCCCATTCCTTTTCAGTCTCCCTCTGTCTGGACTGTGATTGCAACATTGTTGCAAATGAGATCACATTGTGACGTCATAGCTGAACTGCCACTGCAACCAAAGATTATAGAGGAGCAAGATGCGCCACTCAGTGGAAAAGGCGTAGTATCACATGTGTGATTGTCGACGCCATATTAGCGGACCAGAGATGGCGTCGACTATGGCGTCTAATGGGAAACTGAGCTTCTCTATGATCTTTATTGTCTCTCGATCTGCCGCTGTGTAATCCGCTCCAAAGCTACAGAGCAGTTGCAAGAAAAGATTATAGAGGAGCAAGATGCATTAGAAAGTTATTAGATTTATTTGTAATAGATCTTTACTTACCTCTCGATCCCTCTCTATCCCCTCTCTTCTCGCTATCTCCCTCTCTTCTTTCTATCGCTTTCTCTCCCCCTCGATCGCTTTCTCTCCCCTGTCGATCTGTCCCACCATATATTTATATGAATGTGTGTGCCTGTAATTGTGTGCACAGTGTGTGTTAAAGGAATACAAGGGAAGCTGTACAATGCAATGCAAGGTAAACCACGCAAAGGAGTGGCTGGGGAGGAAAGATGCGAGGGAAATGGGGGAACGGGGAAAAGGGAGGGGGAGAGTGAGAGGGAAGGAGGGGGGATAGGGAGGGAGATCGAGAGAAGATAGGGGATCGAGGGGAGATAGAGAAGAGAGGGAGAGGGACAGAAAGAGGGATCGAGAGGGAGAAAAAGATCGAGAGGGGGAGAGAGAGGGATCGAGAGGCAAGTAAAGATCTATTACAAATAAATCTAATAACTTTCTAATGCATCTTGCTCCTCTATAATCTTTGCTTACAACTGCTCTGTAGCTTTGGAGCGGATTAGACACGAGGAGACAATCCGCCAAAATGGCGGCCGTGACGTTCCGTTACGTACTACACACCAGTCCATTGGATTTCCACTGAGTGGCGCATCTTGCTCCTCTAGAATCTTTGACTGCAACTGCCACTGCAGTGTTCAAGTCATCCTTTCTCAAACGGGATTTTGTAAAGTTAAAAATGTGAAATATAACAACCATCTGTACGAAACTCGATGAAAACACACCACAATTGTGAGTAAGGTGGTGCCACAATGTACAAGTCAGCAGACAACGGGGGTAAAAGCGTGCCCAACGTCGCCCTCATCCTGATGGCCACCTTCGTGTGTGGCTGCATCAGGCGGAGTGTAGAGCCAAGGCACGTGGGCACCAAGTGTCACTACTTGCTGAGGTTCTACCTGTCCCCGGTGTTGCGAAGGATGGGCCTGGTGCAGATGCCACGCAATGTGCCAGTCAGCTGGTCACTGCCGCCCCATCTGTCGTCTGTGGAAAGGTTCTTCCGGACCAACACCTTTGACCACATGTCCATTGGGCAGTGGTCAGCACAGAATGTCCTGCAGGCACTGCAGGGAAAGGACTCGATGGACCCGGTGGCGTGGTTCCCTGAGCAGACTGCCCAGCTTGTCTGGCAAAATGCCTCATCGCCAGAACTCACCAACAAGCACCAAGACCTGGCTTGGCTGGCGGTGAGGGGAGCCCTCCCAGTCAGATCCTTCCTGCACTGTCGGAACCTCACTACCAGCGCACGCTGCCCTCGGGACGGCTGCTATGGAGTGGAGGCGGTTGCCCACCTCTTTGCAGAGTGTGGATTTGCCCAAAGAGTCTGGAGAAAAATGCAAGGGTCCCTGGTACGCTTTATTCCAAACAGCTCCGTCACAGAGGACTCTATGATTTACGGACTGTTCCCAGGGACACATTCAGAGACTGACATCAAGTGCTGCTGGAGGGTTATCAACTCGGTGAAAGACGCTCTCTGGTCTGCCCGAGCGTTGTTCACCACCCAGCAGAGCGAGATGTCCGTCGGGGAATGTTGCTGACTGGCCCACTGCAGACTGCAGGAGTACGTACTGAGGGACGCACTGAAGCTCGGTGCAGCCAACGCCCTCGGTGGGGGAGGGCCACAGTCTAAGGTCCTTCCGCTGCTGGACATGGGGGGCACTGTATGGTGGAGACGCCCCTCAAAATAAGGGAAGGTATCCCATGCCGGGGGGCCACATGAGTGGCACGGGTGGGGGATCGATTCGTGAAATTTGAAAATTTTGAAAAATGTATATAGACTGTATGGAGACATTTGTATAGCCTCCGAAAATGTTGGATGGATTTTTTTTCGCACGGTTGATGTATTGTATATATTTATTACTCGAATAAAGTCTATTTTGAAATATTAAAAAAAAGGTGCAAACATTATAATGCTATGATGTACTGTTCACACACACACACACACACACACACACACACACACACACACACACACACACACACACACACACACACACACACACACACACACACACACACACACACACACACACACACACACACGAACGACAGCACCTGGGTCCTCCATTCCAGTGATGCTATCTGTCTGGAAAAACTTGTTGCTTACATTATTGTATTGCCTGAAGGAGTGGTAGAGGTAGGTACATTTACAACACTTCAAACAAATTTGGACATGTATCTGTATAGGGATGGTTTATAGGGATATAGATGGGAAATGGGATGAGCTTGCATGAGTCAGCAAAGATGACTTGAGCCCTAAGACTTTCCATGCTGTATAACTCCATGACTCTATCTTGAAGTATTGCTATATGGTACACATCACCTTCATCCCCATTATATTTAGTTTAGTCTTGTTTTGTTTAGTGGTGCAGCATGGATACAAGTCCTTTGGCCCACCGAGTCCACACTGACCATCAAACATCCGTTTACACCAGTTCCACACTATCCCATTTTTGCATCCACTCCTTACACAAGAGGGACAATTTCTCAGAAGCCAATGAACCTATAAACCCGCACATCTTTGTGGGTTGGAGGAAACCCACGTAGTCACTGGAACAACATGCAAACTCCGCACAGACAGCACCCAAGGTTAGGCTCGAATCACGGTCTCTGGCACTCTGAGGCAGCGGCTCTACCAGCTAGGTGGGGCCAATATTCCAAGATGATGCTGAAGCCAGGTGACTCTTTGTGTGCTTGTCCAGGAAGTGCATCTGCTATCATCCATTACAAACACTCCATTCTTTTAAATCTTAACTAGACTTAGTGGAATCATTGGGTCCCTGTCACACGGGAGGCTTGGTCCCCCAACGCAACATGTTCCCAATGCAATATTCCACCACTCACCCATTCCCCCAATGCAACCTGTGCCCCCAAACGAAATATTGCACCACTCACGCATAGCCCCCAACCATGCAGGTTTATTTCCCCTCATTCCCCAATACTCCCTCCCCCCTCCTCTTCACCCTCCCCCTTCTTTCCCCTCTCCTCCTCCCCTCCCCATTCCCTCCCTCACCACTCCCTCCCTCTCCTTTCCCCTACCCTCAGTCACTCCCTCCCTCAATCAATAAAAAGCAGCATCTGCAGTTCCTACCTCCACAGGTCATTCATTGTTATCTGTGGTTTAGATCCCGTTGACTTGACGATTGGATCAAGTGTGTGTGTGAGTTACTCAAACTCCTCGCAAACTGCTCGGCCACCCTGCAACCTGACTCTCCATCCCTCCATATGCCCACCGTCCGTTGCTGCCGCTCAGCCCAGAAGAGTGCTAATGGAAAGCTAATTTCTTCACTGCCTCAGCAGGCAGTGAAGAAAGCCAATGGAATGTTGGCCTTCATAACAAGAGGATTTCAGTATAGGAGTAAAGAGGTTCTCCTGCAGTTGTATAGGGCTCCGGTGAGACCACATCTGGAGTATTGTGTACAGTTTCGATCTCCTAATTTGAGGAAGGGCATCCTTGTGATGCAACTTAGGTTCACGAGATTGATCCCTGGAATGGCGGGACTGTCATATGAGGAAAGATTGAAAAGACTAGGCTTGTATTCACTGGAGTTTAAAAGGATGAGGGGATATCTTATAGAAACATATAAAATTATAAAAGGACTGGACAAGCCCGATGCATGAAAAATGTTCCCAATGTTGGTCGAGTCCAGAACCAGGGGCCACAGTCTTAGAATAAAGGGGAGGTCATTTAAGACTGAGGTGAGAGAAAACCTTTTTCACCCAGAGAGTTGTGAATTTATGGAATTCCCTGCCACAGAGGGCAGTGGAGGCCGAGTCACTGGATGGATTTCAGAGTGTTAGATAGAGCTCTAGGGGCTAGTGGAGTCGAGGGATATGGGGAGAAAGCAGGCATGGGTTATTGATAGGGGACGATCAGCCATGATCACAATGAATGGCGGTGCTGGCTCGAAGGGCCGAATGGCTGCCTCCTGCACCTAGTTTCTATATTTCTATTTTTCTATCTTTCTATCCCCGCCCTGCCTGCCTGCCTGCCTGGAGCTGGTGGAGAAGATCTCCTCCGAGAAGGCTGTGAGTGTGAGTTACCACAATGGTGGTGGTGGAGGAGATGGTCCCAGGGGATCGGGTAGATAGGACCTCCATTGCCACGGAGGGCGGGCAGGGAAGAGCGATGCGTGATGAGTGATGAGGGAGAGAGAGACGGGACCAGGGCTTCCACTGAAACCCCCCTGCGGCCGACGCCGGTGGTGGGACTGACAAGTTACTGTGAGGAGGGGAGAGAGGAGTTTGTGAGTGAGGCGGGACAGGCCGCTACCAGTAGGGCAGGAAGGGTCGTCACCATCCCAGCCATGGCATTGCCTGACAGGAGAAGAGACCAATCTGCGTGGTGCTGACTGAAGGAATCTGCGCTTGCGCCTTTTTAAAGATTTTTAAACCTTGATAACTTTTACAATATACCACCGATCCGAATGGAACTTATTGCACTCGCAGCACAGGAGAACGGTGAGTAACGTGGCGAAAAATCGTAGTGCTATCTTGTACCGTTTTTGCGCAAATAGAAAAACCCCGCAAACTGAAAGAACACAAGATCAGAGTTATAGTTATGTACTAGACCAAGTGGGACCCATCGGGAGGAGAGGGGTAGAGGAGAGGTAGAGGGGGGAGGAGAGGAGGGGGAGGGGAGGGGGGAGAGGAGGGGTAGAGAAGTGGGAGAGGTGGAGGAGGAGGGGGAGAGGAGGAGGAGGGGGAGAGGAGGAGGAGGGGGGAGAGGAGAACCGGGGAGAGGAGAAGGGGAGGGAATGGGGGGAGAGGAGGAGGGGCAGATAGGAGGAAGGGAGCGGGTGTGGGGAGCAGGAGTGGGCAGCGGGAAGCGGGAGCGGGCAGTGAGGCGCACGCCAACCAAAGGACCGCGTGTTCAGCGGCTTCAATCCAGAGCCCGAGGGGGAGGGGTCATCACAGGGGATGGCTGGTTCCCAAACGCAATACTCCCTCGCTCTCGGCTGGCAGGTCGCGGCTTGCGGCTGGATGCTGTACGGGTGGGGCGAATGGCTGGCCAACTGCGAGCGGGTGGGGCCACGGCGAGCAGGCGGTAAACAGGCGGCGACCAAAGGACTGAGTCGGGGGGGGGGGGTGATGTCCTCGCAGCGCGTGAAAAACAGCGAGCAGCAGGCCGCACAGAGCAGACCCATTGTGACGTCATCAGCTCGTTTATTATCAAAGTTATATCAGATTTGTGAACATTTTCATAAATAACTCAAGAAATAATGCATGAATTTTTCAGATAAGACGATGTTGGACTCCACGGGATACAAATGCACAGGAATATGTAAAAATCTTACCGTTAGAGCGGCGTTTTTCCGACCAATTGTGATCACACACACACACACACACACACACACACACACACACACACACACACACACACACACACACACACACACACACACACACACACACAAAGATCAGAGATTTATAATTATAGAGATAGATAGATAAAAGACACTAAGTGCTGGAGTAACTCAACGGATCAGGCAGCATCCTTGGAAAGCATGCAAAGTGACGTTTTAGGTTGGGACTTTCTTTAGAGTCTGAAAAAGGGTTTGAAGAAGGATCCTGATACAAAATGTCACCTATCCATGTTCTCCTGGGCTGCTGCCTGATTGTCTGAGTTACTCCAGCATTTTGTGTCTTTCCTTGGTAAACCAGCATTCTACATTTTAGATGGAATAATGTTCTTGTGCTGAAGGCACAAATTCCGTATCAGACGTGCATAGAATAATGTAATAATGTAATGCTCCTTTAGAGCAATGCCCGGGAAATAAGGTCACAATGTTACAAAGTACTCCTGGAACAACCAGCTTTCAATGTGATTTATTTTTCAAAATTATCACAACTTATGGAATTCTTTCTGGAGCAGGTCCCACTCTGACATTTGGAATCTGTCTCATGTAGGGCTCATTTGAATTAATTACCTGCCAACATTCCCCAGATCTCATCACCTTCCCTACTGTCCTGACCCACCCCTCCGTCACTCTCCCTCACCACTGACCCATCCCACAAGATCACCACCCTCAGTGAACACCACAATCAGCCTGAACAAGGGTCTTCATCCCAAAACATCACCCATCCATGTTCTCCTGACTGGCTGAATTACTCCAGCTCCTTGTGTCCTTTCTCTGAAGCATTTAGAGTCAGCATCATGGAGGCTCCCAGCCTGGACTGGGTCTGGACCCCAGTTCCACATGAACATTGTGGCCGAAGGGCTTGTTCCTGCCATGTACTATTTTATTTTGTATGTAAAATGAAATGGAGATGAGGGTAAAGAAGAATGAAAGAAGGAATTGTGAGAAATGTATAATAGGTGTCCAATCTGACAATATTCACATTGAACCAATGCATGCAGATGAAGTGCACAAACTATTATACTTCTTCACTTCCTTTGTCCTTACACAGTGACACGGTGGTACAGTTGCCACCTTACAGCACAAGACACCTGGGTTCAATCCTGACCACGGGTGCTGTCTGTATGTAGTTTGTACGTTCTCCCTGTGACTGCATGAGGTTTTTCTCAGTGCTCCGGTTTCCGCCCACACTCCAAAGATGTATAGGTTGTAGGTTAATTGGCCCCTGTAAATTGTCCCTAGCGTGTAGGATAGCGCTAGTGTATGGGAGTGATCGCTGGTCGGTGCGGTCGCGGTGGGCCGAAGGGCCTGTTTCCACGATGTATCTCTAAAGTCTAAGGTATGCGGCTGGAAAATATTGACCGAGTCCAGCGTAATTGTGATGAAAACCTGATGAATGAAAGAATGTGCTCTTACCGGCCTTTTGTGCCTATGGCTGTGACTTTATTAACTTACCTCTCAGGTTGAGTGTATTGGCATTCAGTTTGAGCTGAAACAAAGCTTTTTATCCCATATTTGGTCTGTTGCCAAGACTTAATCCTTTGCTTCTGGGATTTTTTTCCCTTATGCAGTTATTTCTATACAATCAATTATCTCTAACCTTACTGTGGCTGCTGCTGTTTATTGCCGGTTGACCGATTTTGCAAAACGTTGTTCTTTTTGTCCTCTCAGACACTATATTAATTCAAGACTCCAGGGCTGTGCTTGCAACTGCATACTCAGCACTCTGTTTGCAGGCAAACTCTGCGCAGCATAGAACCGAGATGGTTGAGAGCAGCAGCAGACTTGAAGATTCTTCAATGTGCGGCCGCAATACTGTGGCGCCTTCACCCCCACGTTGGTTTTGCATACAGTCTGTCACCGCTGGCACCTCGCCAGCAGCCTCACGAGAAGGTCCAGCCACAAAATCTCAATAACAACTCCAAGGTCAGACGCACCAATTGGCCTTATCTGCACACGTGTTATGATTGGTGAGAATGTAGGTAAAAGGGGCTTCTGGAATAAATGAGACACAATGTATTTGGCTTAGCTAAATGTCATTTGTTATTTGCTTTCTGTCATGGGACTCAGTAGATCCAGCAATACCTTCAGTAGCTCCATCTGGCTCAACCTTTCGATGCTCTGTGCGATGGGCATTCTGCAGTGTCAGTTTCCAAAAAAAAGTACACAAAGTGCTGGAGTAACTCAGCAGGTCAGGCAACATCTCTGGAGAATATAGAAAGTTAAAATTTTGAGTTGAGTCCTTTCTACAGACTGATTGTACGAGGGTAGCAAGATATACCTACCCTTGCAATCAACTCCACTTGTAATCAAGGCCAATATATAGATTAGAAATAAGGAACTGCAGATGTTGGTTTACAAAAAAACCCCCAAAGTGCTGGAGTATCTCAGCGGGTCAGGCAGTATCTTTGGGGAAAAAGGTTGTGATGTTTCAGGTCGGAACCCCTGTTTGGATATTCACCTGGGCTCCTCTGCATACCTTTTACTATATTATTACTTAAAATACCATACCTTTCTTTTTTTTCAAAGGATTTGACCTAAGTTTTTTTCCACATTATACTCCATATCCCTTCTTGTTGTGCATTCATCTGGGCATTCTATGAATCCATGGAAACTCTCTGCATTCTTCTCATAGAGCACTCTGCCACCCAGTTTTATATCATCGACAAAATCTGAATATAATACTCTTGATTTCCTCGAAATCACTCTATCTTTCTAGACACTGGCTGTGAACAGCTGGGGCTTCAGCGCAGATCCCTGCGGCATCCTACTGGTCACTGCCTTTAACCCAGAAAACGACCTAGTAACCCCCATATTCTGTTGTCTGTCTGTTAACTAAGGCTCTATCCATGCCAGTATATTATCCTCCTAATAGTGGACGCTAACATTGTTTAATAATTGGCCTATGCGTAGTCTCCACTATTTTGGGCCTTAGGATTTCAGTTTAGTTTACTTTAGAGATACAGCACGGAAACAGGCCCTTCGGCCCACCGAATCAGCACCGACCAGTGATCTCCACACCCTAACATAATTCTACACACCAGGGACAATTTACAATTTTTACCGGAGCCAATTAACCTACAATCCTGTACGCTTTTGGAGTATGGGAGAAAACACACACGGTCACGGGGAGAAAATACAAACTCCATACAGACAGCAACCGTAGTCAGGATTGAACCCGGTCTGTGGCACTGTAAGACAGCAACTCTACCGCTGCGCCACTATGCCCACATGGTTTTTCCAATTATTTTAAAAAAAAATAATTTCCCTATTTGTGCAAGTAACCCAGTCTTTAATAATCTACTTTAATCCTAATCAAAATATGTTTTCCATCTATTTAAAAAATCAAATTATTTAGTGGGGTGGGAAACTGAAATTATAAAAAGATTGTAAATATTTAGTTATTGCATCTGCATCTGACGACAAAGACAAAATTAATGTTTCAGAAGATAGACTCAAAATGTTGGATGCACTCAGCAGGTCAACTCTCGACGTGGACTTTTGTTTCTCCATAAAGATTGCCTGACTTGCTCGGTTTTCTGATATTGTTTCAGATTTCCAGCAGCAGAATTTATTTTAACTTTATGAACTGTGCATCATTCATTTCTCTCATGGATTCGACACATCTGGAGAAGGGTCCCAACCTGAAACATCACCTATTCCTTTTCTCCAGAGATGCTGTCTGCCCCACTGATTTACTGTAGCATTTTGTGTCTATTCTTGGTATAAACTAGCAACTGCAGTTCCTTCCCACACATTGATGTTTCAGGTTGGAGACACAAGAGTCTGCAGAAAACTATTTGCTGGAGGAACACAGCAGGTCGAACAGCATCTGTGGAGCCAAAGAGATGATCAATGCTTCAGGTTGAGATGCTGCTTCGGGTCTAAGAGTATAGAGGAAAGAAGGATAGTATAAAGAGGAGCGAGGGAGGGTTGACAAAAAGACTGCTGGGTCGAAGGTGGGACAGGTGAGGTGAGACGGGCAGATGAAATCCATTGAGGAATGGTAGGGATTGGGAAGGAGGGAATATTGAGACAAAGGCTGTTGGGTGGAAACAGATAGGTGAAAATATATTTTGAGCAGATGGAACCAGGTTGGGGGAGGGCAGGAAGAAAGTATTGACAGAGTTGGAAATAATGTGGAACCAGGTAAAAGAGGGATAATAAGCAGGTGGAACCAAGTGAGGGAGACAAAAGGTAAGGTAGACCAAGGGAGAAGAAACCCAGGTGAATAGGTGCTTCAGGCTGATTAAAGTTCTCATATAAAGTAATCGACTTGGAATATTAATTCTGAATTTTAAGGGATAAATTCCTAGTGGAAGGCACAGTATTAAGGTTATGTCTTTATTTTATAATTGAGACATCTTGATCATGCCAGGATTGACAATTTTTAATGGCCACATTATCAGGGACTTCAAAATACTGGGGGGGGGGGGGGAAATTCCAGCACTAACTCATGCCCTGAAAGTCTCTAAAGAATGGAAGTCACTTTGGTTAGCCTGCAGAAGGTTCTGAATCTTCAAATTAATTCATGAACTGAATACTAATACTTTATTACTCAGCCAACTAATTTATCACTAATTCAAGCAAACAATTTAATTTATATATCTGTTTTTCATTTGACATTGCAAATTTTATAATGTAAAATGAAAAATGTGGAAGAAACAGATATATAAATTAAATTGTTGATTGAGTAATAAAGTGACAGAAGTGTTAAATCTATTAGTTAATTTAATCTCATCGTTGAAAGAAGAATGCTAATATTTGTTCATCAAAATAATATTGAATGAATATATGTTTCAGCAATTCAGTGAACCAATGTTTCTCAGTTTGTCTGGAATGTGCAATGCCTCATTTAACATAAAATCATGATGGGCTTGGAGGTACTTTCCTAAATGGGAACTGATCGTTTATGATTTGAGCTACATTCCTTGAAGAAATTATATACCTGTTCTTTTGTATCTGGTTCACTCCCTGCTGCTTTTGTGGCACACTGTGATCGAAGAAAAATTGAGGAATAATTTAAAGTTAGAAGCTGATTACACTTGGTCCAAAACAGTGAGAAGCGATAGAGTACCTTCAAATACATGACAGAATAATTGAACATACATAGAGTGAAATATGTGAAACTGAAGCTCCACTTAAATGTCAATGGAACAAATGTTCACCATTTAATCTTGTTACATTGTGCATGGTACAACTTGAAATCCGCCATTATTGGAAGGAATTCTTTGTTTTATTGGAGTCCGTTTACTCAGTACCAATCACAATGTTGTCATCAAACCCACTGACAAGGAAGTTGCCATTGTAGTCCGGCAGACTGGTCTCATCCGTGATGAAACTAGATGTCAACTCTCAGACACCCCCTTATACCTAATCCTTGCACACGGCCCCACTCACAAACATCAAACCACCATCTCACAAAACATCACGTCTAATCACCTTTGTCGATATCCCCTCTACAGCTTCCAACCTCACATTTTACCACCCTGCACTGCCCATTTCCATCTTCTTTTATCTGATAAGTTTGCCCAATCTATTCCTCTCATGATCTTGTCTCTATAAGATCAGCCCTCATTCTCCTGTGCTCCAAGGATTAGAGTCCTAGCCTGCTCAACCTCTCCCTATAGCTCAGGCCCCCGGGTCCTGGCAATATCCTCGTAGATTTTGTCTGCACCCTTTCCAGCTTAACAACGTCTTCTATGACATTGCACCTAGAACTGAACACAATACTGTAAGTGTGGTCTCACCAAGGTCTTATATAACTGCAACATGACCTCCCAACCACTATTTAATACTCTAACTGATGAAGGCCAATGTGCCAAAAGCCTTTTTGACTACCCTATCTAGCTGTGATGCCACTTCCAAGAAACAATATACCTGCACTCTGCTCTACAAATACTCCCCAGAGCCCTGCCATTCACTGTGTTGGCCCTGCCTATGTTAAACTTACATCTCCAATATGGTGATTCCATCTTGTCCCCTTTTTCCAGTCCCTTCCATTCTACATCTGCGAAACCTCACATACTCTTCACCACTTCAATAACTTCCAATTCCTAGACTCCCGTCGCCTTATCTTTACCATGGATGTTCAGTCCCTTGACATCTCCATTACCTATTAGGAAGGCCTCTGGGCCCTTGAATCAAGACCTAATATGTTCTACTCAAATAACACTCGACAAGTGTCCACCTGGCACAATATGTCCACATACATAACAACTTTTCCTTCCTTTCTTCCAGTCAAAGGCATAACCATGGGCACCCACATGAACTCCAGCTATGCTTGTCTGTTTGTTGGAACTACTTGTTCAAAATGTACCCCCATATCCCCTTTAATATTTTTCCATGACATTAGCCATTGCATTGAGATTGTCTCTTGCATGCATGCATGCAGAACTCATTGATTTAGTCAAATTTACTACTAACTCCACCCTGTCCTCAAATTCACGGACTATCTCTGATACCTCTCTCCTTTTGCGATCACTGTCTCTATCACAGTGGACAAACGATTGACTGATGTCCATTACAAACTCATTGACTTCCACAGTTATCTTGACTATATCTCCACCCACCCTATCTCTTGCGAGGATGCCAATGCTTACTCTTATTTTCTCCGTTATCTCTACCACGATGAGGCTTTCCACTCTAAGACATCTGAGATGTCCTCTTTCTTCAGTAAACTTGTTTTTTCTCCTGTTGTTGTTGATGGAGCCTGGGTCTTCTTTGTGTCCCACATTCCTGCTCTCACACTCTCTCCTCCCAGATAAAACAAGGATAGAGTTCCCCTGGTCCTTACCTTTCACCCCACCAGCTTTTGCATCCAACGCATCATTCTCTGTCATTTCTGCTATCTTCAACATGATCCCACCACCAGTCACATCTTCTCATTCCCATAGAGATCGCTTTGCAACTCCTTGGTTCACACATTCCTTCCAAACCAACCTGCCTCACTCTCCCTTCCCAGGCATGTTCCTTTGCAACCTCTTCCATCCAAGGGTCTCTGCAGCCCTTGCAGGTGAGACAGGGGGTCACATGCTCCTCTTCCAACCTCTTCTATTGTGTTTGGGGTTCCCAATGTTGACGAGACCAAGCATGGATTAGGTGCCCGTTTCACTAGACATCTGCACTCTATCTGTCAAGATCTGTTGGAGCTCCCAGTTACATTTTAACTCTACTTACCATTCCCTGTTCTTGGTCTCTCCCATTGTCAGAGTGAGACAATGCAGACTGGAAGAATAGCACATGTTCCTCTTGGGTAGCTTACAACCCAAAAATATGAACATTAAATTCTTCAACTAATATCCCTCCAATGACTTCCTTTCCTCTTACTATGCCACCCCTTTCCTGTCCTCTCACAGTCCATCATTTGCCAGACTTTGACCCACTCCCACCTCTAATTTCCAGCTTTCTTCCCGTACTGCATCAGTCTGAGCAGGGTCCTGTCCACAGATGTTGCCTGACCTGCTGAGTTTGTCCAGAACCATGTTTTTTGCTCTTAGTTTTCTAACTGGTCTTGAGCAGCTCGATGTAGAATACTTATTTTTTGGCTCTTCACTTAAAGCAACGTCGTTTATTTTTGTGTGGAATAAGGCTACTATTGGGAAAACCACCATGATTTGCACTTGAGGTTGTGGTGGTGAGATGCCTTATTTTGCCACAGTAGTCTAAAGCAGTTCACATGGTGAATATATTTCCAATAAGTTTATGGGCAGCAGTTTTGACTCAAGAATAATAGTAAGATTAAATGAGAACTTACCAGTTTGAAGTTTGATCTTTATTTTATGAGGAGTTGCGATGAGGGATTTCGTGAAGACCCCGCCAGCACGCATGCGCGACAGTCTTCAAAGCAGCGGTGTGGAATCACAGATAACAACAATGACTGAAGATAGTAATATTTAAGAGACTCTAATATACCAATTGACCTTATGATAGAGGGTTGGGAGCGGAGGGCACAAAATCCCTCATCGCAACTCCTCATAAAATAAAGATCAAACTTCAAACTGGTAAGTTCTCATTTAATCTTACTATTTTACTTCGGAGTCACGTGAGTGACTTCGTGAAGATTTCAAAGCTCTGTGATTCCATGCCCTGGACCATGTCCATGCTCACACACTGCCATAATTACTGATGGAGGAAGTACGTTAACGTATTTCAGACTTGAACAAGCTGAAAAATAATAACATATTTGTTAATACAAACAATAAACCCCTGAACTCGGGGACAAATGTTTAGGGAACAGCACTTAAACTGACTCCACAAACGTTGCGGGAGCAGCCACAAGTATGTTATAAAAATGGTGAAATGTAGCTTCACTGGCCCAGCCCACTATTGCGAGGACATGATCCATGGGTACCTCCATGGTCCTCGCCACTGATGTGGATGCAGCCCTGGTAGAATTAGATTTAAAAATGTTAGTATCTTACCTGCTGCACCAAATACCACCCTGAGCCACCTGGAGTTATTCTGCACAGTCACCCTGTGATGTGTGTTTTCATGGCTGATATCAGACCCGTCTCCATATTCCTGATGGTGTGTGTGACATTAATATAATGTTGGATATAGGTGGCTATACAGAGTCCTACATCAACGAGATATGCTAGGAATTCCATTTTCAGTCCTGTAGTCCCAGGTTTGTGTTGTTTAAGCAACTCATCTATAAAGAAAGTCACTTTATTGGGGGTCGAGACCATTCTATCCAGTTTTAGTTTCTGTAGAGTCTGGACCCGTTGTGCTGTGGTCAGTGCCATTAACATCACCACTTTGAAGGCGAGTTAGTCCGGTGGTAAATCCGTCATAGGCGACCAGCTCCTGAGTAGGGTCAACACCACCCCTATATCCCAGGTAATACTATATCATGGTCGGGGAGGGTTGGATTGAATATACTCCTCATAGTTTGGATACCAGCTGGCGAGATCCCACTCCAATGTTGAGATAGGATGACAGTGCACTCCTGGCACTGTTTATGGCACTGTAACTGAGGGCCTCATCGTAATGAAGGCCCGCAAGGAATTCCAGCACATTGGAGATCGTAGCAGAGTTGTAGGTGGTTTTGGTCCGACTACAGAAGGCCTCTCATTTCCTTATGTGGGTGAGGTACTGTTTCCTTGTGGACTCTCTGCACGATGCTGTTATGATGTCCATGGTTTATGATGACAGCCCAAATTCAGTAGTGGCCTCTTCAGAACCTGCAAGCCAACAGGTTCAGATGACCATGACATGGATGATTTTCCCCTGTTTTGGGATTGGTTACCAAATTTGGGAATTTGGTAACTTGTGCCCATGGTTCTTTTATCATATTGAGGACCACCGGGTACCATGGTTGTGTGGGCCAGTCGAGTATTATCAGCACACCTGTTGCAGAATCTAGTTGATTTTTCTGCAATACCCGACTAATGAGGCAGAATGGGGGAAAAGCATAGAAAACCCATTTTCCCCCAACGTAGCGAGAACGTGTCCATCGCCACTGCCCCAGGACCTGGTTCCCAAGAGACATATGTTGGTATCTGATGGTTCAACCTGGACACAAAGAGGTCGATATCTGGTGTTCCATATTTGGCTATAATTTTAGCAAATATTTGGGGGTTCAACATCCACTCGATGTTGTTATTAAATACTCGTGACCTGGTGTCCGCCACTGGTTTGAGCTTACCCGGAAGGTACGTAGCTGATACCCAAATATTTATTTCAATACACCAGAGCCAAATTACATTTGCCAATTCATCACAAGATATTGACTTGATACCACCCATATGGTTTAAATACGCCACCTCAGTGGTATTATTTATTTGAAGATGGACATGTGTATGATGCAGATTAGTGCAGTAAGCCCACAGCCCGTGACATGCTCCCAGCATTTCCAAATAGTTTATACCTTGTGATTGAAGAAGAGTAGACTCGTGCAAATCCCATTTGCTGCCACAACTGGAAGTGGTGTCGGTAGCTCCCCAGTCCTGGGTGCTTACGTTGGTTTGTAACTCGATTGATGGGTTTGATGTAATGATGGGATTAAAACAATCATAAACATTGCTAATCCACCATTGTAGCTCAATGTTTGCCATGTTTGGCAGCTGCATAGGCCTGTCAAAATGTCCAGCATTCGCTTTTAAAGCTGAGATTTTGCTCTTTGCAAGTTTTGATAGTGTAACAGCCCAAATTGTGCAGCTGGAATATAGCTACAAGCTTCCCAATCACCTCAGCAGCATATCTAATAGTCAGTTTCCTGGCACAAGCAAGGCTGTTACATGCCTCTATCATGTCTGTTGCTTGTTCCCTGGGCATTCCCAAGAGAACCAGACCCCCTTACCTCCATGGTTACCAGCGGGGCTTGATGCTCTGGGCTTTTGTGTTCATTATGTTGCTGGAATGTGGGGTTGGCGCATCTTCCACGCTGGTCTGTTTGGGCCCTGTCCTAAAAAAGGCTTTTGTTGATGGGGTGCGACCGGTGGATAGGTTCTAATTGCCCTGTCGGGTTGAACCCGAAGCCTGTTAGATGTAGCGTAAGGATGCTGTCTGCGATACGCCGGTGGCCTGCTCGAGGATGGTGATTTCTCAACCCGACCGCATTTGCCTCCTCGTCCAGGTCTTCTACCTGATTTGGCAGGTCTTCACCAAACAGCTGTCTCCATGGCGGTGTAGCAGAGGCTTTGCACAAACCCGCAAATTTTGGGTTGTGAGTTGGGCGGATGGAGCTCTCGCGAAAGCAGTTTATTTCTTAATGTGTATTGCACAGCAACGCTAGTGCATTCTGCTGCTCCTCCGTCATGTCAGTCCCGTCTATTGACCTGGCAAAGGCAGTAATGCCTGAGGTTAACAATTTAAGGATTATTTGTAATTTTAATTCCTGAGCCCTGATTCCGGGACTGCCCCTGATGGGTGTGTTGATGGTCAGGACATTGAACAACGCTAACGGCTGACTTCTGGCACTCCCTATTGATGAGGGAGAGATATTTGGTGGTGCTGCCGGTGTTTCGGGCAGCTCTGGGGATTGCGGCCGCTGACTCCCGTGCAAAGTCCTTGCGCCCTTGGAGGCATGCTTCGATGCCTTAATTCTGGTCTTCCTGTCCATCGTTTCTGTAAGCAAATAAGTCTACTACAGAAGCTTAGCAACTCAAGGTTAGTATAACTTACCTAAGGGCCTTCTTGAAGCTGCCGGAGGGGGAGGGGGCGCACTCCCCCCCCCCCTCCCCCCCACAGCTCCCATGGTGACCAGACTCTCATGTGGGAATATAGACTGCCGCTAATGGCAAGTCTCCCACCTACGTTTTGAGCCGTGACCCCGGCTCTGTCTTCGCTACCTCTACCGGGTAGCGTTGCCGTCAGTCCACTGTATTCCTGCGGCCTGCGGCATTGAGTCGGGCTGCCACTCTGCCGTCGCTACAGACGGCGAGTCTGTGAGCCTGGACCCCCCTGGGTCAACGGGCTTGCCCGTCTCCAGTCTGTTACTACCGCCTCTGACTGCCTGCGTCCTGCGGTCCGCAGTCAGTCTCGAAGCGGCCCGTTGGTGGAGTACTCTGTTGCACAGAGTCCCTGGAAGAAAAAAACGACCTCAGGTTAGTTACATTACCTGCAGGTCCATTCTGGTGGAGGAACGACCCTCCTCCCTGCCTGTCGCTTCGCATGCGGTCGACGATATGTCGCGCATGCATGCTGGCGGGGTCTTCACGAAGTCACTCACGTGACTCGGAAGTAAAATCAAGGAATTGCAATGCATTTCCAAGCCTCATGCTGCACCACTTGGCAACAAATCGGTAATGACATTCAAATCTGTCTGCTGTCTTTCAATTTCAGCATTTTTAGGTTGAGAAAAGAAAATTATAAGTAGTCTTGGCAAGATGCTTTTATGCATCTTGTAGATGTTATGCACACCAGACACACTGTACTTGCAACGGGTTAAGGGGCTGCTAAGAAGGACTGTCAAGCAATTAGGGTAATTTGTCTTTCTTGGATTAGGGGTAGTAGAGAGGGGGAGGGGGGATGTTGATGCACATGTGGGAAATTAAATGTTGCAGATTCACAGGGAGATAAAGAGATAATTGGATTGCTCTGTTGAGCGCCAATAGCCTTAGTGGGCAGAAGAGTCTCCTTCTGTGTCATCCAGTACAGAAAAAGGCCCTTCGGCCCAACTCGTCAAACTGGTCCCATTTGCCTGCACCTTCACCTATGCAAAACCTTTCCTATCCAAATACGTGTCCAAATCTCTTTTATACCATTATACCTAAAAGACAGATGAATGTTGAATATGTTACTATGAGTTCCATGTAAACCAGACTGGACAGGAAAAGATTGATTTCCTTACAGGATTACAATGAAAGATTTCCTTCCCCCATATAATAGGATCTAGAACCAACCTTTAAAGTGGACCATATAGTGGTGGATGGAATTTAAGTTGGACAAGTGGGAATTGTAACATTGTAAACCACAGCTCGTCCTACACAGTAAATGATGATATCTAGCTGATAATCCCTATCTAATTAGTTCCTAGGTGCATCACTTTTGGCCTGATAGGCCCAGATTTATTCATGTTTATTCATAATTCATCTTCCATCTGCAGGGATTCTCCTCGTGGCTCTCCCTTGAGAGGGGACCTTATTGAAACATGTAAGATTATTAAGCGTTTGGACACTCTACAGGCAGGAAACATGTTACCGATGTTGAGGGAGTCCAGAGCCAGGAGCCACAGTTTAAGATTTAGGGGTAAGCCATTTAGAACAGGGATGAGGAAACACTTTTTCACACAGAGAGTTGGGAGTCTGTGGAATTCTCTGCCTCAGAGGGTGGTGGAGGTCGGTTCTCTGGATACTAAGAGAGAGCTAGATAGGGTTCTTAAAGATAGCGGAGTCAGGGGATATGGGGAGAAGGCAGGAACAGGGTACTGATTGGAGATGATCAGCTATGATCACATTGAATGGCTTGAAGGGCCAAATCGCCTACTCCTGCACCTCTTGTTTAAAATGCTATAAAATAGCTAAGCATGAAATTAAGAGTTTGCTTTAGAAAATATGCAATCATTGAGTAAACAGATTTGTTAAATTGCATTGCTAGAAAAATAGTCAAAGTCAAGAGTTTACCTCAATCTACCACTTTTTGCTACCAAAGTGAATAACCTCACATTAAACTGCATCTGCCATGCATCTGCCCACTCACCCAACCTGTCCAAGTCACCCTGCATTCTCATAGCATCCTCCTCACAGTTCACACTGCCACCCAGCTTTGTGTCATCTGCAAATTTGCTAATGTTACTTGAATCCCTTCATCTAAATCATTGATGTATATTGTAAATAGCTGCCAGTCCCAGGATCGAGCCGTGAGGTACTCCGCTAGTCACTGCCTGTAACCCATTAATCCCTATTCTTTGATTCCTGTCTGCCAACCAATTTTCTATCCATCAGCACCCTACCCCCCAATACAATGTGCCCTAATTTTGCTCACTAATTGCCTATGTGGGACCTTATCAAATGCTTTCTGAAAGTCCAGGTACACTACATCCACTGGCTCTCTCCTGAATCTATAGAACATTGGAAAATGATCACCAATGCATCCACAATTTCTAGAGCCACTTCCTCAAGTACCCTGGGATGCAGACCATCAGGTCCTGGGGATTTATTAGCCTTCAGTCCCATCAGTCTACCCAACACCATTTCCTGCCTAATGTGGATTTCCTTCAGTTCCTCCATCACCTCTGGCCACTAGTACATCAGGAAGATTGTTTGTGTCCTCCTTAGTGAAGACGGATCCAAACTCATGTTCAACTCATCTGCCATTTCCTTGTTCCCCATAATAAATTCATCTTTTTCAGTCTTCAAGGGTCCAACGTTGGTCTTAACTATTTTTTTCCTCTTCACATACAATAGACAATAGGTGCTGGAGTAGGCCATTCGGCCCTTCGAGAAGAATATCTGAAGACGCTTTTACTATCCTCCTTTTCTCCCTGTATTGCCTTTTCAGTTATCTTCTGTTGCTCTTTTACCCAATCCTCTTGCTTCCCGCTCATCTTTGCTATGTTATACTTCTTATCTTTTATTTTTATACTGTCGCTGACTTCCCTTGTCAGCCACGGTCACCCCTTACTCTCCTTGGAATCTTTCTTCCTCTTTGGAATTAACTGATCCTGCACCTTCTGTATTATTTCCAGAAATACCTGCCATTGTTGTTCCACTGTCATCCCTGCTAGGGCATCTTTCCAGTCAACTTTGGCCAGCTCCTCCCTCATGGCTCCATAGTCCAGTTTTTTTTGTTCCAGTTTTTATGTGTATACTTACAATAAGTTTTAATTCTCTTTTAACCTGTTCCCTGGATTTGGGGGTAAATATAATACATTGTCATTTCTGTCATAAAATGTGTGGTTACAGGAGTGCACAGTAATAATTTGAGAGGTAGTTGCTGGAAAACTATGAAAGGCAGAAATTAATGCATGTTTAAGAACGAACTGCAGATGCTGGAAAAATCGAAGAAAGACAAAAATGTTGGAGAAACTCAGCAGATAAGGCAGCATCTATGGAGCGAAGGAATAG
The DNA here is from genome assembly GCA_963514005.1 of Raja brachyura. The sequence goes on from OY740783.1 coordinate 51,117,375, forward strand.
GCGATGTTTCGGGTCGTGACCGTTCTTCAGATTATCTTTTCTTGTTTTCAGTACATTAATCTACCTTTTCACAACATAGAACAGTACAGCACAGAAATGAGCCCTTTGGTTCACAACGTCTGTGCTTAACATGATGCAGAGATAAAATAATTTAATCTGCCTGTACATGATCCATATCCCTGCATTCTCTTTTTGTTTCGTTCCTGCCATGCATGACCAATAACCCTCTTGTTTGCTATCATCCAAGAAAAGCTAATACTAATAGATTTGCTGTCAGCATTTGAAACTAGGAAGTTAATTTGAAAAGAATGGTGATACTTCCAATGAACCTTCGGATGATCCTCATTCAGTACTTGCCTTAACATCAGGTAATTTCCCTAACAAGTAGTTTCTGCTTCTTAATTATGAAAATAATTCTGTTATATAATCTTTCTGTTCAATGTAGTATTTTTATCTGCTTAAGATGCTTGTCATGAGAAACTTTATTAAATGCTTTTTGGAACGTTAGCCACGCTATATATTTCCGAAAACATCTCTGCACATCTTATTCTCAAAGGAGGTTTTTCTCCTTTGAATCATGCGGGAGGAAAATCTATGGATGCTGGACATCATATTGGTCGTCAAGCATATTGATTTATGTTTCCAAAGGAAAAATAAGATTTCAAATTGTTTATCTTAATGAAACTATTCAGCCTGTTTGGTTGTGTCTACAAAACATATTTTTCATAGAAAAAATAAGCTATCTAGTTGGATATTGTTAATTTGTTTTTAAGGCATCATGTAAAGATTAGGTGGTTTTGTTTAGTTGAGAGAGATACTCCTATCTTCTCATATTCAGGATTACTGTTTTGATCAGGTTATTTGTAGGAGGGGACAAGGATGATCAATGAGGGTAGGACCGTGTATGTTGGCTACATGCATTTTAGCAAGGCGTTTGATAAAATATCCCTTGGTAGGCATATCCAGAAGCTTAAGATGCATGGGATTCCCAGTGACTTGGTCGTATGGATTCAGAACTGGTTCATAAGTTCATAAATTATAGGCGCATCATTAGGCCATTCAGCCCATCAAATTTACCCCACCATGCAATCATAGCTGATCTATCTTTCCCACTAAACCCCATTCTCCTTCCTGTTCCCCATAACTCCTGACACCCACGATAATCGAGAATCTGTCAATCTCTGCCTTAAATATATCCATTGACATGGCCTCCACAGCTTTCTGTGGCAATGAATCCCTCATTCATGTCCCAGTGCATAAAACCCTCCTAAACAACTTCAGTATTAATGGAGCTCCTGGAGGGTTTTGGGAATAGACAAGAAGAAAAAGACTGTTTCATTCAAGTATTACATCGTTAAACATAAATATTTCAGACACATGTAAACAATATGTTGATACATTTTTCCTGTGCTGCCAAGACATGGGGTCGGGAATGTGTGAGGTTTCACTATTGAATGGAAGAGACGTGCTGGATAAAATTGATGATCTTTGCTCATTTTCTTATGTGGTCGTACATAACAAATTACCTTGATTATTCGGACAGTTTAATGCAGTGTTATTAACTCAAATTGTACACACAAAAACACTGTATAATTATTTATAAACTATGTCATCTTGTTCCCAACATTTGTTTTTTTTAATTTCATGAAGCATCTCCTGATCCCATTGGCTAGTATTTCATCTTCTGAATATATTCATCAAAACCCTGATGTTTCATCAAACAATGGCAAAATACAGATATTTTAACAGTTGAAACAAATCCAAAAGCACAACTGTCAATGCATTTAATTGATTGTGGAGTCTTGTTCATTCTCAAGAATTTGTTCCACCATTGTTGTCTTGCAAACATTTGCCAAGGTTTATTTCCGTATCTTGGATTTAACCATTAGGATAGTCCTTAAAATCACAACCTCTTTGATAAACTGCCAATGTTCTTCCCTAATGTGTTCTTCTGTGGCTCGGTATCAACTTTTTTATTAGATAATGCTCCTGTGAAACGCATTAGAATATTCTTATTACGGGAAAGTGGGCAGAAAAATGGAAGCTATTGTTATTTAAATTACTGAGCACAGATATTTATGCTAATGAACTATCCAATTAGTTTCTAATATAAGATTGGTGTTCCATGCTTGTCACGTGTTGCATTTGCAATTTTGAATGCCTTATGCTGCATGAGTTGCCTATCATCTGCATGGGCCACTCATAGACTACCTAAAGTAAGTAAAGACAATTTTAATGAATCAATGAATTGAGTTAACACCAACCACACCCGTTCACAATAGTTCTACTTTATACCACTACCTCATCCACTCCCTACGCATTAGGGCAATTTTATAGAGGGCCAATTAACCAACATTGGGAGGACACAGTGACGCAGATGGTAGAGCCCTGGGTTTGATCCCGACCTCAGGTGCTATATAGGTGGAGTTTGCATGTTCTCCTTGTGACTGTGTGGGATTACTCTGGGTGCAAGTTTTCTCCTGCATCCCAAAGATGTGCAGGTTTGAAGGTTAATTGGCCTCATTAAATTGTCCCGAGTGTTTAGTGAGTGGATGAGAAAGTGGGATAACACGGAACTAATGTAAGCAGGTGATCGATGGTCGGCATGGACTCAGTGGGCCGAAGGGTCTGTTTTCTTGCTGATCTTGAAAACGCAAACAAACCAACGTAGTCACAGGGAGTGTGTAGGAAGGAACTACAGATGCTGGTTTGCACTGATGATGGACACAAAATGTTGAAGTAACTCAGTTACAGGCAGCATGTCTGGAGAGAAGGAATAGTGACGTTTCAGGTCAAGACCCTTCTTCAGACTATGAGTCAGGGGAAACTGGAGATGTGGAAAGGTACAAAGAGAATGTAAGGTGTGAAAATGAAAGATCAAAGCAGATGATGATCAAGGAAGTGTAGAATGGTTCATTGTTGGCTGAGTGGAAGATGACAACGAGGCAACAAAGGTGACAAACAGTAAAATTAATCAGGAGGACAATTAAACTAGTCAGAAACTAGGGTGGGCAAGGGGGAGAGGGAAAGCAAGGGTTACTTGAAGTTAGAAACACGCAATATTCATACTGCTGGGTTGTAAGCTGCTCAAGTAAAATGTGAGATGCTGTTCCTACAATTTGCATTTGGCCTCATTCTGATAGTGGAGGATGCCCAGGACGGAAAGGTAAGTGTGGGAATGGGAGGGGGAGTTGGTGTGTAACAACTGGGAGATCACTTAGGCCTAGGCAGACTGAACGAAAGTATTCAGCGAAACGGTTGCTGAGTCTGCGCTTGGTCTCGCCAATGTATAGGAGTCCACACCTGGAACCGTGGATACAGCAGATGATGGTGGAGAAGGTGCAAGTGAACCTCTGCCTTACATGTAAGGACTGTCGGGGTCCTTGAATGTAGTCGAGTTGCTTCCCCTGCAGTTGCAGGGGAATGTACCTGGGGAGGGGGTGGGAAGGGTGGGAAGGGATGAGTGGGGATCGAACGGTTTCTGCGGAAAGCGGAAAGGGTTTGCAGTTGAGAAGATGTGGTTAGTGGAGGGATCCTGTTGGAGTTGCCACAAATGTCGGAGGATAATGTGCCGTACGCGACGGCTGATGGGCTGAAAGGTCACAGTGAGAGTGTACAAGCTTATTATTCAGTGATGAATTGCCATTAGGATTTGAGAAATTACAATAGCATAATGATGTGGCTGATGCTGCAACTTCTCTAAGTTATGAACATTATCCTGCAAACTCATACCTGTCTTGGTGGCCAACATGTCAAAAGATCTGGTAATGTATGTCCTCTGGTGCCTAGTGCTGGGTTTCTGATAAAATAGATGTTCTGCTTACTGAGCAGGTAATCCCTTCATACAGTTGTTTCCATAGCTGCTCATTTGATGCCACTCTCATCAAAACAATGTTGTCCACTGGCTTGGTCTTGCTTGTTGACTCACAGATCTCTGGATCAGAAAAGTCTGGCCTTGAGTAAGCAAGAAATCAGTAGGATCTGTGCTATCTTGTTTGTGTGTCAGTCTCTCATTTGTCCTGCCATGTGAATAGGACATGGATCTACAATAACCTATACCTAATGTGATAAATACAGTATATGCATGTCTTTCAAAACACAACTTATTTTTCTATTCTGACAAGAAAAATACAAACTCAAAATCTCAACAGGTCAGGCAGCATCTGTGGAGGGAATGGACAGATAGCATTTCAGGTTGGCACCCTTCTTGCAGTAGGGGTGGAAAAACGGGAAAAGAGAGGTGAAGGTGGAGCAAAGCCTGGCAAGTGATAGGTCGTTATAAGTAAGGGTGGGTGGGGATTGAATGGTGGATGGCAGGACCAAATGGTTAGAGGTGAAAAGGAGACAAAAGGATGAGGAAAGATGAGGAGGTGGGAAATGTAAAGCCGGAGGGAGGGATGTGGATGGAAAGTGACGAGCGGAAGTGAAAAGAGGAATGGGGTGGGGAATAAAAGGAAAACATGCAACTTCAGACTTGAGGATGGGAATTGATTGTACGAAGGAGGCGAGAAAAGCAGAGTGCCTGGGGTGATGGGAGATGGTGGAGAGATGTTTGTGCATTGGTGTGCGGGAATAATTACCTCAAATTAGATAAATCAATGCTCATACCTGTGGATTGTAAGCTATCTAAGCAGAATATGCAATGCTGTTCCATCAGTTTGTGTGTGGTCCCATTCTAACAATGAAGTAGGCCAAGGTCAGGAAAGGAAGTTAAAATATTTGGCAAACCAGGAAAACCAGCGGGGTTCGGCGGTCAGAGCGCAAGTATTCTGCAAAATGGTCGCCTTGCCTTTGTTTTGATTTTTTCCTTCCTTTGACTGCACCATCTTTAACCAGTTTTGTTTATTGTATATCAATTTATTGAAGCAGACCACTGTCATTGAGGAAATGTCATTCTGTACAATAACTATTATGCAAAAGTGTTTTGATTGGAAAAGTTCTGGGGGGGTTTGGTTCACTAGGAGTTAAGTTAATCTGAGCGTTAGCATTTCCAAGTGTGTTTGGAAATGAAACTAGATTAAGTGGAGACATGTTTGCTACTTCTCTGTGGATTTCTTTGGCTCTGTGGCCAGCCTGCTTGTGGGATCAGAGAAGGAAATATATAGAGTTAAATTTCCACAGCTACTGTATATATCTTTGTGTGGCCAGATTACTCTCTTTCCTGCTTGTGGTTATGTATTGATAACTCCTGCAGCATTTCCTTCAGCTCACAGCTGGTTTTAAATTATCATTAGAATTCCTCCAGGTTCCTCGTGGCATGCTGGGACACGAAGCCCCGTTAATTTTATGCGTGAAGGTCAAAATTTTGCCTGTACAGTACAGCTGTCTGATCTCCATAATGTTGATTTATTTTGAGCCAAATGTGTTCCAACTTTGGGTTTATCCACAAATGTCATTCTTTTTTTCTGGGAAATCTGGGAATGTGATTCACTTAATTCAAAAATAAAGTAGATCCAATTGTGCTTTGTAGTTCCCCTGTTTTAATGCCACCATGCATTGTGTTACTTTAACTTTAAAATGATTTTGGCATTGAAAGAAATTTATTTTTTCTTAAAATATTATGCACTATTCCCCTGAAAAAGAGCAGGAGATAAGCAACCAACTTCCACACTTTACAATAACCTTCATCATTATTTGTTAGAAATACAATGCAATAATACTTTATTAGCCAAGTATGTTTCGCAACATATGAGGAATTTCATTTGCCAAGTCAGTCATACAAATAGAAAGCAACGGAACACACAAAATACATTTTAACATAAACATCCACCACAGCAACTCCTCCACATTCCTCACTGTGATGGAAGGTGAAAAAATGTTCAATATCTACCCTTCTGTATTTTTCCATGGTCAGGGGCCTCGAGCCTTCCGTTGACGGGACGATCTTGTCTCCCATATCCGGCGGCGTTTCAGCCCTCCGCATCGGGGCGATCAGCTACTGCATCGGGGGGATGTTATCTCCTCGCGCCGGTGATCGACATCGGGTCGGGGCTGGTCGAACCTCTGTTTCCTTGGAGCTTCCTAACTCGGCTTCTCCTGAGACTGCGAGCTCTCGATGGTAAAGTCCGCAGGCCAAGGATCAAGGCCGATGTTAAGTCCATGCTCCTTGGTGGGGCTCAAAGTCAATCTATGCAAGCCTCCAGCTCCATCGATGTTAGGCTACAGAGCGACTGGAGATACGATCCGGAAAAGAATCCAGCAAGGTAAGAGATTGAAAAAAAGTTTCCCCTGACCCCCTCCCCTTCCCCCACATAAAACAAAATGGAGAACATTTACGTAAACTTTTAAAACACACTAAAAATAACAAAAAAAGACGAAAAAACAGACAAACTGTTGGCGGGACTGCCAATTGTGCAGTGCCCCTGGTATTACGTGCCAGGAGTACTTAAGTCTCTTCTACTATTATCTCATTTGCATTGATTAATTTCTTAACCTTTTCAATCAAACGTTAAAGAAACAGGAAGTTATGGCCATAAATAAATGCTATGTTGATCTGTTTCTCAATTGACAATTGTGTATTTATTCCTTCAAGTACTGTGCTGACATTCAAAATGTTTGAATGGAATTTCTCCATAAGAGGTTGAATCAGTCGTGTGGCTCAAGATGTCCAAGTTAATCCTTGTCTTTTAGCAAACTAAAGGGGTGGGAGATTGCAACCTACACGTGGCCCGCCCTGTTTTGACGAATGCAATCAACCTGGCATGCACAATCAAGTAAGATCAAATAGAACAAGTTGTCCGACAACTTTAGGCTGTGCATGCCATACGCAAGAAGAAGAAGCAAACTAAAAATAAGCAGAAGATTAAATGTCTGATATTCTATGTGCGGATACATTTTTTACCTTCCAATCTGCTTCCTTTCAACTTATTAGAAACACAAATTAGATGGGTATGCAGTCTAGTACTACTTCTGGCACACTTGCTCTATTATAGTCAGTAATGTTAAGGGAGCATGTTATCCTGAAGGTGACATTTGAAAGGAGTGCAGGTATGTTATGTTTCAAATATGCATTCTTTCCCTGTAGTGTGGCCTCCAGAGAAAAAGTAACAATCATTTTTTTTTCTAATTTCTATGTCCTGTTTTATGCAGCATTTTTCTAGTTATCCATTTTTCTTTCATTTTATTTTAAAGCAAGGACTCAATATTCAAACACAAAGACTCAATATTTCAGGACTTTTAGGTCCATCAATATTAAGGAAACTACAGCGATTTGCATCAGCACCTGTTTTCCTTTAGGTTTCTAACTTTTAAACATTAATGAAATGTTATGACTGAGGTGCATGGTTACCATATGTATGTGTCTATTGACACCATTTTGTCAGAGAGGGAGGGGGGCCATCATTTATTATAGGACTGAAATATGCAGCAAAGTCCATTTACTCAAAAGCGACTATCTGAGCAGCATCCATGCAAATTGTTTGTTTGATCTTCATACCATTGCAATAAGAATGTATGACTGGGGCCATCTTGGCAGTATAACCTCTAACGGAAAATGTAGTGAGTGGAGGAAAGTTATGGAACTGCATATACTGTATGCACAGACAAAGACTCACGCTATTATTTGTGGCTTCAGTGTTTCAATGTAAAACTTGATTTCCACAAGACACTGTGCAGTGACATTACTCCAGCACAGACTGGTATATTGCCTGCTCTTTTAAGCTGAGTAAATGGTAATTCGATGTGGTGTATCTCAACTTTCATAAAGCCTTTGACAAGGTCCCACACAAGAGATCAGTGTGGAAAATTAGAGCACATGGTATTGGGGGTAGTGTATTGACATGGATAAAGAACTGGTTGGCAGACATGAAGTAAAGAGTGGGAATTAACGGGTCCTTTTCAGAATGGCAGGCAGTGACTAGTGGTGTGCCGCAAGGCTTGGTGCTGGGACCCCAGTTATTTACAATATATATTAACGATTTAGACGAGGGAATTAAATGTAACATCTCCAAGTTTTCAGATGACACAAAGCTGGATGGCAGTGTTAGCTGCGAGGAGGATGCTATCAGGCTGCAGGGTGACTTGGATAGGTTGGGTGAGTGGACAGATGAATGGCATATGCAGTATAATGTGGATAAATATGAGGTTATTCACTTTGGTGGCAAGAACAAGAAGGCAGATTATTATCCACATTGCAGGTTGTGCAAGCCATACGCAACCTGCAGGTCTCGTTGCACCTCCCCATACCTGGGGAGGTGCAACGAGACCTGGGTGTGGCTGTACACCAGTCACTGAAAGTAAGCATGCAGGTACAGTAGGCAGTGAAGAAAGAAAATGGCATGTTGGCATTCATAGCAAGATAATTTGAGTATAGGAGCAAGGAGATCATGTACAGGGCCCTGGTGAGACCACACCTGGTGTATTGTGTGCAGTTTTGGTCTCCTATTTTGAGGAAGGACATTCTTGCTATTGGAGTGCAGCGTTGGTTCACTGGGTTAATTCCCTGCATGGTGGGACTGTAAATATGCTCTTCTAAAGCTTACCCCTCTAGTCTAGTTCAGTAGAAAACACTGAGTCAAGCACTGGAACAACTAAACTTTATTTTTAGATTGAACAGCAAATTCCCCTATACGATACCTAAACCACCATTGGTTTGATCCTTATATCTGCATGGCCAAGCCCTTCAGTCTCGTGCAAACAGACACACTCCAAAAGGTCACGCAGTCCCAAGCGTTCCTCCAGAAGATCGACATCGATCTAAGATGGAGCCACCTTTTATAGGTCCATGAACCTTGAGGGGCCATACTACATAGGGGTTGTCTCTTTACAGTCCAATCAAACATATTAATTACATCAATACATGATTGACAGTTCCCGAAGCCAATTACATAGTCTCCCATACATTGTTACTTGGAGAAGCATCTGGAAGGAAGCTAACTAACTGAATAATCCAACATTTACCCTGGAACTCAAAACAATTCTGGCAGGGCTTAACATTTTGGCCAATCAACAAACAGCAGGGTAACTGTCTTGCAACATTATTTACATTATTTACAATTCCTTTGCAGCAATCCAACCATATCAATGCATTTAAGTTTATTTACAGAGTTTTAATACATATTATCAATTAAGGGGAAATGAGGAGAACACCTGGATCTTTCACCATCCTGCATATCATTCTGATGCTCAGACTGGTCGGCTCGATCCACAGCTTGTAAATTTCCACTGACAAAGGTTAAACAATTCTGACAAATGTAGGGATTCTCAATTTTATGGTGTCTTTAATTTGGTCAATGTTAACAGGAGTGACATATGATGCAAGAATGGGTTGACTGGGCTTGTGTTCACTGGAATTCTAGATGAGTGGGGATCTTATAGAAACATATAAAATTCTTAAGGAATTGGACAGGCTATATGCAGTAAAAATGTTCCCGATTTTGGGGGAGTCCAAAACCAAGGGTCACAGTTTAAGAATAAGGAGTAGGCCATTTAGGACAGAGATGAGAAAACCTTTTTCACCCAGAGAGTTGTGAATCTGTGGAATTCTCTGCCACAGAAGGTAGTGGAGGACAATTCACTGGACGTTTTCAAGAGAGAGTTAGTTTTAGCTCTTAGGGCTAATGGAATCAAGGGATAGGGGGAAAAAGCAGGAATGGGGTACTGATTTTGGATGATCAGCCATGATCTTATTGAATGGCGGTGCTGGATCGAAGTGCCGAATGGCCTACTCCTGCATCTATTTTCTATGTTTCTATGTTGATGCGGTGTAATTTTTCCGAAATTGAGGAGCAATCCAATTTTAAATTTACCCTGGGTAGATCATATTGAAGATCTTTTATGGGCAGAAGGCAGGAGAATGTTGTTAGGAGGGAGAGATACATCAGCCATGATTGAATGGTGGAATAGACTTGATGGGCCAAATGGCCTAACTCCACTCCTATCACATGATCTTATGATCTTTTTTCTGGGTGAGATGACACCAGATGTAAAAGTGGACTGGGCACATTCATGTGCTTTTCATGTAAGCGCGCCTCATGTTTCTCAGTGTCATGTATGTATCAAATTATGTCTGCAGAGACATTACAGTTTTTTCTCAGCAATCAAATTATGACCATTGTAAAACAGTCACAGTAGATTAGTTTGTTGTATTCACTCTTGGGACTCTTATACCAGAGGGAGACTTTTGTATAGGAAGGAACTGCAGATGCTGATTTACACTGAAGATAGGCACAAAATACCAGGGTAGGCAACTCAGCATGACAAGCAGCATCTCTGAATTTAAGGAATGGATGACGTTTTGGGTCGAGACCATTCTTCAGGAACTCTTGTAGCCCACCTTTCATTTTCTTGACAAATCTTCTGACTCTTTGGGAGACAAACCTTCTTCTTGGCATGCAACATGTTGACAAGGAATTGTTCGCCAGTTTGGAGTGAATGTGGGACATGTCTCCGTCTGTTCTGCAACCTGTTTGTTCCAAGGCAACTAAAGACTGCATTGCTGTTGTCCCACGTGGAGTGTGCCTTTAAGGGCTGATGCCTTCATCTGATTGCTGTGGAACAAGGTATCAGGTGTCATGATGGTCCCGTCTAACTATTTGTTCTTGGGTGTAAATCACCCCTACACCATATTAACACCTCAAAAGGAACTGGATTCCCGCTTCAAGGCATTTACATTCCCAAAATGGACGGATTAGCTATTTCTTTTGTCTATAACTCACCAATATTAAACATAATATAATATCAAGGAACTGTAAATCCTGATTTATACCAAAGATAGACACAAAATGGTGGAGTAACTCAATGGGTCAGGCAGTAGCTCTGGAAAGAGTTATTAAACAAAATATATAAAGCATAATGTAAGCACAATGATCTTGTAGCACCATTGAAAGTCAATTATAGTGGTTATAATATCAAGGTGTATATTTTGTTAACATGTTTTTCTTACATCTTTGCTCAAAACCTATGTGAACTGAGAAACAACATAGGGTAAGGTGATTTTTAGCGGGGACTCTGCAATATTCAAGCTCCATCCAAGCTGCAATATTCCCCACACTTCAAAAGAATTCCATTAGCTTTTATAGTGTGTGTATAAAAGAGGTTGGTAAATGACCTTGTATGTAATTGTTTAGTATTTAAAGAGCAGTGCATCAGTACAAAGATCCTCTGTTGGCCCTCGTCAGGTCACATGACCCCGAAGGTTAAAGATAGACACAAAAAGCTGGAGGAACTCAGCGAGTCAGACGGCATCTCTGGAGAAAAGGATGAGGAGGTGATGTTTTGAGTCGGAAGGGTCTCGACCCAAAATGTCATCTATTCCTTTTCTCTAGAGATGCTGTCTGTTACTCTAAGTTACTCTAGTTTTTGGTATCTATCTTTGGTTTAAACTAGCATATGCAGCTCCTTCCTACACATGATCCCCAAAGTTGTCTTGAATTAGCAGGTTGGCTATCCAAGGATTTAAAGCAAGCCTGGTATCATTGCAATAAAGTCACAAGACCTTGATGAAATGCTGAGTAATCTTCTACAGGATTTCCAGTAGAATGATAAAATCAGTGATGTGGGTTTGAATTTCACATATTTCTATTTTTGCACTCACCAACAGCCAAGCAACTTGGTGGATTATTGAAATTATCTGTGTGAGGAAATGAATATCTGCTAATGTGCTCAGTCAATTAATACAGTGTGAGTAAAGAGATGCGGGATGTGGTATCTGTGGTTTGGGAGCTGGAGTATTGATTTACTTCCAGATTGGTGATTGATGGATTTGTTCATATTTGTACATGAATCATGTTGTTGGGAAGTATGGTAGAGCAAACAGAAATACTGTCTGGCGCACGTATTGAAAAAAGGTCGATTGCAATGTTGGTCAGTGTTCAATGTTGATTGAACAACAACACTAAACACTTGAACCTTAATAATGCACTTAATGCCAGAGTCTGAGGAGTTTGTAATCTCGATTGTAATCATGTATTGCCTTTCCACTGACTGGATAACACGAACCAAAAGCTTTTCACTGTACCTCAGTACACGTGACGATAACCTAAACTGTAAACATCCAGAGCTCTGTAATAACCAGTTTCAAACAGGCACGCATCTTTTAGAAATCATTATATTTAAGAATACAGAATGAGAAGAGCAGGACCACCTGCCAGCAGGTAGATGCGGAAGAGAAGAACCCTTGGCAAGAGGCCATTGCCACCAAGGCTCTTCCAGAAAAGGACACAAAGTGCTGGAGTAAAACAGCAGGTCAGGCAGCATCTCTGGAGAACATGGATAGGTGACGTTTTGGGTCGAGATCATTCTTCTTCAGAAGTCTGATTTCTGAAGTTTCTGAACCCGAAACGTCACCTATCCATATTCTCCAGAAATGCTGTCTGACCTGCTGTTACTCCATCATTTTGTGTCCTTTTGTGTATTAATCGGCATCTGTAGTTCTTTGTATTTACAAGGTTCTTCCAGGTCATTGTCCTACAACCACATACAAAAATAAAATAGTAGCATCCCACATTTTAGTGAAGAGTTTACACTGCAATATTTCATAAATGTCAGCTGACCAGCAGAACAAAAAGTTGTCTGGCCATAAAGATCATGATCACCACCCTCTAAAGTGGAAGATGCATAGCATAACTACTTAAAGTGGCAATGTGCTGAAACTCTTGATAGGTATCTGCCAAACAAAGTAATTTTGAAATGTTACCTTTGCAATATATGCAATAAGATTGCATATACAATATATGCCAAATTGCACACAGAGAGCTCCCATAAATTGCTTTGTGACAATAACCACTTAGTCTGACTTTAGTGCTGTGACTGAACGGTCACATATTAACAGAGCATCTGAATGACCTGCAGGACAATGGAGCTAATGCTGACTGTGGGATTAAATTGGAAGCTCCTTCTATACGAGCACAGGACTCAGAAGGCTGAATGGTATCCTGTGTTATAAACATTCTGCTAATTATTTTCTAAGATTCATCTCTATCTCAAATCATGCTTCTATGATGTTTTATTACGATCGTGTCGAAAATTGGGCAGAACAGTAGTATAGCTGTTAGAGCTACTGTCTCACAGTGCCAGAGACCTGGGTACAATCCTGACCTCGGATACTATTTGTGTAAATTTGCACATTCTCATTGTGACAATGTGAGTTTCTTCTGAGTGCTCTGGTTTCCTCCCACATCCCAAGACATTGGGATTTGTCGGTTAATAGGTCTTTGTAAATTTCCTCTTATCTGTTGGGAGTGGATGTGAAAATGGGATAACATAGAACTAACGAGACCAGGTGATCGATGGTCGGCATGGACTCCGAGGAGCAAAGGGTCTGTTTTCATGCTGTATGTTTCAATTGGATTCAATTAAAAATGATGATATCCACAGCTTTCTACATCCACGTCAAGTCCTCTTCAGCAGGTTATATCCAGGCAAACCTGAACTATTGACATGACTGGTTTTATCCTGAAGTAGTGAAGCAGCTTACACACATTTAGTACCAGCTGGATGCTGAAATCAAAATGATGACCAGGCAGAACAATTTTGTACTTGGTTTGTATCAAGTCAAATGGTTGAGGATTGATTCTGCATCACAAACCTCAAACCTATTTCAGTATTATCCATATCATCCTTCTTATTCTTGCATTGCCAGTATGAAATCCTTCTCCTATGAATTCCTGGTGAGGTGGATTAGAGTGTCCAATCTGTCCTTTGTCATTAGCAACTTCCAATCCAATGTTATCATTTCCCAGGTGGAAGTGATAGGATATGAAAGTGTTATCACAGTGATGTGGAACAAGATAATGAGTGACAAAGATGTAATAAGGGCATGGGAGAGCTGTCAAGAGTTTCAGCACATTGGCACATTAAATAGTCTCGCTATGTATTTCAAAAATAGTTGACTGTCACCTTGCTGCTGCTACACACAGACAACCACCAAAGCACTCAGACAACAACATACCTGGCTGGCAAATACACATGTGTTCCTGTAACTTTGAAGCACATTTTTTCAGCAGCACAGGTATCATTCTTAACTTATTGCAGGCTAGCGCCATCAACATCAATAGCAGCACAACTCCTGCAGCACACAAATTGACAGGTTCATGAAGGAAAATAAAAATCCTGTCTAGGAAACAACGGCAGATGCTGGTTTACACCGAAGATCGACACAAAATGCTGGAGTAACTCAGCGGCTCAGCAGCATCTCCGGAGAAAAGGAATAGGTGACGCTTCGGGTCGAGATCCTTCTTCAGACTCACGTTTTGGGTTGAGACTCTTTCAAAAAAGTCATCATGCTTTATGGCCAGAACTTGAATACTTCAGTTTGTATTTTTGCCTCAATTCTGAGCTCATTTGTTTTTTTGTTGATCTGTGTTTGGCGGTATTGGTTATTTCCAATCAGTAAAAAGACTGGAGGTGCATTGACTTTTAGTCGCTAAACAAAATTGATTATAATAATGATTGATATGTTCAGGCTTTTTACCTTAATTATTTCTCTGACACAATCGTCATTTCTTTCATGCAATTTCATGCAGTAGTCGATATGAGCATTTTAAAAGCCATTTGTAGCATTTTTAAAGTGAACACTCATTTTTATTGGTGAAATTAAACAATTTCCCAAGCAGACATTTGGGGGATAAGTTGGACAAAATTGGAAGAAGAAATAACGGTAAGTTACAGCCATCACCTTCCTGGGGTGTCTGGATCGACCAGCAAACTGACACCCCTTTCCTCGTCCATCCACCTTTGTTCCGAAGAGGGGGCATCCTGCAGCTAAGCTTGATGTGCTGCATTACAAATGGTGGCGCTTAAATTGTACAGATGGTGAATTCACAGTTTTGTGGTTCCAAAGATTAATTGTTTGACACTCCTTTGGTTTCAAGAATAGGTCCATGAAGATATTCAGCGCTAATATGCAGTAGTTCCTTGTTTAAATTTAGGAGGGTGGGAAATTGGATTGCAAAAGATACAATTTGTAATGTTATCTCCTCATCTGTTTTCAAATAGATTAGACATGTTAAAGATACACACATACTTAATGTTCTTGTCTATTAGGGCACAATCACATGCAGCGACCATAAAATGTACCATTTAACAAACAGCCACCAAATGCTCACATATGTCACAGAACATATCTGAGGTAATCTGAACATGCAAAGAAAAATAAACATTTCTATCCAAAGAGCACTTACTGATCGTTAGCATAGGACTTCTATATATTCCTTTCAGTGGAGCTTACGTGGTATACATGGATAACGTGTTGAAAATACATTTCAAGCTTTGTACATTGATAAAGATCTCCAAGATCAATATATTTATCTATGCACCAAATAAAGTAGGAAATTTAGGGCAGCACAGTGGCACAGCAGTAGAGTTGCTGCTGATATGCCTGACAGCGCCAGAGACCTAGGTTCAATCCTAACTCCAGGCGCTGTCTGTACGGAGTGTGTATGTTCTCCCTATAATCACTTGGATTTTCTCCAGATGTTCCGGTTTCCTCCCACACTCCAAAGACTTATAGGTTTGTGGGCTAATTGGCTTTGGCAAAATAATAGATTGTTCCTATGGTGCAGGGTAGTGCTATTGTACAAGGTGATTGCTGATTGACATGGACTCAGTGGGCTGAAGGGCCTGTTTTTGCACTGTATCTCTGAAGTCTAATTTCTCTAAGTGAACATAACTGGTGCAACCGAATCTCATTTACAGACAAGAAGATTACTTTAAGACTACTTCACTGCAGCACTGGTGCCAAACTATACATCTGATAAATAACAAACAACATAAAATAAGACAATGGCACCCCAGTGCTTTTTGATATCCTTCCACAGTTGGTAAGTTACCAATGTGTCCTTTGAAAATGCCCTTCAAAATCTGGTCTTTCAACCTTAAATCAAATATGTGGTAACCTTCCAAATCCAGCTTTACCACCTTCCACAGTTAATATAAACACAGTATTTTGACTTTGCCTGAATTCTGTTGCCTCTGCGATTCAGTGATGGCAGATTTGTTCTTGCATTGTTTGAGAAGTGACAATGGCACAGGAGTCAATTATATTAAAGAATTGAATAAACATGGACCTGGCATTAATTATGGAACCAAATTATAGGCATAGATAGTGCAATCTTACTTTGCATGATGTTTATTTTAGTGAAAAAATAGTACTCAAAGCTGTATTGATACAAACTTTTTAAATTATGCTTTCAGTTCTTCTTCTGCATGCAAGTTTACTTCTGATCATATTTTCCTGAAATATCATTAAATTACACTAAGGGAGAAACAGTGAACAATAAAGACCCTTCATCCTGCTTTCATTTTCGGAGACACGTGAGTGATTCCGTGAAGAAGCCCTGCCAGTGCGCCTGCGAATCATTACGTCCGACGCGCTTGGCGCACCGACAGGCTGGAGTATGCAGCTCCACCAGCGGCAAGTAAAACACCCGCAGATAAGTGTTTTAAACTTGCTGCGGTTTGCTTAGGTCCCGTAAGGCTGGTTGCAGGAACCAGCAGGGACACTTCCAAAAAGGGAAAAAATTAACAGAAAGTAAGGCGAGGGTGCCGCCTATAAAAGTAAAACCTGCCCGTGGGACCGCGGTCAGCGGGAGACGCCAGCTCCAGAGCCGCCGGCAGTACAGCCAGCGGCAGCAACGCAGGTGCATCACACCATGATTTGAGGGTATCAGAGATACATAATAAAAATCTCAAGTCTATTAAAACGTCCTACTAAAAAATGGACAAAGTATAATTAAAACATGTTCGGTACACGGAAATGTTTCACGTTTCTTTATTTGAACTTGCTTATGCAAAAAGTAAAAAGCATTGTCGGGAGGAAAGGCCAAGAGTAACTTATCCAGGCCCATCGACTCTGATAAGTCAGGTCAGAAAGACTCCCCTCCTACCAACAATAAGGTTAGGGGATGTCTGCATGAGATGGAACACCTCCTAAAGGAAAGGCTACAACCATGAGGTGTTCCAGTCAGGGGTATACCCCAGGGTTCCTCAGTAGCAACCTCTACCAGAGGTCCGTATAGTGCAAGAACCAGATGCCTACAAATCTGCATGGGGACCCATACCAGCAGCGCCATGTCATAGGCTGCATGATACCTCCCTTGGGCAAGAGCCTGGAGAGCCAAGGCAGCAAGAGTCTGACCCTGAAGTTGGTGTTACTGCAGAAGAGCATACACCAAAGCACACGAGCTTTGTTCCAGGTGTGCCGGATGTCGCATGTAAATTCGCCATACCGGCTGGAACTGGTGAAGAAATGGAGCAGCGCCATGTTAGGGCTGCATGATACCTCCCTTATGCATGAGCAGGGAGAGCCAGGGCTGTATGATACTACCCCTGAAGTTGGTGGTATAGCACAGAAGCAGGCCCCAAAGCCAAGAGCTTAGCTCCCGGTTGCTGGACGTGGCATGTAAATTCGTCATGCGGCAGGAACTGGTAAGGCAAAGAATTTGGCCAGAAACATTAATTACATGACCTCTCACCAGTTCCAAGAATTAACAATGGATGAACGATATGAGACACCTGTAAAGTGTGCATCACTCAGAGAGCCCACTGTAAACCAGTGCATCTGGGGGCAACTGGGTGCAACCATGCGATTGCATGAACCGGGCTACAGAACGCCTTAAAACTAATCGGATCAGGTATAGCAGCTTTGGGCGGTCAGTCAAAGGGGCACCACTATCAAACTCACAGCAGACATGTTAGCCTGCTGTGTAACGCCCACTTTGAGAGCAAACTGCCTGACGGAAAACGCCATCAAGCCAACTTGAATCTGAAATTTGCAGCACTGTGCAGATCATCCAACATAGCCATCAAACGTTGTTTGGTGAGGTTCTGGCAAAGCAAGTCAATAACTCAGATGACGAGGCAAAGACTGTGCATGATGCCGCCTCGTTAACCATACCCCTTCAGATGGGTCACAAACGCTGGGGTGGGGCAAGCTCCCATTGATACGCCATTGGAATGCACAGATAACACAATTCCAGCCACAGCAGCAAATGCAGTATGCAAGTGGCATTAATCCTACAAATGTATTTGGAATCGTTGGGGCATTTTCCCAGAAAAGCGTACTATTCGACAAATGTGTGACTTGCATGTTAGCTCCAGATTGACAATACCACAGCAATTGCACATATTAATTACAAGGGCGGAATTACGTCATTATCATGTGATAATCTGTAAATCGTAAATTTAAAGACAGCATAGAATGGATATTGAATCCAAAATATTTTTTCAAAAAGATTGTCACCCACTATGGATTGCCAGACATAGATCTGTTGCATCCATATTAAATCACCAGTTACCTAAATATGCCTCATAGGAACCGGATTGAGGGGCAGTAGTGGTGGATACATTCCCGCTACATTGGAGAGGTACGCTCTTCTACGCTTCCCCATTCTGCCTTATCAGTCAATGTCTCACCAAATTGAGCAAGGCTCCGCTTCAGGCCTCTGGTAGTCCCCGACTGGGCCACACAACCATGGTTACCATTGGTTCTGAGACTAATGACACAGCCATTCATGTTTATTCCCAAATGCAGCACCTTGTTGCTTCACCCTGTGACAGGAAAGAGTCACCCTTTCCATGATCATGTTAATCTGTTGATTGCAGATTCTGACGAGACCTTTCCAGGGGCTTGGACTCCATGGATGTGATAATGCCATTAATAGTGCTAGGACTGCATTATCCTCCTATTTATGGCAGGGGTCGGGACAACATTCTGTCGGATCTCATCCATTGGTGTCATGATTCATGAGAGGTATTTAACAAGAACCCTCCTAGACCTAGATATATATGAATCTGGGAGGTGAGCATAGTTCTCACACTGCTTCGTCAATAGGCTCTGATTACATCTGTTTCCAAAAAACTAACACTTAAACTGGTCATGCTCATAGCGCTCGTTTCAGTGCAACGGGTTCCAGACATTGCAAAAGTTACGACTGGACAGCATTCCTTTTTTGTAAATAATATTACGATTTATGTATATGATCTAATTATACAAGCAGGCCAGGGATGTCCAGGACATAAATGAGCTTTAGAACATACCCCATTGACCAGCGACTATTGTAGTTATGCACCTACGTCAATATTGAGGTCACCAAGCGTCTTAGAGGGTCCAAAACAACAATGCTCATCAGTCACAAAGCCTCATCGAAAGGTGTCGGTGTAGATCATTTCGAGGTGGTTGAAGCAGGTTTGGATTCTGCTGGAGCAGACACTAATGTGTTTTAATCTCACTCCACCATGGCGGTATCAACACCGCAGCGAGGGCACTGGACACCCCTTTAGTCCAAGTCCTTGGGGCCGCAGGATGGTCCAGTGAAGGGATTTTC
This sequence comes from Raja brachyura, assembly GCA_963514005.1. The sequence goes on from OY740783.1 coordinate 51,136,637, forward strand.
AACGGTTATAACAAACCTATCCTCACAACGGAAGGATTAGGGCATGTTATTTTAACCATATAATATAACCATATAACAATTACAGCACGGAAACAGGCCTTCTCGGCCCTTGCAGTCTGTGCCGACCATTTATTTCCCCCAATTTTATTTTGGGTCCCATTTGTAAATTCCCCCTATGGGAGAGGGGTTGTTATTGTTTCTTTTGTAATTAAGACATTAATTTGTATAATGCACACAATGCTCAATACATTATTTGTTTATCCTGTGTCAACCAAAGCAGTGTCGTCTGGAACTGAAATCTACAGCATGAAATCACAGAGCTTTGAAATCTTCACGGAATCATTCATGTGACTCCGAAGTAAAATAGAAAGATTAAACGAGAACTTACCAGTTTGAAGTTTGATCTTTATTTCATGAGGAGTTACGGTGAGCGATTACGTGCCCTCTGCTCCCGGCCCTCATAATCGCTAAGATCATCTGGTAGTTCTAGTCTTCTGAGTCTTACTACATCACTTCGACTATAGTTACTGTGATTTCACGCCGCTGCTTTGAAGATTGACGCGCAGGCGCACTGGCGGGGCTTCTTCACATAATCGCTCACCGTAACTCCTCATAAACTAAAGATCAAACTTAAAACTGGTACGTTCTCGTTTAATCTTACTATTATACTTCATAAAATACATCATCCGCCCTTAAGTCGCACATGATTTATAGAAGCTGTTACATCTGCTGCACAGAACAACCTCAAAACATTTAATTTTAATTCTTCTCAAGAACAAAAGGAAATAAATCACATTCATGCCAAAGAATTAAGAAGTAATATTCTTCTAACTTTGTTATGCCCTTCTCCTCATGGACAAACCTGAATCCTTTAATAACCCAACATCATAATTTGTCGCAAATTCCACATAGAAACATAGAAACATAGAAATTAGGTGCAGGAGTAGGCCATTCGGCCCTTCGAGCCTGCACCGCCATTCAATATGATCATGGCTGATCATCCAACTCAGTATCCCGTACCTGCCTTCTCTCCATACCCTCTGATCCCTTTAGCCACAAGGGCCACATCTAACTCCCTCTTAAATATAGCCAATGAACTGGCCTCAACTACCCTCTGTGGCAGAGAGTTCCAGAGACCCACCACTCTCTGTGTGAAAAATCCCACCATCCCAGGGATCAATCTCGTGAACCTACGCTGCACTGCTTCACATCACCTACATTTCTAAGCATATTAATGGCACAGGATAGTTAGCAAAGTTCGAAGACTAAGAGGGATTGGATACAACTTATTGAAACCGTGCAGAGAAATCTTGAATGCTGCAAAGTTCCAGAAGTTAGTTAGTATTCAAGACGAAAGAGCATTTAGCTATATAATGGCATAATTAGGATGCACCATAGGGAAAACTGTTAATTTCAAAGATTTCTGAAGACTGCCATGCCTCATGCTTTGTCAGCTGTTAAAACTGGGGTAAAGGAAAGAGCGTTCACATCACAGCCCTGTTTCCACCAAATTTTCCACCACCATGCACAAGAAGCGCAAGACATAGGAAAAAAAAAATAGGTGCAGGAGTAGGCCATTCGGCCCTTTGAGACTGCACCGCCATTCAATATGATCATGGCTGATCATCCAACTCAGTATCCTGTACCTGCCTTCTCTCCGTACCCCCTGATCCCATTAGCCACAAGGGCCACATCTAACCCCCTCTTAAATATAGCCAATGAACTGGCCTCAACTACTTTCTGTGGCAGAGAATTCCACAGATTCACCACTCTCTGTGTGAAAATGATTTTCTCATCTCGGTCCTAAAAGACTTCCCCCTTATCCTTAAACTGTGACTCCTTGTCCTGGACTTCCCCAACATCGGGAACAATCTTCCTGCATCTAGCCTGTCCAACCCCTTAAGAATTTTGTAAGTTTCTATGAGATCCCCCCTCAATCTTCTAAATTCCAACAAGTACAAGCCGAGTCTATCCAGTCTTTCTTCATATGGAAGTCCTGCCATCTCAGGAATCAGTCTGGTGAACCTTCTCTGTACTCCCTCTACAGCAAGAATGTCTTTCGTCAGACTAGACCAAAACTGTACGCAATATTCCAGGTGTGGCCTCACAAAGACCCTGTACAACTGCACTAGAATCTCCTTGCTCTTGTACTCAAATCCTTTTGTTACGAATGCCAACATACCATTCGCTTTCTTAACAGCCTGCTGCACCTGCATGCCTACTTTCAATGACTGGTGTACCAAGACACCCAGACAAACATTGTATGCAGATGCCGAGAAGTGTGTTCAGCTCTGGCTGAACAAGTGGACTCGACAAAGAAGCTGTCAAAACTATCAAGGATTTTGTATCTTTGAATCTCCCTGGCATTCAGGAACATTAAAAAAAACACAATCAACTGCCAACTTTAGATATTCATAAAAGCAGTTAGCATTTTAAAACAAAATTGAACAAAAAACAATGAATGCAACATAAATAATTCAAACAAAACTTGAATTTCCTTATCTTCTCCATTCCAACAACTTCCATCCACTGAAATGAATGACCTTGTTTTTGCCCCATCCTGTTCAACTGGTACTGATGAGGACATAGGTTTAAGGTGAGGGGGGAAATATTTAATAGGAACCCGAGGAGATTGGTGGGGGCATACTGGCTATACCACACTTGATCTGGTAATGCTGATGTTTTGGGAAATAAGATTTCCATTTGTGTAGGAAGGAACTGCAGATGCTGGTTTACACCAAAGATAGACACAAAATGCTGGAGTAACTCAGTGGGACAGGCAGCATCTCTGGCGAGAAGGAATGGGTGACGTTTAAGGTTTAGACCCTTCATCAGACTGAAAGTCATGGAAAAGGGAGACCAGAGAAATGTGGAAGGATAAGATGTAAAAATGACAGATCAAAGCAAACAATGATCGAGGAAATGTAGAATGGATCAATGTTAGTTGAGGGGATGGTGACGAGGCACCCAATCAGCAAAATTAATCTGGAGGACTGAGAAACTAGACAGAGAACTCGGGTGGGGGAGGGATGGAGAGAGAGATGGAAAGCAAGGGTTACTTGAAGTTAGATAAATCAATAACAATTCCATTTGCCAGCTCTGATATCTATCATCTTAAATGAGAATTTCTTTTTTTGAAAAGCAGCAATAGAACAAAAATAATGGACTGTGTGTTTAATTTCCTTATATATTGTTCTGGTGTTTGAGCAGGAAATTTACCCTATCGTGAACATTAGCATTAATATTAGAAGTCTGCCTCTGTTTCGAAATGAATCTCTACCATTTGGTGCTGGTCTGCTTCCCTCTGTGTTTTTGAACAAATTGCTTATAATAGTTTTTTTATTGATGTCAGTTACCCTTCAATTGACAAGTGCTGTTTTTTTTTGCTTCAAGTTAGAAAGGAAGACAAATTAAAGAAAGGGTGGAAAATAAGAGATTAAAGCTCTAAAGCGTGGACAGATGAATCCAAGAAGACATGCAAGTCAGGCTCTAGTCACGAGGAACTGCAGTTGCAGGTTTACAAAAAATAGAGACAAAGTGCTGGAGTAACTCAGTAGGTCAGACAACATTTATGAAGGACATGGATAAGTGATGTTTCAGGGGTCGGAATCCTCAAAAATAAGGCTCAAACATTAGGTTCAAACAGAAAGTCTTTTGGTTTAAACCACAACCAGTGAAATAAATAAACAAGCATTTTTTCAGCTGGCTTATTGCAATGTCTTAAACATAATAATTAATTCCACATAAGTTTATAACAGTTTGTAAATGGTCAGGCAAATGATTTACCAACATTTTAAGATCAAGACAGTAAAACTAACAGTGACGCACCTCATGGGAAATTTAAAGATTAGGACAATTCAGGTTTGGATCTCAACACTTTCAAAGGGAAAATCAACTAATCCATTATCATAGTTCAGACTTGTCATTGTTATACTTGGCAATAACAACTGATTTTTTTTCTCAGATATTTAATGTTGCAAACATATTGAAAAAGTGAAAACCAGCGTCATTAATTTACATCAATAACAAAATGTTGATTTTGATCCAAATACAAATGTCTTTTTGGCTATTTATATTCAGCAGGAATAAGTGCAGAAGACACAAAGGCATATGAACACAAATGAGCTCTAATAAAAATGCTAATTAGAAGTAATCTAGAAACACCTTTATTTATTGTTGTAAGCAGACCAAGGAAGGGGGAAGGATCTTAATGGGTTAAGAATCAGATCTGTAGAACTGTCAAGGTCAACATCACTGTTCAGTAGGATACAGTATAAAAAAGACAGTTGATGTCATAGAGTTAGGTTAAACATTGCACGAACACTTGCCTTTAAATAATTCATGCTGCTTCTTGAAAGTGGTTGTATTAATTATTTCCAGCTCACCAATACCAGGGAATGTGGTTCCTGCCTGATTTGAATTGGGAGTAGTAGCAATTGCATAATAACCGTTGAAAAACGAAAACAAATGTATTCATAAGACACAGCATTCACTGTACATGAGGACGGAACTGAATATGCCTGACAGAAAGAAAAGGAAGAAAAAAGTCACCGTGATGTTAGGAGACAGCGTAGCATATCAGAATAAATTATATGAATCTCTGAAGGCTCGGGTACTGCGTCTCACATACACAGAAATTGAAAATGATAAGAGCTTGCATTGGCTGGAGATGATATTTACCATGTGATAGATTTACTGGCACCCTTGTACAGTCGTACAGCATTGAATTATTGGTCTTTATTTAGCTGGGTGTCCGCTGAAGCTTCAGTGTCTATTTAAGCGTAAGTGAGCTGGAGCATTGCCAAAGCTTTCAAGCCTCTGGCTGATATGTGGATAGAAGCTAATAGCATCAGATTCAAATAACAAGGGGCTTAAGGACAGGTCAATGCTGCAAAAACAATGCAGACAACAATAGCCTATGAATATTGATGTACACATAAATATTAATGAAGGAAGCTGCACATCATTTGTTTCATAACCCTTGTTCTCCACACTTCAAATAATGCCTAAAATTCGGTATTCCCTGGTATAAATACTACATAAATGTCATTCAATCTTCCAGAAATGAATGCAATTGTTCAACATCACATGCAGTGAGCAGCTAATAAATCTCTTCGAATTGTTGTATCCTTTCTAGTATTATATTATATAACTATGTTATGCATTTACTATCGCTGTTGCTTTCATTTCTGGAAAAGCTGATGAAATATTGAATTTATCTGCTTAAACAGCCACCTTACAATGGGTAATGATTTAGCATCACAATGCAATGCACAGTTGAAATCTCAAGGTGGCTAACCTTCAAAAGGCTCATTGCAGTTGTATTTTTACCTCTGCTTTTCCTTGCTGGGTAATATTTTTTATGTTGGAAGTTAAAGTGGGGCCTGTGTTTGTGTGTGAAACCCAATAATGATCACAGTGTATTTTACAGAATTGTCTCAGTCTGGCATTACACTGAATTGTACAGACCAGGTAAGTTTCAATTTTTGGCAGACACAAAATGCTGGAGTAACACAACCGGGTCAGCCACCATCTCTGGGGAAATAGATGGATGATGTTTCAGGTCGAGACCCTTCTTCAGATTTTTGGTCTGCACAGTGCTGGAAGGAATTGCAGTGGCTCGTTTAAACCGAAGACACACACACAAAACGTAGCGGGACAGGCAGCATCTCTGGAGAGAAGGAATGGCGTTTCGGGGTCAAGATCCCTCTTCAGATTGAACTTTGTGTCTATTTTAGGAATTCCTCCTTATGGAGCAGGATAAGATTTGCATATGGTATGACCTCCGGATTGGTGAGGCTACCTTTTGTTTAGTTATGCATAGACATGATGAAATCTCCAACCCCAACCACCCTTTTAGTCTGTGCTCTAGAGCACCGTACTTCTGTATTGATTTGACCCCTCCCGTCCCTTCACTCCTCCCATGTTCAGTCTGTGCTTGATGCTTTATAAACCCTATACTGTGACCATGCTGCAATTAAATATTTTCCAACCTTCATTTGTTTTGACTCACATGTAAAGAACAGAAAGGCACTGCAGGTTTTTTAAATCTGACCCAACATGATTTCTTCAGGGACAGAGTTGAATGGAAGAGAATCAAAGAGAATGAAATGTTAAAAATGCAAAATGAAACCTTTTGGCGACCAGGTGGTTTTCTGCCTTTGAAAGTAACATTTCCTTCATTGCGTTGTGAGAAATAATATATTTACAGTAAAATGGTTGCTGATCTGCTGTTGCTCAAGCAGAGTCTATGCCCAATAAAAGATGAAGAAGTCTATTATACTGACTGTCAACAATTTGTAAAAAAATATACCTTTATCATCAAGTAAACCAAAATGTCAAATTGACTCAGCCCTTACTCAACTGAATATACTGGAAGGTTAACAGCCATCATTATTGCAGTTGCAAGTCCAAGATTCAGGATCATGCCAAAACTGCTCACAGTATTAGAAACCTAATACAATGTCCATGGCGCAGGCTTGTAAGTGAACTCACAGTTGAGTCTAAGAGTGATATAGTTTATCACTGTTGGCCCAACTTGCCCACATTGGCCAACATGTCCCAGCTACATTGTTTGCACCTGCCTGGGTTTGGTGCATATCCCTCCAAACCTGTCCTATCCATTTACTTGTCTGAAGGGGCTGCCCCACTTGGGCAACCTAATCTTTGACCTTCAAACTCGCAGCATGGTTGACACGTGGTCCTAGGAGGACCTATGAGGTCGCTGGAACTCTCCTTCATGCTCGAGGGAAGCTCCCGAATATTCGTGGCCTTAGCTAGGTCACGGAAAGATTTTAAGCATGTTGAAAAATTTTCCGCGAGTAAAATTTGGTCCGCATGGTTCTGTTTGACTCGTTGTGCAGTGGAGTGGGGTCGCTATTTAATTACAGGCAGTCGAGGGCAGCCATAGGCAATCTCCTTTGCTGACTGGGCATATTGATTGGCTCATTGGAGTTTTCAGAACCAAAGAAAACCGACCAGTAAGTAAAATGCCCGCTAAACTTTATTATCTATATACTTTGTGTGTGTGTGTGTGTGTGTGTGTGTGTGTGTGCGTGCGTGCGTGCGTGCGTGCGTGCGTGCGTGCGTGCGTGCGTGTGTGTGTGTGTGTGTGTGCGTGTGTCCCTTTGATTTAATGGTTCACCAAAACCACACGTTCAAGCTTCCAGAATTTTTCCATTTTGCTAGAAATGACACTTTTACATTCACGGATCCACTCCTCTTTACATTTAGACATTTTTATCTACACATTTTTAAATAAAATCCTTCCCCTCCCTCCCCACCACTCAATCATTTTGTGGCCTCCTGCTGGCCAGCCACCATAACGGCTGCTGCTCTCCTCCAAAAATGCCGCCATTTTTCTTCTATTTTCGCTGCTGCCGTCAGCCTCTCCTCGGAAGATCAGCTCTTCCCCTGGTCGGCGAAAAGCAGCGAGGGAACAACCGATTTTTGCCTTCAGCTAGCGTGAAAGAGCCGGTGCGTCAACGGCCTGTTGGTTCGCAGACATAATGACGCAGCGTCTCGACGGCCGTACGCAGCGTCTTGATGGCCGTCCGCAGCGTCTCAACATCTTACGCCATCAAGATGCTGCGTACGTCATCAAGACGCTGCATACGACATCAAGACACTGCGTACACCTGTCTTGACGGCAGACACCTGGCCCGCTGCCTCCTCAGTATAACGTCCGCCCACTCCACCCTCCCCCCCTCTTTCTATCCCCCCCTCCCTGCCTTTCCCCCCCTCCCCCCTCCTTCCTTCTCCCCCCCTCCCTCTTTCTCCCCCATCCCTCCCTATTCCCCCCCCTCCCTCGCCCCCCCCTCCCTCCCTCCCTCTCCCCCCCTCAACCTCAAGTTCGGGGACCAGACCGAACGGGTCTAGTACTTCTTAAAAATGTCTCCACTCCTTCTCCCCCCCTTCATCCCCCTTCACTCTCCCTTCTCCCCCCTTCTCTCCCCTTCTCCCCCCTCCATGCTCTCTAAAGGGCTTACTGTACACTGTGGCAGCCGTTTACCTTCCTCTTCATTGCGCAGAAAGCGCTCCCTCGCTTTCCCTGGCCCCCGCCTTCACGCTATGTTTGTGTGTGTGTGTGTGTGTGTGTGTGTGTGTGTGTGTGTGTGTGTGTGTGTGTGTGTGTGTGTGTGTGTGTGTGTGTGTGTGTGTGTGTGTGTGTGTGCGGTCGGTTGATCCAGCTCGCGGTTTCAACGCGGATGGTCGATCCAGCTTGAGGCTTTCCAGGCGAATGCCCTCGAGCTTGAAGGTCAAAGACACTCTTTTGAACTCGCGGATTAGGTCGCCCAAGTGGGACAGCCCCTTAACTGCCTAGCCTCAACTACCTCCTCTGGCAACCTGTTTCATACACCCACCACCCTTTGTATGAAAAAGTTACCTTTCAGATTCCTATTAAGTCTTTTCCCCTTTACCTTGAACCTATGTCCTCTGGTCCTCGATTCACCCGAGGGTGGGGGTTGTGAGGGGATTGGGATACGGGTGCCAGTGGTCCTCCTACCCACTGCATGATATTTTCCCCATGTATAATAACACATATATAAAATGCTGGAAAAGCTTATCAAATCAAATAGCATGTGTGGAGAGACAAACAGTTAACTTTTCAGATCTAGCTTCCTTCATCAGCATTTCTTTCCTCAAAAGCAGACTGACCTGCTGAGTTTTCCCAGCGTTTGTTTTTCAGATTTCCAGCATATGTGGTTCTTTGTTTGATTTTGATTTACAGATGTTTTCCATTGCTTCTCAAGTATAGAATCTTAGCTTTAGCTTAGAATCTTAGGTCATAGAGTCATACAGCAGGGTTCTTTCACCCAACTTGCCCACAACAAACAACAAGTCCCATCTGCACTGGTCCCACCTGCCTGCGTTAGGCCTATATACCCATCCTACCCATCTATCTGTCTAATTGTTTCTTAAATGTTGCATTAGTCCCCGACTCAACTACTTCCTCTGGCAACTTGATCCATACGCCCACCAACCTTTGTGTGAGAAAGTTACCCTTCAGATTCCTATTAAATCTTTCCCCCTTCACCTTAAACCTATGTCCTCTGGTTCTTGTTTCCCCTACAGCATGAGACGCTGTGCGTATTCCTGGTATTATGCACCCAATGATGCATATCCAAGTGCATCACTGCTCCAGTCAAGGAGTTGGGATTTGTAGAATTTCTCAAAGGATAATGAACACAACCAATTTCACAATTAGTGCAAACAGCTGCAATTTTTAGTCAGCTAAGGGTTAAGGGATTATTGCTCTAACTGAAAACTATTATTACATTTCCAAGTAGGGTACATTGAATAGGTTAAATTAACATATAAAGTGATGGCTAATTAACACTAATTTTAACGTAAAACTGCTTCCATGTGCAGCTGGAGAATTGAGTGCCATGCTACTCATCAGGGTGCAAAGTGAAAATTATATCTTTGCACAGCTGAAATATAAAACAGTAACAAAGACTTCCAGCCCCATACAGAATATATGCTGCTTGTGTCAGTTGGTAGAGTGGGGAATGTACTCAGCTGTGTGGAGCTGATTATGAAAGATGAAAGAACCCAGCATTTAATTCCCCAGCCTCCACATCCATGCACACAGCTCAAAGAGAAGCCAGGAGGATCCATGCATTACATTTTTGAAAGAAATCTTCAGCTAAATCCTCAAATGATTCATTGTAGATATATAACTTACAAAGACATCCAGGTTTAATGGCTTGCAGCATATTCTTAACAAGTTCAGCCACTCAAATTGTACATTAATCAATTTTTGCGAGTCATAAAAAATTATTAATCAAATCAATTTTGGTTTATACCTCAATGTTTTTTTGCAATGTTGTTATCAGTCTCATGGGATTCCAGAAAGCTGCATTACTTAATAGCAATTTAATGGAATTTGTAATGAAGAACAATGCATAGTTATTATTTTCAAACTGTGATCATAACAAAATGAATACTAATTTGAGGAACTGTATTCTCTAAAGCTGGTTACACAGATATATATGTGCACTCAAATTAAGCTCATACATCCTTTCAAACCTTTCCCCACTGCTCTCAACAATTCACTCCCACATCACATAATTCAGCATACAATTATAAGGCACACTGTTATACTGCAATACTTTTTCTCATTCCAAACACATTCAAATCTCTTCTCTCCGCACACAAATACCTCTTTCTTCTCAAAGAATCATTCTTCACCTCACATTCCATACTCTGGCTTCATAGTCCATAATTTCATACAACCTTGCTTTTTCTCTAGCTTGGAATACACAAATGATATGTATGTTAGCAGGTAAACCATGAGGATGGATAAACGTATTGCTTATTAACACATATACAGTAAATAAAGAAACAAGATATAGAGGCAATAGTAGACCATTGACTTTTCAAGCCATCTTCCTCAGAAAATATTATTTTCTGATCCTTTTAGGGCAGCACGGTGGCACAATGGTAAAGTTGCCTCCTTATAGCGGCTGAGACCCGGCTTGATCCTGACTATGGGTGCTGTCTGTATGGAGTTTGTATGTTCTCCCCATAACCGCATAGGTTCTCCCTGGATGCACTGGTTTCTTCCCACACTCCAAAGACGTACAGATTTGTAGGATAATTGGCTTTGGTAAATATTGTAAATTATCCCAAGTGTAGGTTAGTGCTAGTGTATGGGGATTTCATTTCGGAGTCACGTGAGTGACTTCGTGAAGAGCCCGCCGGCGCGCATGCTCGACATATCTTCGTACCGCGTTGCTGCGACGGCTGGCGGTGGAGCGCGCTCCCCGCCAGCCCTTCATAAGGGGCCACGGAGGTAAGTATTCTACCTTTAGTTGGTGGTCCTTGTTGTCTGATTATGTCTTGCAGCAAGGACATGGATGGGAGTTTCAAGGGCCGGAGGATGTCTGGACGAATTCGACGGCCAACAGTTCCGGGGCCATTACCATCGGCAGTACCTGCAGCGCAGGCCGGGACTCAGGCGGAGATGTGGGTAAGCCCTGTGTTTACAGGTCCAGATCCGCCAGCACACCACAGCTCGGAGGAGTTTGACAAGGAGGAGTGTGGTGTGCCGCCAGAGCAGGGGGACCCTGCCATGGCAGTCAGGTCGTCAGCGGGCTCGCTGGCGACCTCGAGCAGGGCACGTGCCGTTGCATGGCCTGTTCCACTCAGCCCTCCGAGAAGGGGGAGGGCAGGAGCCCAGAAGCCTAACCCTGCCAGGGCTAAGGCATTGCCTGCCGCGGAGGAGCGGTCAGGTTCCAGGGCGAGACCCGGGGCGGCTGTGAGGTCCAGCCGGCACACCCCGACTCTCGACGCCGGGACGTGTCGGTTGAGTCGGGTCTCGTCACGGTCGCCGAGCCCCCCATGGATGGGTGGGCGAGACCATGCATCGGCAAGGTCCACGATGTGGGCAGCCGGCAAGACTGCGCGGGCTTCAGGCAGCCATGCTTCGGCTGGTGCCGACACCACGCCGCAAGTGTCCTTAGTGGCAGCGGCGTCAGCTCCTGCTAAACGGAGGCGGTTGAACACGCCCGCGCAGGAATCGCGCAGTTTCGCCTCGGCGGCTGTTAGCGACAACTACCGGCACCGGCAGGGCTTCGACGAGGTGCGGGCCGATGACAGGAGCCCGGGTTTCTTTTCAGAGCCGGAGGACTCCGACCACCTGAGTGTTCAGGGTGAAGGGCGTGTTGACCGTATGGAGCGGCTGCTGGAGCTCCTGCTTCAACGTCAACAACAGCAGGGCAGCAACAGGCACAGGGCGTCTTCACCAACATCTACTATCAGCCTGGAGCAGCAGGAGGAGGAGGTTCTGGTGGATCCCGTACCACCTCCGTTGGAGGTACCGGCGGAGGAACTCTTGGATGTGGCGACCAAATTCGCGGCCCCGCATTCATCTGATCTTCCTCTAAATACAAAGCTGGCAGCCACAGTGGACTTTCTTAATAATCAGGTGCTGCAGGAAGAAGTCCTCATCCAGGCTATGAGCCGTCACAAGGCTCCATCAAACTGCAACTCCCTCAACGTGCCTGTGGTCAATACGCCAATATGGGGCAACATCAGTGCGGCTATCCGTCAACAGGAGCTAAAATTGCAACGGATCCTGAAACTCCTCACGGCCGGTATTACCGCCTTTGCGCGGTCGGTGGACGGGGACGAACTCAATTTGGACCAGGAAGATGCCTTGGCCCTACTGTGCGCGACCCAGCACGACATCAACGGGTTTCGCAAAAACAGCATCCGCCCAGCACTCAACCCGAAGTTTGCAGGATTGTGCAAACCACCGCCGCCGCCGCCGCCCCGTCAGCTCTTTGGTGAGGACCTCTCGAAGAGAGTCAAAGAGCTTGACGAACAAGCCAAAACGGTGGGGATCATGCGCTCTCAGAGTGCCCCCACACCGTCAGGCTCAAAAGCTCCATACATTCACTCACGAGGGTCGGCCGGTGCCTCGACGAGGACTCACCCTCTAGCTCCACAACGACAACAGCACCAGAACCAGCACCAAGGGTCTTTTTTAGGACAGGGTCGGCAGAGACCTTGGTGGAAATCGAAGACGCCGCGCCCTCAAGCCAACCCAGCACCTCCACGGCCACCCACACGTGTCAAGGACCGCCGGTAACCACGGAGGTGAGGGGGTCTGGTTCTCTTTTTTCTCTCTGTTTAACTTCCCATGTTGGTGGTCGTTTACGGTTGTTTTTGGGTGCATGGGGTAATTTTACTGGTGATGAGTATGTGTTGCGGAATATTCAGGGGCATAAAATTGAGTTTATTAATGGCGACATTCCTCCATCCCAGCACATGCCTGGTCGTACGTTTAAATTGTCTGCTGCAGAACAGGCAGCAGGTTATAAGGAAATTTTAAGTCTGGAACAGAAGGGTGTGATTGAGAAAACGGTGCATGAGCCAATTGAATTTGTTTCGAACATATTTACTAGACCGAAGAAGGATGGAGGCTGTCGTGTCATTATTGATCTAACCCGTTTGAATATGTTTGTAACATATACTCATTTTAAAATGGATACGTTTGAAATAGCCAAGTCATTGATTTCTCATGGTTGCTTTATGGCATGCATCGATTTGAGGGATGCATATTATTCAGTATCCATCCAGAAATATGATAGAAGGTTTTTGAAATTTATCTGGATGGGGCAACTTTGGCAGTATAAGGCTTTGCCTAATGGGCTCACTACAGCCCCTAGATTGTTCACTAAATTGGTGAAGCCAATCATGGCTTATTTGAGACAACGACATCATATAGTTATGGCCTATTTAGATGATGTCTTTATTGTGGGCCACACCCTGCAATTGGCCGAACAGGGTGTTGCAGCTGCTGTCAATATATTTCAACAATTAGGATTCATTGTCCATCCAGAAAAATCGAAGTTCTGCCCTGCCCAGGTAATTAATTACCTAGGGTTCACGGTGAACTCAATGAGCATGAGGATAACTATACCAATTAACAAAATTGAGGAAGTCACTCAGGTGTGCAGAGATTTAATTGGATCCAATATACCATCGATTCGGCATACAGCCACAGTAATTGGCAAGCTAGTGGCTTTGTTTCCAGCAGCACGATATGGACCTTTGCATTATCAGAATTTGCAAAGAGCTAAAATTACTGCGTTAAAACGGAACGCTGGTCATTATGATCGATCAATGCAGCTGCCGTCCGAAGCGATAACTGAGTTGCAATGGTGGGTGTGTCACATTAGCAACTCATTCAAGCCTGTTAGGGAGGCTAATCCGGTGGTATATTTACAGACTGATGCAAGCTCCAATGGCTGGGGAGCTACTGATAATTGCTCTAGTTGTGGGGGCAGATGGGACACCCTTGAGTCGTCGATGTTGTTGACTCAAGGGATTAACTATTTGGAGTTGTTGGCAGCATTCCACGGACTTCGTGCATATTGTTCCAAGCTTGTTGGAGCACACGTCCGTCTCCAAATAGACAACACCACAGCTGTGGCATATTTAAACCATATGGGTGGTACCAGGTCAGTTTCATGTGACAAATTGGCTAACTCAATTTGGTTCTGGTGTGTTCAAAGAGACATTTGGATTTCAGCTACCTATTTGCCAGGTGAGCTTAATACTGTGGCGGACACCAGGTCACGCAAATTTAATGACAATATTGAATGGATGTTGCATCCTGAGATTTTTTCTAAAGTTACAGCCAAATTTGGTAAACCGGACATTGACCTTTTTGCGTCACGATTAAACCATCAGGTACCAGCCTACGTTTCATGGGAACCAGATCCTGGGGCAATAGCGCTAGATGCATTCTCGCTGGACTGGGGGAATTGGTTTTTCTATGCCTTCCCCCCGTTTTGCCTCATCAGTCGGGTATTGCGAAAGATTCAGGCAGATGCTGCCAAGGGCATCCTTATTATACCCGACTGGCCCACGCAGCCTTGGCATCCGGTGGTCTTTGACATGCTCAACGAACCTTGGGTCCTTTTGAAGGGTTGCCCACAATTGGTTACTCACCCTGTCTCAGGGGAGCCACATCCCTGCCATGGCTATTTAAATTTGTTGGCTTGCAGGTTCTGAACAGGCCGTTAGTCCATTACGGCCTCTCGGCTCGGACCATGGATACCATTGGGGCGTCGTGTCGAGAGTCCACAAGGCGAAGATACCGCTCGCATATTAAGAAGTGGGAAGCCTACTGCAGCCGCTCTCGCAACACGTACGATGACGTGACAATAACCGACGTCCTGGAATTCCTCGCGGGGTTGCACCATGATGAACACTTAAGTTACAGTGCCATCAACAGCGCCAGAAGTGCGCTATCATTCTACCTCAATATTGGAGTAGGATCCAACAGGCTAGTGTCCAGACTCATGCGGGGTATATTCAATATGAATCCGCCTACACCACGCTATAATATCACCTGGAATGTCAGGGACGTATTAACCCTGCTCAGGACGTGGTCTCCCATGGAAGGGCTCCAACTGGACCAACTCACCATGAAGCTGGTGATGTTACTAGCGCTGACTTCAGCTCAGAGGGTACAGACACTACACAAACTTCGTGTCGACAGAATGACATCTACCCCTACAGAAGTAGTATTTTTCATTGACGAGCTACTAAAGCAGCATAGACCTGGGTGCACAGGGCTGCAGCTGAAGTTCCCGGCATACCCCGCAGATGCTAGGCTATGTTTAGCCTCACATATCCACCACTATGTCAACGTGACGGCACGCATCAGAGGAATGGAGAGATACCTGCTTGTCACTCATAAGAGACCTCATCATCGAGTGACAGTCCAGACGATATCCAGGTGGCTTCGAGTCGTCTTGGGTAAGTCAGGTATCGACACTAATGTGTTCAAGTCTCATTCCACCAGGGCTGCATCGACGTCAGCGGCGAGGGTCATGGAGATGCCCATGGACAAAATTCTCGCCACAGCAGGATGGGCTAATGAAGCTGTGTTCCAGCGTTTTTATAACAAGCCTGTTGCTGCTCCGCTACAGTTCGCAGAAGCCGTGCTGAATGCAGGGTCAGAATGTGGAGATGTCCCCGCATGAGGGGTTTTTGATTTGTTATTAATAAATATGCTCTTGTTTTGCAGTATGAACTATTGAGCAAGTTTGTTCCTCCCATCCATCCCTGGTAGTGGTGTGTCAGCATGGACGTGGTCCAGGGCGTGTAATCACAGAAGCTTTGAAGTCTTCACGAAGTCACTCACGTGACTCCGAAATGAAATAGTAAGATTGAACGAGAACTTACCAGTTCGAAGGTTGATCTTTATTTTATGAGGAGTCGAAGTGAGGGATTTCGTGCCCTCCTCGCCCAACCCTCAATCACCTTCATCTGGTAATCTTAGTCAATTCAATCATACTATGCGAAGTCATTTCTATTGTTGGTTCTGTGATTCCACGCCGCTACTTTGAAGTATGCCGAGCATGCACGCTGGCGGGCTCTTCACGAAATCCCTCACTTCGACTCCTCATAAAATAAAGATCAACCTTCGAACTGGTAAGTTCTCGTTCAATCTTACTATTCCTTGTCGGTGTGGACTCGGTGGGCCTAACTGGCCTCTTTCCCCACTGTATCTTTAAACTAAACTAAACTAAACTAAACTAAACTGATGTTCACACATTTGATTACCTTGGTATCCAAAAATCTATTGAGTTTTAAATGGACTCAAAGACTAAGTTGACTATTGTCCTCCAAAATGAAGAATTCCAAAGATTTATAATTCTTTGATTAAGACATTGCATATTATTTCAATTCTGAATGGATCTATCTGGAGGAAAGAAACAGCCTCTCAATACCCACTCTCCCAAACCTCTCAGAATCTTGTATGTCTCAATAAAATCATCTCCACTCTTCTAAACTCCAGCAAGTGTATCTTTGTGCTTCGCAGGAACAAAAGTCTGTGATGCAATGACATGCACCTGTATCTAGCCACCAGATTTGTACTGAACTGGCAGCTAGCTATCAATACTTTCAGTCAGACCCAAAATGCCAAGTCTTCCAGAGAGGCTGCCTGACCTGTTGAGTTACTCCAGCACTTTTGTGTTTTTTTATTTGTAGACCAGCAACTGCGCTTCCTTGTGCCTGGTAATTCCAACCCAATGTGCACCCACTCAATAGCAATAAAATAGCTTCCTCTATTTCTGATGGTCTGGGTCATTGCACCCATTTTGTTCCACAGAAAGTGCGTCCTTGGGTTTCTGACCTTAGTGGGCAAATATGATATACTGTAGTTAGTTACCTGACTGACCCAGATATTATATAGTATGATAGTTACCTGAATGACCCAAATATGATATACTATGATAGTTATCTGAATGACCCAATTCAATATTCAGCAACCTGCCAGCAATGATAGATTCTTTTGAATGTTGCTGGTTGGGTATTTTTCCTGCTGAAGCACTGATTTCTTCCGTGCCGCTCACACTGTGCATTAGCTGGAAGGATGCAACGCGATTCGGAAGGGCAAGTGTTAAATCTGCACAACTAAGGATTGATACCAGCACCCGTCATGAGGTCATAGGTGATAGGAGCAGAATTAGGCCATTCAGCCCATCAGGTCTCCTCCGCCGTTCAATCATGGCTGATCTATCTCTCCCACCTAACCCCATTCTCCTGCCTTCTCCCTATAACCCCTGACACCCGTACTAATCAAGAATCTATCAATATCTGCCTTAAAAATATCCATTGACTTGGGCTCCACAGCCTTCTGTGGCAATGAATTCCACAGATTCACCACCATCTGACTAAATAAATTCCTCCTCATCTCTTCCGTAAAGGAATGTCCTTTAATTCTGAGGCTATGACTTCTTGTCCTAGACTCTCCCACAAGTGGAAGCATCCACCTCACATCCACTCTATCCAAGCCTTTCACTAATCGGTAATTTTAATGAGGTCCACCCTGAATAGTGATAGTGAATGCACATGGAACTACGTAATTCAATTTGACACAGAGACAAAACCAGCTAGGATTGTTTGATTGTGGTTCAAAATCAAAACTCTGTTAATCAACAACCACAGCACCAAAACAAATAGAAAAGGATAGTAGGCAATACTCCTTTATTTCTGGGCTCTCGGTACTAACTTTGTTTCATATATTTCTTACATTTTATTTATTTGATCAATTCAGGTTAGAATATTTTTTCGCTGAATTGTTCATTTGATCAAATTTCACTTTTTGACAGATGGCATTAAAGTTTTACATGCTTCCCTTGCTGCTCCTTTACTTTCACTCCTGTTGCTCGCAAGTAAACTTTTTTTTCTCCCTTTTTGAAGATTTCCTTTTGGCTGCAATCATCACATCATACGTCATGTTAAACATTATATTCTGTTTGTGGTAGCTTTACTGACTTATCAATTTTCCCATCAACTCTTCCAGATTTTCATATTTAGTTACACGTAAAGGAAATGTACAGTGTGTGTAGGGTGATCTCTGGTCGGCATGAAGTCGGTGGACTGAAGGGCCTGTTTCTAGGTTGTATCTCTAAATTAAACTTCTGAAAGGTCCTGAGTCAAAATTCTGGCTATCCATTTCCCTCTATAGATGCTGCTTAACCTGCTGAGTTTCTCAGAAGCATTATTTTTACTCAAGTTTCCAGAATCTAAATGATGGGACATGTTGGTTGGTGTGGGCAAGTTGGGCTGAATGGCCTGTTTCCATGCTGTATGACTATGACTGTGACTCCATGGTGCAATCTTCAGTCTTTTGTGTCTCCTTTTGCAAGTAATATCTTGATTGATTGAAAAATACAGCACAGAAACAGGCCTATCAGGTCTATGCAGATCATCAATCCACTATTTACTCTAGTTCTATGTAAAGGGCCTGTCCCACTCTACGAGGTAAATCAAGAGTTCTCCCAAGTTTCCCCCTGATTCAAACTCGAAGAATGCTTGTAGCGGGTCCGTAGGAGTTTGTGAATGTCCTGTAGCGGCTCATACGAGTAACGGTAGGTACTCGGGAAATCCGGTAAACTCGTGCCGTTTTTTCAACACCATGAAAAATGTTCACGAGTAAAAAAATACTCTTGATGAAAAAATTGTTGCTTTTTACTCGTACGTGCCACTACGAGACATCCACAAACTCCTACGGACCCGCTATGGACATTCTCCGAGTTCGAATCAGGGGAAAACTTGGGAGAACTCTTGAATTACCTCGTTCAGTGGGACAGGCCCTTAACCCCACTTTGGCATTCACTCCCTACACACCAGGGGCTATTTTACAGAGGCCATTTAACCTACAAACCCATACATCTAATTCTAAGGGATGTGGGAGTAAACCCTTGTGGTCACAGAGAAAATGTGCAAACTCCACTCAGACAGCACCCGAGGTCAGGATCGAACTCTGGTCTCCGGCGCTGTGAGGCAACAGCTCCACCAGCTGCACCACTTTTTTTGCTCTCACTTGAAACTTTAAAGAAATGCAGTGCGCTGGAAGAACAGCAGAACCTCAACCATTCTACAGTTGAATCCTTGCATCGCTCCGCAATGCAAATCTTCCACAATGATTTACTGGAGGACAAGAACAATCAGTCTCTGGCACAAGAATACCTTTAGACAGGAATGGACTTGGTCAGCACAATAATTAGTCCCCAGGGACAAGAATAAATTATGTGTTTGGTCAAGTGATGAGGTCAATTTTCAATTTTGATAGCTGCAGTAAACAAAATAGCAGCACTGCCTCATGTTATACTTCTTGACTGATTTCTCTCTTCATGGAATTTAGAGAGATTCATAATGGACAGCTAATTCACTGCCACCATCATTAAAAACCCTCATTATGCACGTTGAAGCAACTAAGGTCACATCATGAAAATGTAAGGAAGCGATGCCCTAAAGAATCAAAGTACACAATAGTTCCGTAACATATACTTGAATGCAAATTGATCCTTTAAAAACTGGAATCACATGATAATAAAAAAGTTGAGTAAGGCAGATGTTTCCATGTCTAAGGTCACTTTTTAATCTAATACAATTTATAATGGCAGGCTAGTCTCAAGCTTGTTGGCTTTGAAATTGATAGGAGTCATGGATTCTCGAATGCACATTGCTTCCAGCAGAAACACATTTCACTGTCAGTCCTCAATATTTAACCACAAAAGCTGTCACATATGTTTCCTGTTTTGTTGGAATTTAATAGAAGTTGGTCCCGTTTGCTGTCAAATGCACAATACATGAATGGATACATTAATCTGAAATATTTGGCCATTCTTCGGTTGAGAATAAAAAAAAGATGTATTTTCATTTTTATGACCATTTAAAATAGTAACATGTTACCAACTGCAGCAGTTTTGGGACTATGCTGATTAATGTCTTTGGAGTTTTGAATTACATGAGATTTTCTTCCAGTTGTGATAAATGTTGATTTGCTTCCTTCTAAAATGACTTAAAAATTCTTTGTGTAAAATTGCTTGTGTAAAAGTGTTCTGCTCAAATATTTTTCTATATCTCTTGTTAGAATCACATAATATAAATCAGGCTAATAATACATACGTGATCTATGCTTATGGTAGGAAATAGAATAACGTACAGGATCAGACATTTGGAATCATTTTAAATGTGATGTTTTGGCATTAACAATGTGGCATCAATTAATATTTCTTAATGAGAAAAATAAGTAACCAATCCCAAATGGCTTTGTCAGTCTGAAGAAGGGTCTCAATCTGAAACATCACCCATTCCTTTTCCATAGATGCTGCCTGTCCCGTTGAGTTACTCCAGCATTTTGTGTCTATCTTCGGTTATAACCAAGCAAACTTGTTTGATAAGTTTTTGGGTTAATTCTTCATTTTGTTAAATAACATCAAGAGAATGACCATTATGGAACTAGAAATAATGTTTGCACCTCTGCGTTAAGAGAAGAGAAATATTATCAAGATTATTTTGAGAGGATAGTTAGCTTGCATTGACAAAGGGATCAGATGCAAAACAGTTTATACACAGTCAGAACTGAAATATAGGCAACACTAATATAGGGACAAGTTACCAAAGGGTGTTTGACAGCCATGCACAAAGTTAACATGTTTAAGAAAGGACATGTTTAAGAAAAGGGGAAAGCTGTAGTGGGAAAAAATATATGAAGACAAAATTACTGGAATAATTTACAGTGAGCAAATAGTTATCACAGTAGCAGATACTGGTTGCAGGTCTGGGTTATCTGTAATTAATTACTGTTACATATAATTGGAAATGTAGAATCTTAGAGTCATACAGATTAAAAACAATTATTTTGGATCACAATGTCCATGATAACAATTATGTACCCATCCATATTAATCTTATTTTCTAGTATTTGGTCCATAGCCTTCACCATTTTCCTTTCTCCTCAAGTGAAGTATTTTATTTTGAGAGGATGTACTGTTGGAGTCATTGTCATGGAATTATACGTGCCCTTCGATGCATTCTGACCAAGTTGGTGCACTGGCCTAATCCCATTTGCCTGTATCTGGTCCTTAGTCCTCTAAACCTTCCTATCGTAGAGGAACTCAGCAGGTCAGGCAGCATTTGATAAGGTTCCACATTGTAGATTAGATCTGAAAGGTTAGATCACATGGAATTGAGGGAGTGCTTGCCAAATGAATCGAGAATTGGTTTCATGAAAGAAAGTGGTGGGTGATGGTGGAAGTTTGTTTTTCAGCCTGGAGGCATGTGACTAGTGTTGTGCCTCGGGGGTCAGTGCTGGGCCCATTGCTGTTTGTGGTTTGTATCAACAATATGGATGAAAATGTGGAAGGCATGATTAGCAAGTTTGCAGACAACACTAAAGTAGGTGGTATTGTAGATAGAGAAGATGGTTATCAAAATTGATGGCAGGATGTTGATCAACTGGGCAACTGGTGCGAGGAATGGTTAATGGAGTTTAATGCATATACATGTGAGGCATGACTTTCACAGTGAACATCAATGTGCTTTGGAGGTGTTGTAGACCAGAGGGATCGAGGAGTGCAGATTTATGGTTCCTTGAAAGTGGTGTCACGGGTAGATTGGGTTGTCAAGATGGCTTTTGGTACATTGGGCTTTATCAGTCAGGGTACTAAATATAGAAGTTGTGATGTTATCTTACAGTTTGCAAGATGTTGATGAGGCTGCATTTGGAGTATTGTATTCAGTTTTGATTACCCTGGAATGAGTGCAGAGAAGATTTACGAGGATGTTTCCAGGACTTGATGGCCTAAGGTTTAGGGAGCATTTGTGCAGGCTATGACTTTATTCCTTGGAGTTCAGGAGGATGAGGGGTGATCTTACATTGGTGTATAAGATCATGACGGGAATAAATAGGGTAAGTGCATACATTCTTTTTACCCAGAGTGGGGGAATTAAGAACCAGAGGACATAAGTTTGAAATGTGAGGGGAAAGATTTAATAGCAACCTAAGGGGCAACTTTTTTCACACGGAATTGGTTTATCGAACAAGTTGTCAGATGGAGGTAGTTGAGGCAGTTACTATAACAACATTTAAAAGATATTTGGACAGGTACATGGACAGGAAAGGTTTAATCATATAACCATATAACAATTACAGCACGGAAATAGGCCCTCTCGGCCCTTCCAGTCCGTGCCAACCTTTTATTTTCCCCAAAAATAGAAGGACATGGGCCAAACACAGGCAAGATGGGATATCTTGTCAGCATGGGAATGTTGGGCTGAAGGGCCTATTTCTGTACTGCATAACTCTATGATTCTATTTGTGGAGTGAATGCACAGGCAATGGTTTGGATTGGGACCCTTCTTTAGACACAATCCAAGTCATAAAGTCATAGAGTAATACAGTGTGGAAACAGGCGCTTTGGCCCAACTTGCCCACACCGGCCAACAATGTACCAGCTCCCTAGTCCCACTTGCGTGTGCTTGGTCCATACCCCTCCAAACCTGTCCTATCCATGTACCTGTCCAACTGTTTCTTACACAATGGGATAGTCCCAGTCTCAACTACCTCCTCTGGCTGCTTGTTCCATATACCCACCACCCGCTGTGTGATAAAGTTACCCCTCAGATTCCTATTAAATCTTTTCCCCTATATCTTGAACCTATGTCCTCTGGTCCTCGATTCCCCTACCCTGGATAAAAGATTTTGTGCATCTACCCAATTTATTCCTCTCTTGATTTTGTATACCCCTCTATAAGATCTGCCCTCATCCTCCCTCACACCATGGAATAGAGACCCAGTCTACTCAACCTCTTCCTATAGCTCACACTCTCTAGTCCTGGCAAAATCCTCGTAAATCTTTTCTGAACATTTTCAGGCTTAACGTTATCTTTCCTATAACAGAACTGAACACAATATTCTAAATGCTCACCAACATCTTATACAATTGCAACATGACCTCCCAATTTCTATACTCTGAAGAAGGGTTTGACCCAAAATGTCATTGTCCATTCCCTCCCCAGATTCTGCCTGACCCACTGAGTTGCTCCAGCACTTTTGCTCAAGATTTCAGCATCTGCAGTTTCTTGTGCCGCCTTATTATCTATAAATAGTTTTGTGTTTTGGGTGAGGATCTAAACTCTCTGCCTTTTCAAGCAAAGGCAAAAGATCCCATGAGAACATTATGTATTGAGTTCTCTTCGTACTATCTAACTTCTGAAGAATTGTACATTGGTATGGCTTAGCTCCACGTATTCAAGACTCAATTTAAAGGCTTGAAGCAATAACTAATTTCTAGATGCACAATTTTGTAAGTCATTCTTGGAAGTTCAATGTTTAGTGGTACATAGGTTATTACATTTTAGCAAATTCTTTGGTACACCATATTGCTTCTTTTATTAATTCATTTATTTAAAACAAATGTTAAAGTAAAACACACAGTCATTTTATTTTATGATACTTTTAGGGACGGTGCCATGGCACAGCGGTAGAGTTGTTACCTTATGTCCCTGTCCCACTTAGGAAACCTGAAAGGAAAACTCTGGAGACCTTGCGCCCCACCCAAGGTTTCCGTACGGTTCCCGGAGGTTCCCGGAGATTTTTGTCCTCCGGCAACCACCTTCAACTAGCATTGCAACCGGCTTCGACTAAACAATTAACGATTTTAAAAACGGAAACCACTTTCGACCATTAGGCAGACTGACAAAAACCTCCGGGAACCGCACGGAAACCTTGGTGGGGCATGATTTTCCTTAATGTCCTTTGATTATTTGTTACAATTCCTGTCAGCCAGCAATGCAATGTGCTGAGAGATTGATAATCTATGTTCAAATTATATTGCTTGCTGGATGCAGACTTACTGAGAAAAATGACAAGTCTTATCTGTCAGTTGGATTTCAAGATTTAATTGGGGAAAAAATTGTTGAAAGCTGGGATGGAGCTGGCAGAAAACTGCCATTGGGAGAAATGAGTACAAGGGGAACGCTTCCAGAATTGAAAAAATGTAATTTCAATTAAAACAATAGTTGTATATGTAATAATAAAGTGAACACAGTGTGCAGAAATTGTATTGAGATGGGTCAGAAAGGCCAAGGATTTGCACAGGTAATGTAATTTGTATTTGTGTAAAATAAATCTGACCTGCTGAAATTCCATCTGTAACAATTCAGTGTTGATAATGAAATGTGCAAATTGATGTAGCTCCATCATATTCTATGAGCTGACTTGAAAAGCTGGGCTTAGACTAGACAGTCCCCTGCAACCCATCAAACAGCAACTTTACTCTTGTTATCTTTACACAGGATCCTTTATAGTACTCCTAGTGAGATTTAAAAAAAATCTCTGTTATTAATATTGGTTTAGAAAAAGATATCTCCCTACATATCAGAAGGGGGGTTTCCCCTTTGTGGAATAAAATATTATTGAGAATATGATTTGCTATTTATCGCATCGTTTTCTGTCTTTTTCAGAGGTTTGGCTCCATGATGTGAAAACGAATATTCTCGACAGATTTGTAGCAAATATGCACCAGACTTCAAAAGACAATCACGCAACCTCCACAATCCATTCTGTGTCTACGTAACAAGAATACTTATGTTGAGATTATAGATGGTTAATTATTGTACCGTTCATTCTTTTCCCACTCTCAAGCCTGTGTACAACACACAATATCAAGTCATCATTCACCATAAAAAATAGATCCTTTGTTAGATCACAAATATCAATTGAAGAACAAATTGCATGTAGAGGTCTTGTTATTCAGATCTTTAGTTTTATCTCATACTAGACTAAGCGAGACCCATTGGGTCCCTGTCACATGCGAGGCCTGGTTCCCCCAACGCAATCCGTTCCCCAACATAATATTCCACCACTCACCCATAGCCCCCAACCGTGCATGCACAGCTGATTTCCCCTCTTCCCCAGCACACCCTCTCCCTCCTATTCACCCTCCCTCTTCTTCCCCTCTCCCCCTCCCCTTCCCCAATCCCTTCCTCACCTCTCCCTCCCTCCCTCTCCTTTCCCCTACCCTCAGTCCCTCCCTCCCTCCTTCCTCTCCCATCCCTACCACCCTCCTATCCCTCTATCCCCCACTCCTCACCTCCCCCTATCCCCTCCAGTATCCCTCCTCACCTCCCCCACTGTTCTTCTCTTCCTCTATTCCCCCTGCTCCACCTCCCCCATTCCCACCCTCCTCTCCCTCTATTCCCCCTCCTCCCCCACTCAGCAGCAGCAGCAGTCAGCCTCAGAGCCAGCCTCAGCGTCCAGGCCTCGGATCCTCAGCGTGGTCTCTTCCCGCCGCCGGAGCCAGGAGTGGGGGATGGGGGGTGTGGGTGAGGGAGTGTTTGTGGTGGAGGGGGTGTGTGGGTGTGGTGTGGGGAAAGGGGATTGTGGGGTTGTGGGTGTAGGGGAAGAGTTGTATGTGGGAGGGGTGGAGGGGTGCTGGTGGTAGGGGGTAGTGTGGGGGAGGCGGGTGTGGGGGTGTGAGGAGGGGGTATGGGGGAGAGGGGTGTGGGGGGTGTAGGGGAGGGGGGATGTAGGGGAGGGGATGTGGGAGGGGGGTGTATGGGCTCACTATTTCCTGCCCCCGGCTCCGACCACACTCCTGGCTCACTCAGCTGCTCCCGTCCCCAGCGGCTGTCGCGCTCACAGCCCCAGCCTGCGGAACACATACCACACACCTTCAGCTTTATTTTTGGTGGCTTGTGGATGAGCGGCATGTGGACATACGGCGGTTGTGGATGAGCGGCGGCTTGTTGATGGGTGGCTGCTTGTGGACGGGTGGCGGCTTGCGGATGTACGGCGGCTTGCGGACGTGCTCACGGACTCAGCCCCGCCTCCAGGGTTTTTTTCCAGTGGGTGCCGGAATGGGCATTACCTCATGTTGACTTCATAAATTTTGTAATCTTCCACGGATTGAAACAAAACTTGGTGGCTTGGAGCAGAGGAGAACCGTGAGTAAGGTGGTGAGTAATCCTAGTGATATTGGGTACCAGTTTTGTGCAAATTGAAATATATTGCAGAGCGGAAGTGGTCAAGATGAGTATTTTAGTAATAGTATAGATAATATATAATATATAGAAACTAGTAACAGCCAAGCTCTACAATTAAGTAAGAATCCAGTATATTTCTGTCACCCTACGTGCTCAGGGAAAGGCATCCTCACAAGCTCAATACATTATCTAAGATGGGGAAACTTGGT
This sequence comes from Raja brachyura, assembly GCA_963514005.1. The sequence goes on from OY740783.1 coordinate 51,162,655, forward strand.
TAGCATGGGAAAGCTAGGGCAAAGGGGCTGTTTCTGCGCTGTGAGTGTGTGACTCAGTGTGGAATATAACATTTCTTCACGGAGACTTTGAGCACACAATTCAATAATTTCCTCTGCCTGGTAATCTCGTCCTGTGATAAAGTTGAAAATAGCAAAACCATGTAGCTGATTGTTGACTTCAGGTAGGGAAAACCAAAGATTCTTGAACCTGCGGTCATCGAAGTGGGGAGAGTCAACATCATTAAGTTCCAGGGTGTGCATATCTATGAAGATCTGTCCTGGGCCCAGCACATTGATGCAATCATGAAGAAAGCACATGCATCCCCTACTTCCTTAGAAGACTCAGGAGATTTGGCATGTCGTCAAATACACTTTCAAAGTGAAACAGGTGTGCAGCTGGTTGCATCGTGGCATGGGTTGGTTACTCAAATGCCCAGGAATGAAGGAGGCTGCATAAGTGGTGCACATTGCTCAGTTCATCACGGATATTGACCCTCCCACCATCAAAGGGACTTACAAGAAATATTGCTTTAGAAGAGGCAGCTAATATTGTCAAACCATAGCCATGCTCTAATTATGCTGCTGGCATCAGGAAGATGGTTCATGAGCCTGAAATCAATGACTTTCAGGTTCATAAGTGATAGGAGCAGAATTAGGCCATTCAGCCCATCAAGTCTACTCCACCATTCAATCATTCAATCTCCCTCCTAATCCCATTCTCCTGCCTTCTACCCATAACCTCTGACACCCGTATTAATCAAAAATCTATTTATCTCTGTCTTAAAAAAAATCCACTGACTTTCCCACTAGTGGAAACATCCTCTCCACCATCCACTCTATCCAAGCCTTTCACTATTCTGTATGTTTCAATGAGGTCCGCCCTCATTCTGCTGAACTCCAGCGAGTACAGCCCCAGTGCCGACAAACAGCCATCATATGTTAACCTACTCATTCCTGGGATCATTCTTATAAAGGGTTCAAGAATAGTTTCTTCTCATCAACTATGTGGGTCTTTAATGAAAACTACACAGCCAGAACCACCAGCCTACCACAGCAACCATCTACTATGGGCTTTGTTTTGGTTGAACAATGTAATTTGGTTTGCACTATAATGATCTGGTTACCTAGTATTACTATAAGTTACTGTTTATTGGATATTTATTTGCCATGTTATTGTGTTAATGTGCCTATAAAGGTGCAGCAAGTTAGAATGTCATTGTTCCTTTCCTGATGCATATGACAATGAAACATTTTTAATTAGATTGTCCTAGTTTAATTAGAGCTTACTTTAGTCTATTGTCTTGTGTACTGAGGTACTGTGAAAAGCGTTTGTTTGTGTGCTATCCAGTCAATGTGTAGGCTATACCTGATTATAATCGAGCCACCCACAGTGTACAGATATAGGATAAAGGGAATAACGTATAGTGCAAGATAAAATCCAGTAAAGTCCGATTTAAGATAAGCCAAGGGTCTCCAATTAGGCAGATGGTAGCTCAGGACCGTTCTCTAGTTGGTGATAGGATGGTTCAGTTGCCTGATGAAAGTTTGGAAGAAATTGTCCCTAAATCTCAAAGTATGCATTTTCATACTTCAGTACCTCATGCCTGATGGGAGAGGGGAGAAGAAGGAGTGAGACAGGAGTTTGGTGTCAGGCATGTGAATTATGTCATCACTGACAGGCTGTGACAAGAGTTGGGAGATATGGCCTAAGAGAGAACTTAATGTTTAGGTATGAACATAATGTCAAATCCTTCCAGTAAATTTGAAGCATTTCACGTAGACATCACAGATATTACCTCTCCAGTGCCTTGGGGATCCTGCTGAAGGTAGTTAATGCCTCAGAACAATTTATTTATCCTACTGTTTGTTGAAATGACTTAGCTCACATACAGTGATTAAGATCCAAAGACTTTTATTAGCAATACAGCATAGGTAACGTCATCTTAACACACTACTCAAGACTAGGGAAGAAAGGGAAATAAGGCTTTCTATTAAACCAGTGGGTGGAGCCACAGTATGACATAACATGAGTCATACTTAAGGGGCTTGCCCCCACCTACATCAAAAATCTGCTTACCCACCATACCACCTCCAGGTCCCTCAGATGGTCCGACTTGGTGTTACTGACCATCCCGCGATCTAGGCATAAGCTCAGGGGCGACCGTGCTTTTGTGGTTGCAGCTCCCAGACTATGGAACAGCATCCCTCTTCCCATCAGAACTGCCCCCTCCATCGACTCTTTTAAGTCTAGATTTAAAACATATTTCTACTCTCAAGCCTTTCTTGAGGACTTCTGAGGGAGCGCTGTATGTATGTATGTATTGTTGATCTATGTACCACTGTTTCACTCAGTCACTGCTTCACTCAGTCTTCCCGTGGATTTTGAAGCAACAGCAACAAAGAGAAGCAGGAGAAAGCACTGATTGGCTCTAGCCCAAGTGGGAGGAGAGTTCTCAGTGAGTCAGAGGGGGAGAGCAGTTAAAAAGGAGAGGCAAAGCACAGGCAGACTTCACTCAGTCTTCCCGTGGATTTTGAAGCAACAGCAACAAAGAGAAGCAGGAGAAAGCACTGATTGGCTCTAGCCCAAGTGGGAGGAGAGTTCTCATTGAGTCAGAGGGGGAGAGCAGTTAAAAAGGAGAGGCAAAGCACAGGCAGACTTCACTCAGTCTTCCCGTGGATTTTGAAGCAACAGCAACAAAGAGAAGCAGGAGAAAGCACTGATTGGCTCTAGCCCAAGTGGGAGGAGAGTTCTCAGTGAGTCAGAGGGGGAGAGCAGTTAAAAAGGAGAGGCAAAGCACAGGCAGACTTCACTCAGTCTTCCCGTGGATTTTGAAGCAACAGCAACAAAGAGAAGCAGGAGAAAGCACTGATTGGCTCTAGCCCAAGTGGGAGGAGAGTTCTCAGTGAGTCAGAGGGGGAAAGCAGTTCCTCAAAACTGAGGAATTTGGTTTGTAAATTAGGCAATTGAACAGTCAATATAAGCAAGGCAGCTCTTGGGGAGCGGCCTTGTGAGGGAAGTGCCCTGTGAGTAAAGTGTGAGTCTTTGGCTCGAGAGTCTTCGGCGAGGAGGCTGCGCAAAATACTGGATAGGGCGAGACCGAGGCAAAAGAAGATGTCAAGCAAGCTGATGCAGTGTGATGCTTGCAGTATGTGGGAGGTCAAGGACACTGCTGGTGCCTCTGGATGCTACAAATGTGAGAAGTGCATCCAGGTACAGCTCCTGAAGGACCGTGTTGGGGAACTGGAGAAACAAGTGGATGACCTCAGGTTCATTCGAGAAACTGAGTCGTTTCTCGACAAGTCCTTCAGTGAGATTGTTACACCCAAGGCACTAGAAGAGAGAAGGTGGGTGACGGTGAGAAAGGGAGGAAAACATGGGATGCAAAGGTCCCCGGGTGTTGTACCTCTTGTGAACAGGTTCACCCACGTGGAAGCTGCCGGGACAGAAGACGGTATCCCACTGAGCGGCGGACTGGCTTGCCAAACAAAAAGGGCTGATGAGCCAAACCCACAGAGGCCAAAGTCGGGCAACGCCATTGTAGTTGGAGACTCCATTGTGAGAGGTACGGACAGGGGTTTTTGCGGCAACAGACGGGATTCCAGGATGGTGTGCTGCCTTCCTGGTGCCAGGATCCAGGATGTTACGGACAGAGTGCAGACAATCCTCAAGGGCGAAGGTGACCAGCCGGAAGTGGTCGTGCATGTTGGCACAAATGATGTTGGAAAGAAGGAGATGAATTTTTTGCAGCGGGACTTCAGAGAGCTCGGAAAAATGCTGAAAAGCAGGACTTCCAGGGTTGTTATCTCCGGTTTGCTTCCAGTTCCTCGTGCTGGCGAGAGCAGGAACAGGGAGATATGGGACCTGAATGTGTGTCTGAGGAACTGGTGCAGGGGGCAGGGATTTAGATTCTTAGATCACTGGGATTTTTTTTATAGTAAGGGGGAACTGTACAAAAGGGACGGATTGCATCTTAACAGGTGGGGGACCAGCATTCTGGCCGGCAGGTTTGCCACTGCTACACGGATGGTTTTAAACTGAATAAGGGGGGTGGGGTATCAAATGGGATAGTCGAGGACGGAGTTAGGGGGAAAGAGAGTAAAGCGATGGTTAATGACCCCAGAATTAACGGGGAAGAAAGCTCACAAAGGGATAGGAGAGTATGGCCAAGTGTAATAGGGATCGATGTGAAAGGGGCCACTTGTCAACATAATTGTATAAGGAGTAAGAGTGTTGTAAAAACAAGCCTGAAGGCTTTGTGTCTCGATGCGAGGAGCATTCGTAATAAGGTGGATGAGTTGAAGGTGCAGATAGCGATTAATGACTATGCTATAGTTGGAATCACGGAGACTTGGCTCCAGGATGACCAAGGCTGGGAGCTGAACATCCAGGGATATTCAATATTCAGGAGGGCTAGACGAAAAGGAAAAGGAGGTGGGGTAGCGTTGCTGGTGAGAGAGGAGATTAATGCAATAGAAAGGAAGGACATTAGCGTGGAGGATGTGGAATCGATATGGGTAGAGCTGCGAAACTCTAAGGGGCAGAAAACGCTAGTGGGAACTGTGTACAGGCCACCTAACAGTAGTATTGGAGTTGGGGATGGCATCAAACAGGAAATTAGAAATGCGTGCAACAAGGGTAACACGGTTATAATGAGTGACTTCAATCTGCATGTAGATTGGGTGAATCAAATTGGCAGGGGTGCTGAGGAAGAGGATTTCCTGGAATGTATGCGGGATAGTTTTCTCAACCAACATGTGGAGGAACCAACGAGAGAGCAGGCTATTCTAGACAGGGTATTGAGTAATGAGGAAGGGTTAGTTAGCAGTCTTGTTGTGCGTGGCCCCTTGGGCAAGAGTGACCATAATATGGTTGAGTTCTTCATTAGGATGGAGAGTGACAAAATTAAGTCAGAAACAAGGGTTCTGAACTTGAACAAAGGTAACTTTGAAGGTATGAGATGTGAATTGGCCAAGATAGACTGGCAGGTGATTCTTAAAGGGTTGACAGTGGATGTGCAATGGAAGGTATTTAAAGACTGCATGGATGAAGTACAAAAGTTGTTCATACCAGTTTGGCAAAAGAATAAATCGGGGAAGGTGGTGCATCCATGGATAACAAGGGAAATCAGGGATAGTATAAAAACAAAAGATGAGGCATACAAATTTGCCAGAAAAAGCAGCCTACCGGAGGACTGGGAGAAATTCAGAATCCAGCAGAGGAGGACAAAGGGCTTAATTAGGAAAGGGAAAATAGATTATGAAAGGAAACTGGCAGGGAACATAAAAACTGACTGCAAAAGTTTTTATAGATATGTAAAGAGAAAGAGACTAGTTAAAACAAATGTTGGTCCCTTGCAGTCAGAAACAGGTGAATTGATCATGGGGAACAAGGACATGGCAGACCAATTGAATAACTACTTTGGTTCTGTCTTCACTAAGGAAGACATAAATAATCTGCCGGAAATAGCAGTGGAACGGGGGTCAAATAAGATGGAGGAACTGAGTGAAATCCAGGTTAGCCGGGAGGTGGTGTTGGGTAAATTGAACGGATTGAAGGCCGATAAATCCCCAGGGCCAGATAGTCTGCATCCCAGAGTACTCAAGGAGGTAGCCACAGAAATAGTGGATGCATTAGTGATAATTTTTCAAAATTCCTTAGATTCTGGAGTAGTTCCTGAGGATTGGAGGGTAGCTAATGTAACCCCACTTTTTAAAAAAGGAGGGAGAGAGAAAGCGGGGAATTACAGACCAGTTAGTCTAACATCGGTAGTGGGGAAACTGCTAGAGTCAGTTATTAAAGATGGGATAGCAGCGCATTTGGAAAGTGGTGAAATCATTGGACAAAGTCAGCATGGATTTACGAAAGGTAAATCATGTCTGACAAATCTGATAGAATTTTTCGAGGATGTAACTAGTAGAGTGGATAAGGGAGAACCAGTGGATGTGTTATATCTAGACTTTCAGAAGGCTTTCGACAAGGTCCCGCATAAGAGATTAGCATACAAACTTAAAGCACACGGTATTGGGGGTTCAGTATTGATGTGGATAGAGAACTGGCTAGCAGACAGGAGGCAAAGGGTAGGAGTAAACGGGTCCTTTTCAGAATGGCAGGCAGTGACTAGTGGGGTGCCGCAAGGCTCAGTGCTGGGACCCCAGCTATTTACAATATATATTAATGATTTGGACGAGGGAATTCAATGCAACATCTCCAAATTTGCAGATGATACCAAGCTGGGGGGTATAGTTAGGTGTGAGGAGGATGCTTGTAGGCTGCAGGGTGATTTGGATAAGCTGAGTGAATGGGCAGATGCATGGCATATGCAGTACAATGTGGATAAATGTGAGGTTATCCACTTTGGTGGCAAAAACATGAGGGTAGACTATTATCTGAATGGTGGCAGATTAGGTAAGGGGGAGATGCAACGAGACCTGGGTGTCATGGTACACCAGTCATTGAAAGTAGGCATGCAGGTGCAGCAGGCAGTGAAGAAAGCAAATGGTATGTTAGCATTCATAGCGAAAGGATTTGAGTATAGGAGCAGGGAGGTTCTACTGCAGTTGTACAGGGTTTTGGTGAGGCCACACCTGGAGTACTGCGTACAGTTTTGGTCTCCAAATCTGAGGAAAGACATCCTTGCCATAGAGGGTGTACAGAGAAGATTCACCAGACTGATTCCTGGGATGTCAGGACTTTCATATGAGGAAAGATTGGATAGACTCGGTTTGTACTCGATGGAATTTAGAAGATTGAGGGGGGATCTTATAGAAACCTACAAAATTCTTAAGGGGTTGGACAAGCTAGATGCTGGAAGATTGTTCCCGATGTTGGGGGAGTCCAGAACAAGGGGTCACAGTCTAAGGATAAGGGGGAATTCCTTTAGGACCGAAATGAGGAAAACATTCTTTACACAGAGAGTGGTGAGTCTCTGGAATTCTCTGCCACAGAAGGTAGTTGAGGCCAGTTCATTGGCTATATTTAAGAGGGCGTTAGATGTGGCACTTGTGGCTAAAGGGATCAGGGGGTATGGAGAGAAGGCAGGTACGGGATACTGAGTTGGATGATCAGCCATGATCACATTGAATGGCGGTGCAGGCTCGAAGGGCCGAATGGCCTACTCCTGCACCTATTTTCTATGTTTCTATGTTTGTAGCACGTTAGTACCTGCACCAATATAAAGTACTTTGGTCAACAAGAGTTGTTTTTAAATGTGCTATAGAAATAAAATTGACTTGAAATTGATGAGTGACACTGATCTACATTGTTTACATACCAAATGAATTCAACTAAATTTGTAAAGCATGATTTCTGTTTTGCAAAACAAATCTTATTTTGTCTAGTTGCCTGCTTTTTTTCTGAGCACTCAGTTACAAGATGTGTTGTGCCAAAATTCCAGCATTTTTCTGACGTCTAACGTTCTCAGTTCCCCATTTTCTCTCGCTCCTTTCTTGAATCGCAACTTTATTATTCATGGTAGCTTGCATCATCAATATTTGGAATCAATGCTTGCATTAATATTCAGTTCAAAGGTTTTTAGTAAATGAGGCTAATTCTATGCATGAATATTTCCTTAATGCCGTGCTCTTAATTGATGCTGGTGGTGTCAAACACAAGCTTGAAGAGCTTTAATAGGAACTGGAGATGTTTCTGTGCTGCTTGTCCTAACAAGAGCAAATAACTATATTCCAAATGCACCATTATTTATTCCTACATAGTGAAGAAACTCACTCCACTGGCAAACCTATACTAAATATTTTATGTCCAAGTTGCAAGTGAAGCACTAACTTTCAACAGAAGAAAATGTAGAATATTTAAAAAAACAGGCTGCTGAAAGAACTCGGGTCAAGTAGCATTTGTGGAGGCAAAAAAATGGCCCATGATCCAAGTTGAGACCATGCATCAGGGTCCAGATTCTAAATTCTGCAATCTCCCGTGTCTCCATTTGCACTAAGATTTGAAATGTAAATTATGGGATTCCACACCCATGGCATCAGGTTTAAACCCCTTTGAATTGCCGGTTTTCCCCAAAATACAAAGACAACCGCCACTTATATACATAGAACATTGATAAGTACAGCATAGAACAGGCCCTCGGCCCACAATATCTGCATTGAACAAAATGCCAAAAGCAACTCCTATCTGCCTGCACACAATCCACATCCCTCCATTCCCTACATATCCATAGGCTTATCCAAAGGTTTCTTAAATGCCACTATCATATCTGCCTCAACCACCACCCCTGGCAGCATGTTCCAGGCACTCACCACCCTCAATGTAAAAATCTTGGTCCACACATTTCCTTTATACCGGAAGAATAAGAATATGGTTTGCCCCCTGTCGCTTCCTTGCATTCCCATTTCATTCCCAAAGGATTCGGAGAATGTTCATAAATTGCCACATAGCGACCCCAGGAAGACAACTATTGTTGCTGTTGCAGGTTAATCCCTGTCCTCGCTCAGAAACAAAATAGATTTATCTCTACAGCATCTGTAGAGTCGAGTGAATCTCCTGATGAATATTCCAAACAGCTCTCCAAAACTATGTCTTAATTCAGGGAGCTTGAAGACAGTATTTTCGAAAGGGCATGAGGTGAACTAGCTTCAGACCAATGGATTAGCTGTGTAATTTGCAAAGCTACTCACAAAGCACATCATCACATAAAGTCAGTAAAACTGCTTATCTTTATTTATTTATATGCACTCTCACTGTGAAAAAGGCATAAATTACCTACATAACAACACTAACAACATTATTAATTTTCAACGTAATTGAAATTGCAACAATAAAAGTGTTGATATTTCAAAATCATGACATCTGCTTCATAAAGTGATTGCCTTTCATACCAGTTTTCTTCTTGGTTATTAAACATAAACGGACTACAGATAAGGAGATTTAAAACACAATCTTTTTGGTCAGATGACATACCTTAAAACCACTAAGGGAGATTTGGAAGCAACTCACAGTCTAATCCTGCAATCATTCCTAAAAAGGAAAATAATATGATTTATAATAATAAAACAAGATTATCAAAGCTACACAGCTCATTACCTTAAACCACAAGTTTATAATTTTGATTTCACGGACCTGGTGGACATAATCTAAGTTATAACAAACACAAACAAGTGATGTGGTAATACTCACTGAGCACTCCATGTCATATAAAATGCTATTCCATGTTTACCTCAGTACAGTTGCAATACTGTTCAGAAGATTAAATTCTCCAGGAGCTGATGGTAATTTAGAGAATAGTTATGGCGGCTCTTCATAAAAAAAAACAAATAGCATACAGTACACCAATCAGGTGGATGGAGAATTAACTGAAATTGGGCTCTGTATATCATTTAGATGCATAGAGACATACAGCATGAAATTAGGCCCTTCGGCCCAACCTGTCCATGCCGACTGTAATGCCCCATCCAAACTAGGTCAAAGGACAAAGGACATTTATTGTCACATACACCAATTGTAGTGATAAAGATAGGACATAACATTAAAGAATTTAACATAAAACATAAAAAAACATCTCCCCACAATTGTTCCCATTATGCGGGAAGGCACAAAGTCCAGACCCCATCCCCAATTCACCCATAGTCGGGCCTATTGAGGCCTCCACAATCGCCGCTATGGGGGCTGATGTTCCAGGCCTTTCTTCGCCGGGTGATGGTGCTCCGGCGACGGGCAAACCCTCTCAGTGGCTCAGGGTGCCTGTAACGGCCGCTTCCTTGCTGGAGACCGCGGCTTCCGATGTCAACAGGCTGCGTTGGATGGAGCTCCACAACTGGCGATCTCTCAGAGAGATCCCAGGCTCCCAATGTTAAAGTTCAGCACCGTCGCCCGCGGCTGGCCGCCCCACAGTCCCGCAGCTCCGCGATGTTCTCCTGCGGCCTTCAGCTCACCGGAGCTCCAGCGCGGTGACCCAGGCAAGGCATCAACCGCTCTGCTCCGCGATGGCACTCCAGCGCTGCGCCGCTGCCGAAACCGTGGTTCTGAGCGGTCCCTCCAGGAAATGCCGCTCCAGGCCTGCTGGTAGGCCGTGAGGACAGGTCGACGGTGCAGCCCGGAGAAAGCTGCCTCTCAGACCAGGTAGGGACCCTAGAAAGTAGTTTCCCTTTTCCCCTCCCCCACCACCACATAAAAAAGGCTAGGACACCGATAAACAGAAAAACTGAACCAACTAAAAATAAAAAAAGATAGAAAAAACAGACAGCTGCAGACTATGTAGGCCCACCTGCGTGTGTTTGGCCGATATCCCTTTAAATCTTTCCTATCTATGTACCTGTTCTAATGTATTTTAAATGCTATTATCGTATATGCCTCAACTACCCCATCTGGCAGCTCGCTCCATATACCCACCACCTTCTGTGTGACGAAGTTGCCTCTAAGGTTCCTATTAAATTTTTCCCCAATTACCTTAAACCTATCCCCTCTGATTCTTGACTCCCCAAATATGGATAAAAGACTCTGTGCATTCAATCTATCTATTCCCCTCATGATCTTATAGACATCTTAAAGGTCATCCCTTATCGTCCTGTGCTCCATATAACTTCAGGGCCGTGACCCTTATGCTGATGGAAGGGAAATAATTGGAGACAATTCTAAAGGGTAGGATTTATGTAAATTTGGGAAAGCAGAGGACTGATCAGAGTAGTCAGCAGAGCTTTGTGAGGGAGAAGTTCAGTGCCACGAATGTGACTGAGTCTTTGAAGGAGTCTTACAGGCAGGTGTGTGACCGAGAGAAAGGGGAGTAACTGTGGAGTGCAAGAGACCCATGCGGCTATGCCTAATGAAAACAGGTACGCCCTCTTGGGAGCTGTCGGGGAAGACGATGATCCAGTCTGAGCGGGGATACGTCGGTGTCTCCAATCCTAGAGGTGAGACTCGACCGACGTTGGGCAGAGCCATAGTAGTCGGTGATTCCATTGTCCGAGGTGCGGACTGGAGATTCTGTGGCGGCAGGCAAGGCTCGAGGATGGTCTGTTGCCTGCCAGATGTCAGGGTTCAAGATATCACAAACCAAATTCAGAACATCCTCGAGATGGAAGGTGAACAGCTGGCAGTAGTTGTGCACATAGGCACAAACTACATCGGGAAGAAGAGGAAGGAGATTCTGCAACGCGAGTTCAGAGAGTTAGGAAGAAGACTGAAAAGCAGGACTTCTAGAGTGGTTATGTCTGGAATGCTTCCAGTACCTCGTACTAGTGAGGGCACGAACAGGGAGATAGGGGATCTGAATGTGTGGCTGAGGGGTTGGTGCAGGGAGCAAGGATTTAGATGTATAGACCACTGGGATCTCTTCTGAGGTAGGGGTGACCTGTACAAAAGAGACGGGTTACATTTTAACTGGAGAGGGATCAAAGTTCTGGCAGGCATGTTTGCTAGGGCTATATGTGTGGGTTTAAACTAAATAGAGGAGGGGAGGTGGGGGGATTGACAAATTAGGAGTATAAAGATGGAGTTAAAGGGAAGTGAGTACAGGAAAAGTTACAAAAGACTCCCGAATTAATGGGAAGGAAAGTTCGAGAAGGGATAAGAGAGCAAGGTCAGGGCCAATAGGGACTGGAGTGAGAGGGGAGGTGAATACCGAAGTTAAAGTGTTGTATATGAATGCATGAAGTATAAGAAATAGAGTGGACGAGCTTGAGGCTCAGTTAGAAATTGGCAAGTGTGATGTTGTGGGAATTATAGAGACATGGCTTCAAGAGGGCCAGGGCTGGGAACTGAATATTCAAGGGTATACCTCCTATCGAAAAGACAGACAGGAGCAGGCTATTCTAGACTGGGTATTGAGTAATGAGGAAGGGTTAGTTAGCAGTCTTGTTGTGCGTGGCCCCTTGGGCAAGAGTGACCATAATATGGTTGAGTTCTTCATTAGGATGGAGAGTGACAAAATTAAGTCAGAAACAAGGGTTCTGAACTTGAACAAAGGTAACTTTGAAGGTATGAGATGTGAATTGGCCAAGATAGACTGGCAGGTGATTCTTAAAGGGTTGACAGTGGATGTGCAATGGAAGGTATTTAAAGACTGCATGGATGAAGTACAAAAGTTGTTCATACCAGTTTGGCAAAAGAATAAATCGGGGAAGGTGGTGCATCCATGGATAACAAGGGAAATCAGGGATAGTATAAAAACAAAAGATGAGGCATACAAATTTGCCAGAAAAAGCAGCCTACCGGAGGACTGGGAGAAATTCAGAATCCAGCAGAGGAGGACAAAGGGCTTAATTAGGAAAGGGAAAATAGATTATGAAAGGAAACTGGCAGGGAACATAAAAACTGACTGCAAAAGTTTTTATAGAAATGTAAAGAGAAAGAGACTAGTTAAAACAAATGTTGGTCCCTTGCAGTCAGAAACAGGTGAATTGATCATGGGGAACAAGGACATGGCAGACCAATTGAATAACTACTTTGGTTCTGTCTTCACTAAGGAAGACATAAATAATCTGCCGGAAATAGCAGTGGAACGGGGGTCAAATAAGATGGAGGAACTGAGTGAAATCCAGGTTAGCCGGGAGGTGGTGTTGGGTAAATTGAACGGATTGAAGGCCGATAAATCCCCAGGGCCAGATAGTCTGCATCCCAGAGTACTCAAGGAGGTAGCCACAGAAATAGTGGATGCATTAGTGATAATTTTTCAAAATTCCTTAGATTCTGGAGTAGTTCCTGAGGATTGGAGGGTAGCTAATGTAACCCCACTTTTTAAAAAAGGAGGGAGAGAGAAAGCGGGGAATTACAGACCAGTTAGTCTAATATCGGTAGTGGGGAAACTGCTAGAGTCAGTTATTAAAGATGGGATAGCAGCGCATTTGGAAAGTGGTGAAATCATTGGACAAAGTCAGCATGGATTTACGAAAGGTAAATCATGTCTGACAAATCTGATAGAATTTTTCGAGGATGTAACTAGTAGAGTGGATAAGGGAGAACCAGTGGATGTGTTATATCTAGACTTTCAGAAGGCTTTCGACAAGGTCCCGCATAAGAGATTAGCATACAAACTTAAAGCACACGGTATTGGGGGTTCAGTATTGATGTGGATAGAGAACTGGCTAGCAGACAGGAGGCAAAGGGTAGGAGTAAACGGGTCCTTTTCAGAATGGCAGGCAGTGACTAGTGGGGTGCCGCAAGGCTCAGTGCTGGGACCCCAGCTATTTACAATATATATTAATGATTTGGACGAGGGAATTCAATGCAACATCTCCAAATTTGCAGATGATACCAAGCTGGGGGGTATAGTTAGGTGTGAGGAGGATGCTTGTAGGCTGCAGGGTGATTTGGATAGGCTGAGTGAATGGGCAGATGCATGGCAGATGCAGTACAATGTGGATAAATGTGAGGTTATCCACTTTGGTGGCAAAAACATGAGGGTAGACTATTATCTGAATGGTGGCAGATTAGGTAAGGGGGAGATGCAACGAGACCTGGGTGTCATGGTACACCAGTCATTGAAAGTAGGCATGCAGGTGCAGCAGGCAGTGAAGAAAGCAAATGGTATGTTAGCATTCATAGCGAAAGGATTTGAGTATAGGAGCAGGGAGGTTCTACTGCAGTTGTACAGGGTTTTGGTGAGGCCACACCTGCAGTACTGCGTACAGTTTTGGTCTCCAAATCTGAGGAAAGACATCCTTGCCATAGAGGGGGTACAGAGAAGATTCACCAGACTGATTCCTGGGATGTCAGGACTTTCATATGAGGAAAGATTGGATAGACTCGGTTTGTACTCGATGGAATTTAGAAGATTGAGGGGGGATCTTATAGAAACCTACAAAATTCTTAAGGGGTTGGACAAGCTAGATGCTGGAAGATTGTTCCCGATGTTGGGGGAGTCCAGAACAAGGGGTCACAGTCTAAGGATAAGGGGGAATTCCTTTAGGACCGAAATGAGGAAAACATTCTTTACACAGAGAGTGGTGAGTCTCTGGAATTCTCTGCCACAGAAGGTAGTTGAGGCCAGTTCATTGGCTATATTTAAGAGGGCGTTAGATGTGGCACTTGTGGCTAAAGGGATCAGGGGGTATGGAGAGAAGGCAGGTACGGGATACTGAGTTGGATGATCAGCCATGATCACATTGAATGGCGGTGCAGGCTCGAAGGGCCGAATGGCCTACTCCTGCACCTATTTTCTATGTTTCTATGAGGGCAGAGGGGGTGGGTTAGCTCTGTTGGTGAGGAATGAAATTCAGTCCCTTGCAAGGGCTGACATTGAAACAGGAGATGTGGAGTCCGTATGGATAGAACTAAGGAATTGTAAGGGTAAAAAGGCCCTAATGGGAGTTATCTACAAGCCCCCAAACAGTAGCCTGGATATAGGATGCAAGTTGAATCAGGAGTAAAAATTGGCAGGTAGTAAACGTAATGCTATGGTTGTTATGGGACATTTCAACATGCAGGTAGACTGGGAAAATCAGGTTGGTACTGGACCCCAAGAAAGGGAGTTTGTGGAATGCCTCAATGATGGATTCTTAGAGCAGCTTATATTGGAGCCTACCAGGGAGAAGGCAATTCTGGATTTAGTGTTGTGTAATGAACCGGATTTGATAAGGGAACTAGAGGTTAAGGAGAAGGTAGTGACCATAATATGGTAAGTTTTAACCTACAATTAGAGAGGGAGAAGGGTAAATCAGAGGTGTCATTGTTAAAGTTGAACAAAGGGGACTATGGAGCCATGAGGGAGGAGCTGGCCAAAGTTGACTGGAAGATACCCTAGCAGGGATGACAGTGGAACAACAATGGTAGGTATTTCTGGGAATAATACAGAAGATGCAGGATCAATTCATTCCAAAGAGGAAGAAAGATTCCAACGGGTGTAAGGGGGGACCGTGGCTGACAAGGGAAGTCAGGGACAGTATAAAAATAAAAGAGAAATACAATGTAGCAGAGATGAGCGGGAAGCAACAGGATTGGGTAATGTTTAAAGAACGACAGAAGTTAACTAAAAATGCAATACGGGGAGAAAAGATGAGGTACGAAGGTAAGCTAGTCAAGAATATAAAGGAGGATAGTAAAAGCTTCTTTAGGTATGTGAAGAGAAAAAGGTAGTTAAGACTAAAGTTGGACCGTTGAAGACTGAAAAAAGTGAATTTATTATGGGGAACAGGAAATGGCAGATGAGTTGAACAGCTACTTTGGATCCATCTTCACTGAGGAAGACACAAACAATCTTCCTGATGTACTAGTGGCCAGGGGATCTGGGGTGACGGAGGAACTGAAGGAAATCCACGTTAGGCAGGAAATGGTGTTGTGTAGACTGATGGGACTGAAGGCTGATAAATCCCTAGGACCTGATGGTCTGCATCCCAGGGTACTTAAGGAAGTGGCTCTAGAAATCGTGGACACATTGGTGATCATTACCCAATGTTCTATAGATTCAGGATTAGTTCCTGTCGATTGGAGGGTAGCTAATGTTATCCCACTTTTTAAGAAAGGCGGGAGAGAGAAAACAGGGAATTATAGCCTGACATCGGTGGTGGGGAAGATGCTGGAGTCAATCATAAAAGATGAAATAGGGCACATTTGGATAGTAGTAACAGGATCGGTCCGAATCAGCATGGATTTACAAAGGGCAAATCATGCTTGACTAATCTTCTGCAATTTTTTGAGGATGAAATGAGGAAAATGGATTAGGGAGAGCCAGTGGATGTAGTGTACCTGGACTTTCAGAAAGCATTTCATAAGGTCCCACATAGGAGATTAGTGGGCAAAATTAGGGCACATGGTATTGGGGTGATATAAGGCTCAGTGTTGGGACTGCAGCTATTTACAATATACATCAATGATTTAGATGAAGGGATTCAAAGTAACATTAGCAAATTTGCAGATGACATAAAGCTGGGTGGCAGTGTGAACTGTGAGGATGTTGCCATGAGAATGCAGGGTGGCTTGGAAATGTTGGGTGAGTGGGCAGATGCATGGCAGATTGAGTTTAATGTGGATAAATGTGAGGTTATGTACTTTGGTAGCAAATACAGGAAGGCAGATTATTATCTAAATGGTGTCAAGTTGGGAAAAGGGGAAGTGCAACGGGATCTGGGGGTCCTTGTTCATCAGTCAATGAAAGTAAGAACGCAGGTACAGCAGGCAATGAAGAAAACGAATGGCATGTTGGCCGTCATAACAAGAGGAGTTGAGTATAGGAGCAAAGAGGTCCTTTTGCAGTTGTACAGGGCCCTAGTGAGACCACACCGGGAGTATTGTGTACAGTTTTGGTCCCCTAATTTGAGGAAGGACATTCTTGTTATTGAGGGAGTGCAGCGTAGGTTCACAAGGTTTATTCCCGGGATGGCGGGACTGTCATATGCTGAGAGAATGGAGTGGCTGGGCTTGTATACTATGGAGTTTAGAAGGATGAGAGGATATCTTATTGCAAGAGTACCTCAAAAAGGTACCGGCGTCGGGTCTTGGTAAAGGAGGACGAAAAACTGTAGAGTTGATAGATTCCTTTTGCGTGATGTTTATAATAAATTAATTGGCTTTTCCTTTTTTCTTCTCTCTCTTTTTTTTTCTTTCTAGGGTCTATTTCTTAATCTCCTTTCTCTAACTCTTCGACCAGGGTTTTTTTTAATTTTTCTTTTCCTTTGGCACGCTTCTTCACTTTCACAATTCCTTTTCACTTTCTCTACTTTCTCTGTTTCTATTCCTTTTTTTTTCTCTCCAAAAGCCTTAAAACATTAAGGAGTACAATGATTGTAATAAAACATATAGGATGTACACTGATGTAACTTACTGCACCTCTAATAAATACAAATATTAAAAAGAAAAGAAACACATAAGATTATTAAGGGTTTGGACATGCTAGGGGCAGGAAACATGTTCCCGATGTTGGTGGAGTCCGGAACCAGGGCCCACAGTTTAAGAATAAGGAGTAAACCATTTAAACGGAGATGAGGAAACACTTTTTACACAGAGAGTTGTGAGTCTGTGGAATTCTCTGCCTTACTGGGCGGTGGAGACCGGTCCTCTGGATACTTTTAAGAGAGAGCTAGATAGGCCTCTTAGATAGCAGAATCAGGGGATATGGGGAGAAGGCAGTAAAGGAGTACTGATTGGGGATGATCAGCGATGATCACATTAAATGGCGGTGCTGGCTGGAAGGTCCGAATGACCTACTCCTGCACCTATTGTCTATTGTCTATTATCTAAGATGGCTGATAAAGGAAGGACAGTGGATGGATCAACACTCAGAAATAGAATATTATTGCGAACATGGAAACATGGTTGAGGGCAGGACAGGACTGACTTCTTACAAGAACAGGTTTACAAGAACACTCCCACGGATGATTGGGTTAACACATGAGAAGCTTTTGAAGGCTTTGAATCTGTACTTACTGGAGTTTTGAAGGATGAGGGGGATCTCAGTGAGGCCTACCTGATAATGAAAGAATTAGATAGAGTGGACGTGGAAATAAATGTTTCCAGTAAAGGGAGTTTCTGCAACCAGTGGGCACAGCCTCAGAATAAAAGCACTTACTTTCAAAATTGAAATGAGGAGAAATTTCTTTAGCCAGATGGTGGTGAATCTGTGGAATTCATTGCCACAAACTGCTGTGGATGCCATTGGGTATTTGTAAGGCAAAGATTGATAGGTTCTTGATCGGGAAGGTCATTAATTATTACAGGGATAAGGGAGGTGAATGTAATGGAGAGGGAAAAATAGATCAGCCATGATTGAATGGCAGAGTAGACTCAATGGCCAGAATGGCTGAATCCTGCTCCTATGTCTTATGGCCTTATGGTCTAACATGATTTGGCTTGGACTCGGTGGACGGAAGGGCCCGTTTCCATGCTGCATCTTTCAATCAATGAAAAAGATAAACCAAACTACTCAGAGAGACTAACATTAACAATGATATGAAGCTGGTTCTTACAACTGAGAACTGTAAAGCAAGAAGGACAATGAGCTCTCAAGTTAGGAACGTTTATTTATATAAATTATTATATTCTTTGGAATGTTCTACTTCAACATAATTCACCCCATGGCATAAACATATCACAGAAGTTTAGTACTGTTTATTTTTCATTGTAGGTATTTTAACAATCTAATAAAAGCTGATCAGCAGCAATTAACCTCTCTGGCACTGATAATTGACTATTTTGAAAGTGGAGACTCATGCAACCAAGCTTCAATTGCTGATGATTTGGAATTTTTTAAATCTCTTCTGGGGCAGGGGTGACCTGTACAAAAGGGAAGGGTTGCACCTTAACTGGAGGGGTATCAACATCCTGGCAGCCCGGTTCACTTGTGCTACATGGGTGGGTATAAAATAGATTGGCAGGGGGGTGCGGATCTCATACAGGACAGAGGTAGGTGAGAGGGTAGGTTGGTATAGAGGGTGGTGAAAGAAAGGTTGGAGGACAGAATAGACAGGAAAAATGTGAAGAGTGAAGAAGGAAGGTTGTTTTAAACTGCATTTATTTTAATGCAAAGGGCCTGATGGGTAAGGCAGATGAGCTTAGGGCATGGATAGGTATGTCCGTCTGGGACATTGTAGCTATTATTGAAACTTGGTTAAGAGAGGGGCAGGACTGGCAGCTCAATGTTCCGAGATACATGTGCTTCAGGAGAGACGGGGATGATGATAAAAGTGGAGATGGGGTTGCATTATTTGTTAATAGACAATAGACAATAGGTGCTGGAGTAGGCCATTCGGCCCTTCGAGCCAGCACCACCAGTCAATGTGATCATGGCTGATCATCCCCAATCAGTACCCCATTCCTGCTTTCTCCCCATATCCCCTGACTCTGCTATCTTTAATAGCCCTATCAAGTATCTCTTGAAAGTATCCAGAGAACCGGCCTCCACCACCCTCTGAGGCAGAGAATTCCACAGACTCACAACTCTCTGTCTGAAAACATGTTTCCTCATCTCCGTTCTAAATGCCTTATCCCTTATTCTTAAACTGTGGCCCCTGGTTCTGGAGTCCCCCAACATCTGGAACATGTTTCCTGCCTCTTGCATGTTAAGGAGGATGTCACGGCAGTCATCAGAGGTGACATTACAGATGGTTCATCTAGTGGAGCTGAGGAACAAGAAAAGGGTGATCACCTTGTTGGGGGTGCACTACAGACCCTTAAATGTCAATGGGAATTAAAATAACAAATATGGCAGTAGATTGCAGACAGCTGCAAGTCAAATAAGGTTGTTGTAGTAGAGGATTTGAACTTTCCCAATATTGACTGGGACAATCATAGAGCGAAGGGTTTAGATGGGGTGCAATTTCTCAAAGGTGTTCAGGAGAGTTTTCTCCAGCAATATGTAGAGGGCCCCACATGTGAGAGGGCAATACTTGATTTAGTCTTGGGAAATTGGGAAGGGCAAGTGAATGAAGTATTCGTGGAGGAGCCTTTTGCAACCAGTGACCACAGTTCGATTAGGTTTATGATAGTTATGGATAGGGACAGAGAGGGCTCACATGTTAAAAGGCTCAATTGATTTAAGGCCAACATTTAGGGTATGAGAGAAAGTCATGCTCAAGTTGATTGGATCAGGTAGTTTGAGGGGAAGGGAACATCAGCCAAGTGGGCTGTTTTTAAAAGCATGATGACAAAAGCTCAGAATACGCACATCCCTGTTAAAGTGAAGGGCAAGGCAGGCCGACGAGAAAATTGAGGCATTGGTTAAGAATCAAAAAGACACATGGGACAGGTATAGGTAGCTGGGAACAGGAGGAGTTTTGGAAATTAAGGAGCAAAGTAAAAAAGGAAATCAGAAGCGCAAAAGGGGGACAGGAGACACCTCTGGCAGATAGCTTTAAGGCCAACCCCAAGAGATTTTATAAATACATTAGGGGGAAAAAGGTGACTGGAGAGAGAGGGTGGAACCCCTCAGGAATCAAAGCGGTCAACTCTGTGTGGAGACATAGTAGATGGGCAAGGTCCTTAATGAGTATTTCTCCTCTGTATTTACCAAGGAGAAAGACAGGACGGAGGACCTTGGGGCAGCCAATGGAAGCATCTGGAGAGCAGTCAGTGTTTAGGTCGAAAAAGTACTGAAGGTACTATCGAGTATGAACGTAGACAAATCTCCAGTGCCTGATCATATATATCCGAGGACATTGTGGGACAATAAATTACAGGTGCAAATGACGATTCATACAGGTGAGGTGCCGGAAGATTGGAGGGTGCCAATATTGTGCCTTTATTCAACAAGGGCTGCAGGGAAAATGCTGGGAACTATAGGCCAATGCGCTTAACATCTGTAGTTGGAAAGTTACTACATGGGCAGGACATACACAGTGAATGGTAGGGCTCCGTGGAGTGTTGTAGAGCAGAGGGATCTAGGAGTGCAGGTGCATAGCTCCCTGAAGGAGTCGTAGGTTGATCGGGTGGTCAAAAAGGCTTTTTGCACATTGGCCTTTGTCAGCCAGAGTATTGAGTATAGTAGTTGGGAGGTCATATTGCAGTTGCACAAGACATTCGTGAGGCCACATTTAGAGTATTGATTTCAGTTCTGGACACCGTTAAAGGAAATATGTTGTCAAGCTGGAAAGGGTACTGAGAAGTTTACAAGAATATGGCTGTCGGCAGAGGTTGATTAGGCTGGGACTATTCCTTGGAGCGCAGGAGGAAGAGGGGTGATCTTATGGAGGTGTATAAGATCATGAAAGGAATCGATCGGATAGATGCACAGAGTCTCTTGCCCAGTGTAGGTGAATCGAGGACCAGAGGACATAACTTTAAGGTGAAGGGGAAAAGATTTTATAGGAATCTGAGGGGTAACTTTTTCACACAAAGGGTGGTGGATGTATGGAATAGGTTGCCAGAGGAGGTAGTTAAGGCAGGAATTATCCCAGCATTTAAGAAACAGTTAGACGGGTACATGGATAGGACAGGTTTGGAGGGATATGGACCAAGCGCAGGCTGGTTGAATTAGTGTAGCTGGGACATATTGGCCAGTGTGGGCAAATTGGGCTGAAGAGCCTGTTTCCACACTGTATCACTTTGTGACTATAAATTTGCTTTGACAGTGAATTCATCCATTATAAACACATTGTAATCCCATTTCAGTTGTGATTTATTAATTTCACAATCCATCCATCTGACTGGTGAGTTGACAGCTTTTGCCATATTAAATCAGACCATTCATCAGCTTGTACTTTTAGAAATTTAGCACATAGAAAGCTTAATCTCTAAACTCAGGATGTCTGATAGAAGATGAGACGGCACAGTGGTGCAGCAGTAGAGTTGCTGCCTTACAGCCTCAGAGACCTGGCGATGGGTGCAGTCTGTATGGACTTTGTACGTTCTCTCTGTGTTTGCATGGGTTTCCTCTGGGTGTGCTACTTGCCTCCCACATGCCAAAGACGTACAGGTTTGTAGGTTAATTAGCTTCTGTAAAAATTGTAACTTGTCGCTAGCTTGTAGGATAGTGCTAGTGAATGGAGATCCGCTGGTCGGCGCAGACTCAGTGGGCCGAAGGGCCTTTTTCTGCACTGTAATGCTAAACTAAACAAAACTAAGACTTAAGCTATATATGCTGCCACAACAAATTCACGTTATTATTTTATAGGAAAATGTTATATTTTTCGCACAAAAAGTTGGAAAACTAGAACCCAACCAGAGACCTGCATCCTCTATTTATCCTTTTTTTCGCTCAATGTGAAAGCGGAAGATTTTTAAAATGAATTTTGAGGTGTATTCTTGAATAGGAGAAAATCTATTGATTTGCAAATTTATGTTGGATATCTCTGCAACTAATTTTGACTCCATAGCTTCAGAATTGAAGAGTATGAATAATTTAATCAATGAGGAATAATCCCACTTTATATCGCATTGAGATTTTATTGAATCACTCACAATTTCTGTACTTCCAGGAAGATACAAAAATTAGGACAGAGCATCTGCTGTCCTAACAATAGCTCTCGACTTTGAGGTTAAATTAAATCCCAGATGAATATGAATGTACAGATCTTTGTGAGGGAAGTGTTATCAACATTCATATTATCTAAAGATAATTGCCTCAATGTTAACTCCTCAACAACTGGGAGGAGAAAATCAGAACTAGATGGAAGATCAGGTAGTGTTGTTAAAAATAAAAAACGAAATAAATTGGGAATAGGGTTACTGTCTGATGCATTTGCATTACAGAGGACTTCATGTCTTTCAACAATATGATAAATATACTCTCTTGACTCCTGACTATCCCACCAACGATCTGAGGATACTTTATTAACATGTTTAAATTGGACTCCCATTGTGCAATTGAGAGACCAGATTAAAATTCACATCTACCAATGCAGTGTCCTGTAGTGGAATAAATCTGCAATGGTAATTGTACCTACACATACAATTTAAAAAATATTTGAAATTGAGGATATTGTTGCAAGGGTTTTATTAAGCATCTCTCAAAAAAAATTTACTTTCTAATTTATTCCAAAACTGTCAGTTAAACCAATGTATCCAATGTTAAATATATATCAAATGTTAAATATAGATCCAATGTATAATTTTAACAAATCATTATCAGTTATTCATGTGCTTGAATTAAACAATTGAATTAAAATTTGTATTCTTATGTGTATTAATCTGTACGAATAGGACTTATTTACTTGCTGCCTATTATGCCTGCTGGCACGTAGGGCAGCAACGAAAGTCCTCCACTCCTTGTTGTTTCCTTCAGTTGCTGTTTCTGTAACATATTTGTTTTACGAGACAGGGTTGTTAGCCCTGTGCTCAACCTCCAACCTGGAGGACCAGTGGATCACTCTTCGTCTCGCCTCTACCCTTCGACCTGTCCAGCATGGGAGACCCTAACAGGAGACAAATCTCCCGCTGGTATAGCTCTAGGGGTCATTGAGACACACAAGCTGTCCAACCACGACAAGGTTGTAATCCAACGGGGAGGTATGAATAAGAATTACCACTGAAATATATCAATGCATTTTATTATTTTTAGATGCATTTTTAAATATGGTCAATTTTAAGTTTGGCAATATACAAATGAGTTTGAGTAGGGATTTCAGCAAAATACCTATCTTATTTTGCAACATTTGTGCAGATTTGAACCCATATACACTGAGATGGACAATTGTATCCTAAACCGACCACTTAGCTAAAACAAGAATAGATAAAAAGTGTTGGTGTAACTCAACGAAAAAGGATATGCGATGGGGACCCGAAATGTCACCCACCCTTTTTCTACAGAGATACTGCCTAACCCGCTGAGTTACTTCATCACTTTGTGACTATCTTTTGTGCAAACCAGCATCTGCAGTTCTTGGTTTCGATGTAGAACAAGAAATCAGCTTTTCCTCGCAGGCTTCTCTATTCAAATCAAGGTCGTCTCAAAGATCTTATATGCTCTAAGATCGTTGGTCATTCTCTTCCAGCGAGTTTATTCTCCAGCTCCAAAATACTTACTGACTTGCTCTCTTTGGCATAATGGTATCTGAACTCCATCTCTTTCTTTTTTTTGGTCCCAACAGTTTTAACACATTCTTTCATTTTTTTTTCTATTTTCTGTTTTCACTTTTTTTTTCTATTTTCTGCAAGCCTCGCTTCTTCATGTTGCTACATGTTTCTGGGATGATAAGCTTGAGTGATCGGGTTCTTGGATGGGAGGAACAAAGAACTGCAGTTGCTGGTTTATACCAAAGATAGACACAAATGCTGGAGTAACTTAGCCTGTTGGGCAGCTCGTGTCTATCTTGGATGGGAGGAATGGCCTGGAATACTAGAAGCAAATCAGTACCCTGGCAGAATGGGGTAGGATCTGAGGGCAGAGTAGATCATCTGACAATCTTGCTTGTTGAAGAGTACAATAATTGAATCTATCCTTGATAAACATGTTTACACAAAGTCACTATTTTACTTCAGAGTCACGTGTGTGATTATGTGAAGAAGCCCCGCCAGGCGCATGCACGTCATTACGTCCGACGCATGGCGCACCGACGGGCTAGAAAGCGCAGCTCCACCAGCGGTAAATAGCAACCCGCAGGTATGTCAATATTAAACCTTCCCTGCGAGGATTTTAAACTCTGTAAGTCTGGCTCAGGAGCCAGCGAGAGTTAGTGCTATGAAGGGTGTTGTAAATGTAACTGCCGTAGTAGGAGCGGAATGCGCGCGGTGGGGGGGGGGGGGGGCGCAGTGACTGCTTATAGATCAGGTTTGGAGATAACGCTGCACTAATGCCGGCTTCGATACCGGCTACTGTTTCTACCGGCAGCTCAACTGCTTCCATCAGTCCCAGTGCTTCAGGGCACTGAGGCCACTCCAACAGGGAGGAAGGCCAAAACAAAGTACTCTCAGGCTCATCTTATCTGATGGGTCTGATGATGTGGAAGATTCCCCTCCTTTTAATATAAAGGTATGGGGCCGGCTCAACCAAATGGAAAAATGCTCCAGCTTAAAGAGCCATGTAAAATTTCAATTGGGGTCGAATGCCCCTAGGATTCCCCACACAGCCACTCGCAGAGGTCCATACAGCGAAGATTAAAACACCGCTTATGGATACCAGTGGGAATCATCCTCTCCAACACTTTGTTTAGGGCTGGAAGAGACATCCCTGGAGCATGACTCGGGAGAGCCAGGGTAGGAGAAGTCTGACCCTGAAGCTCGTGTCACTGCATATGTGCACACACCAGAGCACATGAGCCATGCTCCAGGTGTCCCGAACATAGCGCGAAACTTCGCTATTCCGGAAAGGACTGGTGAGGCTATGGCGGAAAACCTAGCCGCCAATGTAAATTACATGGCTTCTCACCAGCTCCAGGATACGATTATGGAAGAGACGGCCACAAGATATAAAACACTTGTTAATTGTGCGTCGCTCATAGTGCCCACCGTGAACTATGCTATATGGGCACAAACGAGCGCAACGATGCGTGGACAAGAAATCAGGGTTCAGCGGGTCCTCAAGTTGGTGGCAGCAGGCATCACAGCATTTGGAAAAATGGTCCGGGGGGCACCAATGTCTGACACACAATAAGATATGGTGGCCCTGTTGTGTAACGCATATTTTAAGTCAACTGCTTAAGAAAAATAGCTATAAACCGATGGTGAACCTGAAATTTGTAGCTTTATGTAGGTCCACCAACGTCCAAGCCCTGGATTATTTATTTGGGGTGGACCTCCTCAAACAAGTCAAGGACCTGGAGGAAGAGGCCAAAACAATCGGTCTCGTGAAGACATACATCCCTCCTGCCAGGATGCCACCACGCAGGTCGCTTTCGGCGCAAAGGGGGTCGGATCCAGGAGCCAAGCAGAATGGGGCCAGTGGAACGATAGTATTACCCACTTGTGTAACACAGCTACAAACCCAATATAGGAAGAAGGAGGACTTACAGGAAGAAGGTTGACTGTAGAGGTACAGGTGATTCATTCTGTCCAGGATAAGATGTCTAGTGAATTTCCAGTTGGGGCTAGGTTGCAATTGTTTTATGATGAATGGTGCTGCATAACATCAGATCGGTTTGTATGAGACACTGTGTCAGGCTCGAATAGAGTTTATGTCAGGAATTGATTCAGTATAATTGGTGTCAGTATAAACTATTTTTAGATGGTTAAAACAGGTTTTGGATTCTGCTGGAGTGGACACTCATGCGTTTAAATCTCACTCCACCAGGGCGGCATCAACATCCGCAGCGTGGCCGCAGGATGGTGTAAGGAATCAACTTTTCTAAAAATTTATGATAAACCTGTCCTGACAGTGCCAGGGTTTGGGAATGCTGTTTTGGCTTCCGTTTGATTTGATTTGCTTTGTCTTTATAAATTTCATTTGTAATTTCTCCCGGGGATAGAGGAGTTATTACTGTTTTGTTATGTTAAAATTGATTATTGGATAATTCGAAGCAATGTTCAATACATTATTTATTCACTACTGTGTCAACTGAAGCAGCATGTTGTATAGAATGGATCTACGGCATGAAATCACAGAGCTTTGAAATCTTCACTTAGTCACTCATGTGACTCCGAAGTAAAATAGTAAGATTAAATGAGAACTTACCAGTTTGAAGTGTGATCTTTATTTTATGAGGAGTTATGATGAAGGATTACGTGCCCTCCACTCCTGGCCCACATAATCACAAAGATCATCTGGTAGTTCTAGTCTTCTGAGTCTTACTATATCACTTCAGCTATAGTTTCTGTGTTTTCACGCCGCTGCTTTGAAGTATGATGCACATGTGCCTGGCGGGGCTTCTTCACATAATCCCTCATCGTAACTCCTCATAAAATAAAGATCAAACTTCAAACTGGTAAGTTCTCATTTAATCTTACTATTAATTATCACAGAGCAATCAAAAGTCAAAAAGTCAAACAAACTTTATTGTCATTTAGAAATACATTGATATATGCAGTTCCAAACGAAATTACGTTGCATTTGGCTCCCTGTGCAACACGATAAATTAACAGAAGGATAGGCATGGATAAAAAGGATAAAAGGATAAATAGACAATGGTGGCAGCCCATTACATGGCATTCAGGAGTCTGATGGCTCGTGGGAAGAAGCTGTTGCAGAACCTTGATGTTCTGCTCCTTATGCTGCAATATCTTTTTCCCGAGGGCAGCAGAGTGAACAGACCGTGATGGAGATGTGTGGGGACTTTTATAATACTGCTGGCCTTAGACATGCAATGTTTGGTCGTAATATCCCCGATTGAGGGGAGAGAGGTCCCGATGATTTTTTCCGCTGTCCTCACCACTCTCTGCACAGACTTCCAGTCAGAGGCTCTACAGTCCCCAAACCAGACAGAGATACAGCTGGTCAGAATACTCCCTATGGTGCCCCTGTAGAAAGTAGTGAGGATGGGATGGGGGAGATGAGCTCTTCTCATCCGGCGTAGAAAGTGCAACCGCTGCTGCGCTCTCTTAACTGTTGATGAGATGTTATTCGACCAGGTCAGACTGTTAGTGATCTGCACCACCAGGAACTTTGTGCTACTGACCACCTCCACATTGCTGTCATTGATGTGAAGTGGTGTGGGACTGTGCCGGGTTTTCCTGAAGTCGACGATAACCTCCTTTGTTTTTTCGACATTCTGGATCAGGTTGTTCGTATTGCACCAGTCCACCAGTTGTTTCACCTCCTCCCTGTAAGCCAGCTCATTGTCTTCCCTGATGAGGCCCACCACTGTTGTGTCATCTGCGTACTTCATGATGTGGTTTTTACTAAACCTGGCACAACAATCGTGAGTCATCAGGGTGAACAGCAGTGGACTCAGGACACAGCCATTATGTGATGTGATGTAATGCGAGCAATGTGATGTAAGATTCTAGAAACAGTAAAAGAAGACTGGATTTATAAACAGATGGAAATTAAATTGGGTAAAACTTATTTTAAACTAGCTGATCACCACATAATGGTTTAGTGGTCTTTGAAAATTGTTTTTGAAACATTAATTCTTATTCTCTTTCAACATTAATTATTATTCTCAGCTACCAGAGGCACCATACGATTGGCAGCCCCACAAACAGTCTGGTTGTTTTTTCATCTTCCTTTTTATTTTTAGTGTGTGTTACAAGTCTGTGTAAATGTTCTCCAGTTTGTTTTATGTGGGGGGAGAGGTCGGGGTCGGGATCGGGGGAAACTATTTTTTCATTTTCTTACCTTACCAGAAATGCGATTAATTTTCGGATCGCATTCTCTGGTTGCTCTGCGGCCTACCATCGATGGAGTTGGAGGCCTCCTCGGACTGACCTTGGTCCCCACCGCAGGGCGTGAACTTACATCAGAGTTGATCCCTTGTCTGGAATCGCTCCAACCGTGCGCGGCCTGCGGTCTTTACATCAGGAGCTCGCAGTCTCGGGAGAGGCTGTGGATGTCGGTAGCTCCAATGCCGTGGAAGGTACGACCAGCCCCAATGCATGGTTCGATCGTCCGGCGTGGGGGAGCTGACATCCCCCCGATGCAGGAACAGGTTGCCTCGACGCGGAGGACCCATCACCGGCTACGGGAGTTAAGATCATCCCGTCAATGGAGGGCTCGAGGCCCCCAACTGCGGGAGAGCAAAGGGAAGAGATTGAACTTTTTATTTGGCTTCCATCACAGAGAGGACTGTGGAGGAATCTCTGTTTATTTGTATGACTGACTTGGCAAATGAAATTCCTTGTATGTTGCAAAACATACTTGGCTAATAAAGTATTATTGTGAATGCGATTGTGAGATGCTGCCTATCTGATGAGTATTTCAGGCATCACATGTTTTATCCCTTGATCATTCTGGTTGCCCACAATATTTTGAACAAAACAAAAATAACCAAGAAGCAATTTTGTTAAACATACAAAATTAAAAATGTAATCCTTATATTTAACAACTCAGTTTCCCAGCATATTGGTTGTTTTAAAAAACTTGATTTTTAACATGGTGTGGAGTTATAAAACAGAATGAATTATAATGGAACAAAGTAATGAAATGTGCTCAGCTTCCATTCATTACCACAGAGAGGTGTCGCCAATGTTGGTGCCTACACTTTCAAAGTAAAATATAGACTCAATAAAAAGAAATAAAAAATTAGACTCAATTAATAAAAGTTGCAGTAAATACAATTAAATAAGGTAATATAAATTCAGTGAAGTAACTTGAAATTTGTACTGTTTTCAATTTCAGAAGAAGCTTCAGAAACGGACAGTTGTAATTAATGGGTGCAAATCATCTGTTTAACTTGGGTGAACAGTATGATTAATTAGTGGATATAGGATACGTAAATAAGTGTAATGTCACTGCATATTTCGTCATATGTGTATGTGTGCCTGCATACAATCCATAAGGAACATCGAAATAAACTAGCACTTTCTTTGGCCATATCTATGTTTCACTTGCTTTAAGATGTACATTTTGCGGAATTCTCCATTTGACTAGAAATTCAGAGAACACATGCACTGCCATAATTATGAACATTCTCATATTATCTAACAAACTGTGATGATCAGTTTGAACTGTGGCATCCTTTCAGGGCAACAAAATCTCATACGTCAGGCTGTTATTCATTGATTACAGCTCGGCATTTAACACAATCATCCCTTCCAAGCTGGTTACCAAACTCGCAGAACTGGGTCTCTGCGCATCTCTCTATAATTGGATCCTCGACTTCCTCATTCACAGACCACAGTCTGTTTGTATTGGTGGAAATGTGTCAGACTCGATAACAATCAGCACGGGAGCACCTCAAGGCTGCATGCTCAGCCCCCTGCTGTACTCACTCTATACTCATGACTGCGTAGCCGGTCATCGTGCAAACTCCATCATCAAGTTCGCTGATGACACCACTGCTGTGAGACGTATCACTGATGGGGTTGAGTCAGAGTATAGAAGAGAGATCGAGTGGCTTTCCATATGGTG
This sequence comes from Raja brachyura, assembly GCA_963514005.1. Next base: position 51,191,919 of record OY740783.1, read on the forward strand.
CCAGCACAATAAACTGGCCCTCACACCAGCAAAATGAAGGAACTGATTGTGGACTTTGGAAGGAGTAGCATGGGAACCCACAGTCCTGTTTATATCAACGGGTCGATGGTTGAAAGGGTCAAGAGCTTCAAATTCCCGTACGTGTCCATCTCTGAAAACCTTTCCTGGTCCGAGAACACAGATGCAATTATTAAGAAAGCTCATCAGCGCCTCTTCTTCATGAGAAGATTACGGAGAGTCAGTTTGTCAAGGAGGACTCTCTCTAACGTCTACAGGTGCACAGTAGAGAGCATGCTGACCGGTTGCATTGTGGCTTGGTTTGGCAACTTGAGGGCCCTGGAAAGGAAAAGACTACAAAAAGTAGTAAATCCTTCCCAGTCCTTCATCGGCTCTGACCTCCCTTCCATCGAGGGGATCTATCGCAGTCGCTGCCTCAAAAAGGCTGGCAGCATCATCAAGGTCCCACACCATCCTGGCCACACACTCATCTCCCTGCTACCTTCAGGTAGAACGTACAGGAGCCCGAAGACTGCAACGACCAGGTTCAGGAATAGCTACTTCCCCACAGCCATCAGGCTATTAAACTTGGCTCGGACAAAATTCTGAACATTAATACCCCTTTATCTGTTATTTGCACTTGATCAATTTATTAATTCATGTATGTATTTACGTATATAATGGTATATGGACACACTGATCTGTTTTGTAATCAATGCCTCCTATGTTCTGTTGTGCTGAAGCAAAGCAAGAATTCTGTTGTCCTGTCAGGGGCACATGACAATAAACTCTTTTGACTTTTGACTTATTTTGACTTTGACTGAGGAATAGACTGGCAATAAAAATGGTTGCAGTTAAGTTGAATCACTCCTTCAAAAATAACGAGATGAACTTTAGAATTTAGACTTTAGACTTGAGACTTTAGAGATACAATGTGGAAACAGGCTCTTTGGACCACCGAGTCCGCGCCGACCAGCGTTCCCTGTACTCTAACACTATCCTACACACTAGGGACAATTTTCAATTTTACCAAGCCAATTAACCTACAAACCTGTACGTCCCTTAAGTGTGGGAGGAAACCGAGCACCTGGAGAAAACCCACATGGTATTTTCCACACACAAACTCCACACACAAACAACACCTGAGGTCAGGTCAGGATAAAGGTTTGTCAAGAGTCAAGAGGGTTTAATTATCAGATGTACCGAGAACAGAGCAATTAAATTGTTACCTGAAGCAGCTTAACAGGCCTGTAAGCACAATACAAACAGAAAATATACAGTAAACAAAATATTAATAAATTAATAACCACAATACTACTGCAAAAAAAAATGTTTTGTGCACCAAAGCCTCCACTACAAAAAAAGCCCAAAGCCTTTCATGCAAGTTCATAGTTGAGGTTAGTGGTGTGAATTACACCCAAAATGCTGGTGTAACTCAGTGGGTCAGGCAGCATATCTGGATAGAAGGAATGGATGACATTTCCGGTTGAGACCCTTCGTCTGAAGAAGGGTCTCAAACCGAAACGTCACCCATTTCTTCTATCCAAAAATGCTGCCTGTCCCAATGAGTTACTCCAGCATTTTGTGCCTATCATTGGTGTAAACCAACACCTGCAGTTCCTTCCTACACATTTAGTGGTGCGAATTGTGTTGTGCAAGAGGGCATTTCCGTGTAATTTTCCTTCATAAAATTAAATAGGTAGGGATAAAATATGTAACAACAATTTATATTATCACCATAAAGTTCAGCTTTGATGGATCAGTTTCTATTTTATTGGCGCCATTAAATAGTTAAATCAAGAAAATAAAAAAAATAATTAGCAGTAAGGGGAAACTAGAGCCCGCAATGCTGGAGAAACTCTTTATCTCCCTTTTGGTTTTCTGAGGAAATTGGTTGCAGACTTCAGAATCAGAATGCCTTTTATTGTCACTATACACGTGTACAGTGAGATTAAAAACTGCTCCTACTCAGTGCAAAAACAAGACAAAAAGGGGGGGGGGGGGGGGGGGGGATAAGGTGCACAGTTTCTGCAGCACTATATACATATCTATAAAAAGACAATGGATAATAGAATGGATAATAGGATTCCTATATCCAGTATGGGTTACAGTTACAGTACAAATTACAGTAGGTGGATAGATGAAAGTCCGGGGGTGAAGTCAATGCATATGTGAGTTCAGGGAGATGATGGATTTTGGGAAGAAATCCCGATTTTGGGAAGTTTCCCAAGCACAAGTTTGTGCCCATTAAACATTGTAAATGTAGTTGTGAGTCTGTCAGAACCCACAGATATTAAAGTGAAAATCAGACAACAACCTCTTATATCGTACTTTTAGCAGCATGATTTGTTTTGCCAAGAAAAGATTATAACAAGATGTCCAGTTTATTTGTTCATATAGTGGCCTCTTGAGATGTTGAGTGAGGAAATGAAAAAGCTCCTGTGACAAGACATAGATGGCAGGTGAATGTTTGTGTCTCATGCTCTGGTTTTCATGGCTGTAGAACCATTTCAAAATATCTAGAAATATGCAGAACTGGTTGTAGAACTGGGATGGGGCATGTTGGTCATCATGGGCACGCTGAGCCAAAGGGCTTGTTTCCATGCTGTATAACTCTTGCTACTACCAAGATTAACTTTTGAAGATATCAAATTCCATTCCTTAAAATTTTAATTATAGTTGGATATTTTTTAATGATTCTTTTTAATTTGATATTGATCTCCCTCAGTCTTTATTTTGCTTTCTCTTCATGGGTTGGCTTTGTTATTTCAGTATACAATCTTCAGCATCAGTGATTAGGAAGTGCATGGTTGTTTGCTCTGTTTATTAGATATTCTAGATCCTCTTTAGAGGACTAATATGCAGAAACTATGGTGCAGTGCCTAAGTATGAGCTTTGTCTGATGCAGTTTGTTCACCATCTACCGTGTGACTCAGAATTATGAGATGTTCCCACACTTTATTCCATTTCCCTCCATTTTAAGCCTAAACCAAGTCCCTCTCAATTCAATGCAATTCAACCATAATGCTTATAGATCCAAGTTTTGAACTTTTCAAGTGGCAAAAACTAATGTTATTGGTGTTGTTTTGGTATAAGTGCCTGCGTCAGCCCTGGGCTCAGTGATATTAACAGAACACAACAGCTGACAGGCATTCACTACTCTCAGCAGATAATTGTAGAAGGCTTGTTTTCAGCTTCATTCATAAACACTCTGAAAAATGAGCAATTACTCTTACAATAGCTGACAGAGATCCCCCCAACCTGAATCCCAAATATCAGCTCTGCAAAATATGGAAGGACTCTGACTGCTCATTTAATGGTATGCACACAGATTAAGTTGAAACTTATTGTCGGTATATGTGGAGAGAACAGAGGGAAGATGATGCAGTGCCAGTAATATATTTCTGGCTGGCATCCTGCATATTTTAACTTTGCTATCATTACCATCTGTCTCTAAGTCAAATGCATCTGCAGAAAAGAAACGGCTGCACATGTTATCATGAAAACTGGCATTATACTTTGCTAAATGCACAAACAATAAGATCTTATTAAAAAAATCAGTAATTACCTCCTACACTCTCTGGCATAAATTTATCGCTAATTAACAAGGATAAATTAGAATTTGTTATTGTGCAAAGAATTTTTATTACAACCGAGCTTGCTGCTTTGATGAGTGCCTGTTCGTATGTGTCTTTCAAACAAGTCACATTAATGCATACATTCAAAAGGTTTAAAGAAAAGTAACTTCCAAAATTTGGAAGGAACTGATGTGGAGAGATTTTAACTAACATGTATTTTTGCAGTTTTGATTGTGCACTGACATGTCCTACTTATATCTCACACAATACACTTCATTCCCAATTCTGCAAAAAAATGGAAAAGAAAAAATAATTTACCAATTTGCTGCAAATGGTTCTTCTTCTCATGATGGTACATTGTATAGTTTTTAAGGTACATTGTATAGTTTAATTGTCTTCATTGCAAGTTTAGCCTATCTGCATTTTAGTGGTGTGCTTACTGCTGGTAATAATAAATTTCATATTGATTAAATCAGTGAGCATGTGAAATTCTCACTGCTCTTCTGGTGTGACAAAAGTGTGTTACTGCCATTTCTAGTTTGCCACTGTGACTATAGAACATTGTATGCAAGGAACAATATCACTGCTCTGGAGATGGAGGGCCAGGTATCATTTTATCTTTGAGAAGAGATATCCCGATCACATTCCTCTCTCCTTCTTATATTCGTTCTATCGTTAATGGCTATTATTGTTATAGCAGGTTCTTTAGGTTGGATAGGCGAAAGGTGTTTCAGAGTTTTTCAATGATTTGAGCTTCTAGAAGGATTCAGTCAACAGAGTATGCCACACTTCAAATCATATTCCTTGAACATAAATATTTAAACTTCTCCTACTTCTTCTTGCGTATGGCGTGCACAGCCTAAAATTTCTAGGTCAACTTGTTCTATTTAATCTTGTTTGTGCACGTCGGGTTGATTGCATTAGTCGAAACAGGGTGGAATACGTGAAGGTTGCAATCTCCCACCCCAATATTTAAACCAATTGATTTAACATTAGGGAATGCTGATGTTTTACTTAAATATTCTTTCCACATTTTTTTTCTTTCATCCCAATTCTTGAGCCTACTATTTGGCAATTACTGCAAATTGGAGATTGGATAACCAATTATAAACAACATGCTGGAAAAATTATTCTCAGTCTGTAGCACTAAATGTACAAAGTTGTGGATGTTGTGTTTGTGCTCTTTGTCTGAAATTCAGTTCTATTGGCATCAGTGTTAGCAACTGAGAATACATTTCTAGGCAATTTCTATTTATAATATTTATTTTTTCAGAGGACATTTTACAAATATCAGGCATCAACAGAAATGAGACAATTGGTCTCCAACCAACTCACATTCCAACATGTCAAAAATACAGAAAAACAAATAAAACCTCCAATATTTCTTCCAAAAATATGCTTCAATTATAACATTTGAAAATATGTAATCCACAATATCCATTAACATTACAAGACAAATTATTGAATCATTGAACCATATAATTATTCTATCCAGAACATCTAACAGGACTTACTTTTAATTAAAACAATATTGCTTTATTTTACATGTTCAACTTTTACAAATATGCGTTGCTTTCCATGCCTAAGCATTGCTATGCAAGGCAAGCCATAGAATTCCATTTACATTATGTCAACTCGATGCCAGTTTTCTTTAATGTATGTTTCTTCTCAAATTCAAGAGCCTTTCTTTACAAAGTTTCAAGCCTCCCCAAACACATTTGCAAGAGAGTCAAAATGCATCAGTGACAAAACATGATTAATATATCTAAAAGTACTTTAGAGTAGTGCTGGCCCCATATATAAATTTGCCACTTGTCCCACTACGCTGGCCCATTATCTACCTGTACACATAAATAATATATATTTTAGTTGAAGTGTGTACCTACTGCTACAATCCCAGCTTTATATGTGTTTTTTTGGATCTCCTTGCTGGAGTCATACAGGCGTTCCAGCTATTTATTTTTGACTGATACCGGCCATGTTCAAAATTAACAATATGTGGCAATTGGGGGGGGGGGGGGGGTTTGTGGTGGGAATGGGACAAAGGGCCTGTGACTATGTTGTTTCATTCAATCAAAAATAGAACAGAGAGAAACACTCTATTGTACCATTCCGCAGTTCATTCCCGGCTGGCTCCAGGCCAATAATATTAACAATTGGTTACATACATTACATGTGGCCAGGTGTCTAATAAGGAGAACGTTGAACAATTTCATGGACGGATAATAGACAGCTCTGGGTCATCCTATGATGCTTACCAGACAGCCTGTTTACTAACGCTGAGTTTAAAAAAAAGACCTTAGTGTGCATGGACCCTGTCCATGAACACAGCTCCAACTGTTTAATTATTGATAAGCAGAGATCCAACATAGTCTTTTTATGAGTCAACAGAAATGGAATGTTGTCAAGTCCCTTAATAACTATTCAGTTTTGCACTTTGTAACATGGTATGTAGTAATCTCCATTTAGTAGCATATCTACTTGTGCATTTCTTTGTCTCCGCTTTGCAATGCTGCTTATGTTCTGACCACTTCTACCAACTGAAAATGGACACAAAAAGCTGGAGTAACTCAGTGGGACAGGTAGCGTCTCTGGAGAGAAGGAATGGGTGATGTTTTGGGTTGAGACATTTCAAACAACTAAAAACTGTTTTCAATTACTGTATTGTAAGCACATGGGGCCTGGATGAAATTTGTTATCAAATATGTTAGAATTATAGTCATAGTGCAATGTGGAAACAGTTCCTTCAATAGTTCACGCTATGCTGACCATCAATCACCTATTTACACTAATCCTACAATTCTGTAATGATGAAAGTCAATTTTGCAGCAAATCTTTTCAGTCTCATTGTTGGGAAAGGACATTGATGTAACTAAAATCACACTGTTTAAGAGACAGTGCTTCAGTCTTATCATTTTTTAACTCAGTTGCATATTTTTTGTATTACATATTGAGTTGCTTATTTGTGCCTAAGCCTATAGCAATTCCTTCAACTGAAAACGTGAATAAATAGGGATTATTTTATTTTGTAATGTTAAACCCATTATTCAATAGTGCATGCCAAAGTGAAAGCTAAATTTTCTAGTTAATATGTTCTTCTTTTAGTGTCCTACTAGACTAAGTGTTGGACCTGTTGGATCCCATGTTCACACTGGAGGGCTGGTCCCCCAATGCAATATTCCACCTCTCCACCAATTCTAATATTGGTGGCCCGTGGGGGGGGGGGGGGGGGGCTTTCTAGAGTGCTAGTATGGGTGTTGTGGGCCAAAGGGACTGGTTTCCAGAGGGCTAGTATGGACATTGTGGGCTGAATGGATTCTTGGGCTGGCAGCTCAGTCACTCAGACCTGCTGAGCTGGCGGCTCAGTCACTCAGGCCTGGTGGGCTGGCAGCTCAGTCACTCAGGCCTGGTGGCTGGCAGCTCATAAACGGCCGGAGATTCTGCCCAAAACAGGTAAGAGACTGTGAGAGAGAAGGGGGAGAGGGTGGAGAATAAATTTTCGACATTTTTTATCTTTTTCTGCAGATCACAGCAATGAACGAGAAAGGTCTATCCTGGCCTGGATCTCACAGGGAGCCAATAAAGAGAGGGAGAAAAATAATGGGGTGAGGTTTAATACTTGCAGGGGGAATACTTACTGATGGGCTGAAGGGACTCCTCCTGGGCTAGTACAGGCCTCATGAGCCGAAGGGGCTCTTTAAAAAAGAAATCTGTGGAGTCTCAGTGAAATGCACTTTTTCTGGACTTTTCCTAGCCTGGCATGGGCCTTTTGGGCCAAAATGCTCCTCCTGGGCTAATATGTGCATTTTGGGCACAAATGACTGGTTTCTTGGTGTAGGCGCCTTGTGGGCGGACATTAATGGTTTCAGGCAGGCCAAACAACTAATTTCATTTCATTTCCATTTCAATTTCAAGCACAGGGCAGGCCAAACAGCTCATTGTATATTCATTTCACTTCCATTGCCATTGCAGTTTCAAGCACAGGGCAGGCTGAACAGCTGATTGCATTTTCATTTCACTTCCATTGCCATTGCAGTTTCAAGCACAGGGCAGGCTGAACAGTTGATTGCATTTTCATTTCACTTCCATTGCCATTGCATTTTGAAGCACAGGGCAGGCTGAACAGCTGATTGCATTTTCATTTTGCTTCCATTGCCATTGCAGTTTCAAGCACAGGGCAGGCCAAACAGCTGATTGCATTTTCATTTCACTTCCATTGCCATTGCAGTTTCAAGCACAGGGCAGGCCGAACAGCTGATTGCATTTTCATTTAACTTCCATTGCCATTGCAGTTTCAAGCACATGGCAGGCCAAACAGCTGATTGCATTTTCATTTCACTTCCATTGCCATCACAGTTTCAAGCACAGGGCAGGCTGAACAACTGATTGCATTTTCATTTCATTTCCATTGCCATTGCAGCATCAAGCACAGGGCAGGCCAAACATTGGGCCTCGCGATCTTGCTGAGTGACTAAGTCATGTCCAGGTGTCCGGGCTTTTATAGTCCTGCCCCCCCCCCCCCCTCGCAGGAGGAATGTTACCTTCATCGCGGTGATTGACTGGCGAGAGGATCTCAATGTTTTTTAAACACTCATAACTTTATTATTTTTCATCGATGGGAAAAATCCTCTGGGCCTGCTCAGCGGAGGACTGTGAGTAAGACCACCAATAATCATAGCGATATATGGTAGCGTTTTTTCTAAAATCAATATACAGCGCAGACAGGAAGTGGTCAAGATAAGACTTTTAATTCTGTAGATAACTATTCCACCATGAGCAAAATTGATTAATTTTGGAAATATATTAAGTTTTAGTCCAATAATATTTATCTTTCTTTTTGTGTTGGGGCCTCACTCCTCAGATGTAAACGTTATCAGTGAAGGAGGTTACATTCAGGAATCTAATGTTCAGTGACATTGAAAAGTGAGCAAAATAGACACATTATCTAACAATGGTAAATGTCATAGAACAACTTACAAGACTCATATTTCTGCTGCTCCTGAAACTGAGGAATGAAATAGTAGCCAGTTCCAGGAATAGAATCTCCCCAGATAAACTTCCTGTACACAAAACAGCCATTATTCTTTCAGTTCTTACATGAATCATCTCCACTTTTCTCGATAAGAACAAGGCTATGCATCTTTCAAAGCAAGTTACTGAAAGAGTATGACATGGCCACATTTTATTGCTAGCTGTCAGGCAGAGATGAATAGCACAAACCCATTCCAGCATATAAAGAAGAATGAATTTCATTTTTAATACACAGTAACACATACATTTTACAATTCACAGCAATGTGTAATAGCTCAATTTTTAAAATAAATTATGTATGATATGAACTTCTATATTCAAGAAGTGCATTTCTCAGTGTTCATTTAATACTGGCCTGTGAGTTAACATTCCTTTACCCTGAAGGTTGTTCCTCTGAAGATTATGGAAAATGCAACTCATCTTCGACATTTAAAATGCATTGATTTTATGCACCCTACTTAGAATAAACTGCTTATCATGGATTCAGCATCTATTTTGTGTCAGAATTCATCATTTGTGTTGCCTGGAAACAAATTTGAATAAAATCTTTTGAACCGTCTTGCTTTTATCTACACAGTGATTTTAAAGTCTACAGAAAAAAAATGTTCAATTTATAGTTTATATATTAATCTAATACTGGTTTGTGAGGCAGCAATAAATCACAAGTAATGAGATTTTCATCATGTAACAATGATCTCATGAAATGAATATTAAAAGATTGCCTTGCTGTGTATGGCATTGGTGAGTCAGGTGATCTGAATACAAAATAATTGTCTCAGAGTGGTTCTTTCTAAAACCCCCTAAAAAATAAAGTATTACAATCATTTTAATCAGGTGCATTTTAACAGCTGCAAAGAATTGCAATAATTTGATCGTAATACAACGGAAAAAAAAAATTGTAATTGAGTAAGGCAATTTAAATGTATGGCAAGACGTATTACGTTTTAGCTTTCAAAAACAGAGATAAATAGCGGCTGTAATTTTGTTAAATCAATACTTCCCGAGTAATTCACTTGTGGTGTCTTTTATTACCTTTGATTTTAGAACAATGGTGAACTAAGCATTTCCCCAATGTATTATTCCTTCATAGTCTGCACAATTATTTGTATCACACAATTATAAAATTTGTTTTGTAAATAGAAAATAAATGATATAAATGTTCCTTGTAACAGCAACTCAAATATTGTAATGACATGACAGATAGGATGACCAAATTATGCCCAGCAGTTTAAAAAGGTCATAAGGCCATAAGTGATAGGAGCAGAATTAGGCCATTCAGCCGATCAAGACTACTCCGACATTCAATAATCACTGATCTATCTCTCCCTCCTAACCCCATTTTTTTGTTCCCCCCAAGATGGCGGTGCTGGCATAACAGCTGCGGCCTGCCTGCAGTCCGTCTGTTATTTTCTTTTTTTGTGTTCCTTTGTCCTGTTTTTAGTTAATTTTGTTTTATTAGATTGTGTGTGTGTGTGTGGGTGGGGAGAAACATATTTTTGTCTCTCCCTTCGGGGGGGGTGCGACTTTTTTTGTCGTATTCCCTGTGTTCGTCTCCGTCTGCACCGAGGCCTAATGGCGAAACTGGCGGCCTTGGGGCTGTTCCAGCAGCAGCGGTGACCCGACTCGGCCCTGGAGCTATGACGGGGGCAGCAGCAGCAGCAGAGATCCAACTCGCCCCCGGAGCGGCAGCAGCAGCAGCAGCGGCGACCTGACTCGGCCCCGGAGCTGTGGAGGCGGCAGCGGCCCAACCGCGATCTCGGCCGCGGGCACGGTGGACATGGCCGCGGGCCCAATGGACGACATCGTCGGGAGCTCGTAGGTCACAGGTTGGTGACCTGTTTTTCTGAGCTCCTGCAACAACAACTTTGTCTGCTGGTCTGGAGGGCGGCAGCTTCGGCAGCTTCGACCAGCCCGGGCCACGGAGTTTGAACTGGCCCGTTCGCGGTGCACGGTTGAGCTGCGGGACTTACTTACCATCACCCGGCGGGGTCACAACATCTGAAGCCTGGATCGCCTCGGTGCAGAGGGAGTACAAAGAGGGAAGAGACAGAGACTTTAAGACTTTGCCTTCCATCACAGTGAGGAGGTGTTTGGTGAACTCACTGTAGTGGATGTTAAATTTGTATTTATTGTGTGTTTCTGTCATTTTTTAAAATTGTATGTATGACTGCAGGGGAACGAAATTTCGTTCAGACCAAAAGGTCTGAATGACAAATAAATTCACTTCATTCATGCCGCATGCTCCTGCCTTCACCCCATAAATCCTGACACCTGTAGTAATCACGAATCAATCTATCTCTGCTTTAAAAATATCCATTGACTTGGGCTCCACATTCTTCTGTGGCAATGAATTCCACAGATCCATCACCCTCTGACTAAAGAAATTTCTCCTCATCTCTTTCCTAAAAGATCGCCCTTTAATTCTGAAGCTATGACCTCTAGTCCTAAACTCTCCCATTAGTGGAAACATCCTCTCCAAATCCACTCCGTCCAAGCATTTCACTATTCGGTACTTTTCAATGAGGTCCCCTCTCATTCTTCTAAACTCCAGCAAGTGCAGGCCCAGTGCCATCAAAAGCTCATCATAAGTTAACCTACTCATTTCTGGGATCATTCTTTTACATCTTCTCTGAACCCTCTCCAGCCAGCACATCCTTCCTCAGAAATGGTGCCCAAAATTGATCACAATATCCAAATGCGGCCTGACCAGTGCCTAATAGAGCCTCAGTATGACATCCCTATATATTTGTATCTTAGCCCTTTTGAAATAAATGCTAACATTGCGTTTGCTTTCTTTACTACCTATTTGACTTGCAGATTAATTTTTTGACACTCCTGCACCAGCACTCCCAAGTCCCTTTGAACCTCCGATTTCAGGATTCTCTCCCCACAAAGCCTTCAATTCCCTTGTCAAAATCATTAATATACAAAGTGAAGAGCAGCGGCCCATGCAAAACTCCACAAGTCACTGGCAGCCAACCAGAAAAAGCACCCTTTATTGACACTCTTTGCCTTCTGCTATCCAACCAACCTGCTATCCATGCTAGTATCTGGCCTTTGATACCATGGGCTCTCATCTTCCTTAGCAGCCTCACGTACAATACCTTATCAAAGGCTTTCTGAAAATAGAGGTAAACAATGTTCACTGATTCTCCTTTGTCTGTCCCACTATTTACTTCTTCAAAGAATTGCAGCGGATTTGCAGAAAAAGGCCTGCACATTTTGGTATTTGTAGTCCTTTGGATCGGTTTCTGATGTTTTACCTCAGTAAGTGATCAAGTCATTATGCACAAATGAAGTGGCTCTTCCTCTGTAATCTTCCCCCACTGCAAAAACTGTGGAGTGTGAGTTGGGCAGCAGAATCCAAGGATGGGAAATCAAATGCAGGCCATGCAGGGAAGGTACATCAAGATAATTTGGTGAATAACACGTGGACGGAGGGGGAGTTGGGTGATGGAAATGACATTTGGCTAATGACATGATCTTGATTAGTACAGGTGTCAAGGGTTATGGGGAGAAAGGAGGAGAATGGGGTTAGGAGGGAGAGATAGATCAACCATGATTGAATGGTGGAGTAGACATGATGGGTCCTATCACATGAACTTATCTGATGGGAAGAGATGGATCAGTAATACTGCACCTAAATGCCACTGAGGAGGGTGGCATTTATCATTTATTACTTGTTTTTGGTGTCCTTTGAGAAGATGGGAGTGAGCCACCTTCTGGAACTGTTGCAGATCTTCTGAAAATATTCCTACACTGTACTCGATAGGTTGATCCAGGATTTAGGAACATCAGATTCTGCACTTGTGCGACTTGAACATAATTGGTGATTGTACTGCCACAGGTATCTTGGGAGAGGGTTCCAATGTAATGGTCAGCCAGATACTTGGTAAGGTGTTAAGCAGGAGATGGTCAAGCTGTTAAGGCAATTACTGTGCACAAAAAATAGATCCAAAAAATAGGCCAATTGGCCCCTTGTGCATTCTCTGCCAGTACCTCAAACAATGCTTTCCCTTGCTAACCTCATATCATTTGATTCCCTTAATATCATCAAATTAATTGATCTCTTTATTTGACATAACTGGTGACCAAGCTTCCATTGGTCCTTTGTGTAGAGGATTCCACTATAATGACATTTCTGTGTAGGAAGGAACAGCAGATGTCACAAAATAATAATGTTTCTATAGATAGATGCAAAAAGCTGGAGTAACTCACAGGGTCAGGAAGTGTCCCTGGAAAAAGGAAATAGGTTATGTTTCGGGTCGAAACCCTTCTTCAGACTGAATCAGAGGGTGGGGGGGGGGGGGGGGGGGGGGGGGATCAAGAGATATTGAAAGTTTCAGAACAAATCAGAGCTGGCATCAATGACCAAGGAATGACCAATGGTTTATTGTTGGTTGTGGAAGAGGTGATAATGAAGGGATATATGGATGTGAACAGTGGAACTGGCAGGATTACTAGGGTGGGGGAGGGGCGAAAAGAGAGGAAATGCAAGGGGTACTTGAAATTAAATAAATCAATATTTATACCATTGGGTTGTAAGCTTCCCAAGTGAAATATGAGATCCTGTTCCTCCAATTTACATGTGACCTCACTCTGACAGTCGAGGAGGCAAGCTCAGAAAGGTCAGTATGGGAATGGGAAAGGGAGTTAAAATGTATGGTAACCGGGAGATTCTCTTCAGCTCTGTGCTGAATGGACAATCTTTTATCTTGTAATTTTGACTGTGTTGACAACACAGTCAGTGGATACGTCAACTCTGCATCAGACCTGTCAAGCAATTTTGTACATTTCCCAAGGCAAGATTTCCTCTCATTCTTCTCAACTCTAGAGAGTGGAGGGCCTGTCTGCAAAACCTTCTTCGTACAATAAACTAAAAAATACTAGGAATTGTTCCCACAACCATTTTAGTTTACTTTAGTTTAGAGATGCAGCATGGAAACAGGCCCTTCGGCCCACTGAGTCTGTACTGCCACTGATCCCTGCACATTAACACTATTCTACACACACTTGGGACAATTTAACTGCAGCCAATTAACTTACAAACCTGTACGTCTTTGGAATGTGGGAGGAAGGAGCTCCTGGAGAAAATCTACGCAGGCCACAGGAAGAACGTACAAACTCCGTACAGACAATACCCGTGATCAAAGTCAAAAAGTCAAGTCAAAAGAGTTTATTGTCATGTGCCCCTGACAGGACAATGAAATTCTTTCTTTGCTTAGCACAACAGAACATAGTAGGCATTGACAACAAAACAGGATCAGGACCAACTCGGGTCCCTAGCCTGTAAGGCAGCAATTCTACTGCTGCACCACCATGCCACCCATTTGCTGCACTATTTTTCACAAATATATTTTTAGTTCAGGTGAACAGAACAGTACATAAAATTACAGACATGCTTTCACCAGCTAACATGAAGTCCATGTTAGCTCTGCAAAATCATATATTGTTATTTTCCAGGTGCTATGTTGCTACTTCCTTAACAATAGACCCTGCCAATGTCTCCATGATTGATCAAAAGGATGATACAATGTGGAAACAGGTCCTTTGGCCCAACTTGCCCACACCGGCTAACATGTGCCAGCTACACTAGTCTCACTAACTGTCGAAGTGTTTCTTAAATGGTGGGATAATCCCTGCCTCAACTACCTCCTCTGGCAGCTTGTTCCATACATACACCAACATTTGTGTGGAAAAGGTACCTCTCAGATTCCTATTAAAACATTTCCCCTTCCCTTTACCTATATCCTCTGGTCCTCGATTTACCTACACTGGGCAAGAGACTCTGTGGGGCATCTAACTGATCTATTCCTCTCATGATCTTATACACCTCTATAAGATCAGCCATCTTCCTCCTGCACTCCAAGGAATAAAGTCCCAGCCTACTCAGCCTCTGCCTACAGCTCAGACCCTCTAGTCCTGGCAACATCCTGTTAAGTCTTCTCTGCACCCTTTCCAGCTTGACAGCATGATAGCTGGAACAAATGCCAGAGATAAAAACAGAAGGTGTGAACAGGATTGAGAAGTTGTGAATTATGAAGCCAGGGGGACGAAAGTATCGGGATGTGGGAGGGGAGAAATAGGTGGAAGTCCACGTGGGGCATAGTGGAGGGGAGGAGAAGGAGAAAAGGGGGGTGTGGGGGAGAAATGGGAGGGGATTATGGGGGTGTAGAGTTAGAGGGAGGTTACCTAAAATTGGAGAATTTATATCTATTGAAATCAGAGTAACGGGTGTGCAATACCCAATTCGCACTGTCACTCAAATGGGGTTAAATTCAATTTCTGGACAAATGGGGATAAATTTATTACTTTCCCATCGAGATGCCCTTCCCCACCGCACCAGAATCCCACTACAAGGATCCGCTGCCCGGCTTCATCACAAGTTCACAAGTTATAGGTTGAATAGGCCATTCAGCCCTTCAAGTCCACTTCACCAGTCAATCATGGCTGATCTCTGCCACCTAATCCCATTTTCCTGCCTTCTCCCATAACCCTTGACACCTGTTCTAATCAAGAATTGGTCTATCTCTGCCTTATAAATATCCACTGACTTGGCCTCCACAGCCCTCCGTGGCAAGGAGTTCCACAGATTCACCACCCTTTCATTAAATAAATTCCTCCTCATCCCCTTTCTAAAAGAGTGCCCTTTAATTCTGAGAATATGACCTCTGGTCCTAGACTCTCCCACCAGTGGAAACATCCTTTCCACAGCAACTCAATCTATGCCTTTCATTATTCTGTAAGTGTCATTGTCCTCCCTCAACCTTCTAAACTCCAGTGAGTAGAGGCGCAGTGCTGTCAAACGCTCTTCACAGCCTCCTGGTAAGCATCTGCCGCTCGCAGCCTCCTGAGAGGTGCCAGTGTGACTTCTTGGCCTTCGCATCAATATGGCTGGTCTACGGCAGATTAACGTCATGGAACTTGAAGCTCCCACCCATTTTCACATCTGCATCATTGGTACTGATTGGAGCATGTACTCCACCGTGCTTCCTGAAGTCAATAACTAGGTCCTTAATGATGCTGACATTGAAGGAGAGATTACTGTCCTGATATCATGTCGCTAACTTCTCTGTCTCCTTCCTGTACTGCTTCTCGTCATTATTCATGATTCAGCCCACCGCAGTGGTGTCGTCTGCAAATTTGTAGATAGAATTAGATGGAATAAGAGTCAAATTTTGCCAGTCAGCCTTGAGTACTTGTAGAGGAGTGTAAAGGAGGGGACTGAGGATGCATCCTTGTGGGACAATCTTGTTGAGAGTTATTGCAGAGGAGCTGTTGTCACCTTTCCTCACTGATCATGGTCGGTGGGTCAGTAAGTTGAGGATCTAGTGGCAGAGGACATTGCTAATTTCTATGTCCAGAAGTTTGGAGATGAGTTTGGATGGGATTATGGCTTCGAATCCAGAGCTATTGTGTATAAATAGGAGTATAAAGTAGGAATTCTTGTTGTCTAAGTGTTCCAAAGATGTTTAGTGCCAGGGAACTTGTGTCTACTGCGGACCTGTTGTGCCGGTAAGCAAATTGCAGTGGATGAAGGCTGGCTGGGAGGCTGGGGTTAATAGGTGCCATCACTAGTCTTTCGAACAACTGCACGATGGTGGATGTTAAAACCACTGGACAGTACCTTACTTTTTTTTTGGAGCAGGGTGATAGTGATCTTCTTGAAGCAGGAGGGGACCTCAGAATAGAGTAGTAAGAGGTTAAAGATATCTGTAAATACCTCTGCCAGCTGGTCTGCACAGGTACTGAGACCAAGGCCGTCAGGATTAGTTGCTTTCCATAGATTCATTTCAGGTGGACCCCTGTAACCACTGGTGTGGGTGCAAGGAATCATAGGTTTATTCCAACGATGATACATTAATAAAATGTCTAGAGTATGAATTTGTACATCTGCTCTTGAAAATATTGGTCTGGTGTTTATATGATCCTCCTCAATGTGCAGGATTTAACATCATGATAGTTCTTTACATAGTTGTGATAAGAACTATTATATATGTAATGTACATCCTAAGAAGAAATCAACCATGTATAATTACAGTATTTTTATTGAGATAGTTATTCTAGCCTCATTGAATTTTACCTTGTGCTAGGTAATGCCATTTTCCTGTAATATATGCATAACAGCAGTCAGTTTGAAGTCAGCGTGACATTAACTTGCAACTGGAACAGATCCATATTATAAAATAATATTTCAAAGAAGAATGCTTTTTTGTGATCTAATATCTACGTTAATATCCTGTTGAATAAAGTGTCATGCAATCCGAGTACCTAGAGGGCATTTTGAGCATGAAATAATGGCGTTTTTCCAGCTGGCTTGCTTTGTGGTATTCTGTTATTGATTGAAAGCCGTTATTAACAAACCCTGTCCGTTTATGTTTAGTTCTATCTGGAACATTATTACCAGTTAACTCTTTGTTAAGTAAATCCGTTTTGCTTTGTAGACTGTTCACTTTAAATTGTTGATAACTAACTAAACTGACAATTAAGGCAAATACAATAATATATGGGGACAAAAAGGAACATGCTTCTCTCTGATAAAGGAGAGTCATCTTGAGCTGTGTAAAAAAAATAAATATAATCAGCGGCTGTAAACGAAATTAAACATGTTCCATAGAAGATTAAATGTCTGCCAATGTTTTCTGTTTTGACTTTGCTGGTATAGATTTGTAGTGTGGCCACATTTCGTTAATTCTGTCGCTTATGTTCCATTCGTCTGTAGCCCATGTTATATTATTTTGACTATAGACCACATGCTGAACTGCATTCTTTCATTGACTGGTCTGCCAAATGACATACCATAGCGGCTGGCAAATCTAATCTGAAAGAGCTGGAGTTAGATCAATAAGTTGTGCAATGTCATTCTGTCATTTTGATGGTGGCTTTATCTCTCTGAATGTGATTGTCTGCAAATTTTGTTTGGCGGTGATAAAAACACTGCAGCAATTGTCTCCTTTAACTGTTTCGTGACAAAGCAATTGCAACTCATATCAGCAAGCATAGAAACATAGAAATAGAAAAATATGTGCAGAAGTAGGCCATTCGGCCCATCGAGCCAGCACCACCATTCAATACGATCATGGCTGATTATCTATAGTCAGTACCCTGTTGCTGCTTTTTCCCCATATCCCTTGAGTCCTTTAGCCCTAAGAGCTAAATCTAACTCTCTCTTGCAAACATCCAGTGAATTGTCCTCCACTGTCTTCTGTGGCAGAGAATTCTACAGATTCAAAACTCTCTGGGTAAAGATGTTTTTCCTCATAATTCTCTTATTCTTAAACTGTGACCCCCTAATTCTGGACTCCACCAACATCGAGAACATTTTTCCTGCATCTAGCCTGTCTAATCCTTTAAGAATTTTATATGTTTCTATAAGAACCCCTCTTATCCTAAATGCCAGTGAATACAAGCCCAGTCAAACCATTCTTTCATCAATGCCAGTCCTGCCATCCTGGGAATTAACCTGGTGAACCTACATTGCACTCCCTCAATACCAATAATGTCCTTTCTCAAATTAGGAGACCAAAATTGCACACAATACTCCAGGTGCAGTCTCACCAGGGCCCTGTACAACTGCAATAGGACCTCCTTGCTCCTAAACTCAAATCCTCTCGCAATGAAGGCCAACATGCCATTAGCTTTCTTCACTGCCTGCTGTACCTGCATGCTTACTTTCAGGCAAACCCAGCTCTCGTTGCACTTCCCCTTTTCCTAATCTGACAAAATTAGAGCACATGGTATTGGGGGTAGGGTATTGACACGGATAGAGAATTGATTGGCAGACAGGAAAGAAAGAGTAGGAATAAACGGGTCCCTGTCAGAATGGCAGGCAGTGGCGAGTGGAATGCCACAAGGCTCGATGCTGGGGCCGAAACTATTTACAATATATATTAATGATTTAGATAATGGAATTAAAAGTAACACTAACACATTTTCAGATGACACGAAGCTGGGGGGCAGTGTGAACTGTGAAGAGGATGCTAGGAGGTTGCAGGATGACATGGACGGGTTGAGTGAGTGGGTAGATGCATGGCAGATGCAGTATAATTTAGATAAATGTGACGTTATTCACTTTGGCGGCAAGAACAAGAAGGCAGATTATTATCTCAATGGTGTCAGATTAGGAAAAATGGAAGTACAACGAGACCTGGGTGTCCTTGTACACCAGTCATTGAAAGTAAACATGCAGATACAGCAGGCAGAGAAGAAAGCTAATGGCATGTTGGCCTTCATCACAAGAGGATTTGAATATAGAAGTCAAGTGGTCCATCTGCAGTTGTACAGAGCCCTGGTGAGACCACATCTGGTGTATTGTTTGCAGTTTTGGTCGCCTAATTTGAGGAAGGACATCCTTGCTATTGAGGGAGTGCAGCGTTAGTTCAGCAGGTGAATCTCCGGGATGGCTGGACTGTTGTATGAGGAAAGATTGGAAAGACTGGGCTTGTATTCACTGGAATTTAGAAGGATGAGAGGAAATCTTCTAGAGACATATACAATTATAAAAGGAGTGGACAAGCTAGATATTCCCAATGTTGGGGGAGTCCAGAACCAGGGTTCACAGTCTAAGAATAAAGGAGAGGCCATTTAAAACTGAGATGAGAAAAACGTTTTCACCCAGAGAGTTGTGAATTTGTGGAATTCTCTGCCTCAGAAGGCAGTGAAGGCCAATTCACTGGATCCATTTAAAAGAGAGTTATGGGCCTGCCCCACTTAGGCGACTTGCAGGAGACTATGAAGTCGCCACATAGACGAGACATGTTCGCGGGTGATTGCCGGGGAGTCGCCTTCATGGTTGAGAGGAGTTTCCGCATTCTGGGAACTAGTCGTGGCCTCATTATGGTCGCCGTGAATTTTTCAACATGTTGAAAAATTAGCGGCGACTATAACCAAACCACCATGGAGTGTAGCGAGAATTCTTGAGCCATGGGTGGGTCGCCAGGAGGTCCTAGTGGGTTGCCAGGAGGTCGAAGATTCTCGGAAGTTCTCGTAGGTTGGAGCCGGAGCTGACCGGTGAATTTCATTGGCTCATTGGGGGAAAGAAAGCTAAGCAGTAGTTTTCAGAACCAATGATAAACGACCGGTAATGTTAAATGTCCGCCGAGCTTCACAGCCGTGTAACTCTGGCTTCTTAAAAGTTGTCTCCACTCCTTCTCCCTTGGCAGGGCAAGCGGGGGGAGCACTGTCTAAGCAATTCACATGGGCTGGTGAAGGAAGCGATGTGTTTGTGTGTGTTTGTGTGTGTTCCACTCTAACAGTCGCTGTTCCTGTTCCTGGTTTTTCAGGCAACCTGACGGTCACTGGCAGTCTGCTGAAAAATCGCCTAAGTGGGACAGGCCCATCAGATAGAGTTCTTGGGGCTAGCGGAATCAAGGGATTTGGGGAGAAGGCAGGCAATTATTAATTATGGATGATTAGCCATAATCATAATGAATAGCGGTGCTGGCTCGAATGGCCGAATGGCCTTCTCCTGCACCTATTTTCTAGGTTTCTATTTTTCTGTGTCTTTCCTTGCTATTGCATTAATCTCCTCTTTAACCAGCAATGCTACCCCACCTCCTCCACCACCATAAATTGACTTAAAAATACATTGTAAATGCTGAAAATTTGAAACAAATACAATAAATTCTAGAAAGACTTAGCAAGTCAGTCAGCATCTGCAGAAAGAGAAACTGATTAATATTTCAGGTCGACAACCTTTCACTGATGGCTTTTCATTTTCCCTTTTTTTGTTCAAAAGCTAAACTTATCTTTGTTCACAAAATTATAGTCAAAACTTTTTCTATTTCTTTTAAACAATTTATTCACTCACTTGTTCCTTTTCACAACTTAAATATTAGCAAAACTATAACGATATTATTTTATTTTCCTATTTTGAAGCTGAGAAACGCCCCTTCCACGTCATTACAATGTACATAATCTTATGCACTTAGTCTTATGCATATGCTTGCAGGGAAACTACGTAAATGCAGAGGACTATAACTTCAAGTTGTTCATTGGTCCTTTAACTTCATGCTTGCTGTGAATTCCCAGTGTAGAATTTATAGAAAGGTCAGTTCCTAAACATCAATGCAAACATTCAGTTCATTCATTTGGTAAAACATAATATGTTTAAAAATATCCATGGCTCCTACCAAATTTACTGTCAATTGCTGTTTGCAGCAGTAACATTTCCAATTACCTTTAAGCTTTAGGTCACTTTGCCTTATGGGAATATAACAGCGTAGCTCAGGCGTGAAACTAAACAGGAGCACAGGATGTTTCACCTATTTTGCTCCCATTCTTGATCTCAGATCTATTCATTTAAAAGTGAGGGAAATCAGATGTAGATAAAATTGGTGGGCAATGTATTTTCAGGTGTTTGAGATGTTTTGCATCTTTGTCCGATTTCTTTTTTTAATATATTTTATTTAACAGGGTAAAAGAGACAATTAGAAATCTCATCAGTAAAAAGAAAATAAATTTCGTTAAGGTGTATAAGAAGGAACTGCAGATGTTGGTTTAAAACAAAGATAGACACAAAAAGCTGGAGTAACTCAGCGGGACAGGCAGCATCTCTGGAGAAAAAGAATGGGTGACGATTCGGGTCGAGACCCTTCTTCAAACTGGTTAGGTTTAAGGGGAACGAGAGATATAGACATGTGGAGAGATATAGAACAATGAATGAAAGATATGCAAAAAAGTAACAATGATAAAGGAAAACATAACATTGTAAGCTGTTTGTAGGGTGAAAATGAGAAGCTAGTGCGACATGGGGGGGGGGGGGGGGGGGAGGGGGGGATAGCGAGCACAGCAACCGGGAGAACAGGTAGGTTCATGCAGGCTGAGCGAAGGTGTTCTGCAAAACGATCACCCAGTCTGCGTTTGGCCTAGCCAAATTATCACATCTCCACCCCTTTCCATCTTCTGCAGAGACCGTTCCTTCCACAACTCCCTGGTTAACTCATCCCTTCCCACAAAAAAACACTCCCTCCCCAGGTACCTTCCCCTGCCTCCGCTGAAGATGCAACACCTGTCGCTGTACTTCCCCCTTCGACTCTCTCCAGGGACCGTGACAGTCCTTTCAGGTTAGGCAATGGTTCACTTGCACCTCCTCCAACCTCATCTACTGTATTTGTTGTTCAAGATGTGGACTCTTATATATCGGCAAGACCAAATGCAGACTGGGTGATTGTTTCGCGGAACACCTTTGCTCAGCCCGCGTGAACCGACCTGATCTCCCAGTTGCTGAACACTTTAATTATCTTTCCCATTCCTACACAGTGTGGAGGTGGTCAGTAGCACAAAGTTCCTGGGGGTGCAGGTCACTAACAGTCTGACCTGGTCGACTAACATCTCATCAACTGTTAAGAGAGCGCAGCAGCGGTTGCACTTTCTGCGCCGGATGAGAAGAGCTCATCTCCCCCATCCCATCCTCACTACTTTCTACAGGGGCACCATAGAGAGTATTCTGACCAGCTGTATCTCTGTCTGGTTTGGGGACTGTAGAGCCTCCGACTGGAAGTCTGTGCAGAGAGTGGTGAGGACAGCGGAAAAAATCATCGGGACCTATCTCCCCTCAATCGGGGATATTGCGACCAAACGCTGTGTGTCTAAGGCCAGCAGTATCATAAAGGACCCCACACATCTCCATCACGGACTGTTCACTCTGCTGCCCTCGGGAAAAAGATACCGCAGCATGAGGAGCAGAACATCAAGGTTCCGCAACAGCTTCTTCCCACGAGCCATCAGACTCCTGAATGCCATGTAAATGGGCTGCCACTATTGTATATTTATCCTTTTCATACATACCTATCCTTCGGTTAATTTATTGTGTTGCACAGGGAGCCAAATGCAACGTAATTTCGTTTGGAACTGCATATATCAATGTATTTCTAAATGACAATAAAGTTTGTTTGACTTTGACAGACCTTTCTGTCCTCGGTCTCCTCCATTGTCAGAGTGAGGCTCAACACAAACTGGAGGAACAGCATCTCATATTTTGCTTGGGCAGCTTGCAGCCCAGTGGTATGAATTTTGATTTCTCTCACTTCAGGTAGCCCCGTCATTCCCTCTCTCTCTATCCCTCCCCCACCCAAGTCACACTAATTTCTAATTTTCACCCTACAAACAGCTTACAAGCTGTTTCCTTTATCATCATTACTTTTTTGCATATCTTTCATTCGTTGTTCTTTATCTCTCCACATCACTGCCTATATCTCTCATTTCCCTTATCCCTAACCAGTCTGGAGAAGGGTCTTGACCCGAAAAGTCACCTATTCCTTCTCCCCAGAGATGCTGCCTGTCCCACTGAGTTACTCCAGCTATTTGTGTCTAACTTCTTTAAGATGATGGGTATTTCCAGAAGAAGGACACTAAATGATTATTGATATGAAATGTTAACTTTCTTTCTTTCTCCATATATCTCATCTGACCTGGTGAGTATTTTCAATAGTTTCCGATTTTAGTCAAACATCAACATTTTCACTCTTTACTATCAAATATCAGCACAGGCCAGCACAGTGGAGCAGCTGGTAGAGCTGCTACCTCATAGCGCCAGAGCCTCAGGTTCAATCCTGTCCTTGGGTGTAAACTGTGTGGAGTTTATAAGTTCTCCCTGCAAACGCATGAGTTTCTTTCAGGTTCTCCAGTTTCTTCCCATGTGCCAAAAATGTGTAGGTTTGTAGGTTAATTGGCCTCTGTAAATTGCCCCTAATATGTAGGGAGTGGATGGTAATGTGGGATAACTAGTGTGAACGGGTGATCAATGGTCGGTGTGGACTCAGTGTGCCGCAGGACCTGTTTCCATGCTGTGCCTCTAAACTCTAGACTCTAAACATATTTGTTATGCTGTTGGTCCCACAGTACATTGTAGCTTCATTTCAATTTATTTGGTTAGAGCTGAGTTGAAACTGGTGTCAGCTTTAATGGAGACAGGATTCTTATAATTAAACCTGCAGAAAATTCTTTAAATCCTGCCTTCTGACACAGTATTTCAAATGCCCTCTTTTCCCCCCCAAAGCAAATGAGAAATGTGCTTCAACAATCATCTGACATTTTCTTGTGGATCCCCCAAAAAAAAGACTTAGTCAATACTTTTAAGAAAAGCAACATAATAATGTTGGGAAAGGTCCGCGGGAAGTATGACAAGGTGATGAGTGGGTTTGAATTACTGACAGCTCTACCAACCCTCCTAGACAGCTGACAAGAAGGAATGCTTTCTGCTTAAATTCAGGATGCTTTTTGTCATGATCTTCTCAGAGTCACCAATGTTAGGAATTCTAATGGTCTCCCAGCAGCTCATGGCGCACGATAGTTGGAATAAATTCATTTTCACTCACATGTGGAATCATGGTTTCTCTTTAACTGGGGCTGCTGCCACCGAAGATTAGGGCTCTAGAAAAGCCTCTGGGGCTGTTTCTATACTGGCTTGGTTGCTTTTTAATACAGCAACAATTTATTAAATTGCTTTCCATTTAAGTGCAGTGATAGTCTTGGTACTTAGAAAGGTTGAAGAGATATCCAACACATTAATATTTTAAGATGATGGCAGTAATTATATTGTGTTTACCTAACAAGGCAGTTTATATTGCTTTCTCACTAACTCAAAAGTAAGATGGGTTTTTTTTGTGTGTGTATGGACCTTGAAATGTGCTGACAATCTCTTGAAGTAGTGCAGTTCATTGCACTATCATTTTGAGTGAAGAAACTTACCAAACGCAACAACATGTGACTACATTGTTTCCAAAAAAAGAGCTGAGCACAGTACAGCAACGGTGAGCCTTACAATGCCAGAGACGCGGGTTTTATTCTGACTATGGGTGAAGTCTGTACGGAGTTTCTCCCCGTGACCTGCATGGGTTTTCTCCGAGATCTCTGGTTTCCGCCACATTACAAACACATACATTTTTGTTGGTTAATTGGCTTGGTAAAAATTGTCCCTAGTGGGTGTAGTGTTAATGTGTGGGGATTTCTGATCAGCTTGGACCCGGTACCGGGCCTTAGGACCAGTTTCCGGGCTGTATCTCTAAACTAAACTAAACTAAACAGTAGGAGTGGGGTGGGGAGGGAATAAAGCTGGGTAGAATTTCAACTCACAACTGGCAATGTTTAGTTTCAAGATATAGTGCGGAAGCAGGTCCTTCGTCTCACCAAGTCCACGCCGACCAGTAATTTCCACACATTAACACTATCCTACATACACACGGGACAATTTACAATCTTCACTGAAGCCAATTACCCTACAAACTTTGACTCCATCATCATCCCGTTGATACAAACAGGATTATGGGTCCTCATCCTTCCTCTTACAAAGTCCACAATCAGTTAATTGGTTTTACTGATATTGAGAGCCAGGTTGTTGTGCTGGCACCATTTGGTCAGTCGATCGATCTCACTTCTATACTCATCACCATCTGTAGTTCATCCACCAATGGTGAGGTTGTCGGTGAACTTGAAAATGGAGTTTACACTGTGTCCGGCTGCACAGTCTTGAGTATAGAGTGAGTAGAGCAGGGGGCTGAGCTCGCTGCCTTGAGGTGCTCTCGTACTGATTGTTTATGAGGAAGAAGTATTTCTGCCAATTCGAACAGACTGTAATCTGCGGATGAGGAAGTCGAGGATCCAATTGCAGAGGATAGACAGAGTTGACGTGGATAAATTACCTAAATCCGGAACATTCCATACTGAATAGGGAGGTTTCTGGTAGAAGCCGCTGATTGGTGGAAGCAGACTAGAGGAAGCAGCTGATTGGGTGGAACCTCTGGTTAGTATTTCTGCTTTCCGGTAAAGGCACAGTGTTTTAGTAAAGATACAGTGGGTTAGTAAAGGTACAGTGGGTTAGTAAAGATACAGTGGGTTAGTAAAGGTACAGTGCTTTTGGTTTGTATGATAAAGGTGTAGTTTAAAGGTCAAGAGGGAGCAGCTGTTTGAGTCAAATACTTGCTGATTTCTCACAGCAGTTTCCATTATATTATACTGGTATCGGATCCAGGTTAAGGCGAGAGAATGTCAGGCAGAGCAGTGTACTGTACAGCATGTCAGATGTGGGAGGTCATGGTGTCGGATGGCCCTCTTGACGTCCACATCTGCATCAGGTGCAGAGAGATGGGGCTCCTAAGGGACCGTGTTAGGATCCTGGAGCAGCAGCTCGATGACCTCTGCCTGGTCAGGGAGAGTGAGGAGGTGATAGAGGAGAGTTATAGGGAGGTGGTCATTCCAAAACCACAGGAGAGAGACATGTGGGTCACGATAAGGAAGGGCAAGGGGCAGAGGCATGAACGAGTGAGTACTCCAATGTCAGTACACCTGGCAAATAAGTACTCCTGTTTGAGTACGGATGGGGGTGACAGCCTACCTGAGGGTAGTGACAGTGGACGGGCCTTGACACAGAGACCGGCCCTGTTGCTCCGAAAGGTAGGGAAAATAAGAGGAGGGCAATAGTAATTGGGGACTCTATTGTTAGGGGGTCGGATAGGCGATTCTGTGGACGCAGTCGGGAGACCAGGATGGTGGTCTGCCTCCCTGGTGCCAACGCCTCGGACGTGTCTCAACGTGTCCAAGATATCCTCAAAGCAGAGGAAGAGGAGCCTGAGGTTGTGGTACATATAGGTACCAATGACATAGGTAAAAAAAGGGAAGAGGTCCTGAAGGGACGATTTAAGGACTTGGGAGGAGAGTTGAGGAAAAGGACCAAAAAGGTAACAATCTCAGGATTACTGCCTGTGCCACGCGACAGTGAGAGTAAAAATGGAGCAAGGTGGAGGATAAATGCTTGGCTGAAAGACTGGTGCAGAGGGCAGGGATTCAAGTTTCTGGATCTTTGGGACTTCTTTTGGGGTAGGTGTGACCTGTATAGAAAGGATGGGTTGCACTTGAACCCGAGGGGGACCAATATCCTGGCAGGGAAATTTGCAAAGGCCACTGGGGAGACTTTAAACTAGAATGGCTGGGGCGAGGGATGCAAATAGCAAAAGCTAGTAGACAGAATGGGAGGCAGGAAGCAGAAAAGGTATGCACTCGGACACAAGAGGAGAAAGAAAAAAAAGGAAATAAACAGAGAATAAGAGATGGGGGGTTTCTTAAATGTGTATATTTTAATGCTAGGAGCATTGTAAGAAAGGTGGATGAGCTTAGAGTCTGGATAGACACCTGGAAGTATGATGTTGTGGCGATCAGTGAAACATGGTTGCAGGAGGGCTGTGATTAGAAACTAAATATTCCAGGATTTCGTTGCTTCAGGTGTGATAGAATTGGAGGGGCAAGAGGTGGAGGTGTTGCATTGCTAGTCAGGGAAGATATTACAGCAGTGCTTTGGCAGCATAGATTGGAGGGCTCATCTAGGGAGGCTATTTGGGTGGAACTGAGAAGTGGGAAAGGTGTAGCAACACTGTAGGGGTATATTATAGACCGCCAAATGGGAACGAGAATTGGAAGAGCAAATATGTAAAGAGATAGCAGATATTAGTAGTAAGCACAAGGTAGTGATTGTGGGAGATTTCAACTTTCCACACAGACTGGGAAACACATTCTGTAAATGGGCTGGATGGTTTGGAGTTTGTAAAATGTGTGCAGGATATCTTTTTGCAGCAATACATAGAGGTGCCTACTAGAGGAGGGGCAGTGCTGGACCTCCTGTTAGGAAATGAGACGGGACAGGTGGCGGAGGTATGCGTTGGGGAGCACTTTGGGTCCAGTGATCACAATACCATTAGTTTCAATATAATTATGGAGAAGGACAGAACTGGGCCTAGGGTTGAGATTTTTGATTGGAGAAAGGCTAACTTTAACAAGATGCGAGATGATTTAAAAGGAGTGAACTGGGAAATTTTGTTTTATGGGAAAGATGTAGAAGAGAAATGGAGGACATTTAAAGGGGAAATTTTAAGAGTACAGAATCTTTATGTTCCTGTTTGGTTGAAAGGAAGCAGTAAAAATTGGAAAGAGCCCTGGTTTTCAAGGGAAATTGGACATCTTGTTCGGAAAAAGAGGGAGATCTACAATAATTATAGGCAGCATGAAGTAAATAAGGTGCTTGAGGAGTATAAGGAATGTAAAAAGAATCTTAAGAAAGAAATTAGAAAAGCTAAAAGAAGATATGAGGTTGCTTTGGCAAGTAAGGTGAAAGTAAATCCAAAGGGTTTCTACAGCTATATTAATAGCAAAAGGATAACAAGGGATAAAATTGGTCCATTGGAGAGACCGAGTGGACAGCTATCTGCAGAGCCAAAAGAGATGGGGGAGATATTGAACAATTTCTTTTCTTCGGTATTCACCAAGGAGAAGGATATTGAATTATGTGAGGTAAGGGAAACTAGTAGAGTTGCTATGGATACTATGAGTTTCAAAGTAAAAGAAGTACTGACACGTTTGAAAAATATAAAAGTGGATAAGTCTCCAGGTCCTGACAGGATATTCCCTAGGACATTGAGGGAAGTTAGTGTAGAAATAGCCGGGGCTATGACAGAAATATTTCAAATGTCATTAGAAACGGGAATAGTCCCCGAGGATTGGCGTACTGCGCATGTTGTTCCATTGTTTAAAAAGGGTTCTAAGAGTAAACCTAGCAAAGATTGGATCAGTATGTATGCAGATGATACCAAGATAGGGGGCGTTGTGGATAATGAAGAGGATTTCCAAAGTCTACAGAGTGATTTAGGCCAGTTGGAAAAATGGGCTGAAAGATGGAGTTTAATGCTGATAAATGTGAGGTGCTACACCTTGGCAGGACAAATCAAAATAGGACGTACATGGTAAATGGTAGGGATTTGGAGAATACAGTTGAACAGAGGGATCTGGGAATAACCATGCATAGTTCCTTGAAGGTGGAATCTCATATAGATAGGGTGGTAAAGAAAGCTTTTGGTATGCTAGCCTTTATAAATCAGAGCATTGAGTATAGAAGCTGGGATGTAATGTTAAAATTGTACAAGGCATTGGTGAGACCAAATCTGGAGTATGGTGTACAATTTTGGTCGCCCAATTATAGGAAGGATGTCAACAAAATAGAGAGGGTACAGAGGAGATTTACTAGAATGTTGCCTGGGTTTCAACAGCTAAGTTACAGAGATAGGTTGAATAAGTCTTTAAGAGATAGGTCTTTATTCTCTGGAGCGCAGAATGTTAAGGGGGGGACTTGATAGAGGTCTTTAAAATGATGAGAGGGATAGACAGAGTTGATGTGGACAAGCTTTTCCCTTTGAGCATAGGGAAGATTCAAACAAGAGGACGTGACTTTAGAATTAAGGGACAGATGTTTAGGGGTAATATGAGGGGGAACTTCTTTACCCAGAGAGTGGTGGCTGTGTGGAATGATCTTCCAGCAGAAGTGGTGGAGGCAGGATCGATTTTAACATTTAAAAGTAAAGTGGATAGGTATATGGACAGGAAGGGAATGGAGGGGTATGGTCTGAGTGCTGGTAGATGGGACTAGGGGAAAATAAATGGTCAGCACTGACTGGAAGGGCCAAGAAGGCCTGTTTCCGTGCTGTAATTGTTATATGGTTATATGGTTATGGACTGCGCAGAGACCCAGTTCCGTGAGCTTGGTAACCAGCTTTTTTTTTAATAAAAAATATTTATTCAAATATTAAAATAATATATCCAGCACAGTAAAAATCAAAACAGAACCCACCACCATAATATACGACAAACGATAAACTTTTATACTGCTATCCTACAATCCTTGTCAAGGATGCGTTCAACCCCCCGCAGTGCCCAGCAGTCTCGGAACTCCCCCAGGGCACCCGTGGCAGCAAGTAGTCCCTCTCTAACACCACCCGGGCACAGACGAAACCCCGGAAAGGATGATGGCATTGAACGCCAAGCTGTAGTCTATGAACAACAGCATGACAAAAGTGTTTTTATGGTCCAAGTGCGGAGTGGAGTGCCGGTGAGATAGCATCCTCCGTTGACTTGTTGTGGCGGTAGATAAACTGTAGTGGGTCGAGAATCTTGTTGAGGTAGGAGATGATATGTACCAAAACCAACCTCTCAAAGCACTTCATCACCATGGACATCAGTGCCACTGGTCGATAATCGTTGTGACTCGTCAACTTACTCTTCTTGGGCACTGGTATTATTAAATGCCCTCTTAAAGCAGGTGGGAACCTCAGACCACAGTAATGAGAGGTTGAAAATGTCCACAAAAACTCCCGCCAGTTGGTCTGCACAGGTTGTGAGAACTCGACCGGGTATACCATCAGGACCAGGCTCTTTCCGAGGGTTCACCCTCCTGAAGGATCTTTTGACTTCGGGATTGTCTGTGACTGTGACTGTGACTGTAATACCATCAGGGTGTATGGGGGCTCGGGAAGGCACATCAGTGTTCTCCTTATCAGAGGATACGTAGAATGCATTGAGTTCATCAGGGAGTGAAGCTTCACTGTTGCTTGAGCTGCCTCCTAGTTTTGTGGGAGGTGATGGCATTTAGACCCTGCCACAGTTGCCAAACATCTGCCTCATCCTCCAGCTTTGAGTAGAAGTCCATTTTGGCCTTTTTGATGGCCTTGTCAAGATCACATTGGAACTTCTTATTGACCTCTGCCTCACCAGACCTGAATGTCCAGGATCTGGTCCTCAGAAGAATGCGGATCTCCTGGTTCATCCAAGGCTTCTGGTTAGGAAACACTTGGATAGTTTTTGTAGGAACACAGTCCTCCACACATTCCCTTCTGCAGTCTGTAACGACTGTGGCGCATTCATTCAGGTCCGTTACCGAGTCCTTGAACATTGCCCAGTCTACTGACTCCAAGCAGTCCCATAGTTGTTTCTCTGCCTCCCCAGACCAGGTCTGTGCAGTCCTCACCTTTGAGGGTGCACTCTGCAGTTGCTGGCTGTATGCAGGAAGAAGCATTACCACTGCTTCTTGGTTGAGGGTGAGGCACAGAGCGATAGGCATCCCTGATGGTCCTATAGCAGTGGTTAAGGGTGTTTAATCCTCTGGTGCTGCAGGAGACATGTTGGTGGTAGTTTGTGAGTGACATTTTCAGTTTGGCTTTGTTGAAGTCCCAGACTATGGTGGTAAAGGCTTCAGAGTATGTAGGTTGGTGCTTGTTGACCACGGAATGCAGCTCATCCAATTCTAGACGGACGTCTGCCTGGGCTGGGATGTAGACCGCGATCAGGATAGTGGGGGTGAATTTCTCGGGAGGTAGAAGGGGAGGCACTTCACTGCCAGATGTTCCATGTGCGGAGAGCAGGAGTTAGACTGAACTGCCACGTCTGAGCACCACAAAGAGTTGACCATGAGGTAGACGCCCCTGCCTCTCCCTTTCCCAGATACCTGCATTCAGTCCATACGATGGATGGAGAAACCTTCAGGCAGGATGGCGGAGTCTTAGCTAAGTGTTAGCTAAGATTATGTATTTTAGACTCTGATTAGGGATAAAAGTCTCCAACTTTCCAATTTAATGGTAGGGCTGCCATTGAACATACTGGGCTCGCAAATATTTTTTTTTCTGTGCAAAACTTCTTGTATTTAAAGAGAATGACAAACATACCTCAATATTTAAAATTACACAGGATGTTATCCCAGAAGCATTGGCATCCAACAATGCTGACTTTTTTTTTGTACAGTGCCTTCCAGTTTCAGTGTTTCAAGTGGTTCACTCAGGTCTAGTTATTTTCATAGCTGTGGAATTTAGAAATTCCATTCCAGATTAGATTTTAAAAAAGAAATCTAACTCTAACAGATCCAGGAAAAATGAATTTCCTTGAGGCTGTAACAGTTCTCTATGGGCCCATATTTCCTATTGATTTCCACCCTGATTCCACTAGATTCTAGGCACAATTAAAGAGGCAAATTTTCCCTTTGATATCCTGCTTTACACAAAGCTAACAAGAACATGATGTAAATTTGTTCTATGTCAGAAACAGCAGGCAAATCTTCATTGTATGTTTTCAATTATTGGTGTTTATCAGAGTTCAATTGAATTGATATATTCTGAGGACAACAACAAAGTTAACGTCATTTGTGCTTGGCTTGGAGTTCCTACTGAAAAAAATGCATCAGGCAATGTTTTTATTGAAAGATGATATGTACTAAGTGCTCGCCTTATAAAATCTAATAAATTAATCTAATCCCCTTTATCTGCCCACACATTATTATCAGAAATGGCATGCTCATTTGTAGCCACAATAGTAAGTAAATAGTAAGATTAAACAAGCTTACCAGTTTGAAGTTTGCATTTATTTTATGAGGAGTTACGATGAGCGATTACGTGAAGAACCCCACCAGTCGGCATGCGCGTCAATCTTCAAAGCAGCAGTGTGAAATCACAGAAGAACAACAATTGAAGTATTATAGTAAGATTATAACTCTAGAGCTACCAGATGAGCTTCGTGATATGAGGGTTGGGAACGGTGGGCACGTAATCGCTCATTGTAACGCCTCATAAAATAAAGATCAAACTTCAAACTGGTAAATTCTCGTTTAATCTCACTATTTTACTTCGGAGTCACGTGAGTGATTCTGTGAAGACTTTAAAGCTCTGTGATTTCACGCCGAACCAAATCCAGGCATTACACACTGCAAGCAGATGACTCAGGAGGAGTGAATTAGTAACAACATTGATTCATGATACTGATTAACATATTAATGCTTTAATTCACAAATATCAAAAAATATATAATCCCAGGGAGAAGCTATGAACCAAAAGTTAACCCAAAGTGGGCGAACACCCCGGCTTCAACAAGCGGCTTGTTGTAGAACCTCTGAAAAGTCGATTCATTTGACCATCCAGCTGCCGTGAGGATATGGTCTAGAGAGACGTCCATTGCCCTCGCCGCTGACGTTGATGCCGCCCTGGTGGAGTGAGATTTAAAATTTTCAGTATTAACTCCTGCACACCCCAGGACTTGCTTCAGCCATTGTGAGATGGCCTGAGATGACACTTGCCTATGTGGCTTTTTGTGGCTTATAAATAGTGCTACCTCGGAGCCGCTGAGGCAATTTGTGATGTCAATGTAGCATTTCAAGTGCGCCACTACACAGAGCTGTGAATCTGTGGGATAAGCTGACAATACAAGCTTATATCTCGACACCCCTGGTCTACTCTGTTTGAGTAAGTCATAGATGTGAAATGGAACGTCATTCTGTGATGACACCATTCTGTCCAGACACAGTTTGTGGAGAGTCTGAACCCTTTGCGCTGATGTAAGTGCCATGAGCATGACCAATTTGAGGGTGATGCTTGGTAAGGACAATGATGTGGCTGCTCCCCATTGACGGAGCACCATGAGTACCATGCTCACATCCCAGATTTGAGAGTACCTAGGCCGAGGAGGATTTGAATTAAACACTCCCCTCATGAATCGTGATATTAACGGGTGGGACCCTAATAGTTGGAGTCCTGACCCCACAGCACAGGTACACAGACAGGGCACTCCTGGCACTGTTGATGGCACTATAACTCAACCCTTCATTGCTGTGTAAGTGGGATAGGAATTATAGCACATCTGGAATGGAGGCTGTGTGGTAAGTAATGTTCCCCTGTATGCAAAATTCCTCCAATTTCCTGATATGGGAGATGTCCTGCCCTTTTGTGCTATCCCTCCAGGATGATGTGATGATATCCACAGTCTGATTGGATAGTCCCAGACCCAGGTATGGCCTTCTTAAAATCTGCAAATCAACAAATTTACACGATCACTCAATGGGTGTGGATCCCCTGTCACAGGGTGCACTAGTAAATATTTTTGTTTTGTTACCACCATAAAAGGGTGTGTGGTTATGTCTGAAATGAGTGGGAACCATGGCTGTGTAGGCCAGTCGGGTACCACCAAAACCTCTGTGGCGGTGTCCTGCTTGATCTTAGTCAGGCACCGGCTGATGAGGCAGAAGGGGGGGAAAGCATATATAAAACATTCCGCCCCAGTGCAGCGAGAATGCATTCACTGCAACTGCCCCTGGGTCTGGTTCCCATGAAACTTCGGTATCGGGTGATTAAGTCTGGATGCAAACAAATTGATATCTGGCATCCCATACTGAAGGACAATTTTATCAAATACATCCTGATTCAACATCCACTCGGTGTTGTCGTTGAATTTACGTGACCTGGTGTCTGCCACCATATTGAGCCTGTCTGGCAAGTAAACAGCTGAAATCCAAATATTCTTTTTTATGCAACAGTGCCAAATAATGTTAGCTAATTCGTCACATGATTTCGATTTGATTCCACCCATGTGATTGACATAAGCCACTGCCGTGGTGTTGTAAATCTGCAGTTGGACATGTAAGTGATGCTTAGTGGTACAATAAGCTTTGAGCCCATCGAATGCTCCTAAAAGTTCTAAATAATTTATTCCATGTGATTTGAGAATCAGTGCCTCATGCTTATCCCATCTGCCTCCACAGCTAGACCTGGTGTCAGTAGCACCCCAACCTAGGGCACTGACATCAGTCTGTAAAATAAGTAAAGGGGCTACGGTCAAAATTGTTCCATAACAATTTGATATGTTTCTAATCCACCACTGTACCTCTGCAATGGCTTCAGATGGTAAGTGCATGGGCCGATTGTAATGACTTGCATGTATTCTCAGTGCCTGTACCTTTGCCCTCTGTAAGTGTTGGTAGTGCAAAGGTCCATATTGGGCTGCTGGAAAGACAGCTACCAATTTACCAATTAAGCTTGCAACCTGTTTAATTGAGGGTGATTGCTCCCTCAAGAGCTTGATACAGCCTTCAATTAAATATATTCTCTTGCCCTGGGGCAGAGTGACAGACATGTGATTGGAATTAACTGTGAATCCCAGATAGTCAATTAGATTAACCGGCACCAATTTTGATTTAACTGGGTGGATAATGAATCCTAGCCTCTGCACCATGAGTTGAACAGCTGAAGCTGATAACTCAGCGGCATCAAAGATGTTTCCAATCATTAGAATGTCATCCAAATAAGCCATGATGATATGGCCTTGTGACCGTAATAACCCTAGTACTGGTTTTAGCAGCTTTGTAAATAGGCGAGGGGCTGAGGTCAATCCATTAGGTAGAGCTCGAAATTGCCACAATTGTCCCATCCAGTTAAATTTCAAATATCTGCGATAGTCTTTATGAACAGGCACTGAATAATACGCATCGTAGTGATCTATACATGCCATATAACACCCCCTGGAAAGCAGTTGCTTGGCAGAAGCAAATGTTTCCATTTTAAAATGCTGATACTGCACAAACGGATTAAGTCCTGTTAGGTCCAAGATAATTCTACACCCACCATCCTTCTTTGGTCTAGG
The DNA here is from genome assembly GCA_963514005.1 of Raja brachyura. Next base: position 51,226,733 of record OY740783.1, read on the forward strand.
GAAAACATTACACACAAATTGATGAGTGATAAATTGTTTTCTCAATTACTCCCTTGAGGCATAATTTTGCTATTTCAGCTTGGATCATCAAATTCTCTGTTTGTGAGAAGATGAGTGCCCGTTTTGGTTTGTCCTGGGTGGGTGGACACAGGTTGGGAATAAATTCAATTTAAAACCCTTGAATACTCTGCAGTATAAACACAATCAATGTTATTTTATACCATTATCCCAGAAACCCGTGTAGCCTCCCTCCAACTGGTAGGCAATTCTCTCTCAATATGTTTCAACAAGAGCCAGACCCACCTACCTCCATGGTTACCAGTAGAGCTCTTTGCCTGGTTCTGGGTGGTAAAGGCATGTTTCCCTTTGCTCCTGCTGGGGAGCGCCAGTTGCGGACATTAAACGGTCGGCTTGGTTCTTGCCCAACCCTAGTCTCAGCAAACCGCTTGTAGGGATACTGCCATCTGAGGGTTCTGCTGGTCACTGGCGCCTTGATGAGCCTGATGGTTTTGGCTTCATTGTCCAGCTCCTTTACTCTTTTAGCCAGGTCTTCCCCAAATAATAGGTTCGGCGGCTGGACGTTGCCAGGCTTACAAAGGGCAGCAAACCTGGGATTAATGGTGGGGCGGATGGTGCTCTTTTTGAGACAATTAATCTCAAAGTGCACATTGCACATGTGAGCTAGGGCATCCTGCTGAACTTCAGTCAGGAGCCCACCATCCACCGACCTTCTCCTCTCCAAGTGGCTCACCAGAGTCTGTAGAGATGGCAAACCTGGCCACCAGGAATGGGACCTCTGGCGCTTGCACCTCGTCCCGTGGGGCAGCCTCCATCGCTGAGGCCTCTGAATCGGCGTCAGATTCAATCTGACCCGGTATGCTCTCCTCGTCGTGGAGGGCGATACTTGGCAGCCCTATAGGTGCTGCTCGCCTGGGCTCTTGGAGAGGCCGGCGCTCTTGATGGAGCATCCTCTCCAACAGGAGCTCCATCCTGAATACCCGTTCTGCGGTATCCATTGTTAGGGTAAAACGCTCTCGGCCGGACTCGCCTGAGTCTATCGGCCGGACAGATTTTCGGATAGCCTTACGCCCCTCCAGCGTAGGAACATTGTTGGTTTGACAACCAGTGACTCCGTGGATGAGCTAGGCGGCCGCCCGCTACCTGCACTCCCGTGGGCTGGAGATATTTTCGCCATGGTTCGCCTTGCTGTTCCTGATTTTTTCATGTTTGTACTTGCCCTCCTGCAACAAGAATTACCAAACGCAGAGACCTCGCACAAGTTTAACACTTACCTGAGGTTTTTTAAACTTACCGCCGGAGATGCGCTGCTCCTCCCAGCCGGTCGCTGCGCCATGCGTCAGACGTAATCACGCACATGCCGACTCGCGGGGTCCTTCATGGAATCACTCATGTGACTCCGAAGTAAAATAAGATTAACAGTATTACAAATTTTTGTGGGATTCGCATTAAATGAAGAATGAAGTCATAAAATAATAACCTGTTTCTTTAGATGGGCATAAAGTGCTGGAGCAACTAAACGCGTCAGTCAGGCACCATCTTCTGAAAAGGATATGACCGTTCAGAAGAAGAGTCCTGATGTCACCTATCCTTTTCCTCTCGAGATGCTGCCTGATCCGTTGATTACTCTAGCACTTTGTGTCTATTTTTGGTATAAACCAGCATTTTCAGTTATTTGTTTCTACATGTCTCTTGGGACTAGTTTATCTAAAAGTACTTTCCAAGGATGTTGTTTGGAGTTATGTTGCTGTCCATAAAACAAGCCCTCAGCCGATATAGTTCTCTGAAAGGAAGCCAAATAAAGGAGACTGAATAAATATTTTGCTTCATTTTCAATCATGTACTGATACTGTTATCAGAGTTGTGCCTAAAACCTATTGCCAAGTTTATTTGACACAAAACAATGCACCCTCTTCTTTGTGAAGAATGCTGCCTGAATTAGATGATAATAGCCAGAAGGAAAGGTTGAACTAACTTGGATTTAGTTTCAGCATTTAGTTTTAGAGATATAGAGTAGACCTGGGCCCTTCAGCCTGCCAAGCCCGCGCTGACCAATGTTCATCCAAACACTAGTTTTATCCTACAAACTTGGGACAATTTACAGAAGCCAATTAACCTACAAACTTGTACGTCTTTGGAATGTGGGAAAAAACCCACATGGTCACAAGAAGAATGTACAAAAACCGTACAGACAACACCTGAGGTCAGAATCGAACTCAGGTCTCTGGCACAGTAAGGCAGCAATGCTAGCACTGCGCCACTGTGCCACTCCTGTTTTCTCTGGAAAGCTGGATGTAAGGGGAGTCCTGATGGACGTATATAACATTCTGAGAGCACAGATAGGGTTAATAGTCCAACCTTTATCACAAGGTGGAAATGTCAAAGACTGGAGGGCATAGTTTTAAGGCGTTAAAGCTTTAACAAAGTTTAAAGAAGATATGCAAGCAGATTTGTACTTTGCACAAAATGTGGGCCATGCCTGGAATATGCTACTAGTAGTGGTGGTAAAGACAGATACAATGGTGGCGTTTATTCTGGCTTTTAACTAGGCACATAGATATACAGGGAATTTAGGGAAAAGGATCACGTGCAGGCAGATGAGATTAGTTTAGCTTGCCAGCATGTTTGGCACATAAATTATAGACCAGTGGGTTTGTAGATGTGCAATACTGTTCAATGTTCCATAATAGTTATTCAGATATTCTGGTCGATGTTGGTCATATTACTTCCATTGTGCAGGTCCTATGCTATGATGAGCAGGAAGTACATTGTCAACTGACCGGCTTAATAGATAAAGATAAAGAAATGACCTGCACCTTTTTGTAAATAGTAGAATCTGATTCCATCCCATGTAATGGCATTAGTTTACTCCAAAGTATCAAAAGATGTACAGATCCAACATACAGACTGTGTTCTCCTTCTCCAATCTTTAGCTTTTGCATTGAAAAGGAACTGCAGTTGCTGGTTTATAATAAAGATAGATACAAAATATTGGCATTGAATTGAGTAACTCCACAGGTCAGGAAGCATGTGTGGGATGAAACTGCAGATGTTCTCTTCTTCTTGCGTATGGTGTGCACAGCCTAAATTTGTAGGACAACTTGTTCTATTTGATCTTATTTCATTGTGCACGCCGGGTTGATTGCATTCATCGAAACAGGGCGGACCACGTGAAGGTTGCAAACTTCCACCCCACTGCAGATATTGATTTACAACAAAGATAGACACAAAATGCCGGAGTAACTGGCAGCATCTCTGGAGAAAAGGTGTAGGGATTAACGGGTCCCTTTCAGAATGGCAGGCAGTGACTAGTGGGGTACCACAAGGCCTGGGACCGCTATTTACAATATACACCAATGATTTAGATGAAGGGATTCAAAGTAACATTAGCAAATTTGCAGATGACACAAAGCTAGGTGGCAGTGTGAACTGTGAGGAGGATGCTATGAGAATGCAGAGTGACTTAGACAGGTTGGGCAGATGCATGGCAGATGCAGCTTAATGTGGATAAATGTGAGATTATCCACTTTGGTAGCAAAAAGAGTAAGGCATATTACTATCTAAATGGTGTCAAGTCAATGAAAGTAAGCATGCAGGTACAGCAGGCAGTGAAGAAAGCGAATGGCATGTTGGCCTTCATAACAAGAGGCAATGAGTATAGGAGCAAAGTCCTTCTGCAGTTGTATAGGGCCCTAGTGAGACCACACCTGGAGAATTGTGTGCTGTTTTGGTCCCCTAATTTGAGGAAGGACATTCTTTCTATTGAGGGAGTGCAGCATAGGTTTATAAGGTTAATTCCTGGGATGGCGGGACTGTCATATACTGAGAGAATGGACAGCTGGGCTTTTATATTTTCTGGAGCTTAGAAAGATGAGAGAGGATCTTTTTGAAACATATAAGATTATTAAGGGTTTGGACACGCTAGAGGCAGGAAACATGTTCCCGATGTTGGGGGAGTCCAGAACCAGGGGCCACAGTTTAAGAATAAGGGGTAAGCCATTTAGAACTGAGACGAGGAAAAATGTTTTCACACAGAGAGTAGTGAGTCTGTTGAATGCTCTGCCTCAGAGGGCAGTGGAAGCCGGTTCTCTGGATACATTCAAGAGCGAGCTAGATAAGGCTCTTAAAGATAGCAGAGTCAGGGGATATGGGGAGAAGGCAGGAACGGGGTACTAATTGGGGATCATCAGCCATGATCACATTGAATGGCGGTGCTGGGTTGAAGGGCTGAATGGCCTACTCCTGCACCTATTGTCTATAGGTGATGTTTTGGGACAGGACCCTTCTGTTATGAATGCTGCCTGACCCGCAGAGGTACTCCAGCATTTTGGGAGCATCTCAGGAGAAAATGGTTGTGTAACATTTCAGTTAGAATCCTTCTTCAGACTGTTATGATGGGGGAGGGGGAACTAGAAGTAAGAATGGCTCTCTCTTGACCTGCTGAGTTACTCCAGCGTCTTGTGTCTATAGTTTTTGCATCCTCAACTCAAATTGTGTGCCACCTCATCCAAGCCAAAGGCCCCTGTCCCAACGATCTCAGGCTTCCGGCTAACATATTTGTCAATGAAGCTGCAAAGACCAACCTAGTTTTATCCCAGTATACCAGTAACAACTGCTCAAAGAGATTAATACTGTAGTGGGAGTCACTAATTTTAACTTTCAGCATTGACTTAAATAAAATGATCAAGTCAGTTATTCCACTCACTATTGAATGAATGAATGAATGAATAAGTTTATTGACCAAGTATGTACACATACAAGAAATTTGCCTTGGTGCTCCACTCGCAAGTAACAACACAACATACAGCAACAATTAAGAATGACACATAAAACATTAAACATCACATTTTTATCCTCAATCTTATTTCCCCTGTTGCTTGTTACTTTTGTTTGTAATGTCACTGAGAGCTCATTCATCTTGTGCAAAGTTGATCCTTTATAACATTTTTATTTAGATACATTCAGCTACGTAAAATGATAGAATATATCTGGGATTTATCAGAAAATGCATGTTGAATCTAATGGCTTTTTTCTTGTTCCTAAAATATCTTTCTGCTTGCATGATTGCTCAATGTTTATATTTTATTGTCATTCAAATTTTATATCTCCATTGGTGAGGAATTAGAAGTCACTATGAAGCAATAGATAGCCTGTGACCTTATTATTTTGCATGCTGGAGGTGATTCTTACCAAATTATATTTTGAATACTTAAAAACACTTAGCTCTGTTTTTCTTTTGTGGGGTGTGGTGAGACATGAGAGGGGGGTTTGATATGTTTTCAAAGCTCATTTGCGTAGTGGCCATTAGGGGATGTCAGACTGAAGCAACCAGTTGCAAGGATGACGAAGGAAGTAATGAATAAATTATTATATCTTGAGTTCACCGGGCAATTAAAGCACAGGTGCGTGGAAATGAGACCAATTTGCACATGAGGACACAAATAAGCTATTTTACACATGTTAGTTCACAGTAGTTAGAGGTCTGAACCTAGCTAGGCTGGTTATTTGACATTAGTAGGTAATGTAAAGAAGAAATAATGTGCTGAAGTAACTCAGTGGGTCAAGCAGCATCTCTGGGGAACATGGATGGGTGATGTTTCAGGTCGGGTCCCTTCTTCAGGACTTTTCAGAGATGCTGCCTGCCCCGCTGAGTTACTCCACCACTTTGTGTCTTCTTTTGTAAACCGCCTGCAGTTCCTTGTTTCTAGAAGGTAATGTAAGTTCCTTCATAATGATTTCCCTGCTACACAGGGTACTCAGCAGACAGTTGGCAGGGAGAGGATAAATAGTCCAGGTAATGGATGGAGCTTAAATCTCAAAAATCATGAGGATATTTATTCTGCTGCAGATTCTTTATCAGGAAGTCAAAAAGATACTGTACTCTTCCCCAAACCAAAAATTCAGTCCAGAATTTACAAAGAGTACCCACACACTTCAACCTACTTGGCAAATATTCCAAAATATTTGACCAGGCAAGCAATTAAAAGGAGGAACGCAACGCTAGAATATATTGCAAACAATTTAATTATAGTACACAGTTTGGTCACCATATGATAGGAAATAAGCAATTGTACTGGAGAGGGTGCAGAGGAGATTTATTAAAATGGTGCCAGGACTGGAAAATTTCAGCATTGAGGAAAGAGTAGATGGTGTAAGGTTGTTTAATGTGGAACAAAGGATGTTAAAGGGAGACTTAACTCATGTGCTTTACTATAACAGGGGTCTAAGTACAGTAAATAGGTAGATTTAACTGAGTGGTTAATGAGGCATAGAGTTAAAGTAAATTATGACAGATTAGAAAGCCGGCAGGGGTCTGGAATCATAGCCTGAAACAGCGGTAAAGGCAAACCCTCATCGCATGGCTGCATACTTGAAGGGGGTGACTTGTAGGGCTGTTGAACTGGTGCTGGAAAATAGTTTGGGTGGCTCATTGTATGACCGCTGCAGAGCGATGCGTAAAATAGCCTCCTTCTGGGCAGTACATTTTCAATGATGCAATTTTATTAGCACTAACCGTCTCTTTTACACCTTTGCATAGTCATCAGTGGAGAGCAGCAGGAGGAATTGTGTACGTGCCGGAAATACAGTTGTGCAAATGTAGTGCCGTTTAGCAAAAGACTAGAAATTATGGCATAGTGAAGAAAACTGACTAATTCCACTGTCAATCTAGACTGGTGAACAAACTGCAATAAATTACATGTGAATCATGAGCATAAAACCTTACCACATTTTATTTGGAAAAAACACTATTTTTACTGGGAGAAGTTGCTGTGATTACTCATTTCTCCAAACTTTAAAATGACTCTAGTTTCAGATTAAATTGACCTTGTTTTTGTAAATTGAATAACATGCCTTGCCACATCCTGTTCTTATTGCCCAATGCATATATTTGATAAATCCCATGTTTTTACAAGGAGACTTTTAAGTTGTTCTTCTGCTGAACGAAGTATAAACATTTGTCTGAAGAAGGGTCTCACCCGAAACGTCGCCTATCTCCTTCGCTCCTTAGATGCATGCTGCTGTACCCGCTGAGTTTCTCCAGCTTTTTGTGTAACCCTATAAACATTTTCTTTACCCCCTTTTATCATTACTGGTTTAGAGTCATAGGGTCATACATTACAGAAAAAGGCCCTTCAGTCCAAATTGTCCATGCTGACCAAGGTGCTCCATCTAAGGAAGTCCTATTTTCTATTTAGCCCATATCTTCTAAATCTTTCCTATCCCTGTACCTGTCCATGTGCCTTTTAAATGCTGCAATAGTAACTGCATCAATTACCTCATGTGTCAGTTTGTTGCATATTCCCACCACACTAAATGAAAAAGTTCCCCTCACTTTATTCGCTCTTCCCAGTCCTGTGGCAAAGTGTAAATGTACAGCCCAGATGGTTTGTTGAGTATTTAACTAAATTATCCTTATTAGCATGTAACCATGGAAGATACCACTGTATCTCTAGAAGCAATAAACTGCCAGATATTGGAAATCTGAAATCTATACAGAATATTTCTGATATACCCAGCAGTGTAGTTTAGTTCAGTTTAATTTAGTTTAGAGATACACCGTGGAAACAGGCCCTTCAGCCTACCGGGTCCGTGCCGACCAGCAATCCCTGCACACTACAAACCTGTACATCTTTGGGGTGTGGGTGGAAACCGGAGCACCCAGAAAAAAATCTGCGCGGTCACATGGAGAATGTACAAACTCTATCCGGACAACACCCGTAGTCAGGATCGAACCCAGGTCTTTGGCGCTGTAAGGCAGCAACTCTATGGCTGTGCCACTCTGCTGCCCTGTGTGTGTGTATAGGATAGTACAGATGAGCACCCTAGTCAGGATCGAACCTGTGTCTCTGGAGCTGTGAGGCAGCAACATTTCACAGAACTTTTCAGCCTTTCCACATCAGTGAACATTTGCTGAAAGGTTCCAGTACTGCCAAGTCTCATCTATCCCCACTTGCCCTCAACAGATAATAATAATCGGCGAGAATCTTAGCTGGATTTTCTCCTCTTAACTCCGCCACAGAAACTGAAACTATGTGACTGACCAATATCGGCACAAAGGCAATTTAGCCTTTCTCCTGTGATAAATTCCTAATTTGAACTCCTCACTGTCACTTAAAGTGTTTCTCGTCTTATTTGATTGATGAATGTATTTCAGGACACAAGTATTTTGTAGGTTCATGTTCATGTTCAAGGAGGAGAATTAGGCCATTTGGCCCATTGAGTCTACTCCGCTATTCAATCATGGCTGATCTATCCCTCTCAAACTCATTCTCCTGCCTTCTCCCCATAACTTGACACCCTTACCAATCAAGAACTGTCAATCTCCATCTTAAAAGTACCCAGTGAGTTGGCCTCCATAGCCATATATGGTAATGAATTCCACAGATGCACTACTCTCTTGACTAAATAAATTCCTTCTCTTCTTCTTTCTAAACGTATGTCCTTTTATTCTAAATCTATTTATTTTTTAATCTAATTTGAGCAGTAAAAATAGCACATTTCTTGTTGCATTCTACATCTACCATTGCCAACAATCCTAACATGCAGTTACAGATGTGGTGAAGCTGCTTCCACTGGTGTTAGGATTCTTCTATGCCAGCTGCACATATTGGCAAAATAGACCCTAGCCTCTGACTCTCAGTCTGAAGAAGGGTCTCGACCCGAAACATCACCTATTCCTTTTCTCCAGAGATGCTGTCTAACCCACCGAGTTACTCCAGCTTTTTGTGTTAATCTTTAGCAAAATAAACCTTGCATTTAGATGTACTGGTGGTTGTCACAATTGGCTGCTGAATTAGATTGCAGGGGCAGGGGGGACAAGCTGGGAAGTGATGTTGAAGCTACAGTTAAATTGGTTATGAACTTATTGAATGGTGTAGCAAGCTCAAGGGGATGTGTCACCTCCCACTACTCCTATCTTTTTAATGTCCTAATACATGCCTGACTCTCAATGATCTCAGGCCATTGAGGGATGAATAATAAATATTGTTTTTCTGTTGTGTCAAATCCCCAAAACAAATCATTTTCTTAAAGCTATTGTGGAAGCAGTATCCAGAAATAGCCATGCAATTCATGACTTTCAGGCTGCAGTATATAAGCCAATTCTGTAACAGAAATTCATCCTGAGCGAATTGATTTTTTTTGAGAATCCTGAGATCCCCACCTGTATACCATGTTTATAAGGTCTAAGAGTGAATTTTATTTCTACCTCTTGTACCATTGCAATATACCAGTAGCAATGTAATAATACATTGAATCCAATGTTACAAATGTGATTTAACTGTTTTCAATACAAAATGCGAGCTTGGGCATCTTATGAACCAAAGAAACTCACATAGATAAGAAACAAATTATATTATTGGCACAAGACTAACGATAAATTTCAACAATTGGAGTAAATAGTGAAAATTGTGATCTATCACATAGTATAAATGTGTTAGATTAGTCAAAAAATAATACTTTGATGCTGGAACAAATGATTGATTGAATGGAAAGATACAACATGGAAACAGACACTTTGGCCCAATGAGTCCATGCCGACCATTGATCACACAATTAGTTCCATGTTATCAGACGTTCACTTCCACTCTGAACACTAGGGGCAAATTAACCTACAAACTTGCACGTCCTTGGGATGTGGGAGGAAACCGGGGCACCCAGACTAAAGCCATGTGGTCACATGGAGAATTTGCATACTCCACATTGACAGCACCCAAGGTCAGGATTGAACCCAGATATCTGACACTGTTGGACAGAGGCTCTAGCGTGTACGGTAGGCTAAATAAAAATACCTCCATTAACTTTGAGGAAAAATTAAACAGAAACAAAAATGAATAGGAGAAAAAAAATTCAAAGAAAAATGTTAATTTAGTTATGCCATGTATTCCACAACAAGAACTATTTTCTTGAATTTTCTTAAAGTTAGTTTTGAATTAATTAATGATAAAAAAAAGATTGGCAAATGAGTCACTTTTAGCACATAAGCTATTGTTTCTCTAACTTTCATCTGTAAGCCTGTATAACTGAAGATAAATATATATCCTTCAAATTGTCCAACTTGGGTTGTTAATGGCAGATAGTAAATGTAATAACTGATACATTGGACTTAATTAGAATCTAGTTCATGCCAGATGGTGGTTTGAACATTTATTTCAATAACAAAGTCACATGCTACAACCATATGAATAACAAAATCCCAGTTAAACAGAGGGACGCCATTGACTTCACAGAATATATTTAGAGTATTGTGTGCAGTTCTGGTCGCCCCATTACAGAAAGGATGTGAAGGCTTTGGAAAGGCCACAGAAGAGGTTTACCATATTGATGCCTGGATTAGTGGGTATTAGCTACAGGGAGAGGTAGGACAAACTAGGATTGTTTTCTCTGAATCGCCGGAGGTTGCAGTGAGACTTGGAAGAAGTATAGAAAATTATGAGAGGCATGGATAGCAAAGTCAGAACCCTTTTCCCAGGATGCAAACCAATAACTAGAGGGCATAGCTTTAAGGTGAGAGGGGTAACGTTTCAAAGGAAACTTTGGGGGAACATCTTTTTTTACACAGAGGGTGGTGAGTACTTGGAATTGTTCTGCCAGGAGTGGTGGTTGAGGCAGATATGATAGTGGTAATTTAAATGTGTTTTTGAATGGGCATACAGATATGTAGGGTATGGAGGGATATGGATTATGTGCAGGTTGTAAGAGTTGGTCTTGGCATCATATTTGACACAGACACTGTGGCCCAAAGGACCTGTTTTTGTGCTGCACTGTTCTATGTTCTATGTTCACATCTTGTAGGCTTGGACACCCACTAGAGTGATGGGGAGCAAGGGATCTGACTAATAGATTCGGGATTTCAACAGCTGAACACTAACTGTTCTGATCAAAATCATTTGCAATGAACAATTTCAATGAACAATGAACAATGAACGACAACAACAACGTTTTTTTTATGATGCTTCAAAAAAAGCAGTGATTAAAAAAAAAAAAATGTGGATATTCAAGAATTACGCCTGGACTAACATTAAAAATGTTGTAACTGCAGTCAGAAAACATATATACTTGATATTCAGGCACTGTTGCTTAACTAAAACACTCATCCCAAATGGAGTCATAGAGTCATAAAGCATGGAAACAGGCCCTTCAGCCCAACTCGTCCATGCCTATGAAGGAACTCCATCCAAGCTAGACCCACACCTGGCCCATATCTCTCCAAACCTTTCCTATCCATGTACCTGTCCAAATGTCTTTTAAATATTGTTATTGAACCTGCCTCAACTGGGAGCTCATTTCACATACCCACCACCTACAGTGAAAATGTTGCCTCTCACCTAAAACCTAGATCCTCTCATTCTTGACTGCCTAACCCTTGGAAAAAGACTACGAATCCACCTCGGTAACCCTCCACCATGATCTTGGACATCTCTGTAAGATCACCCCTTGGCCTCCTGCACTCAAAGTAATTGAGTCCTTGCCTGCCCAATCTTTCCCTATAGCTCAGGCTATCTTGCAACATCCTCGTAATCTTCTCTGCACTATTTCCAGCTTAATGACATCCTTCCTATGACAGGGATACCAATCCTGAAACCAATACTTCAAGTGTGGCCTCGCCAACAAATGAGGAATGTCAATGCCCGTTTGCATTGCATTCCTGCAGGCATTTAATTATCAAATACAATTAAATAACATATGGATGTTGGCTGATCAGGCATAAATCCATGTATGCATTGCAGTCTGCTAAGTTTTAGTGAACACTGATCAAGTAAGGAAACTGAGTGAATTTAGTATGTTTGATGATGACCCACCATTCCCACGAACCTTGCATAATTACTTTGAAGGGAAATGGACATAATAAGCAACAAATGCCCTCATTTGGGATAAAGAAGATTTAGGCTCAATGTAAAACCAAATGTTGCTCCCTTGCCTCAAATTCTGCTCCCTTGCCCAGATTATTTGTTTTGTATGGTAAAATCACAACCACCTGAAATTCAAGGTTTCAATAGATTTCAAAACAAACACATTGCAAAGAAAAACATTGATCCTGCTCAGATCAATGGGATGGGATCATTTGAGGCCGATGGAAAGACCAATGAGAATATGGAACAGAATACCACTTGTTTTAATGAGACAGTTGAGAGTCCATGTAAAGGAATGAAGTTATGTTTTGTTCCACACAGCATCAAAGTCAGTTTGAATCTCAGCCAGCTTAGCTGAAAGGTTCCTAGAGTGATTCATAATCATTGCAGTGGAGATTTCCAGCTGCGACTATACTTCAAAGGTTCCTTCAGAAGTATAAAGTTGCCCTATTCTGTAACCTTCTGATCTGGAGAATTGAAAAGGCAGATATAGGTTTCGGTTTAGATTTATTATCGTCACAAACAGTGAAAAACGTGCATGCTAACCAATAAAGTCATGTAATACTATACATAAATATAATCAAATCAAGCTCAAGTAAATAGATAGAGCAAATAGGAAGATAGAGAGTGCAGAATATAGTTCTCAGCAGTGTAGTGTATCAGTTCCATAGAAAAAGTTAGATGTCTGCAATGAGATAGAAGTAAATCGGACAGTACTCCAGCTTTTGGAAGGACTGTTCAGAAGCCTGATATCAGAGGGGAAGAAGCTGTTCCTGAGCTTGGTGGTGTGTGCTTTCAAGCTTCGGTATCTTCTACCCGAAGAGAGGGGAGAAGGAGGAATGACAAGGGTGGGACAAGTCTTTGAATATGATGGTTACTATTCTGAGGCAGCGTGAAATGCGGATGGAGTTAATGGTGGGTACTCTGGTCTGTGTGATGGACTGGGCTACTTCTTTCAGCAATTTCTCGCAGTCTTGGGCAGAATTGTTCCCAAACCAAGTTGTGATGCAACATAACAGTATGCTTTCTCTGGTGCATCTGTGGAAAATTGTAACAGTCTTTGGAGACCTGCCGAATTTCCTCAACCACCTGAGGAAGTAGAGGTGTTGATGTGCCTTCTTGGCTGTCACATCAGTGTGTTGCCCCATAACAGATCATTGGCAAACTACAAGGAACTGGAAGCACTCAACGACTTCAGCACCACTGATGCTGCTCCAAGATACCCAAGTGGAATATGAGTTGCTGTTACTCCAGCTTGTATCCCAAGTGTAATATAAGGTGCTATTCTTCCACCCAAGCAGAATATGAGGTTCTATTCCTCCCTCTGCTCCCTCCACAAGTCCTTGGTTCACTTGTCCCTTCTCACCCAAACCATGCCCTCCCCAGGTACTTTCCCCTGCAACTTTCCCCTGCAACATGTAGCACCTGTCCCTATACCTCCTCCCTCACCTCTTTCCAGGGCCCCTACCAGTCCTTCCAAGAGGTTTACATACACCTCCTCTAACCTCATCTACTGCATTCGGTGTTCCCAATATGGCCCCCTTTACATTGCCGAGACCAAGTATTGACTAGGCGACTGTTTTGCTGAACACTAGCACTCAGTCTGCCAAGGCCTGCTGAATCTCACAGTTGCTAATCATTTTAATTCTCCTTCCCATTCCCATACTGGCCTTTCTGTACTGGCCCTCTCCCATTGCCAGAATGAGACCACATGCAAACTGGATGAACAGCACCTCATATTCCACTTGTGTAGCTTGCAACCCAATGGAATGAACATTGAATTCTCCAATTTTAGGTAATTGACCTACAAGTGTATAAAATCATGAGGGGAATAGATTGCGTAGATGCAGAGTCTCTTGCCCAGAGTAGGTGATTCAAAGACCAGAGCACATAAGTTTAAGGTGAAGGGGACAAGATCTGATAGGAATCTGAGGGGTAACTTTTTCACACAAACGGTGGTGGGGTTATGGAACAAGCTGCCAGAGGAGGTAGTTGAGGCAGGGACTGTCCCAACATTTGAGAAACAGTTAGGACAGGTTTGTAGGGATATGGAACAAACGCTGGCAGATGGGACTACTGTAGCTTGGAAATGTTTCCACATTGCATCACTCCATGACTCTAGGACTCTAAGGCTAACCTTCGATCTATCCCCTTCCTTTTTCCCCCTTCTGTTCCCTGTACTCCATCTTGATGCACACCCATTTCCTCTTCCCCATCCCCTCAATCCCATTCAACTGCTAACACTTTTTGTCTTTGGCCTTTGCCCAACCATTGGATAATCAACCCCTCCATCACCTTGATCTCCTATATCATGCCACTTCTCTACCAGCTTTCTCACCCCCCCCTCACCCCCCCCCCTTACCCCCCCCCCCCTCACCCCCTCCCCCCCACAATCAGTCTGAAGAAGTGTCTCAACTAGAGTTGGCAACTGTCCTGTGTTAGCCGGGACATCCCGTATATTGGGCTAAATTGGTTTGTCCCATAGGGGACCGCCCTTGTCCAGTATTTGAATGCTACTACTCAGGTTGAGGGGAATGTCAGGTCAGAGCGCCACATCCGCCCCCACCTCACCCTTCCCGACGTAGTGCAGCCCATGGAGTGCAGCAGCATTGTCTCGCCCGTGGCCCCATCAGTCAGCAGCCCAGCCAGCTGTCCGACCTTCGGACCTTTGCTTACCGCCGACACCACCACCCCTCCTTCTCATGGCCGGTGGGCAAGTTGAAGCGTTTTGGCCCGGGCGCCCGACATCACGCGCAAAGTCCGGCGCCAGGGCCTGACAGGTTTGGCAGCATCTATGGGAAAGGGAAACAATAATTATTTTGGGTCAGTGATCCCTCATCAAGAAAGATACCAGTTGACAAGCTGGAAATTCCTGCCATGATATTTTATTGCAACCATATTTTTTTCAAAGAATTATAATCTGAATTGGGAGAACACATTAAGAAGGAAATGCATTCTGCAGCCATTTGAAAACAATTCATGCCATTTACCAAATAACTTTCTAATGATCGCTCAACTGATAATTTAAGCACAAGGCTCTCAGCTCTTTACCTCTGAATCAATATCTTGATCTTCTCTTTATCCATCTGCTCTACATCATTAGAGTGCTCTTTGTACATAATGTAAGATGAAACTAAGGAGACAATAAAAAAGCTTTGTCCCCATGGTAGATATACTGATATTTTGCAGGTATGTCATTATCCTCACAATGCAACAGAAATGGTAATCAGATAGAGGATGCTTTGTGCTCAAACATATTTGCCAAGAGAATGTCATGATGTTATCCAGGCTGATCAACTCTAGAGAAGCTCAAGGAAAGAAACAAGACATTTTTATGAGCTGGATAAATCAACTTACATGAATATAAATTGTCTTTAATGTCCTATTTTATCTGAAATTATTTAAAGAGATAAATTCTTTATTACTCCTGTTAAACAGGAGCTTGAAATGAAAAGGTGGGATGTGTCTAGCACCAAATAAAAAAGGGTCCCAACCCGATACACTGTCAGTCCATTCCCTCCACAGATGCTGCCTGACCTGCTTAGTTACTCCAAAACTTTGTGTTTTAAACAACAAGGAACAAACCTCCTATGATGTAAATGAGTTTGAGCTGTCTGATAATTAAACAACATGTAAAATGTTATGCTTTCCTTTGTTCTAGCATCAGTATTATCCAATTTTATGATATAACATCAGTTTTATCATTATTATCATTTTAGCACACTTTTATGTCAACATTAAACAAGAAAATAACCTATGTGATGATGTATAATTTAAATAAATGGGGGGAAAAAAAAGTAGAAAACATGTACTGGAATCCCGATGTGGAACCAGATGAGGTTTTGTTTAAAATTGATAATAGCAGCAGATTATCAGGATTGTGGCATTCAACTAAAACCATTTATACTACTTATGCAAAAGTAGTTATCCACAGAATGTGATTTTAAGAGTGATTAGGACCAAATGAAGGAACTGCAGATGTTGGTTTGCCAAAGAAAAGATACAAAATGTTGGAGTAACTCAATGAGTCAGTCAACATCCCTGGAGAGCATGGATAGGTGATGTTTTGTGCCTGAAGAAAACTTCTAACCCAAAACGTCACCTATCCAAATTCTACAAGGATGCTGCCTGACCCGTTGTGTTACTCCTGCATTTTGTTTCTTTCTTAGCAGCAAATGAATGTCACTGTTATTGACAGAATGTGATTTTAAGAGTGATTAGTACCAAATTAAGTTCACTGTTGACCACGTGGTGCCAATAGCATCTGTTCCAGTGCCTTTTGTTTAGTTGTAATTTCATTTAATATGCAACCGTTCATACAGTAACAATATACTGTAACAGTAACAATATATCATATAATAACAATAGATGTTAAACATTGTGATGGCCTACAACAGGAATATTTCAGGTTTCTTATGATCAAGGTAACAGAAGGAGGTAATTAAATCTCAAGTTTCTTCCACATTAATTTAGATCATGGCAGATCTATATCTTATGGTTATCCAATGAGTTTGATATTTTACTTCGGAGTCACGTGAGTGACTACGTGAAGAAGGCCGTCCCCACGCATGTGCGTCATTACGTCTGACGCATTGCGCAACAACAGGGCGTGTCACACCTTCCAGCAGGTAAGCTTAAAAGACTCAGGTAAGTGTTTTGAAAAACGTAGCTGAATTTGTTGCTCCCGGTCCGGAGTGTGTTTCGTTTTTACATATTTTCAGCTTCGGATTGTGGGAGATATGTCTAAGAGGCGAGCCGTGACCAAGTCGGCTGTGGAAGACCACAGGCCTGCGTGCAGCGTGCGACCGCCAAATTCGCCTCCAGGGCCGCTGGCAGAGCAGCTAGCGGCTACAGACTTGGTGCTGTCAGAAAGCACCACGGCTAGTCCACGGGGGAGAAAAGCCACAAAAAAGTCTGTGAGGGTCCTGGACTCAGAGGAGTCAGGCCAGGAGGTGGAAGAGTCCCCTCCTTCTAAGGGCAGTGTTACCGGCAGGCTGGCCCATCTGGAGAATCTTGTGGAGAGGTTACTCCAGCACGATATGCTCCAAAGGATGGAGCTAGCGGTGCCCGGGGAGTATATGGAACCCGAGGCAGCAGCGCCTGTGTCAGGGCTGCATAATATCTCCTTGTCAGATGATGGGAGCATACGAGGTCAATGCTGACCCAGAGTACGGAGGCACAGTTGGGCTAGAGGGACCATCAGGACTGCATCAAAATTTGCGGTCCCAGCCCTCACAGGTGAGCCATTGGATGGAGAGCTCGCTGTTAATTACATGGCTT
Organism: Raja brachyura; assembly: GCA_963514005.1. Next base: position 51,243,883 of record OY740783.1, read on the forward strand.
CCCATCCACTGCAAGAACAAAATATGGAGGAGACCACTGCCATGTACCACACTCCACTAAACTATGCCTCACTAAGTGTCCCCATTGTTAATCAAGCCATTTGGGGACACATTGGAGGAGGCATCCGAGCCCAAGAGGTTAAACTCCAGAAAGTACTCCGGCTACTCGCCTCGGGCATCACGGCCTTTGCTAGATCAGTGGAAGGGGCACCTCTCTCAGATACACAGCAGGACGTGATGGCATTAATGCACAATGCACATTTTTGAAATCAATTGCATTAGAAAGAATGCCATCTGTCCTGCTATAAATCCTAAATTTGCTGGGCTATGTAATCCAGGGAATATACAACTCCCAAACCTCCTGTTTGGATAAAACCTGACTAAACAGGTTAAAGAACTCGATGAGGACTCAAAGGCTGTTGGCCTCATGAAGGTGCCTCCGAAGGTATCGTCTTTTCGGAGACTGTACCCCTACCCTCCTCTGCATACCAAATGGATTGCTGGCTATGACGGACGTGGTGCTGAGCAACAAACGCAGAGGCCTTTTTTAGGGCAGGGCCCAAGCCGGGCCATGTTCAAGATGCGGCGCCGTCCAGCAGCCCTACCCCCCAAACCTCGGGGGCAGAAGCAGCAACCTTACCACTGGTAAACTCTAAGGTAGGTGAGACTGCAATGGCTACATTACAAGTTGGGGGGAGATTGCAATTTTTCTTACATGAATGGCAGTGGATAACATCTAATCCGTTTATACTGCATAGTATTCAAGGTTTCCAAATTGAGTTCATTTCTGATGCCCCCACCCACTCAGCATACACCTGGCCATACCTTTGTAGAATTGTAGAGGATGTAGAATTATCCTAGATTTGACAGAGCTTAACACCTTTGTGCAATATAAACATTTCAAAATGGAAACCTTTATCACTGCTAAACAACTGCTTTCCAAGGCATGTTATATGCCAAGCATTGACCTCAAAGATGCTTACTATTCAGTGGCAATTCATGAAAGGCACAGGAGATTTCTGAATTTTAACTGGATGGATCAGTTGTGGCAGTTTAAAGCATTGCTTAATGGATTAACTTCAGCTCCCAGACTATTCACAAAATTGCTAAAACCAGTCCTGGGGTTACTCAGAGCACAGAATCATATTGTCATGGCATATTGGATGACATTTTAGTCATTGGGAGGACTTTCGAATTAGCTGGTTTATCTGTGTCAGTTCCAAAACTCATTTTCGAAAAGATAGGTTTCATAATACATCCAGTTAAGTCTAAATTGGTACCATCTACGATAATTGACTATTTGGGATTCACCATTAACTCAGTTTATATGTCAGTAACTCTTCCTCGGGGCAAGCAATTAGAGTTAATTGAAGCCTGCAGGAACTCATTGTTGATAATCACCCTTCTATTATACATGTGGCTTGGATAATTGGAAAATGAGTGGCAGCATTCCCAGCTGCTCAGTTCGGGCCATTGCGCTATCAAAACACACAGCGTGCAAAGGAACAGGCACATAAGCTTCAGAGAGGTTGTTTCGATAGACCTATGCAGCTCCCAGCTGAGGCTCTGACTGAGTTACAATGGTGGATTGCCAATATTCAGTGCTGCTCTAGTACCATTTTAGTCAATACTCCATCAGTTATCCAGCAGACTGATGCCAGTACACTAGGATGGGGTGCTACCTATACCACCTTGAGCTGTGGTGGCAGATGGGATCTGCAGGAAGCATCCATGTTTCAATCACACGGTATTAACTATTTAGAGTTGTTGGGAGCACTCTAAGAGTTAAAGGCTTTTTGTACCAACAGGCATCATGTGCTTGTCCAACTTCAGATTGACAACACTACTGCAGTAGCTTACGTTAATCACATGGGTGGCAGTAAGTCTGTATCCTGTGATAGGTTGTCCAATCTCCTCTGGCACTGGTGTATTGCGAGAAACATCTGGGTTTCTGCTATCTATTTACCAGGGAGGTATAACACAGTGGCAGACACCAGATTGTGAGAGTTCAATGATAACAAAGAATGGATGTTAAATCGCGAAGTGTACAATGATATTGTCCTTCATAGAAACATAGAAACATAGAAACATAGAAAATAGGTGCAGGAGTAGGCCATTCGGCCCTTCGAGCCTGCACCGCCATTCAATGTGATCATGGCTGATCATCCAACTCAGTATCCCGTACCTGCCTTCTCTCCATACCCCCTGATCCCTTTAGCCACAAGTGCCACATCTAACGCCCTCTTAAATATAGCCAATGAACTGGCCTCAACTACCTTCTGTGGCAGAGAATTCCAGAGACTCACCACTCTCTGTGTAAAGAATGTTTTCCTCATTTCGGTCCTAAAGGAATTCCCCCTTATCCTTAGACTGTGACCCCTTGTTCTGGACTCCCCCAACATCGGGAACAATCTTCCAGCATCTAGCTTGTCCAACCCCTTAAGAATTTTGTAGGTTTCTATAAGATCCCCCCTCAATCTTCTAAATTCCATCGAGTACAAACCGAGTCTATCCAATCTTTCCTCATATGAAAGTCCTGACATCCCAGGAATCAGTCTGGTGAATCTTCTCTGTACCCCCTCTATGGCAAGGATGTCTCTCCTCAGATTTGGAGACCAAAACTGTACGCAGTACTCCAGGTGTGGCCTCACCAAAACCCTGTACAACTGCAGTAGAACCTCCCTGCTCCTATACTCAAATCCTTTCGCTATGAATGCTAACATACCATTTGCTTTCTTCACTGCCTGCTGCACCTGCATGCCTACTTTCAATGACTGGTGTACCATGACACCCAGGTCTCGTTGCATCTCCCCCTTACCTAATCTGCCACCATTCAGATAATAGTCTACCCTCATGTTTTTGCCACCAAAGTGGATAACCTCACATTTATCCACATTGTACTGCATCTGCCATGCATCTGCCCATTCACTCAGCCTATCCAAATCACCCTGCAGCCTCCAAGCATCCTCCTCACACCTAACTATACCCCCCAGCTTGGTATCATCTGCAAATTTGGAGATGTTGCATTGAATTCCCTCGTCCAAATCATTAATATATATTGTAAATAGCTGGGGTCCCAGCACTGAGCCTTGCGGCACCCCACTAGTCACTGCCTGCCATTCTGAAAAGGACCCGTTTACTCCTACCCTTTGCCTCCTGTCTGCTAGCCAGTTCTCTATCCACATCAATACTGAACCCCCAATACCGTGTGCTTTAAGTTTGTATGCTAATCTCTTATGCGGGACCTTGTCGAAAGCCTTCTGAAAGTCTAGATATAACACATCCACTGGTTCTCCCTTATCCACTCTACTAGTTACATCCTCGAAAAATTCTATCAGATTTGTCAGACATGATTTACCTTTCGTAAATCCATGCTGACTTTGTCCAATGATTTCACCACTTTCCAAATGCGCTGCTATCCCATCTTTAATAACTGACTCTAGCAGTTTCCCCACTACCGATGTTAGACTAACTGGTCTGTAATTCCCCGCTTTCTCTCTCCCTCCTTTTTTAAAAAGTGGGGTTACATTAGCTACCCTCCAATCCTCAGGAACTACTCCAGAATCTAAGGAATTTTGAAAAATTATCACTAATGCATCCACTATTTCTGTGGCTACCTCCTTGAGTACTCTGGGATGCAGACTATCTGGCCCTGGGGATTTATCGGCCTTCAATCCGTTCAATTTACCCAACACCACCTCCCGGCTAACCTGGATTTCACTCAGTTCCTCCATCTTATTTGACCCCCGTTCCACTGCTATTTCCGGCAGATTATTTATGTCTTCCTTAGTGAAGACAGAACCAAAGTAGTTATTCAATTGGTCTGCCATGTCCTTGTTCCCCATGATCAATTCACCTGTTTCTGACTGCAAGGGACCAACATTTGTTTTAACTAGTCTCTTTCTCTTTACATATCTATAAAAACGTTTGCAGTCAGTTTTTATGTTCCCTGCCAGTTTCCTTTCATAATCTATTTTCCCTTTCCTAATTAAGCCCTTTGTCCTCCTCTGCTGGATTCTGAATTTCTCCCAGTCCTCCGGTAGGCTGCTTTTTCTGGCAAATTTGTATGCCTCATCTTTTGTTTTTATACTATCCCTGATTTCCCTTGTTATCCATGGATGCACCACCTTCCCCGATTTATTCTTTTGCCAAACTGGTATGAACAACTTTTGTACTTCATCCATGCAGTCTTTAAATACCTTCCATTGCACATCCACTGTCAACCCTTTAAGAATCACCTGCCAGTCTATCTTGGCCAATTCACATCTCATACCTTCAAAGTTACCTTTGTTCAAGTTCAGAACCCTTGTTTCTGACTTAATTTTGTCACTCTCCATCCTAATGAAGAACTCAACCATATTATGGTCACTCTTGCCCAAGGGGCCACGCACAACAAGACTGCTAACTAACCCTTCCTCATTACTCAATACCCAGTCTAGGATAGCCTGCTCTCTCGTTGGTTCCTCCACATGTTGGTTGAGAAAACTATCCCGCATACATTCCAGGAAATCCTCTTCCTCAGCACCCCTGCCAATTTGATTCACCCAATCTACATGCAGATTGAAGTCACCCATTATAACCGTGTTACCCTTGTTGCACGCATTTCTAATTTCCTGTTTGATGCCATCCCCAACTCCAATACTACTGTTAGGTGGCCTGTACACAGTTCCCACTAGCGTTTTCTGCCCCTTAGAGTTTCGCAGCTCTACCCATATCGATTCCACATCCTCCACGCTAATGTCCTTCCTTTCTATTGCATTAATCTCCTCTCTCACCAGCAACGCTACCCCACCTCCTTTTCCTTTTCGTCTATCCCTCCTGAATATTGAATATCCCTGGATGTTCAGCTCCCAACCTTGGTCATCCTGGAGCCAAGTCTCCGTGATTCCAACTATAGCATAGTCATTAATCGCTATCTGCACCTTCAACTCATCCACCTTATTACGAATGCTCCTCGCATTGAGACACAAAGCCTTCAGGCTTGTTTTTACAACACTCTTACTCCTTATACAATGATGGTGTACTGGACATTGATCTGTTTGCTTCCAGGCTTAATCATCAATTACAAATTTACGTGTCATGGGAGCCAGACCCAGGGGCAATAGCGGTGGATGCATTCTCGTTACACTGGGGTGGTAAATCTGTGTATGTTTCCCCCCCATTCTGCCTCATTACTCGATGTGTGGCAAAAATTCAGCAAGATTCCGCCACTGGCATTTTGGTAGTGCCAGACTGGCCTACTCAGCATTGGTTCCCTTTGGTTCTAGCTTTAATTACACAGCCTTTTATGGCAGTGCCCAAGAACAGAAATCTGCTGGTACACACAGTGACAGGGGAAAGCCACCCTCTTCATGACCGTATAAATTTGTTGGTTTGGAGATTCTGAGGAGACCGTTCCTGGGGCTCGGGCTTTCAGAACGTACCATTGATGTCATCACTGCGGCCTAGAGGAAGAGCACAGAGAAACAGTACACCTCTCACATAAGAAAATGGGAGACGTACTGTTCCCGCTCTCACATTTCATATCACACAGCTTCAATTACAGATGTTTTGGCGTTTCTATCATCACTTTTTTACGATAACAAACTGAGTTACAGTGCTATTAACAGTGCCCGGAGTGCTTTGTCCAATTATTTATGGCTGGGGTCAGCACACCACATGGTAGGGTCCCACCCATTAGTAACCAAATTTATGAAGGGCGTCTTTAACTCCACTCCACCTAGACCTAGGTACACACACATATGGGATGTCAGTGGGCACCAGTTTCCACTCTGTCCCTACCCCACCTGACATTGAAAGTAGTCATGCTCATGGCCCTGGCCTCAGCACAACGGGTCCAGACGCTATAAAAACTCAAACTGGACAGTATGGGTTCTTCCTGCAATAATATCACTTTTTTCGTTCGAGATCTCATCAAGCAGAGCAGGCCAGGGTTACAGGGCTCAAATTGAGTTTTATGGCATATCCCTCAGATCCACAAGTGTGTGTAGTATCATCTATAACCAAATACATAAAGGTCACCAAGAGCTTCAGAGGCTCGGAACTCTCCTTCTTTGTCAGCTACACCAAATCTCACAAACAGGTTACGGTGGAGACCATCTCCAGATGGATTAAACAGGTTCTGGCGTATCCAGGAGTGGACACTGATATTTTTAAACCTCATTCCACCAGGGCTGCATCGACATCAGCAGCGAGGGATATGGATGTTCCTCTTGACCAAATTCTGGTGGCTGTGGGATGGTCGAATGAGAGGACGTACCAGAGGTTTTATAATAAGCCTATCGCCAGATCCGGGATTTTTGCTGATTCTGTTTTAAGTTCTGTTTCACAGTTTCCCACTAGGTGAGAGGGGTCACTGTTTATTTTCTTTCTTGTTATTAAAGCATTGGTATTGTTAAACGTGTCAATGTTTTGAATGCATTAATTTTCTCACTCATCCTGGTTAATTTTCTCACTCATCCTGGTCACTCGCGTGACTCTGATGTAAAATAGTAAGATTAAACGAGAACTTACCAGTTTGAAGTTTGATCGTTATTTTATGAGGAGTTACGATGAGCTATTACGTGCCCTCCGCTCCCTACCCTCGTAACATAACGATCATCTGGTAGTTCTAGTCATCTATAATCTTACCATGTTAGTTCAATAACGTTTTCTGTGACTTCACACCGCTGCTTTGAAGATTGACGAGCATGCGTGGGGACGGCCTTCTTCACGTAATCCCTCATCGTAACTCCTCATAAAATAACGATCAAACTTCAAACTGGTAAGTTATCATTTAATCATACTATTTTAATGCTTAACATCATTGTCTAACACAAATCTAATATTCAATGTTTTTTTTTAAATATTTAGTTCAGATTGTTTAAAGCTAGTCAAGATTAATGTAAATTACCCCCTTTCCACACAAAAAAACTACATTAAAAGGAAACTGAATTGACAATTACTTTTGTGGTCTTTGTTGAATTGCAGACATATGTATGCATGCCATCTAACCTGACTTGCATGGGCCGATGACCAGCTTCAGAAGTGACAATTAAAAAATAGGGGAACTGTGTGATTTTTCCCACAGAGAGTGGTGAACATTTGGATCAAGCTGTCAGAGGAAGTTATAGAGGTGAGAATAATTATAACGTTTTAAAGATATTTGGACAGGTACATGGATAGGAAAGATTAGAGAGATATGGACAAAATGCAAGCAAAATTAGATTAGCATAGATGAACACGGTCTGGTAAATGCCATCTTCCATGTTTGATGTTTTTCATTCATCTTCCAAATCTATTTCTTCACAACTTTATTTGGTAAGCTAAATCAATAGGCAATAGACAATAGGTGCAGGAGTAGCCCATTCGACACTTCGAGGCTATTGATCATCCACAATCAGTACCCCATTCCTGCCTTCTCCCCATATCCCTTGACACAGTTGTTCCATTCTATCAGCATATGACAGTCCCGCCATCCCGAGAATTAACCTTGTGAACCTACACAGCACTCCCTCAATAGCAAGAATGTCATTCCACAAATTTGGAGACCAAAACTGCACACGATATTCCAGGTGCGGTCTCACTAGGGTTCTGTACAACTGCAGAAGGACCTCTTTGCTCCTATACTTAACTCCTCTTGTTATGAAGGCCAACATTGCATTAGCTTTCTTCAATGCCTGCTGTACCTGCATGCTTACTTTCAGTGACTGATGAACAAGGACCCCTAGATCCCTGTAATTCCCCTTTTCCCAACTTGACACAATTCAACTTGACATCAACCTTCCTGTTTTTGTCACCAAAGTGGATAACCTCACATTTATCCACATTAAACTGCATCTGCCATTCATCTGCATGCAATCTGCCATTCAATCGTCAACATGGTACATTTGGTGGAGTTTATAGCAGCAAATATTTGGTTTTCCTGCAGCATCAGTTTGAAGGGAGTTATTTCTCATTTCCAGTATCAAATTTACAGAGTTTATGTTTAAGAGCTGACCTTTATTGAAATCAGTTGCGAAAATAAAGCACTACTACCAAAGCTTGCCTCAAATCAATACCAAGACATTGGATGGTGCAGTGCTACGGTTTTCATTGCTGTATGATTGAGCTTCATTTTAATTTGGGATAAATTGTTTTTGTGATCATCTTTGGGTTGGAACATTGTGAACATTGTGTACATTGTGAACATTGAAAATTCAGCTGTGTGTTCACTTGCCACGTCACATGTACCTAATTTGAATCAGAATCATATGGCCTTATTATTTTCCATTCTTTATTTACTAATATTTCTGGATATGATTATCATTTGCAACATCAGCATCTACTGCCAATCCCTAATTAGTAGTGAGCCACAATTCTAAATGACGGTCATCTCTCTGATGAAGGTACTTCCACATGGTGTTGTTTATTGTGTTCCAGTATTTAGACACAGCTCTAATGAGGGAGGGTGAAAGCATTTTAAATAGCAAGATTAAATGAGAACTTACCAGTTCAAAGTTTGATCCTTATTTTATGAGGAGTTACGTTGAGGGATTACGTGAAGAAGTCCCGCCAGGCGCATGCGCGTTATACTTCAAAGCAGCAGCGTGAAAACACAGAAACATATATAGCCAAAGTAACATAGTAAGGCTTTAAGAAGACTAGAACTACCAGATGATCTCTTAGATTATGAGGGTGGGAGCGGAGGGCACGTAATCCCTCAACGTAACTCCTCATAAAATAAGGATCAAACTTCAAACTGGTAAGTTCTCGTTTAATCTTACTTCGGAGTCACGTGAGTGTTTACATGCCGTAGATGCACTCCATACGACAATCTGCTTCGGTTGACACAGTAGTAAATAAATAATATATTGAACATTGCTTCAAATTATTCAATAACTACTTTTAATAACAATAATAACAAAAAATCAGTAATAACCTCTCTATCCCAGGAGGAAATTACAAACAATGATATAAACAAAGCAAATGATTTAAACAGAACCCAAAACAGTATGCCCAAACCGTGGCACTGTCTTTACAGGTTTATCATAAAACTGTGAGAAAGTTGATTCTCTAGACCATCCTGCGGCCGCCAGGATTTGGTCTAGCGGCACGTCCTGAGACTTCACCGCGGATGTCAAAGCCGCCCTGGTGGAGTGAGATTTAAACACATGAGTGTCGACTCCAGCACAATTGAGAACCTGTTTCAACCATCTAGAAATAGTTTGTACTGACACTCTTTTATATGGCTTTTTGTGACTAATGAGCAGTCTTGTCTCAGAACCCCTGAGACTCCTTGTTAACTCAAGATATTGCTTTAAGTGTTAAACTACACATAACATTTGGTCAACAGGATATGCTTTAAACGGCACCTTGGTTGCTGCCATACCTGGCCTGCTTTGTTTGATGGACCAAAAACCTTAATGATTCAAACAATTGGTTACTGTAACCGACTCCTGAGCTGACTCTTTAGTGTTGCTGATAATTAAGACATATCTAAGTAAGCCATGACAATGTGATTACGGGCCCTTAACAACCCCAGCACAGGTTTTAACAATTTAGTAAACAGCCTAGGTGCTGAGATTAATCCATTTGGCAATGCTTTGTATTGCCACAGCTGTCCCATCCAATTAAATTTCAAGTACCTGTGATAATGAGCATGAATTGGCACTGAATAATACGCATCCTGCAAATCAATAGTTGCCAAATAACAACCTTGTGAGACCTGCTGTTTTGCAGTAACAATGGTGTCCATTTTAAAATGTCTATAGAGCACTGAAGAATTTAAGTGAGTGAGGTCCAGAATTACTCTACAACCCCCATCTTTCTTGGGTCTGGGGAATATATTAGACACAAATTGTTGAGAATGAGTAATGGCTTTTTCAATCACTCCTTTTTTACACAAATTCGTAATCTCTTCGTTAGCCTGTTCAGTCTCTGGAGCAGAAAACACCAACATTTTATTTGGCTTGTGCTGCTGAGGTGGATCTATCCCTGAGATAAACTCAATGGTAGAACATGACACAGTATTTAGTATAAACATATCACATGTAATACAGCACCATTCATTGTAAAACAATTGTAATCTACCTCCAATAGGAGGTTGTGCATCAGAACCTTTAACAAAAGGTCCCTGTACCTCTGCAGTTGGCCTGAAAGCCTGCTGTCTGCTTATATTGGGGTAGAAGCCGCTTTGTCTTGGTGGGTAACCTCGTTGCCCCACTGGCCTCCCCCTGCTCGGTCCAGCACCTGGATCCGATCTTCGATACACAAACCCAGGTTTGCGAAAATGTGGCTGTGATGTATTTGGCTTCATCAAACCAATTGTTTTTGCCTCATCATCAATATCGCATATCGGTTTGACAAGGTCCGTTCCAAACAGGAACTCAGGCGTTTGAATATTCGTCGCCTTACACAATGCAGCAAATTTTTGATTAAGAGTTGGTCTGATGGCGATTTTTCTAATGCAATTAGAGTTTGGAGCATCTTCTCCATATTCTGCATCCTCCCCCACATTCTTTTATTATCTGGAGGGGAGTCACATTCTTCTTCAGACTTGTCTGATAACACGGGTCTATTAGATTTTCTTTTAGCCTTTCTATGGCTGTCGGTGGTCTCAGCCTCCTGAGTAACTGGAACTGCTGTCGGTAAAACAGCACCCGGTATTGGAACCGGCGTTGCCGCGCTAATCTCCCGACCCAATCGATTTTGTGAATCCATGGACCCACGCTTAGAGCGAACTAACTGACCGCTCCATACCACCAACTCCTACTGACTTCTCGAGCCAGCTTTACGGAGTTAAATACTCTCAAGTTTTTAAAACCACTTACCTGCGAGTTTTCTACTTACCGCTGGTGGAGCTGTGCCCTCCAGCCCGTTCAGTGCGACATGACGCGCATGCGCCTGGCGGGACTTCTTCACGTAGTCACTCACGTGACTCTGAAGTAAAATTCAGAAGGGTGCATGTCTTTCTGGGGAACCTGGAGGTATTGATGTCCCTGTGACCTGGCTGTCTTTAGTTTAGTTCAGTTTAGTTTAGTTTAGTTTAGTACTGTTTAGAGGCACAACGTGGCAATGGGCCCTTTGGCCCACTGAGTTCATGCTGACCAACAATCACCCATTCACTTGTTCTACCCTACACACTGGGGGCAATTAACAGGAGCAAACCTACAAACCTGCACATTTTTAGAATATGGGAGGAAACTGGAGCACCCTAAGAAAACCCACAAGGTCACATGGAGAACGCACAAAAACTCCCTACAGACAGCACCCATAGTCAGGATTGAACCCAGGTCTCTGGTGCTGTAAGGCAGCAACTCTACTGTGGTGCCACTGTGCCACCCTTTAGGTAAACGGATGGTCGCTGGGCAACCTAAACCTTCAGGATAATGGTGGATGGCTGCTTGTCGAGTTGGAGGCAGGTGACTAGTGGGGTGCCTCAGGGTTCTGTGTTGGGTCCTTTGTTGGGTCCTTTGTTGTTTGTCATGTACGTCAATGATCTGGATGAAGGGGTGGTAAATTGGATCAGTATGTATGCAGATGATACCAAGATAGGGGGCGTTGTGGATAATGAAGAGGATTTCCAAAGTCTACAGAGTGATTTAGGCCAGTTGGAAAAATGGGCTGAAAGATGGAGTTTAATGCTGATAAATGTGAGGTGCTACACCTTGGCAGGACAAATCAAAATAGGACGTACATGGTGAATGGTAGGGAATTGAAGAATACAGTTGAACAGAGGGATCTGGGAATAACTGTGCATAGTTCCTTGAAGGTGGAATCTCATATAGATAGGGTGGTAAAGAAAGCTTTTGGTATGCTAGCCTTTATAAATCAGAGCATTGAGCATAGAAGCTGGGAAGTAATGTTAAAATTGTACAAGGCATTGGTGAGACCAAATCTGGAGTATGGTGTACAATTTTGGTCGCCCAATTATAAAAAGGATGTCAACAAAATAGAGAGGGTACAGAGGAGATTTACTAGAATGTTGCCTGGGTTTCAACAGCTAAGTTACAGAGATAGGTTGAATAAGTTAGGTCTTTATTCTCTGGAGCGCAGAAGGTTAAGGGGGGACTTGATAGAGGTCTTTAAAATGATGAGAGGGATAGACAGAGTTTATGTGGACAAGCTTTTCCCTTTGAGAGTAGGGAAGATTCAAACAAGAGGACATGACTTTAGAATTAAGGGACAGAGGTTTAGGGGTAACATGAGGGGGAACTTCTTTACTCAGAGAGTGGTAGCGGTGTGGAATGAGCTTCCAGTGGAAGTGGTGGCGGCAGGTTCGTTGGTATAATTTAAAAATAAATTGGATAGGCATATGGATGAGAAGGGTATGGAGGGTTATGGTATGAGTGCAGTCAGGTGGGACTAAGGGAAAAAAAGTTGTTCGGCACGGACTTGAAGGGCTGAGATGGCCTGTTTCCGTGCTGTAATTCTTATATGGTTATATGGTTATATGATTGTTATTGTCATGTGTACCAGGGTACAGTGAAAAGATTTGTTATACATGCTATTCCATCAGATCAGATAATACTATTCATTAATGTAACTGAAGTACAATAGGTCGAGTGATGGGGCACAGAATACAGAGTGCAGAATATAGTTTTCAGTTTTGTAGCTCATCCATTCACTGTCCTTGTCCTTTCAGCAATAAAAATTGTGGTTTATGAGATGCTGTCAGTACAGCCCTGGGAAATAACAGCAGGTGGGGGCATTATTATAGAGTGCCAATCAAATAGGCTGCTTTGTCCCAGATGGCTTTGAGTTTTGTGAGTATTATTGGAGCTGCAAATATCCTGGCTAATGGAACTGCTCCATTACTGCTCCATCTGTGGATACAAATTCCACACAGACAGCACCCAGGGTCAGGATTGAACCTGGGTCTTTGACGCTGTGAGGCAGCAGCCCTATCAGCTGCACCAATATGTTGCTGGTTGTGGTGGAGAAGGAACTGCAGATGCTGGTTTATACCAAAGATTCTTGTGACGGAGATGGCCTTTGCCCAACACTTTTGTGGCATACCGTCCGATGGTGTTGGTGGCTTGCTGCACACAGCCATTGACTGCTCTGCTTTTGAACATTGAAGGAACACATATTGTCCTAGAGGAACCCATCATAGCACACACCTATGACAATATAGTGCTAATCTTGTTTCACTTAATGCGACGGCCTGCAGTTGTAAAATATCTCCTTCTTCCCTTGCAGTCTTGAATTACCCTCCAACACCAGCGTAATAAAGAAAAATATCCCACCTATGCTCAACTCTTAACATGCCCCATTAGTTCACAACACTCCCTTAGATGTCTTTGCTGATTTGCCCAACCCACCCCATCCTCACATCTTCATGCTGCTCCCTACCACTCCCCAATAATATCATTCCAACCTTATCCTTCCTCCAGAACTTTATGGTTTCCCTTACTATTATTGTTTGTTTGTTTGTTATGTGTGCGTATGTGTGCATGTATGTAAGGTCGTGCAATAGGAGCAGAATTAGACCATTCGGCCCATCAAGTCTACTCTGCCATTCACTCATGGCTGATCTGTATCTCCCTCCTAACCCCATTCTCCTGCCGATCCCCATAACCCCTGGCATCTATACTAATCAAGAATCTATCTATCTCTGCTTTCAAAAATATTCATTGACCTGACCTTCACAGCCTTCTGTGGCAAAGAATTCTACAGATTCACCACCCACTGACTAAATAAATTTATTTTCATCTCATTCCTAAAGGAACATCCTTTAATTCTGAGACTATGACCTCTAGACCTAGACTCACTAGTGGAAGCATCCTTCATATCCACTCTATCCAATTATCCTCTCCCCATAAGGGTCTGTCGGATCTGTAGCTCGTCCTCTGCAGGCAGCATCTGAAAATGTGCAAAGTCGTGTTGGTCAGTGTCGTGCTTTGATGCAAAAAAACCAAAGCATTTGCACTTCTTCTTCTGCTTTCGTGTGGCGTGCACAGCCTGAAGTTGTTGGACAACTTGTTCTATTTGATCTTCCATTTGTGCACGTCAAGTTGATTGCATTAATTGCAATCTTCCAGCCCAGCATTTGCACAATTCTTTAGGACACTGGAATTTCTGGGCAAAAATCTGTAATAAGCTTGTTCAGTTCTTTTTAATATTTTGACCAAACAAAACTATAATATTCAAATAGATGATACATTTTTCTAGTTATGTTGGTAAGGAAATAATATATTCCATCTTGAAACCATAAAACCATTATACAGCTTTAATGTTCAACAGCTCAAAATTGATTTATTTTATAATCCACTCGCGAACAGATTGCATTGGTTAAGCCCTGACATGAAAATCCATGGGACTGCAAAAATCAACTCAGTGGCTTTCACACATTAACAAACAAATTATAAGCAGCGTATGCAAAACATATTAGCATCTATTTAGCACAACAAAGATGTGTGAAAAAATGGCCTGAATAAAACCTGAAGTTTTGTGTGCAAGGTTGCTGACTACCAGAAAATAGCTGTTATAGTAAATCATAGAGCAATTTGAATAAATGTACTTATGCTGAAAAGTCTGGCCATCCTTGTACAATTCATTGGCACTGAAAGTCACTGCACTGACGTGGCAAATCCAATATTTACTTGCACCAGTTATGTTTTTTCTCTCATTAGCTTGATATCAAACTCAGATGGCTCAGACAGTATATCCACTGATCATCCGACCAATACAATGCAAATGGAGACTAAACATGATCCTTGAACTGTGATCTCAATCGAACAAAGTTGGCACGATGGCACAGTAGTAGAGTTGCAGCGCCAGAGACTCTGATTTGATCCTGACTACGGGTGCTGTCTGTATGAAGTTTGTATGTTCTCCCCGTGACCTGCCTGGGTTTTCTCCAGGTGCTCCGGTTTCCTCCCACATTCCAAAATTGTACAGGATTGGCAGTTAATTGGCTTGGTAAAATTATAAATTGTCCCTGGTGTGTGTAGGGTAGTGTTAGTTTGTGGGGATCACTGGACAGCGTGGACTCGGTGTGCCGAAGTACTTGTTTTTGCACAGTCTCTAAATTAAACTAAACTAAGAAGGCTAGGGTGATGAAATTTAGCGATGGTCACAAACATGCTCACATAGTAACTCTTGCTGGTATGTCTAGACATTGGATGAAATAGGAGCAGTGCCAGATTTAAATGAAACATAGAAAATAGGTGCAGGAGTAGGCCATTCGGTCCTTCGAGCCTGCACCGCCATTCAATGTGATCATGGCTGATCATCCAACTCAGTATCCCGTACCTGCCTTCTCTCCATACCCCCTGATCCCTTTAGCCACAAGTGCCACATCTAACGCCCTCTTAAATATAGCCAATGAACTGGCCTCAACTACCTTCTGCGGCAGAGAATTCCAGAGACTCACCACTCTCTGTGTAAAGAATGTTTTCCTCATCTCGGTCCTAAAGGAATTCCCCCTTATCCTTAGACTGTGACCCCTTGTTCTGGACTCCCCCAACATCGGGAACAATCTTCCAGCATCTAGCTTGTCCAACCCCTTAAGAATTTTGTAAGTTTCTATAAGATCCCCCCTCAATCTTCTAAATTCCAGCGAGTACAAGCCGAGTCTATCCAATCTTTCCTCATATGAAAGTCCTGACATCCCAGGAACCAGTCTGGTGAATCTTCTCTGTACCCCCTCTATGGCAAGGATGTCTTTCCTCAGATTTGGAGACCAAAACTGTACGCAATACTCCAGTTGTGGCCTCACCAAAACCCTGTACAACTGCAGTAGAACCTCCCTGCTCCTACACTCAAATCCTTTCGCTATGAATGCTAACATACCATTTGCTTTCACACTGCACTATAGTCGCTAAACAACACTTCAGTAACTTTCCTTATCCTCCATTTCAGGATAATAGTGTTTTAAGCCAATAACTCGACACTAGCACTGACAATAAATAAATAAATCAAAAGCGCAGCTTTCCAGTAAAGCTGCGCTTTAATGAAGAGAGGCCCCAGGCTATTCCACTCGTGAGGCCCCTCCCAGTTCCTCACCCCCACGACGAGAGGAAGATGGAAGAGTCCACCAGATTGACACCGATGTGCAGCCGAGCGTGGCCAATGAGATAAGGGCTGGAAAGCTGCGCTTTTGATTTATTTATTTATTGTCAGTGCTAGTGTCGAGTTATTGGCTTAAAACACTATTATCCTGAAATGGAGGATAAGGAAAGTTACTGAAGTGTTGTTTAGCGACTATAGTGCGTGTGACAGCATATGTAAGAAAGGCCTATGACAGTGTCAAAAATATTATACACCAGGCCCGTACGAAGCATTTCAAAAAGAGGGGTGGCATGGCAGGATTACACAAAAGGGGGTGGCATGCCAGAATTACAAAAAATTATACCAGCAAATTTATGACCAATATTTCAGAAATAACATTGGTTGAGTCAAGAATAATGAGTGGTTGGAATGGGATGATTGGGGTCATTGTTGTATACATTTTTAAAAATCAAGAATTGAAGTTGGCCTTGTTTTAATAATCAAGTTGTACTGTAAAATATTATGTAAAATGTTATAAAGGAGCATGCAAACACTGCAAGTATTTTATTTACTGCAAATACTGTAAGTTTTTGCAGTAAATAAAACCTTTTTTTAGGAACTGTTTTGTGTGTTGATTTGATTGTCTATTACTGTTTGACTGTGTTAGTGTGTGCACATTAAAAATATGATGCAAAAAGAAAGTTGCAAACTATGGAATTCATATTTTTCAGTACTGTTATCAAGGAAAATAAAGCAGTTCCAATTGTTTGATATTATTTATATGGAGAAAATATAATTGCTCTAAAACCTGCCTTAACTTTGCAATCTCACTAAAAATAATCCCCCTCTCCCTCTCCTCCTCCCCCTCCCTCTCCATCCACCTCTCTCTCCCACCCCATCTCTCTCTCTCCCCCCACCCACCTCCTCTTCCGATCTCTCTCTCCCCCTCCCCCCCCTCCCCCCCTCTCTCCCCCTCCCCTCCCTCTCTCTCCCCCCCACTCCCCCTCTCAGATCCCCCTCTCCCTCCCTCCCTCCCCCTCTCTCTCCCTCCCAAGCAGCGAGGCTCTGACAGCGCCATAGACACCGCAGCCCCCCCTGCCCGGAGAAATGGGCACTCCCGCAATGCAATATTCCACTACTTACCTAGTAGACACAAGGCATCGAGGTGATTGTGTGGAGTGCAAATGGAGATCTGAACCCGCCCGGACCCACTGCGCAGAGAGATAGCATCATTTTGCATCGCTACTGCGTCACCTGCTTCCCCCAACTGCGCAGACGCGGATGGTCGCAATTTTTTTTCCCCCATAACTTCCAGCGGGCCGGTACCAGAATTTCGAGTAATTTCTGTCAACGTAGAAATGCTGATTGCGCTCCAATTTTTTTTTCACGGGTTTTTTTAACTCTGGGAAAGAAACACCTTTCCGGAAGCCCCCTAGATTTTGCGGCCCTGGGTTTCAGTCTATGAAGCCTATAGGTAAATCCGGCTCTGAATAGGAGTGAAATATTAGAAACATAGAAACATAGAAACATAGAAATTAGGTGCAGGATTAGGCCATTCGGTCTACACCACCATTCAATATGATCATGGCTGATCATCCAACTCAGTATCCCGTACCTGCCTTCTCTCCATACCCTCTGATCCTCTTAGCCACAAGGGTCACATCTAACTCCCTCTTAAATATAGCCACTGAACTGGCCTCAACTACCCTCTGTGGCAGAGAGTTCCAGAGACCCACCACTCTCTGTGTGAAAAAAGTCTTTCTCATCTCCTTCCTAAAGGATTTCCCCCTTATCCTTAAGCTGTGACCCCTTGTCCTGGACCTCCCCAACATCAGGAACAATCTTCCTGTATCTAGCCTGTCCAACCTCTTAAGAATTTTGTAAGGTTCTATAAGATCCCCTCTCAATCTCCTAAATTCTAGGGAGTATAAACCGAGTCTATGCAGTCTTTGTTCATAAGACAGTCCTGACATCCCAGGCATCAGTCTGGTGAACCTTCTCTGCACTCCCTCTATGGCAATAATGTCCTTCCTCAGATTTGGAGACCAGAACTGTACGCAATACTCCAGGTGTGGTCTCACCAAGACCCTATACAACTGAAGTAGAACCTCCCTGCTCCTATACTCAAATCCTTTTGCTATGAAAGCTAACATATCATTCGCTTTCTTCACTGCCTGCTCCACCTGCATGCCTACTTTCAATGACTGGTGTACCATGACACCCAGGTCTCGCTGCATCTCCCCTTTTCCTAATCGGCCACCATTTAGATAATAATCTGCTTTCCTATTTTTGCCACCAAAGTGGATAACCTCACATTTATTCACATTATACTGCATCTACCAAACATTTGCCCACTCACCCAGCCTATCCAAGTCACCTTGCAGTCTCCTATCATCCACCTCACAGCTAACACTGCCCCCAGCTTAGTATCATCCGCAAACTGGGAGATATTGCCTTCAATTGCCTCATCCAGATCATTAATGTATATTGTAAATAACTGGGGTCCCAGCACTGAGCCTTGCGGTATCCTACTTGTCACTGCCTGCCATTGTGAAAACGACCCGTTTACTCCTACTCTTTGCTTCCTGTTTGCCAGCCAGTTCTCTTTCCACATCAATACTGAACCCCCAATGCCGTATGCTTTAAGTTTATATACTAATCTCTTGTGTGGGACCTTGTCGAAAGCTTTCTGGAAGTCAAGATACACCACATCCACTGGTTCTCCCCTTTCCACGCTACTAGTTATATGCTCGAAAACTTTCACAAGATTCGTCAGACATGATTTACCTTTCGTAAATCCATGCTGACTTTGTCCAATGATTTCACCACTTTCCAAATGTGCTGCTATCCCATCTTTAATAACTGACTCTAGCAGTTTCCCCACTACCGATGTTAGACTAACTGGTCTGTAATTCCCTGTTTTCTCTCTCCCTAACTTCTTAAAAAGAGGGGTTACGTTTTCTACCCACCAATCCTCAGGAACTGCTCCAGAATCTAGAGAGTTTTGAAAGATTATCACTAATGCATCCACTATTTCCGGAGCTACTTCCTTAAGTACTCTGGGATGCATCCTATCTGGCCCTGGGGATTTATCGGTCTTTAATCCATTCAATTTACCCAACACCACTTCCTGACTAACCTGGATTTCACTCAAGTCCTCCTTTGACCCGCGGTCCCCTGCTATTTCCGGCAGATTATTTATGTCTTCCTTAGTGAAGACGGAACCAAAGTAGTTATTCAATTAGTCTGCTATATCCTTGTTCCCCATGATCAACTCACCTGTTTCTGACTGCAAGGGACCTACATTTGTTTTAACTAATCTCTTTCTCTTCACATATCTATAAAAACTTTTGCAGTCAGATTTTATGTTCCCTGCCAGTTTTCTTTCATAATCTATTTTTCCTTTCCTAATCAAGCCCTTTGTCCTCCTCTGCTGGTCTCTGAATTTCTCCCAGTCCTCTGGCATGCTGCATTTTCTGGGTACTTTGTACGCATCATCCTTTGCTTTGATACTATCCCTGATTTCCCTTGTTATCCATGGATGCACCAACTTCCCTGATTTATTCTTTTGCCAATCTGGGATGAACAATTTTTGTAGTTCATCCATGCAGTCTTTAAATGTCTTCCATTGCCTATCCACTGTCAACCCTCTTAGAATTGATTGCCAGTCAATCTTGGCCAATTCACATCTCATACCCTCAAAGTTACCTTTTTTTAAGTTCAGAACCATTGTTTCTGAATTAACAATGTCGCTCTCCATCCTAATGAAGAACTCGACCATATTATGGTCACTCTTGCCCAAGGGAGCATGCACAACAAGACTGCTAACTAACCCTTCCTCATTACTCAATACCCAGTCTAAAATAGCCTGCTCTCTCGTTGGTGCCTCTACATGTTGATTTAGATAACTATCCCGCATACATTCCAAAAATCCTCTTCCTCAGTGCCCCTGCCAATTTGATTCACACAATCTATATGTAGATTGAAGTCACCCATTATAACTGTTTTACCTTTATCGCACGCATTTCTAATTTCCTGTTTGATACCATCCCCAACTCCACTACTACTGTTAGATGGCCTGTACACAACTCCCACTAGTGTTTTCTGCCCCTTAGTGTTTCGCAGCTCTACCCATACCGATTCCACATGCTCCAAGCTAATGTCCTTCCTTTCCATTGCGTTAATCTCCTCTCTAACCAGCAACGCTACCCCACATCCTTTTCCTTTCTCTCTATCCCTTCTGAATATTGAATATCCCTGGATGTTCAGCTCCCAGCCTTGGTCACCCTGGAGCCATGTCTCCGTGATCCCAACAATATCACACTCATTAATAGCTATCTGCACGTTCAACTCATCCACCTTATTACGAATACTCCTTTCATTGAGACACAAAGCCTTCAGGCTTGTTTTTACAACGCTCTTACCCCTTATACAATTTTGTTGAAAAGTGGCCCTTTTTGATTTTTGCCCTGGTTTTGTCTGCCTGCCACTTGTACTTTTCACCTTGCTCCCTATTGCTTCTACCCTCGTTTTATACCCACTTGCCTCTCTGCACTTGTACCCATCCCCCTGCTCCCCCTTACTCACTGATTCATCCCTTACACATCCCCCTTACTCGCTGAGGTACTCAGTCACTGAGGTACTCAGTCTTGACATAGTGGATGTTCGGAGGACCCTAAAAGGAGTGAACGCGCGAAAGGCGGCAGGCCCTGATAACATACCAGGGCGGGTGCTCAGGGAATGTGCTGATCAGCTGGCACATGTCCTTATGGACATATTTAACACCTCGCTGAACCAGGCTGTCGTCCCATTATGTTTCAAGACTGCCACTATCATACCTGTGCCAAAAAAATCCAACATACAATGTCTCAATGACTACCGCCCTGTAGCACTCACCCCCATAATGATGAAGTGCTTCGAGAGGCTGGTCAGGGACCACATCACCTCCAGACTCCCCTCCACACTCGACCCATACCAGTTTGCTTACAGGCCAAACCGCTCCACATAGGACGCTATATCCTCCGTACTCCATCTGAGCCTGGAACATTTAGAGGAGAAAAACACCTATGTGCGAATGCTGTTCGTGGATTTCAGTTCAGCATTCAACACCATTATCCCACAGCACCTGATAAGCAAACTGGTTCCATTGGGCCTCGGCACCCCCATGTGTAACTGGCTACTGGACTTCCTCACTGACAGACCTCAGTCTGTGAGGGTTGGAAATAACACCTCCAATACCATCTCTCTGAGCACCGGCTCCCCTCAGGGCTGTGTCCTGAGTCCATTGCTGTTCACCCTGATGACTCACGACTGTTGTGCCAGGTTTAGTACAAACCACATCATGAAGTACGCAGATGACACAACAGTGGTGGGCCTCATCAGGGACGACAATGAGCTGGCTTACAGGGAGGAGGTGAAAAAACTGGCGGACTGGTGCAATACGAACAACCTGATCCTGAATGTCGAGAAAACAAAGGAGATTATCGTCGACTTCAGGAAAACCCGGCACAGTCCCACACCACTTCACATCAACGACAGCGATGTGGAGGTGGTCAGTAGCACAAAGTTCCTGGGGGTGCAGATCACTAACAGTCTGACCTGGTCGAATAACATCTCATCAACTGTTAAGAGAGCGCAGCAGCGGTTGCACTTTCTGCGCCGGATGAGAAGAGCTCATCTCCCCCATCCCATCCTCACTACTTTCTACAGGGGCACCATAGAGAGTATTCTGACCAGCTGTATCTCTGTCTGGTTTGGGGACTGTAGAGCCTCCGACTGGAAGTCTGTGCAGAGAATGGTGAGGATAGCGGAGAAAATCATCGGGACCTCTCTCCCCTCAATCGGGGATATTGCGACCAAACGCTGTGTGTCTAAGGCCAGCAGTATTATAAAAGACCCCACACATCTCCATCACAGACTGTTCACTCTGCTGCCCTCGGGAAAATGATACCGCAGCATAAGGAGCAGAACATCAAGGTTCTGCAACAGCTTCTTCCCACGAGCCATCAGACTCCTGAATGCCATGTAATGGGCTGCCACTAGTGTCTATTTATCCTTTTCACCCATGCCTATCCTTCGGTTAATTTATTGTGTTGCACAGGGAGCCAAATGCAACGTAATTTCGTTTGGAACTGCATGTATCAATGTATTTCTAAATGACAATAAAGTTTGTTTGACTTGACTTTGACTTTTGATTCTCCCCACAGGTGCTCAATGGGAAGGATAACAAATGAAAAAAAAACACTTTAAATTGTTAAGTACTGGCATTTACTTAAAGTTAATCTCAGTCATTTTATTTAGCAACTTGTAAGAATCTTCTGTTCAAGGGTAGTAAATTATGAAAGAGACATGTGATATATATGTGTTCATGTCTCCATCTAAACCCTTAATATGTTTGAACAAATTGATCTCTGCCTGTCACCGCCTTTCTGCTTGTCTGCCACTCTGATCTTTCCAGAATCTGCCTTTGTCTTTCTCGTGAGCATCGATAGGATCTTTCTCTCTCCATCTCTTTGCATATAGATGTCTCTATATCTGTCACTCTGTAATCCCTTCATATATTTTGGTTGCCCATTGTGCTGGGGCCAAATATTCCCAAGTTTCTGAGTGATTTTCTACCATTATTAAAATAACCATCCTAATTGTGTTAGTGGTGCACCATTAGAGCTGTTGCCTTACAGCGCCCAGGTTCAAGGTTTCAAAGTCAAGGTCAGTTTATTGTCAAATGTACCAATTAAACTACAGTGAAATTTGAGTTACCATACAGCCATACTAAGTGAAAAGCAACAAGACACACAACCGCATAAATGTTAACACAAACACCCATCACAGTGGATTCCACATTCCCACTGTGATGGAGGGCAATAAAGTTCAACTTCTTTCTCTTTGTTCTCCCACGATCGGAGCAGTCAAACCATCCGCAGTTCGATCCCGATTATGGGTGCTGTCTGTATGGAGTTTGTATGTTCTCCCTGTAAATGCGTGGGTTTCCTCCCACATCCCAAAGAAGTGTGGGTTTTTAGGTTGAATGGCTTCTGTAAGTTGTCCCTAAAGTGTAGGATAGAACTAGTGTACGGGGTCATCGTTGGTCAACGTGGACAATGGGCCGAAGGGCTTGTTTCCATGCTGTAAGAGACATAAGAAGCTGCAGATGCTGGAATCTTGAACAAAACACAAGGTGCTGGAGAAATTCAGCAGGCCAGGCAACATCTATGGAAGGAATAGTCCAACAATGTTTCTGCTCTGGTGCCTTCCTTAGACCCACTGACTACATTTCAGGCCAGGACACTTTTTCTGACGCATGGAACCCCGTGTATCTTTTGACCTCTCTTGTTCTTCAATATTCAGTGCAATCCAAAGCATTTCCCTGGCATTTTTTTTAATTTCCACCATTAGAATTTTACACTTTTGTAAATGAACAAATATATTTTACAACAATGATTTAACAGATCATTTCATTTGTTTCGGTCGTAAACAAAAATTCACTTAATTTATAATCTGGATTTACATTGAAAATGTTTTCCTGTTGCAATCATTCAATTACACTGTTTTTTTTCTGTGTCTTTTCAATTCTTAGTTGCTTAAGCATTAGCCAATAACATTTCAGACGTGTGAAATTCAGCAAATAACTTACATATGTGTTCACTGAGACGCAACAGGAATTACAATTGAATTATCGTTAATTAGCTCGGAAAGGAAACAACATTCCTTCAACTGCACTAAATCTGTAAATTAGCTCTGCACAAACCACATCTGTATCAATGCCACTGATAGGCAAAAAGGTTAATGACCTAAATTACATTCTGGAATAATTACAGAATTATTGAACATTTTGCACTGACTTGCCATTACTATTCTACTTCCACTCATTAAGAAAAAGTAACTGAGTCATGTGAGAATAAAAAACTCGAAAAATCAAAGCCATGAATGCCCTACCACTGCTATGACTTCAGATTAAATTGTTTAAGAAGATGTAAAGTGATTTGGCAAGGATTGTCGCTCATGATTTTCCATCAATTACAATCATTAGAAGAAACACGTTCACTGTCGCAGACATTCCTCATCCTCTCCACCTCTTGCTCAACAAATTAAAACATGCACATTTCCTAACTTTTCCAAGTTCTATTGAAAACCATTAACTGGAAATGTTAACTCTCTTTTTCCTCAGATGTTGCCCATCTGGCCGCGTATTACTAGCACTAGATTGTTTCCAACTGGACTATTCTTAATATGCTTTGTGAAGGCCCAATTAGTGTGAATCTGGAATTGTGTTGGAGGAAGGGAAGGGAGAAGGGGGGAAGGGAAGTGTGAGGGGGACTTGGTAAACTTGGTATTGTCTCTTTCATCTCACCTTCTATCATTCTAATACAGCATATCATTGCTGGTGTCCTTTTCATGAGGATTCATGTCAATGGACTCACCTTCAGTGAAAATGCCCCGACATGGGTAAAGCAAACGGGGATGGGCCTTGTGTTTGAATAAGCACAAGGCAAGATCCTGGAGAAGCTCTCTTCACAGTAGGCACTCCCTTGTGATCAAAGCTGACTTATGGGCCTGTCCCACTTAGGCAACTTTTTAGGTGACTGCAGGAGACTATGCAGTCGCCACATGGTCGCCACACTGGAATGAAGCCGCCATGGAGAGTAGGGACAATTCTCATGACTTAAGTGGATCTCCAGGAGGTCAAAGGTTCTCGTAGGTTGTAGCCAGTGCTGACTGATGAATTTCATTGGCTCATTGGGGAAAAAAAAGGTAAGCAGTATTTTTCAGAACCAAGGATAACCAACCGGTAATGTTAAATGTCTGCCGAGCTTAACTGCCATGTATCTCTGACTTCTTAAAAGTTGTCTCCACTCCTTCTCCCTCCTTCTCCCTCCTTCTCTCTCCTTCTCCCTCCTTCTCCCCCTTCTCCCCCCTCTCCCTTCCCCTCTTTTAAAGGACTTACCGACACTGTGCTTTAGCTGTCTTAATTACAGCGCCAACCTTCCTGTTCATCGCGTTGTGTGTCTGTGTCACCTTGGCTTTGCACCGTGTGAATTTCACTCAGACAGCGCTCCACCTGCTTGCCCTGTCCCCCACCTGCATAACGGGCTGGTGAAGGAAGGTGTGTGTGTGTGTGTGTGTGTGTGTGTGTGTGTGTGTGTGTGTGTGTGTGTGTGTGTGTGTGTGTGTGTGTGTGTGTGTGTGTGTGTGTGTGTGTGTGTGTGTGTGTGTGTTCCACTCTTTTTTTTTTTTTTTTGAATAGTTTTTTTATTAGCAATAAACAATTCTCAATGTTTAAAACTGAGTTATGAACATCAACTTAAATCAATATTTGTACTCTAATGATTATTATCTTATTTTTTTTTTGAAAATAAAAGTGGGTAAAGAGAAATACCATTATTAATCAATAAAATTATAATTCCTTAATAATTATTTGGTATAAAAGAAAAAGAAAAAATGAAGAAAAAGAAAAAAAACATATGTGTGTGTGTTCCACTCTGACAGTCGCTGTTCCAGTTGCTGGTTTTAAGGTGACTGCCGGCAAACTGACAGTCGCCTGCAAAATCGCCTCAGTGGGACAGGCCCATTACTTGCTCCTCCCTGAGGCAGTCAATGTAGCCAATGAGGAAACCACAGACTCTTCCAAAGGAGAAGCATAAGATTCCTGACATGGCTGACAAGCGAGTAGTTTCATAGTGGTGTGAGCTTCCGTCACTTGTGCAATTTTTCTGTCTGCATTTGTTGCAAGGACTGAAAGTTTTCAATACCATCTGAAGCTCCTACTCCACTTTAAGCTGTCATGGTCAAGGAATCATTGTGCCTATCACCTCCAGCTTGATTTTCTTCCTATCTACGTACGAGAGGGAAACATAGAAACATTGATAATAGGTGCAGGAGTAGGCCCTTCCAGCCAGCACCACCATTCAATTTGATCATGGCTGATCAGCCAAAATCAGTACCCCGTTCCTGCTTTTTCCCAATATCCCTTGATTCCTTTAGTTCTAAATCTAACTCTCTCTTGAAAACATCTAGTGAATTGCCTCCGCTGCCTTCTGTGGCAGAGAATTTCACTTAAGTTATAATGGCTAATTAACCTACTGACAAGAATGACTTTGTAACGTGAATGGAAACCAGAACACCTGGAAGAGATCCACATAGTTCCAGGAAAAACATGCAAATTCTGCACAGAGAGTACTGGATATTAGAATTAAACCAGTGTTGCTGGAGCCTTGAGTAGCATCATTTGTGGCACTGTGCTGCACCATATTTCCTATTTCTCAGAATATCCCAAAACAATAACCATGTGACCCAACTCTAGTACTGATCGAAACTTATGTTAGGTGCAGACACGATAAACTACAGATGCTGTAAACTTGAGCAAAACAAAGTGCTGGAGGAACTCAATGGGTCAGACAGCATCTTGGGAGGGAATCTGAAGAAGAACCCTAACCTGGAATGCTGTCTATCAATTTATTTCCACAGATGCTGCTTGAGCCACTGGGTTCCTCCAGAATGTTGTGTTTTGCTCAAGTTTGGTGGAGAGAGGGGGAGGGGGAGGGGGAGGGGGAGGGGGAGGGAGAGGGGGAGGGAGAGGGAGAGGGAGAGGGAGAGGGAGAGGGAGAGGGAGAGGGAGGGGGGGGGAGGGGGGGGAGGGGGAGGGAGAGAGGGAGAGGGGGAGAGAGGGAGAGAGGGAGAGGGAGAGAGAGAGTGAGAGAGAGAGAGAGAGAGAGAGAGAGAACTGTAAAATGGACCCTGCCCATACCAAGACAAGTATTATTTCTGTTCTCTCTCTTGCCTATAAATATGATGTGTTTATGTACGAGAGGGGTTCACCGACGGGCTGAATCATGATTAATGCTGCAAACGGAGGCAGAGTGAGAGAAGGGAGTGCTGCTGTAAAACTGGACCTCGCACATATCGAGACAAGTATTGTTTTTGTCCCCTTGCCAATAAAACTGATTTGCAACTAAACAAACGAGTGAGCCTTTTTCTGTTTTACTAGTCAGATCCGTGAACCTGTAGCAGGAGAGTTAGTCTATCCCATGATAGAAGGGGGAGGAGTTATACAATTTGATAGCCACAGGGAAAAAGGATCTCCTGTGGTGTTCTGTGCCGCATCTTGATGGAACCAGTCTTTTGCTGAAGGTACTCCTCAGGTTGACCAGTGTGTCATGGAGGGGGTGAGTTGCATTGTCCAAGATGCTCTGCAGTTTGAGGAGCATCCTCCACCTCCCATGAATCCAACTCTACCACCATGATGGAGCCACCCTTCCTGTTAATTCTGTCCATAACTTTTGCCAGCTACTGCAGTGCACAACAGCAAAGAGGTTGGCACTGGCCACCACCGATTAATAGAACATCTGCAGCATCTTACTGAAGATGTTGAAAGGGCAGATCCTCCTCAGAAAGTACAGCCGGGCCTGTCCCTTCTCATATAGTGTCTCAGTATTCCCGGACCAGTCCAGTTTACTGTGCAGGTAAATGCCAAGGTACTTGTTCTCCTTGGTAACCTGAACATCCACACCCTTGATGGAGACAGGGGACAGAGATGTTCCTCTCTTCCTAACGTCCACCACAAACTCCTTACAGCAGGAGCTCTGCAGCAGCAGCTCTACAGCTGTGCCAGTGTGTCGCTCTTCCATGTTATATAAGTGAAAAGTGCAAGAACATATTTGGTAGATTGGATAGGTAAGGGGAAATGTTGTGGAGGAAAGAGAAAAAGGTTAATTAAATAGTAAACATTGTAATGTATTCATACATATTCATGTATATGTTAATGAGTTGGTGTTCAATATAAGCAGGGAGTGTTGGGTAATAAAACTCTCTCTCGTGATCCAGGCAACCTGCGTGTTAGTTGTTATTCATTCTGCCGTCCGAAAGATAACAAATTTGGCGACGAGGATGGGATAGAGTTTCCTTAAATACAGTGCAGGACTGTTTTGCAACATGCAGTATTGTTTAACATTTTAAACAGTAACTACAGAGTTGTGTCACAGTTGTTTGGAAGCTGGACATAATAGGCCGCAGATCCTTCTATGCAGGGGACTGTAGTTTAAAACAGCTGCTGTACAAATTGACAAGAGTTTGTCAGGCTATTTCTATGTTGTGTCCATGTGGCAAGATGTCGTCCTTGGGATTGTATAACATTTTTTTTTTTGTCAAATTCCTTTTGACCAAGTTTTAGGTGAATTGTTACACCAGAACAGACTAGAAATCGGGGTCTTTTGAACGGACTTAAAAAAAAAAAGAGAACAACATGATGGCAGCATTCACGGGCTTCATCGGAAAACTTTGGCACTTTTGACAAGAGTAGAGAGCCGTTCAGCTCCTATATGGAGAGAGCAAACATGTTTTTCACAGCAAACAACATAATGGAGATTAGTGGTGAAGGAGAGATAATGACTGAAACAAATAAGGCCGTTTGCGAACGCATGAAAGCAATTCTGCTCACGGTGATCGGTCCTGAAATGTACGGCACCCTCATGAATCTCCTTGCACCCCTAAGGGCAAAAGACATGCCATTCAATGACATTATGAAGAAGTTGGAGAAGCACTTCAACCCAAAGCCTCTGGAAATTGCAGAAAGCTATAAATTTGGCACTAGAAGCCAGAAGCAGAATGAGACAATCAATGAGTACCTTGTTGCCTTGAAAATCTTAACTTTGCACTGTAACTTTGGAACCTTTCTCGGACGCGCACAACGTGACAGATTTGTTTGTTGTTTAGTGGATGAATAAATTCAGTCCAAACACATGAACACTCCAGATCTTACATTCGAGAACGCATGCAACATTGCTACCACAATGGTTTTGTCTACCACGGACTGCAGTGGACGTTTACAGTCACTATGCCCAAACCAAGAGGCACTAAACCAAAACCAAAGTATGGCGGGGAGCCGAGTTCAGCCAGTTGTTATCGTTGCAACTGTAATCACTCATCCCAATTTTGTCAGTTCAAAATGGCCAAGTGCTATAACTGTCAGAACAAAGGCCATATTGCCTCAGCATGTCGGGCCAAGCTCAAAACAGGAAACCAACAATCTGCGGGAAACAAGCGACAACACCAGAAAGGTCATAACTTGGAGATGAACCCAGATGGAAATTAACTTGGGTTGTACACCATTTATGTAACCAACAATGATAAGCCTACAACCAGCCAAGGCAAGGACTTTCGAACTAAACTATTGATTAATGAACACCGATATGTGTATTGACACAGCAGCAGATTGGTCGGTCATGAGCAGACTTGTACAAAACAAAGTTCCCACAGACACCATTGTTTGAGAGTAAAAGGGCTGTCCCACTGCGGTGACCTAATTGGCGAGTTTAGAAGAGTTTTCCCTCGACTCATACTCGCAGCATGGTCGACACGAGGTCCTAGGAGGTCGTTGAACCTCTCCTTCATGCTCGATAGTAGTCCCCGCGTACTCGAGCCCTCAACTAGGTTGCGGTGTATTTTTCAACATGCTGAAAAATGCCCGCAAGTAAAAAAAGGTCGCCATGGAAAAATTCAATATTTGTTTTACTCGTAGGTTTAGTCGAAGTAGGTCATAGTAGGTCGGCATGTTATTTGTAGGTAATCGAGAGTAGTCAAAGGTAATCAAAGGTAGTCGAAGGTAGTCGTAGATAGGCTTCAACATAGTCGATGGGAGGTCAAAAGAGATCGAAGGAGGTTGTCTTCACTCTCCACTATTCAGTGTCCAATTTTCCCGAAGCTAGTCGAAGCTAATCGAAGCTTGTCTTCAACATAGTCGAAGGAAGTCGAAGGAGGTCTTCTACATTGTCGAAGGAGGTCTTCAACATGACATTTTTACAAACTCTACATTTTTACAGTGGGACAGCCCCTTTCGGTCAAGCTGAGAACCTACTCGGGCAAAGTTTTAGAGACATGTGAACAAATGAACTGTAAAGTTCAGCATCATGGTCAGCCAGTAACATTGCCCATCATAGTGGCCAGCTACAGAAATAAACCAACCTTCCTTGGAAAGGATTGGCTGAGTAGAATAGAATTAGACTGGAAGAACATATTCAGCGTCGATTTGTCCAAATCACATCTTGAAAACATCATAAGCAAACATGCAAACATTTTTACCGACAGTTACACGGGAATAACAGGGTATTCTGCACACATTCGACTTAAGCAAGGTGTTAGACCTGTGTATTGTCGACCAAGACCTGTACCATATGCACTAATGCAACAAGTGTAGGAAGAACTTGACAGGTTAGAGCGGAATGGAGTACTCGTGAAGACAGACCAGAGTAACTGGGCAACACCAATTGTGGCCGTCCCCTAGGCTGACAAAACTCGACTATGTGGTGACTGCAAAGTCACAATCAACCAAGCCATTGATGACGAACAATATCCGTTACCAACCACGCAAAATCTGTATGCAGAACTTAGCAGAGCAAGAGTCATCACTAAACTGGATTTGTCTCACGCTTATGCCCAACTCAATGTCGACATGGAAAGTCAGCAGTACTTGACTATCAACACACATAAGAGTTTGTAATCATATACAAAGCTGCCCTATGGTGTGAAATTCTCCCTGAAAATATTGCAGTCTGTCATGGACAAAATGTTACATGGTATTTCGCACTGTGTGTGCAACCAGGATGACCTACTGATATTCACAGAGGGCATGGCAGAACATCGGGAAATCCTGGCACAAGTTCTCACATGACTGTACTGCCACAATGTCAAACTACGACAAAGTAAATGTGTATTTGCGCAGTCAGAGGTGGTCTACCTTGGACCTAAAGTGGACACGAATGGACTTTACCCTGTGAAGGCAAAAGGTGAAGCAATAGTGAATGCTCCAAAACCTAACAATGTGTCAGAGCTACGATCATTCCTTGGGATGGTGCAGTTCTACGCACAATTCCTTCCAGATTTAGCAACTGTGCTAAAGCCACTACATCATCTGCTACAAAAAGATGTGAAATGGACGTGGGGAAAGGAACAGCAACATGCTGGGAAAACCTAACAAGTGACAAACTCTTTGTTCACTACGATACGACACGCAAGATGAAACTTGCTTGTGATGTCTCAAGTTATGGTGTAGGTGCAGCGATCTCCCACGTAATGAATGATGGACAGGAAAAGCCTAGTGTTTTTGCATCCCGCACCCTAGCATCGAGTGAACGCAATTGTGCACAAATAGAAAAGGAAGCACTTGGAATTTTAAAAATTCCATCCGTTTCTTCTCGGCAGAACATTCACCCTAGTGACTGATCACAAGCCACTACTAGTAATACTTGGTCCTAAGTCAGCTATACCTTCCATGGTGGCATCAAGGATGCAGCGCTGGGCAATTCTGCTGTCCCAGCATGACTACAAGGTTGAGTACAGAAGCTCCAAGTGCAACACAGTTGCAGATGCAATGTCCCAATTGCCCCATGAGAACACTGACGTGGGTAGTGAAAACTCAATCTACACACTGCACGTTACAGATGAAGACTTTCCAGTGACTGCAACAGAAATTGCAGCAGAAACAAAGAAAGACAATGTGCTGAAGTGGGTCTATGAACCGACATTGAATGGATGGACTGAAATCGATAGTGGATTGAACGCAGTTCTGAACTCAGAGCTGAAGCCTTTCCATAATCGACTCGATGAATTATCATGTGAGCAGGGATGCATTAAGTGGGGTTACAGAGTGGTTGTACCAGAGTCTTTGAGAAACAAAATTATGAATGAACTTCATGCCGAACATCCTGGCATAGTAAGCATGAAGTCAATTGCCAGGAATGTTGTGTATTGGCCTGGTATTGTCAGTGACATAGAGTCACTGGTGAGCAAATGTAGCATCTGCCAAAATTGCTGGACTAAACCACCAAAAACACCACTTCAACCCTGGTCATGGCCAAGTAGACCTTTTCAGAGAGTTCATGTGGATTTTTGTGAAAAGTGTAATGATCACTTTCTGGTACTAGTAGATAGTCATTCCAAATGGATTGAGGTTACGCATATGGGGTTGAGCACTATTACTGAGTGTGCCATAGATGAATTGGGATCAATTTTTGCATGCCATGGTTTACCGGAAGTACTTGTTTCTGATAACAGGCCTCAGTTTCGTTCAGAACAGTTCAAAGAGTTCATGCAGCGGAATGGCGTAAAACACACACTTGTTCCCCCATACCATCCAGCCTCCAATGGGGTGGTGGAAAGGTCTGTTAGAATTGTCAAAGACACTCTCAAGAAACAGGTTTTGCAGGGTAGTTCAAAGCTCAGCATGAAACATCATTTGGCTAGTTTCTTGCTGAAGTACAGAACCACACAACACACAACCAGTTACTCACCTGCAGAACTGTTGATGAATAGAAGGCTAAGAATACACTTAAGTCTAGTTCAACACAATTTGGCCTTGAGAGTTGAGCAAAAACAGTTAAGTCAAAAAAGGTGAGGTACTTCAAGCCAGGTGAGCAGGTTCGTGTCCTCAGTCCTCCCAACAAGTCCAGTCGAGACAAATGGGATGTTGGGCAAATAGTGGAAGTGTATGGAACTAAAAGATACTTAGTTGAAGATGGAGATAGGATCAAAAGTGATCCTATCTCCAAATGATTCCAGCCAAAGTAAACCAAAAACTGAGCATGAAGTCCTAATTCCTGAGTTTTTAATGGAATGTGAATTGGAAGAGACCACTGTGATTGAAACACAAAGTTCAGTTAGTACAGGAAAAGGAACAGATTCCTCTGGTCAAAGTCAGGGTACTAAAACAGAGCCAAACAAGCCAACAGTTGAGTCAACACCTAAACCGGTTACACCTGTTACTGTTAGACGATCAGGCAGGATTCGTAAACCAGTAGTCAGGTTAGGTTTGTAAGTTACATAACTCACTGCACAAGTAAAACAAAAATGTGTAGATATGTAAAATAAAAAATATTATGTTTACCATTTAAGATTTCATGAATACTGGTTTAAATCAAGTATCACAACAACAAAATTTTAACAGTGTACTTAGATTTAATACTTTACAAAAAGGAGAGCCGTGTAATACATTCATACATATTCATGTATATGTTAATGAGTTGATGTTCAATATAAGAAAGGAATGTTGTGTAATAAATGCTTACCTCTACCATGCTGTGACCAGTATTAAACCCTGATGGAGTGCAAAGGGGCTGTCCCACTTGGGCAACCTAATTTGCGAGTTCAGACGAGTTTTCCCTCAACTCATACTCGTAGCATGGTTGACACGAGGTCCTAGGAGGTGTTGGTAAATCTCCTTCATGCTCGAGAGTAGTCCCCTCGTACTTGAGGCCTCAGCTAGGTCGCGGCGTATTTTTCAACATGCTGAAAAATGCCTGTGAGGAAAAGAATATTGTCATGGAAAAAACAATTTTTTTTTTCTCGTAGGTTAGGCGAGGTAGGTCGTAGTAGGTCATAATGCTATTTGTAGGTAGTCAAAGTCAATCGAACTTAATCAAAGGTAGTCGAAGGTAAAGCTCGTTGAGAGAAAAAGGATAAGTATGCCCGCTAAACTTTATTAAACGTTGTCTGGCTTCGTCTCCACTCCTTCACCCCCCTTCTTTCCCCTTCTCTCCCCTTCTCTCCCCTTTTCTCCACTTCTCTCCCCCTATCTCCCACTCTACCCCCCCCACCCTCTCTAAACTCTGTCTAAAGGACTTACCGTCATTTACCTGCCTGTTCATCGTGGGTGTGAATTTTAGACAGTGTTCCCCCGCTTTCCCAGGCCCCCGCCTTTGCAGTGTGTGTGTGTGTGTGTGTGTGTGTGTGTGTGTGTGTGTGTGTGTGTGTGTGTGTGTGTGTGTGTGTGTGTGTGTGTGTGTGTGTGCAGAGGTCGATCAGGCTCGTGGTTTCATCGCTGACGGTCGATCCAGCACAAGGTTTTTCAAGTGAGTGCCCTCGAGCTTGAAGGTCAGTGGGACATGCCCTTTAGGCATGCTAACATAAACTATTTAAATAAGCAGCAGGAACAGATTGGCTGTCTGTCTGTGGCCAGTCTCTGTTCACGCTGGAATTAGACAGGTTGGAGTAAGGTTTGAGAATTTTTACCAATTCATAGCCTATACATCTGAAAATATGTTATTTGGGGATTTTAAAAGTTCCCTTAATTGCTCCAATACTCTTCTGGGCAACAACCCACCTTCCAGCATTTGTGCACTTCAGTTCATCCACGATCTATTGCTGAAATATTATGCTCCGTTATGTGCTCCTTCCAATTATGGCTATCTTCATCAGCCTACAGTTATTGCTGAATGTGGAAGATTTTAAATTACCCAGGTCTTCAAGTTAAAGTAATGCTTGGTCCTCCTTAAATTCAAACACAGCTTCTTTATGGACAAGATGTGTTATGTTCTTCCCTGTTTGTTCACAAGCACACGCATTATTGTATAAATTGTATAAAGCTGTTGCACTACTTGTGAGTGACATGTTGATAGAGTGATCTCTCGCTCTTCCATCCCTCCTTACATTTCGCCCGGAAAGCACAACAGTATTCTTTCATCATTTTTAGAATTTACACTAATAATGAAATCCCACATTGATCATAAAACTCACCTTCTGTAGTCTAAACAAGATGAGTGTTTACATTTTCTTCTGTGGTTCCTGACCTTATTTCAATGTAGTGTTGGGACGACAGTTATTAACAGTTATTGCCGCATATGGAGGATTTTAAATTACCCAGGGCTGCAAGCTAAAGCAGTTTGATTGCATTTAATCAGCCTCAGCTCTGCAGCAATCGTGTCCAAGTAAATGAGTTACTGTTAGAAAATGCAATGAAATTCATAAAGAGAATCAATTGCAAATGCTTGAACATTATCTCTCTGTCAGGTTTGTTCACTGTTTAACTGATTACAGACATAATACAATAGGAGCTAATAAAAATATGAGAGCTCTACACAACCAATGCAGAAGACAGAAGCAAATTTTGTAGCATTTATCTGTCCTCTTAGGCTATAACAATAAATTGCATCCATTCTTCAATCCTTTCAGACTCTCTGTCAGCACCAAGCATTGATTGGGGCTATCAATATGTGAGGACTCACGGAGAAGCTATAAAATTATATGAGATGACGCAGTGCTCCAAACACCACCATCATCACAGATTTAATTGACAGCCAGCTTATTTGCTACTAGAAGTACCATTGGTTGCCATAGAAACAAAATTACACTGTTTACAGGTTGAATGAATATTGACTTTTGCTTGTCAAATTATTGAAATTTTAATAATCCTTCAATATCTTCCATGGAATATTTATTTCAGTGAATAACTCGCTTGTCACTAATTCATATATCATCAACAATACTCTGATACATTAAAATAAAATCTCAGTGAGAAGATTGCTCGATTTACAGTAAATATGTGGATATACTATCCACACAACCTCTTGAGTTGTCAGAAAGCAACATTTTCTTTAGATTCTCCGCGGGCCATTAAGGAGTTGTATTACTTCATGGAATAATCCACAGGATTGACAAATGAACTCACCTTGGTTGCAATAAGTTTCTGAAAGACTACTTTACTGTTTAAAGAAAAGGAAAAAGCTCTGTTATTTCTGACACTCATCTGCTGATTATCACTGTGAATGTCTGTGTGTGACCATCAGATAAGAATGGGATTTTGTTGAACAGTGATGAACAATGTTGAATAGACTATTGATAAACCCTTGAGAAATATACGAGGATTGGGCCATTGGGTGAGTCATTAGCTGACAACATTTGTAAAGTATTTAACCAATAAATTAATTTCTTCCTCCTTATGTACCTTTTTAATTATGTTTCCTTTGTTGTCTGCAGCAATCTATCATGAACACTGTGAAACATTTCAATAAACTTCATTGAGAGGCAACAGGGAATGAAAGTGTGAAAGAGAATGTCTTAATTGTACTGGGCAGTGGAAAAATCACCTGAATGGACACATCACATATGAAAAATCAGGCAAATTTTATGATGTTTAATGCATATTTATTTATTGGAATCATATTCCTGCTTTATTTTCATGTATATGTGCAGTTGAGAAAACAGCCTCTGCGACTAGTAAATTAAAATAATTTATCAAATGTTTACAAATACACCGGACAAGATGTTAAAAGTCCAAAGTGCCAAATATCAATTTATTCCTGATGGTGATGGGAGCCTTCTGCATTCACCTATGCTCCTCTGATGTTGAGAAAAGTTAGGCAGACACGTCATTGGGGTTATCAAGTGGGCACCTACTTTCATCGACGTTTCGCTAATTGAACCCACGACGTCTCCAGTAAGCTCAGCAGTGCATTCTGGTGTCCCAGAACCACCCCCCTCTGCATCTGTCTGGTCGGTCATTTGGGAGACAAATGGGGTCTTTCCTCTTCAGCCAGAGCCACTGGCTACTCCGCTCTGCCACCCGTGTTGTTTCTTTGATGGCCTGGCGTAGGGCTTGTCCGCTGATTCCCCAGGTCCTTCATCAGTCTTAAGGTAGATGTTGCCACGAATCCTTGACATCCAACTTCTACCGGGCAGATCTGAGCTCTGAAACACTTAGCATGAAACACTGCTGTCAAGATAATGATTGTTTGAATTGTTAAAATCAAAATTGCTCAGGATCTAATAACCCTAACAAATCACATTGGCTGGAAAATTTCTTAGAATCATTTTCATTTCCTTGATGTATAGGGGTGAATTCTGGCATTGCTTGGTTTGGATGAGATTAGAATCAAGTACAATTTTCAGGTTATTAGGGCGAGATAACAGAGAAGTGCTTAAATTTATGATTTTTTTGTAATTGTTTATGGCTAATAATTTTATTGGTATGTCCTTGACAGCTTTAATAGCCAATAGAAAATAGCTTTGCAGGCCATTAAAAGTCAAAAGATGAATTATACTGTTCTGTGGACAGATCTTGCACCCCAACCATGTTCAGCCTCTCCACGTTCCTCCACCTCCTACTACATCACACATGACTCCATTTCACAAGGTCTCACCATTTTGACCATCCTAACACTCGGCAATAAGTGGACCCACAATAGATTTCTTTGGTGAGTCCAGCAGTTTGCTATTATCAGTGTTGTGGCCTAATAGATTTTTTGTGTTATGATAGAATGTGGGTGATGTTCATAAGTTCATGTCAAAGGAGGAGAAGTAGACCCATCAAGTCTATTCTGCCATTCAATCATGGCTGATCTATTCTTCCCTGTCAACCCCATTCTCCTATCATCTCTCCATAACCCTTGGTCCCTTTAATAATCAAGAATCTGTCAATCGCTGACTCAAAAATACCCAAATGACTTGGCTCCTCAGCCATCATTGGCAAAGAATTCAACATCACCCTCTGACTAAAGAGATTTCTCCTCATCTCCTTTCTAAAGGTACATTATTTTATTCTGAAGCTCTGTCCTTTGGTCCTAGACTCTCTCACTCATGGAAATATCCTCTCCGCCTTCACTATCCCGGTCTTTTGTTATTCGGTAAGTCTCAATGAGGACCCTCCACATCCTTCTAAACTCCAGCGAGTACAGGCCCATTGCTGTCAAACGCTCATCATATGTTAACTCAATTTTTCTCGTAAACCTCCTCTGGACTCTCTCCAAAGCCAGCACATCCTTCCTCAGATATGGGGCCCAAAATTGTTCACAATACTCCAAATGCGGGCTGACCAGTGCCTTATAGAGCTTCAGCATTACATCCCTGCTTTTACATTCTAGTCTCTTGAAATAAATACGAACATAACATGTTCCATAACCATTAATTTTATAGAAGTCCAACTCCAATGATAGCTTTTATTCTTAGAATGTTTTTTAACATGGTAAAATATCCGAAAGCAGTTCCCAACAGTATGCCTAACCAAACATTTCTATCATTCAATATAAAGAGATATTAGGATAGGCAGAGAGCTAGGTTTCAAACGATGACCTAGGAATGAAAGTGAGGAAGGGTTGAAAGCTTTCCTTTTGGGAATGGAGGGAATTCGAGAGAAATGCAGATATTTCATAGAGTTGTAGGTCTGGCGAAATCAGAGCTGTGCGATGATGTAGGGATTTAATAACAAGGAAGAAAATCCCAAAAATGATGTTGTTTTGAAAATAATGTAGCATAAGATTATAGACAATAGTCATCATCCGAGGACGTACACACCATTGAGGATAAATAGGGATACTGTGGATAGGGTGAGCTGTTTTAAATACCTGGGAGTCTACATCTCTGAGGATATGACATGGACATCACACGCTGCAGCACTCGTAAGTAAGGTAAGGCAGCGCCTTTACCACCTCAGGCAATTGAGGAAATTCAGAATGTCTCCGAGGATCCTCGAGAGCTTCTACTGAGCTGCTGTAGAAAGCATCTTGTCCAGAAATATTACAATCTGGTTTAGGAATTGCTCTGCCCAGGACAAGAAGGCTCTGCAGAGAGTAATGCGTTCGGCCAAACGCACTATGGGAACTTCACTCGCCCCTCTGCAGGAACTATACATCAGGAGGTGCAACTCCAGAGCCAATAAGATAATGGAAGACCCCTTCCACCCCTGCAACGGACTGTTCCAGCTTCTACGGCCATGCTGTGAGAGCGGAGAGGTTGAGAAGGAGTTTCTTCCTAGAGGCCATTAGGACTGTAAACTCCTATCTCACCAAGGAGTAACTTTACTGTACCACAATACCGCCCACAATATTTAATATATAAAAGAACATGTGATTCTGTTCCATACTCTTTGTAGTTTGTTTTTTGTTTTTTTGCACAAAGTCCGTGAGCACTGCCACTTTTCATTTCACTGCACATCCTGTATGTGTATGTGACGAATAAACTTGACTTGACTTGACTTGAATAGACAATAGACAATAGGTGCAGGGGTAGGCCATTCAACCCTTTGAGCCAGCACGGCCACTCACTGTGATCATGGCTGATCATCCACAATCAGTCCCCCGTTCCTGCCTTAGCCCAATATCTCTTGACTCCACTATGTTTAAGAGCTCTATCTAACTCTGTCTTGAAAGCATCCAGAGAATTGGCCTCCATTGCCTTCTGAGGCAGAGAATTCCACAGATTCCAAATTTTAAGGGTGAAAAAGTTTTTCCTCATCTGCATTCTAAATGGCCTACCCCTTATTCTTAAACTGTGGTCCCTGGTTCTGGACTCCCCCAACAATGGGAATCTGTTTTCTGCGTCTACCGTGTCCAATCCCTTAATAATCTTATATGTTTCAATGTTCCAGTCTCATCCTTCTAAATTCCAGTGTATACAACCTCAGTCGTTTCATTCTCTCAGCATATGCCAGTCCCGCCATCCTGGGAATTAACCTCGTGAACTTACACTGCACTTCCTCAATAGCAAGAATGTTGTTCCTCAAATTTGAGGACAAAAACCGCACACAATACTCCAGGTGTGGTCTCACTAGGGCCCTGTACAACTGCAGAAGGATCACTTTGCATCTATACTCCTTGTTATGAAGGCCAACATGATATTAGCTTGCTTCACTGCCTGCTGTACCTGCATGCTTACTTTCAGTGACTGATGAACAAGGATACCCATATCTTGTTGTACTTCTTTTGCCAATTTGAAAAAAGAAATAATATTTGGTAAGAGTGCTAATAATTTACATTCCTATCAATGCACTAGTATTCAGAGTAATGCCAGCTATATGCACATGTGCATCTTAAAAATAGTGCCAAAAGGATATTTTCGACTGTCTA
Source organism: Raja brachyura (assembly GCA_963514005.1). The sequence continues at coordinate 51,283,439 of OY740783.1, forward strand.
ATCATCCTTAATGAGGTCACATTGTGATATTAATATAACTTATCTTTAAAAGGTTAATTGATGTTTCAGAAATGGTTCAGCTTGCAGAGGGAGTAGCCTTTTCTCAATAGCTCTGTATCTTTGCCATAAAATAGTAAGATTAAACGAGAACTTAACAGTTTGAAGTTTGATCTTTGTTTTATGAGGAGTTGCGATGAGGGATTTCGTGAAGAACCCGCCAGCACGCATGCGCGACATCTCTTCAAAGCAGCGGTGTGGAATCACAGAACCAACAAACCAAAGGAAATGACTTGTGATAGTAAGATTGAAGAGACTCTAGTTACCAGTTGACTTTATGATCGAGGGTTGGGAGCGGAGGGCACGAAATCCCTCATCGCAACTCCTCATAAAACAAAGATCAAACTTCAAACTGGTAAGTTCTCGTTTAATCTTACTATTTCATTTCGGAGTCACGTGAGTGACTTCGTGAAGACTTCAAAGCTCTGTGATTACACGCCCTGGACAATGTCCATGCTATCACACACGCCACGATAAGGATGGACAGGAGTATCAAAAATTTTCAGACTGCTAGTTCTGAAAAATAATAATATTTATTAATAATAACAAAAGAAAAAAACCCTCACTGGGGAACAGCCGAATGACCTCGGCCTGCATTCAGTACAGCTTCTGCAAACATTCCAGGAGCGGTAATAGGTTTATTATAAAACCGTTGAAAGGTGGCTTCACTGGCCCATCCCGCTGCGGCTAGAATATGGTCCATGGGCACCTCCATGACCTTTGCCGCCGACGTAGATGCAGCCCTGGTGGAATGGGATTTAAATACATTAGTATCTATACCTGCTTCGTTCAAAACGATTCTGAGCCATCTGGAGATAGTCTGTACCGTCACTCTATGGTGAGGTTTCTTATGGCTGATTAGCAAGTATTGCTCCATTCCCCTTAATTTCCGCGTCACTTTAATATAGTGGCGGATGTGGGTGGCTAAACATAGCCTGGCATCAGCGGGGTATGCTGGAAACACCAGCTGCAGACCTGTAAACCCAGGCCTGTGCTGTTTAAGCAATTCATCAATAAAGAAAATAACCTTTTCTGGGGTAGAGATCATTCTATCAATCTTGATCTTATGAAGAGTCTGTACCCTTTGTGCCGAAGTAAGTGCCAATAACATCACCAACTTCAGGGTGAGTCTGTCCAATTCAAGCCCAATCATGGGCGACCACGTCCTGAGCAGGGTCAGTACATTCCCAATATCCCAGGTAACGTTGTAACGCGGTCTAGGCGGATTGGAATTAAATATTCCCCGCATCAGTTTGGACACCAACTTATTGGATCCTACCTCCAAATTGAGGTAGTATGATAGTGCGCTCCTGGCGCTGTTGATGGCACTATAGCTGAGGTGTTCGTCATGATGTAACCCCGCAAGGAACTCCAGCACATCTGTGATTGACACGGAGCCATATGCAATGTCCAAGCGGCCGCAGTAGGTTTCCCATTTCCTGATGTGCGATAAATATTGCCGTCTTGTGGACTCCCTGCATGATGCTCCTATGGTGTCCATGGTCCTTGATGATAGGCCATACTGCAGTAATGGCCTGTTCAAATCCTGCAAGCCAATAAATCCAAATAACTATGGCAGGGATGTGGTTCCCCTGTAACGGGGTTCGTCACCAATATTGGGCAACCCTCCAAGAGGACCCATGGTTGACTGATCATCCCAAGGACCACCGGATACCATGACTGAGTAGGCCAGTCGGGTATGATAAGGATGCCATTGGCAGCATCTGGCTGGATTTTCCGCAATACCCGACTGATGAGGCAAAATGGGGGAAATGCATAGAAAAGCCATTTCCCCCAGTCTAGCGAGAAAGCGTCCATCGCTATTGCCCCAGGATCTGGTTCCCATGATACATATGTTGGTACCTGATGGTTTAACCGTGACGCAAAAAGGTCAATATCCGGCTTACCAAATTTGGCTGTAATTTGTTTGAATATTTGGGAATTCAACATCCACTCGATGTTATCATTGAATTTCCGTGACCTGGTGTCCGCCACTATGTTGAGCTTACCTGGTAAATAGGTAGCTGAAATCCAAATATTCCTTTGAATACACCAGAGCCAAATTGTATTAGCCAATTCATCACATGAAATTGACCTGGTACCACCCATATGATTTAGATATGCCACCGCAGTGGTGTTGTCTATTTGGAGACGGACATGAGTGTCAGTAAAGTTTGAACAATAAGCTCTAAGTCCGTGGAATGCCCCAAGCATCTCCAAATAATTTATCCCTTGTGCTAACAAAAGGGTAGATTCTAGTGAGTCCCATCTGCCCCCACAACTTGTGTTGTTGTCCGTAGCTCCCCAGCCATGGGAGCTTGCGTCTGTTTGTAAGTATACCACCGGACGAGGCACAATGATGGGTTTAAATGAGTTATGGATATTATCAATCCACCATTGTAACTCAATTTTTGCCTTGAGTGGCAGCTGCATAGGTCTATCAAAATGTCCAGCATTCAATTTTAATGCTAAAATCTTGGATCTTTGTAAATTTTGATAATGTAAAGGTCCGAATTGAGCAGCTGGAAAAACTGCTACGATTTTCCCAATTACCTTAGCAGTTTGTCTAATTGATGGCATACTGGCGCAGACCAGGTTTTTGCATGTTTGGATGACATCCCCAACCTTGTTAGTTGGTATGGTGGCAATCATGTGATTGGAATCTATGGTGAACCCCAGATAGTCCATGATCTGTGAAGGACAGAACTTTGATTTATCTGGATGGATAATAAATCCCATTTTTTGGAATATATCTACAGTGGCTGAAACTGCCAAATTTGCTGATTCCAATGTATGCCCAATAATGAGGATATCATCTAGATAAGCCATGACCGTGTGATTTGCCCTCCTCAGTGTGGCTAACACTGGCTTGAGTAATTTGGTAAATAGTCTAGGGGCTGTGGTAAGCCCATTGGGCAAAGCTTTATATTGCCAAAGTTGATCCATCCAGATGAATTTCAAGAACTTCCTGTGATGTTTCTGAATGGATACTGAATAGTATGCATCATTTAAGTCAATGCATGCCATGAAGCAGCCCTCAGAAATCAAAGATTTGGCTGTTTCAAACGTGTCCATTTTGAAATGGGTGTATTGTACAAAGGTATTCAAATGGGTTAGATCTATAATGACCCGACATCCGCCATCTTTTTTGGTTTTAGTAAATATATTGGATACAAACTCAACCGGCTCATGTGTAGTTCTTTCTATCACACCTTTCTCCAGGAGTCTTAAGATTTCAGCATAGCCTACTGCTGTTTCCTTCTTGGAAAGTGCAAATCTGCGATTCGGCATATGCTGAGGTGGAGGAATTTGGCCATTTGTAAACTCAATCTCATAACCCTGAATGCTTTGTAGAATAAACTCATCTGAGGTGATGGTTTCCCATGCCTCCTTAAACCCCCGCAACCTACCCCCAACATGTGAGGTTAGACATGCCAGTGTATGAAACCCAGACCCCCTTACCTTCATGGTTATCGGCGGTCCCTGACGTTTTTGGTGGGACGTGGAGGTGTTGGGTTGCGCTGGAAATACGGAAACCGCATTTTCCATGCTGGCCGTTGAGGGCCCTGCCCTAAAAAAGGCCTGGGCTGTTGAGGCTGTTGGTACATAGGAGGCGCTGGAACGTAGGTCCTTGCTGGCCTATTGGTGGGACCTCGTGGCCTGAAATATGGTGTTTTCTTGGCCGTCTGTCTGGTCACGGGGTGTGACCTCATCAGATCCACTGTTTTGGCATGATCATCTAGGTCTTTGACCTGCTTCGGGAGGTCTTCACCGAATAGCTGTCTGGGTGGTGGTGTTGGAGGTGCTCTACATAACCCCGCAAATTTGGGGTTTAATGTCGGCTTGATAATACTTTTCCTAAAAGCATTAATTTCGTATTGCGTGTTGCAAAGTAGAGCCAGTGCATCCTCCTGATCGATGCTCAAGTCCACTCCATCCACCGACCTTGCAAACGCAGTAATCCCAGATGTGAGCAACTTCAGGATCCTCTGTAATTTTACTTCCTGAGTGCGAATGCCCGGGCTGATATTGCCCCAAATCGGCATGTTGACTGTAGGCACATTGAGTGAATTACAATTGCCCGGCGCCTTGTGTCTATCCATGGCCTTCGCAAGGACCTCCTCCTGTAGTTGATGATTCGTGAGGAAATCAATGGTAGCAGCCAGCTTGGTATCGAGGGGTTGGCCCAATGAAACGGGTAATCCAAACTTGGCTGCCACGTCCAGGAGCTCTTCCTGGGGAACTTCAGGTGCAACTGGGGCATGTACCAAAATTTGCTCCTCTTCTGGCCTCATGCTGCCCATAGATGATGGGGATAGGTCCATAAGTCCCCTGGAACTGTGGGCTTCCTGTCTTTGATTAAGCAGGAGTTGTTCCATTATCCTCTCCATCCGGTCTATGCGCCCTTCATCATGCATGAATGGGCGATTAGAGTCCTCATGCCCGAAGGAACTTCTGAGGCTCCTATCATCGGCCCGTACCTCGTCGAGGTAATGTCGGTGCCGTGACGGTAAGTCGCTTCCAGCCGCCTCAGCGATACTGAACGACTCCCGCGCGGATCTGCTCATACGCCTCCTTTTGGCTGAGCTGCATCCGGCTGCCTCCGTGGGCATATGCGGTGATAAGTCGGCACCCGACGCCTCGGCGTGGTGACCCGACATCCGCGCGGGCTTGCCGACTGTCCTTTTTCTGGACCCAGACGGCGTACGGTCCCGTCCATCCACCCGCGGGGGAAGCGGTGACCGTGGCGAGCCTCCACCTGTGTGACTCTTCCTGGTCCGACTAGGTGGTGAGTCTCTACTGGCCCTCCTTGGTCTGCCAGTGGACTCAGGTCTCGCTGCTACACCAGGCCGCAATCTAGCGGCACCTGGTGAACCCTCTGCCCGAAAAGGGCTAGGTTCTCGAGCTCTATCCCTGGCCCTACTATGAGGGCTCAGGGAGAAGGGTTGTGCAGCAGCACGTAAACCCTTTTTGCTCGCCTCTGCCAATGATTCAGTTGGCGAGAGGGAAATGGAGTCAGGGTCCACCTGCTCCGGCGCTATTCCGACTTCTTGCTCTGCGGGAACCCCGCTAGAGCTCAGCTGTGCCGGTGATTCGGGTCCTGTGATTACAGGGCTCCCCGATTTGCGCGCCTTTTTCCCGGTCTTTCCAGCGGGCGCTGTAGAAGGGAGCTCCGGGCTTGGTGGCCTGCAGATCCTTCCGGACGTCCTGCGGCCCTTACTTCTTCTGTCCATGTTTCTCTGTAGGAAAAAATTACTAACAGACAAACCAACCAGCTCAAGGTTGATTATACTTACCTGAGTTGGTCCTTATGAGGGCTGGTGGTGAGCCGCGCTCCTCCTCCAGCCGTCGACTGCAAATGCAAGCGACGATATGTCGCGCATGCGTGCTGGCGGGTTCTTCACGAAGTCACTCACGTGACTCCGAAATGAAATCAATCTTGGTTGTGATGGTTTAATCAGTCAAATAGCATTCATGCTTATTATTCTAGCTCAGGCGTAAGAGTAGATAAATCCAGCGCGAGGCTTGTTTTTACAGAGGCCTGGGACCGTTAGAGCGAGTGGATGAGGGTCAGGGGCGGTGAGTAGATAAATCCAGCGCGGGGCTTGTTTTTACAGAGGCCCGGGACCGTTGAAGCGAGTGGAGGAGGGTCAGGGGCTTGTTTTTACCTAAATCAGGAACATTCCTTACTGAATAGGGAGGTTTCTGGTGGAAGCCGCTGATTGGTGGAAGCAGACTAGAGGAAGCAGCTGATTGGGTGGAACCTCTAGTTAGTATTTCTGCTTTCTGGTAAAAGTATAGTGTTTTAGTAAAGGTACAGTGGGTTAGTAAAGGTACAGTGTTTTAATAAAGGTACAGTGCTTTTGGTTTGTATAATAAAGGTGTAGTTTAAAGGTCAAGAGGGAGCAGCTGTTTGAGTCAAATACTTGCTGATTTCTCACAGCAGTTTCCATTATATTATACGGGGAGTGCAGCGAAGGTTCACCAGACTGATTCCTGGGATGTCAGGACTGTCTTATGAACAAAGACTGCATAGACTCGGTTTATACTCTCTAGAATTTAGGAGATTGAGAGGGGATCTTATAGAAACTTACAAGATTCTTAAGGGGTTGGACAGGCTAGATGCAGGAAGATTGTTCCCGATGTTGGGGAGGTCCAGGACAAGGGGTCACAGCTTAAGGATAAGGGGGAAATCCTTTAGGACCGAGATGAGAAGGAATTTTTTCACACAGAGAGTGGTGGGTCTCTGGAACGCTCTGCCACAGAGGGTAGTTGAGGCCAGTTCATTGGCTATATTTAAGAGGGAGTTAGATGTGGCCCTTGTGGCTAAGGGGATCAGAGGGTATGGAGAGAAGGCAGGTACGGGATACTGAGTTGGATGATCAGCCATGATCACATTGAATGGCGGTGCAGGCTCGAAGGGCCGAATGGCCTAATCCTGCACCTAATTTCTATGTTTCTATGTTTCTATACTGGTATCGGATCCAGGGTAAGGAGAGAAAATGTCAGCCAGAGCAGTGTAGTGTACTGCATGTCAGATGTGGGAGATCATGGTGTCGGATGGCCCTCTTGACGTCCACATCTGCATCAGGTGCAGAGAGATGGGGCTCCTAAGGGACCGTATTAGGATCCTGGAGCAGCAGCTCGATGACCTCTGCCTGGTCAGGGAGAGTGAGGAGGTAATAGAGGAGAGTTATAGGGAGGTGGTAACTCCAAAACCACAGGAGAGAGATACGTGGGTCGCGATAAGGAAGGGCAAGGGGCAGAGGCATGAACGAGTGAGTACTCCAATGTCAGTACACCTGGCAAATAAGTACTCCTGTTTGAGTACGGATGGGGGTGACAGCCTACCTGAGGGTAGTGACAGCGGATGGGCCTTCAGCACAGAGACCGGCCCTGTTGCTCCGAAAGGTAGGGAAAAAAAGAGGAGGGCAATAGTAATTGTGGACTCTATTGTTAGGGGTTCGGATAGCCGATTCTGTGGACGCAGTCGGGAGACCAGGATGGTGGTCTGCCTCCCTGGTGCCAAGGTCTCGGACGTGTCTCAACGTGTCCAAGATATCCTCAAATCAGAGGGAAAGGAGCCTGAGGTCGTGGTACATATAGGTACCAATGACATAGGTAAAAAAAGGGAAGAGGTCCTGAAGGGACGATTTAAGGACTTGGGAGAAGAGTTGAGGAAAAGGACCAAAAAGGTAACAATCTCAGGATTACTGCCTGTGCCACACGACAGTGAGAGTAGAAATGGAGCAAGGTGGAGGATAAATGCTTGGCTGAAAGACTGGTGCAGAGGGCAGGGATTCAAGTTTCTGGATCATTGGGACTTCTTTTGGGGTAGGTGGGACCTGTATAGAAAGGATGGGTTGCACTTGAACCCAAGGGGGACCAATATCCTGGCGGGGAAATTTCCAAAGGCCACTGGGGAGACTTTAAACTAGAATGGCTGGGGCGAGGGATGCAAATAGCAAAAGCTAGTAGACAGAATGGGAGGCAGGAAGCAGAAAAGGTATGCACTCGGACACAAGAGGAGAAAGAAAAAAAGGAAATAAACAGAGAATAAGAGATGGGGGGTTTCTTAAATGTGCATATTTTAATGCTAGGAGCATTGTAAGAAAGGTGGATGAGCTTAGAGTCTGGATAGACACCTGGAAGTATGATGTTGTGGCGATCAGTGAAACATGGTTGCAGGAGGGCTGTGATTGGAAACTAAATATTCCAGGATTTCGTTGCTTCAGGTGTGATAGAATTGGAGGCGCAAGAGGTGGAGGTGTTGCATTGCTAGTCAGGGAAGATATTACAGCAGTGCTTTGGCAGGATAGATTGGAGGGCTCATCTAGGGAGGCTATTTGGGTGGAATTGGGAAGTGGGAAAGGTGTAGCAACACTTATAGGGGTATATTATAGACCATCAAATGGGGAATGAGAATTGGAAGAGCAAATATGTAAAGAGATAGCAGATATTAGTAGTAAGCACGAGGTAGTGATTGTGGGAGATTTCAACTTTCCACACATAGACTGGGAAACATATTCTGTAAATGGGCTGGATGGTTTGGAGTTTGTAAAATGTGTGCAGGATAGTTTTTTGCAGCAATACATAGAGGTGCCTACTAGAGGAGGGGCAGTGCTGAACCTCCTGTCAGGAAATGAGACGGGACAGATGGCGGAGGTAAGCGTTGGGGAGCACTTCGGGTCCAGTGATCACAATACCATTAGGTTCAATATAATTATGGAGAAGGACAGAACTGGGCCTAGGGTTGAGATTTTTGATTGGAGAAAGGCTAACTTTAACGAGATGCGAGATGATTTAAAAGGAGTGAACTGGGACATTTTGTTTTATGGGAAAGATGTAGAAGAGAAATGGAGGACATTTAAAGGGGAAATTTTAAGAGTACAGAATCTTTATGTTCCTGTTCGGTTGAAAGGAAGCAGTAAAAATTGGAAAGAGCCCTGGTTTTCAAGGGAAATTGGAAATCTTGTTCGGAAAAAGAGGGAAATCTACAATAATTATAGTAATTATGTACACAGCATGAAGTAAATTAGGTGCTTGAGGAGTATAAGGAATATAAAAAGAATCTTAAGAAAGAAATTAGAAAAGCTAAAAGAAGATATGAGGTTGCTTTAGCAAGTAAGGAGAAAGTAAATCCAAAGGGTTTCTACAGCTATATTAATAGCAAAAGGATAACAAGGGATAAAATTGGTCCATTGGAGAGACCGAGTGGACAGCTATCTGCAGAGCCAAAAGAGATGGGGGAGATATTGAACAATTTCTTTTCTTCGGTATTCACCAAGGAGAAGGATATTGAATTATGTGAGGTAAGGGAAACTAGTAGAGTAGCTATGGATACTATGAGTTTCAAAGTAAAAGAAGTACTGACACTTTTGAAAAATATAAAAGTGGATAAGTCTCCAGGTCCTGACAGGATATTCCCTAGGACATTGAGGGAAGTTAGTGTAGAAATAGCCGGGGCTATGACAGAAATATTTCAAATGTCATTATAAACGGGAATAGTCCCCGAGGATTGGCGAACTGCGCATGTTGTTCCATTGTTTAAAAAGAGTTCTAAGAGTAAACCTAGCAATTATAGACTGGTTAGTTTGACTTCAGTGGTGGGCAAATTAATGGAAAAGATACTTAGAGATAATATATATAAACATCTGGATAAACAGGGTCTAATTAGGAACAGTCAACATGGATTTATGCCTGGAAGGTCATGTTTGACTAATCTTCTTGAATTTTGTGAAGAGGTTACTAGGGAAATTGACGAGGGTAAAGCAGTGGATGTTGTCTATATGGACTTCAGTAAGGCCTTTGACAAGGTTCCTCATGGAAGGTTGGTTAAGAAAGTTCAACTGTTAGGTATAAATGCATGAATAGCGAGATGGACTCAACAGTGGCTGAATGGGAGAAGCCAGAGAGTAATGGTGGATGGCTGTTTGTCAGGTTGGAGGCAGGTGACTAGTGGGGTGCCTCAGGGATGTGTGTTAGGTCCTTTGTTGTTTGTCATGTACATCAATGATCTCGATGAAGGGGTGGTAAATTGGATTAGTAAGTATGCAGATGATACCAAGATAGGGGGTATTGTTGATAATGAAGAGGATTTCCCATGTCTACAGAGTGATTTAGGCCAGTTGGAAAAATGGGCTGAAAGATGGCAGATGGAGTTTAATGCTGATAAATGTGAGGTGCTACACCTTGGCAGGACAAATCAAAATAGGACGTACATGGTAAGGAATTGAAGAATACAGTTGAACAGAGGGATCTGGGAATAACCCTGCATAGTTCCTTGAAGGTGGAATCTCATATAGATAGGGTGGTAAAGAAAGCTTTTGGTATGCTAGCCTTTATAAATCAGAGCATTGTGTATAGAAGCTGGGATGTAATGTTAAAATTGTACAAGGCATTGGTGAGACCAAATCTGGAGTATGGTGTACAATTTTGGTCGCCCAATTATAGGAAGGATGTCAACAAAATAGAGAGGGTACAGAGGAGATTTACTAGAATGTTGCCTGGGTTTCAACAGCTAAGTTACAGACATAGGTTGAGTAAGTTAGGTCTTTATTCTCTGGAGTGCAGAAGGTTAGGGGGGGACTTGATAGAGGTCTTTAAAATGATGAGAGGGATAGACAGAGTTGATGTGGACAAGCTTTTCCCTTTGAGAATAGGGAAGATTCAAACAAGGACATGACTTTAGAATTAAGGGACAGAAGTTTAGGGGTAACATGAGGGGGAACTTCTTTACTCAGAGAGTGGTAGCGGTGTAGAATGCGCTTCCAGTGGAAGTGGTAGCGGCAGGTTCGTTGGTATCATTTAAAAATAAATTGGATTGGCATATGGATGAGAAGGGTATGGAGGGTTATGGTATGAGTGCAGGCAGGTGGGACTAAGGGAAAAAAGTTGTTTGGCACGGACTTGAAGGGCCGAGATGGCCTGTTTCCGTGCTGTAATTGTTATATGGTTATAAGGAAGATTGACGACCATTGCTGGTAGTAGAGCCTGCTACATGTTAAGTGTGTTCAACCCCGAACCCATCCAGGCACGATAAAATGTTTTTAAAAATGGAAGCTAAAGTAGAACAGAACATTGGGAAGAAATGGGTGGTGTTGCTGTATGAGTGTTGGCCAGCACTACTCCATCTAGATGGGGTTCAGGGCCAGATGCAGATAACAGATACGAGGGAGGACCACTTGCAACACCTATCAAATTGTAACGGAGTAGGTAATGGAAATAAGATGGTACACTTGCTGCTGATCTCCTGCTCTGAGCACCACTTGGAATTAAAAATTGTTCTTTTGAAATTGGGGGTCCTAATTTAAATGTACAAAAGGAAAACTATTCAACATAGGGACCTTTGATACAAACGTCAGCATTGTCAAGCCTGTAATGGGAAGCAACCATTCCGATTATCAAAGCTTTCAAAATACTTATGCAGCATACTCCAATTATATAACCTTGATCAGACTGTTTTGGTGCCTTGTTGCATGAATGAAGAAATCACTTTGGCTTTTCCTCCAGGGAAGAGGGTGGGCATGGATACAAAACGAGATAAGAAATGTCTCATTTGTGGAGCCAGAGAAGAAGTGCTTGTTCAGAGGGCACTAAGAAGGTATCAGCTTCACTTGTTGTTGCCCCCATGTTTTCTGATGGTGACTCCCTTCTGTAAATGTTCATAACCTTATGATGTTCCTTCAGGAAGGAGATCAGGAGGGATTTATTTAGTCAGAGGGTGGTGAATCTGTGGTATTATTTGCCACAAAAGACTGTGGAGGCCAAGTCAATTGATATTTTTAAGGCAGAGATAGATAGATTCTTGATTTTACTTCGGAGTCACGTGAGTGACTACGTGAAGAAGCCCCGCCTGGCGCTTGATCGGCATTACATCAACGCTGTCGGTATGGAAAGAGCTGCAGAGCGCAGCTCCACACAGCGGTAAGGAAATGGCCCGCAGGTAAATAAAATTATTTTACTTCCAGGGCGTTTTTAAAACTCCGTAGGCTGGTGGGTAAACCAGGAGGAGTTAAAACTAAAAATGGAGAAAGTTAAAAAATTGCGGGTAAAACGTACGTCCCGGGGTGGAGAAGAGTTGGCACAGCAGATTATTGCAGAGCCGGTTCCGATACCGGTGGCTGTTGAAATACCCGTTAGTGAGCCGTTGGCTGCTCCACAAACAGAAACTTTGGAGGAAAACACAGTGCCTAAAAAATATAAAAGAAAATCTGAAAGGGCTGTGGTTTCTGATGAATCTGATTCGGAAGGTCCTCCAGAAAGAAAAGCCTTATGGCTCAGTATGGATCATATGGAGAAAATGCTCCAAACAATAATCAACCAAGGGTCTAAAAACCCAGAATATTCCCAGGCAGCCCCTGAGGGGGTTCCATATCTTGAATATGGTGCCAGTTTGAATTGGGAATTTGAAACTCCAGTGCCCGGGATTGGGCTGGAGGAAGTCTCCTTTGAGCAAGTCTCAGGAGTAACAGGGCTGTATGAGACTGATCCTGAAGGTGGTGATTTCGGTCATGAGTACCCACTACAATACAAATATGTTGATCCAGGTATGTCTGATGTGGCGCAAAGTTTTGCTATACCCGGAGGAGGCGATGAGGCCATGGAAGAAAACCTGGCGGCCAACATTAATTAAATGGTCTTTCACCCGCTTCAAGCAGCTGTTATGGTTGAAACAGCAGATTTGTATAAAACACCTATTAATTGTACCTCACTGAAGGTACCTACGGTGAATCCGGCTATTTGGGCGCAATGTCATCAATGATGCGGGCGCAGGAAATACGATTTCAAAGAATCCTCAAACTGATTTCGGATGGCATCACTGCCTTTGGAAGGCAAGTGGAAGTTTGTGGAATGACCAAAGTACAGAAAGATATGTTGGCATTGTTCTGCAACTCATTTTTTGAGATACATTGTATGAGGAAGATTGCCATTCGACCCATTTTACATCCAAGATTTGAAGGGTTATGCAGATCAAGCAATGTTCAAGCTCTTGGTTATTTGTTCGGAGAAAATCTGTCTAAACAAATTAAAGAAATTGATGAAGAGGCAAAAACTATTGGCGTCATGAAACCCTTCATTTTTGGCCAGAGAAGGGCCGGTCAAATGAGAAAGGGCTTTGATTTTGGATCTGGAACAAGCTGAGGCAGGAGTATGGTAAGGAAGAATTACCAACCAGCACAGCCGAATGTTCACCCATATGTTGGGAGAAGGAGACCACCACGTCCGGTTGGAGAGGTACATAAACTTTATCCTATTAAAGAAGAATCTTTGGATGAACCTCAGATTGGTGGTGGACCAAAAATGTTTTAGAATGAATGGGACAGTATAACATCTGATCGTGTTATATTCGATACTGTTTTAGGATCTATCATTGATTTTGTAGAAGGTATGGATCCACCGGGACAGAATAAGCCTAATCATACTTTGATGTTTTCTGTATTTGAAAAAATTCAAATTTATAAAGAAGTTAAGAATTTGTGCAGAAAAGGAGTTATCGAGGAAACAGGTGAGGATCCACAATAATTTGTGTCAAATATTTTCCCCAGACCAAAGAAAGGTGGGGGTTGTAGAATCATTTTAGATCTCACACAATTGAATACATTTGTCCAGTATAAACATTTTAAAATGGACACCTTCAACACTGCAATGCAGCTGGTATCACCAGGTTGTTACATGGCTACAATAGATTTGAAGGATGCATATTATTCAGTTCCAATTAATCGTCACTTTCGCAGGTATTTAAAATTTAAGTGGATGGGACAGCTGTGGCAATACAAAGCATTACCTAATTGATTAAGCTCAGCGCCTAGATTGTTCACTAAAGTGTTGAAACCAGCACCTGCACTGCTAAGGGCACAAAAACACATTGGTATAGCTTATCTAGATGACATTTCAATTGTCAATGCTAATCAGGAGTCAGCTGAAAAATCAGTCTCAGCAACTACAAGTCTGTTTGAAAGGCTGGGGTTCCTGATTCATCCAACAAAATCTAAGTTACAGCCATCCCAAACCATTGAATATCTGGGGTTTGGGATTAATTCAGTTAACATGTTAGTAACTTTACCAATAGATAAGGTTATTGATATGACAAATGTGTGTCAGTGCCTGATTAACAAACCTTATCCCTCCATCCAAGAAGTTGCTAAGGTTTTTGGGAAGTTAGTAGCAGCATTCCTAGCAGTAGAATTTGGTCCACTGCATTACCAAAATCTCCAAAGGGCAAAAACTCAAGCGCTTATACAGTGAGCAGGCCATTTTGATAGGCCCATGCAATTGCCAAAGTAAGCCTTATCAGAATTGCATGGGTGGGTTGAGAATGTTCCACAAGCTGTTAAAAACATATTAGTTCAGCAGCCAGCAGTGTTTTTGCAAACTGATGCAAGTTCTCTCGGATGGGGTGCTACGGATAATGAGACCAGCTGTGGGGGCAGATGGACTGTCCAAGAGGATTTATTTCTGCAAACATATGGTATAAATTATTTGGAGTTACTGGGAGCATTTTATGGATTAAAAGCTTATGTTCTACTATGAAGGACTTGCATGTCCAAATGCAAATAGACAATACAACAGCTGTGGCATATATCAATCACTTGGGTGGAGTAAGATCATTATCATGTGATCATCTGGTAAACCAGATGTGGCATTGGTGATTGGTAAAAATATTTGGCTTTCAGCTATTTAACTCCCAGGGAGAGACAATATTGTGGCAGACAAAAGATCACGAATATTTAAAGACAGTACAGAATGGATGTTAAATCCACAAATTTTCAAAAATATTGTCAGTCGGTACGGAGTGCCGGACATTGATCTGTTTGCATCTAGTTTGAATCACTAATTGCCCAAATACGTGTCTTGGGAACACGATCCAGGGGCAGTAGCGGTGGATGCTTTCTCGCTACACTGGGGGAATACGTTCTTTTATGCTTTTCCCCCATTCTGTCTGATTGGGCAATGTCTCAAGAAAATAGCGCAAGACGCTGCCAAAGGCATTTTGGTGGTGCCAAATTGGCCTACACTGTCATGGTTCCCATTGATGCTAAAAATGATTATTGAACCATGTATGACGATTCCTAGTTGCGACAATCTGTTGACACAACCAGTAACAAAAGAAATTCATCCATTGCATGATCATATGAATTTGTTAATCTGCAGGTTCTGACCAGACCATTGCAAGAGTTTGGACTGTCGGATAGGACCATGGATGTTATAGCTGCAGCTTGGAGAAATAGCACTAAAAAACAATATATGTTGTATATTAAGAAATGGGAAGCCTTTTGTAGACAGTCAAAGATATCTTATCGTACTGCGAACATATCAAATGTATTGGAGTTCCTTGCTGGGTTACATTTTGATGAGCACTTGAGTTATAGTGCCATTAATAGTGTTCGTAGTGCTTTGTCGTCCTACTTAGGACAAATGTCTGATCGAGACTCAGTTGGGTCTCACCCATTAGTATCCCGATTCATGAAAGGAATTTTAATAAAAATCCTCCCAAGGCCAGATATACAGAAATTTGGGATGTTAGCATTGTTCTCACTTTGCTTAGGCAATGGACTCCAATTACTTCAATGTCTTTGCAGAGGTTAAGATTCAAGGTAGTAATGTTAATGGCATTAGTTTCAGCTCAAAGAGTACAAAGTTTGCAATTGTTACGGTTAGATTGCATGCATGTGGCTTCAGATATTGTTCTTTTTATGATTAAAAGACTTATTACATAAATTGAAACAATGTTTTAAAATACTATTTACTCACTACTGTATTGACTAAACAGAGTGTCATATGGAATGAATCTACGACATAAAAAACACAGAGCTTTAAAATCTTCACGTAGCCACTCACGTGACTCCGAAGTAAAATAGTAAGATTAAACGAGAACTTACCTGTTCGAAGTTTGATCTTTATTTCATGAGGAGTTACGATGAGGGATTACGTGCCCTCTGCTCCCAACCCTCATAATATAAATGATCATCTGGTAGTTCTAGTCTATGTTGGGCCTTACTATCTTACTCCGGCCATTGGTTCTGTGTTTTTCATGCTGCTGCTTTAAAGTATGCCGATCAAGCGCCAGGCGGGGCTTCTTCACGTAATCCCTTATCGTAACTCCTCATAAAATAAAGATCAAACTTCGAACAGGTAAGTACTAGTTTAATCTTACTATTATACGGGTGTCAGGGTTCTTGAGGAGAATGGGGTTAGGAGGGAGAGATAGATCAGCCATGATTAAATGGTGGAGTAGACTAGATGGGTCGAATGGCCTAATTTATCATTTATGATCTTATGGGTTACTTGAGGGCTGTAGACTGTGGACCATTTCCTGTGGCTGGCAATCTCCAGCTCTGCTACAGTCCACTCCTACGGGCTGACAGTCCATAACTTGCCACTCATATTTGGTCATCAGCTCATGTAGTAAAAGATTGTCAGTTTTTGTTAGCGGGGTAGCTGCGGTTCTCGTGCATGTAGGTGTCTCTTGCACTGGGATGTCTGAGGATGCTGACGATACGATATGATACAATACAATAGACAATAGGTGCAGGATTAGGCCATTTGGCCCTTCGAGTCAGCACTGCCATTCAATATGATCATGGCTGATCATCTACAATCAGTACCATGTTCCAGCCTTCTCGCCATATCCCCTGACTCAACTATTTTTAAAAGCTCTATCCTATCTAACTCCCTCTTGAAAGCTTACAGAGAATTGGCCTCCACTGCCATCTGAGGCAGAGAATTCCACAGCTTCACAACCCTCTATGTGAAAAAGTTTTTCCTCATCTCCATTCTAAGTGGCTTACCACTTATTCTTCAACTGTGGCTCCTGGTTCTGGACTCCTACAACATTGGGACCATGTTTCCTGCCTCTAGCGTGTCCAAACCCTTAATAATCCTATATGTTTCAATAAGATATCCTCTCACCCTTCCAAATTCCAGTGTATACAAGCCCAGCCGCTCCATTTTATCAACATATGATAGTCCCGTCATCCCGGGAATTAACCTTGTGCACCGACGCTGTACTCCCTTAATAACAAGAATGTCCTTTCTCAAATTTAGGGTCGAAAACTGCACACAATACTCCAGGTGCGGTCTCATTAGGGCCCTGTACAACTGCAGAAAGGCCTCTTTAGGAGCAACCTCTTGTTATGAAGGCCAACATGCCATTGGCTTTCTTCACTGCCTGCTGTACAATAAAACTTTATTCATCCCCAGAGGTAAACTGTAGCTGCGATGTATCTAAGGGTTCCAGCATGCTGCGAGCCATGCCTCCTCAATAGGCTCTGTGAATCACAATCTGTATGTCCTCGATTTGCATGGACGGTGAGTGAGCTAAAGTGTCTGCTGAGAACCCAACTCCTGGGTTGACGGAGAAAACCTACTGGAGCAAAGAAAATTGTAAGTGGAACGCAACCATATCAAGCCTTCCGGATGGGTTTGCTGGGTTATCAACGTCTCCACAGATGAGCCTCCTGCAGCCTTCTGTGAGTGGGATGCTGCACAAATCCTTGTTACCATCAAAGGCAAGGAACCACACAGTTGAGGTTGCAGTGGCCTTCCGTGAATCGGGAGCTGCACCTCCTTCCTTTGCAACATCTCAGGCCTGACAGGGGGGGGGGGGGGGGGGGAATCTTAGGATCTCTGGGTGTTGCACCTGAAAGCGACAACATTCACGCATGTGGCGCGTAAATAGATTTTTGACTTCAGATTTTAATTTAGACTTAATTTATAACTGAGATATAGCATGGAAACGGGCTGTAGATTTATTATTTCCTACTAACCTACTAAAGAAATCACTCCCCAATTTCCACCAACATGTATCCTGCTGCACCAGAGGACCAAATACCCTCGACCACTGCTACACCACCATCAAGAATGCCTACTGCTCTATCCCTCGCCCTCACTTTTGTAAATCCGACCATACCGCGGTGCTGCTTCTTCCTGCCTATAGGCAGCAATTAAAGAGCGCACCCCCAGAGGTGAGGACAGTACAGAGTGGGTGGGGGGGGGGGGGGGGGGGTGGCGGGGGGGGGGCACAGGAACAACTACAAGACTGTTTGGAGTCTGTAGACTGGGCAATGTTCAAGGACTAGGCAACGGACTTGAACGAATACGCCACAGTCGTTACTGACTTCATTAAGAAATGTGTGGAGGACTGCATCCCTACAAAAACCTTCCAAGTGTTTCCCAATCAGAAACCTTGGATGAACTGTGAGATCCGCACTCTTCTGAAGACCAGACACTGGGCATTCATGTCTGATGATACAGTGGTCTACAAGAAGTCCAGATACAACCTTGGTAAAGCCATCAAAAAGGCCAAAAGGGAGTTCTGCTCCAAGCTGGAGGATGAGACAGATGTTCGGCAGCTGTGGCGGGGACTGAATGCAATCACCTCCTACAAGGTGAAACCCAGGAGGCAGCTCGGATGTCGGCGATACATCACTCCCTGATGAGCTCAATGCATTTTTACACACGCTTTGATAGGGAGAACACCGATGTGCCTTCCCGAGCCCCCATTCGCTGTGATGGTATTTCACTCTCAGTCTCAGAGGCCGACATCAGGAAATCCTTCAGGGGGGTGAACTCTCAAAAAGCGTCTGGACCTGATGGCATACCTGGTCGTGTTCTAAAAACCTGTGCGGACCAACTGGCTGGAGTTTTTACGGACATTTTCAACCTGTCACTTCTGAGGTCTTAGGTCCCCACCTGCTTCAAAAGGGCATCAATAATAAAGTGCCCAAGAAGAGCAAGGTGACGTGCCTCAATGACTATCGACCTGTGGCACTAACGCCTGTGGTGATGAAGTGCTTCGAGATCATGGCGCAAATCAACTCCTACCTCGACAAAAACTTGGACCCACTGCAGTTCGCTTACTGCCACAACAGATCAACGGTGGACGCGATCTCGCTGGCCCTCCACTCCGCTCTGGACCACTTGGACAACAAAAACTCATATGTCAGACTGCCAAAGAACCGCACTCCTACCTGGTTAGCGTGGACGGGGTCATTTACAGACACAACTGTCAACCTCCTTCCTGTGAAGGAACCACGTCCTGCGACTCCGTATCCAGTGGTCTCACGTGTTGTATACCCTCCCACTACTGGGCCGGCTGCTCCACTACCAGAGACTGTGTGCCCCGCGGCCTCTCCACGGCGTTCAGTGCCCAGCTCGCCTACTTCACAACCTCTACCCGGCGGGTTTCCGGTGCCGTCCCCGGTCACATCCTCTGTCCCCTCCCCAGTCACTTCACTGGTGAAAGGAGGAGATGCGGATTCGTACCGTACACGTGCCAGACAGGTCAGCATGCCACCCCTTAGCTACGGCGATTTTGTGTAATCATTTATACTTCCCTAGATGTGTTATTAACATTTCGGCTGCTGTATTGTTTAGCCACCACCGTATCTATGCTTTATTTTGTTTCTGCAAAGAAAGATGTAGATTGGTTATTTCCTACTAACCAATTGTAGTGCTTGTTAGTTGTTGCTCCGCCTAATATGCAATTTATTTTACCCAGATCTTGCTTACATAATTCAGTCTGAGTGGCTGCTAGTTACTGTAATGTCTTGCAGACCAATGCTGTAAGTGGACTTTAATAAATACATGTTGTATCTTGATCTGTGTACGACTTGACTCATTACACGGGCCCTTTGGCCCACCGGGTCCGTGCCAACCAGCAATCACCCCTTACAGTTACACTATCCCACACATTAGGGACAATTTACAATTTCACCAAGGTCAATTAACCTGCAAACCTGTACATCTTTGGAGAGTGGGAGGAAACTGGAGCACCCGGAGGAAACCCACCTGATGACAGGAAAATGTACAAACTCCGCACAGACAGCAGCTGTGGTCAGGATTCAACCCATGTCTCTGTCGCTGTAAGGCAGCAACTCTAACACTGTGCCACAGAGTCACCCTAGGGTCGAGTGCATGATTACCTATTCAGGTGCTGATGTTTTCACCAATAAAATAACCTATTTCAATGTTGATACCATGATGGTTTGGTGATTGTTTCAGACTTTATGTTTTCAATTCACATTTTGGCCCACATTTGGATCAATATGGGGGCACAATGGCAATCCTGGCTCTTCAACATGATTATCATATTCAAACTCCTGGATCTAGGAATTAGCACCCCATTGCCACTAGATCATAAGGTTATAAATGATAGGATTGTATCCATCAAGTCTACTCTGCCGTTCAATCAAGGCTGATTTATCTCTCCCTCCTAACCCCATTCTCCTGCCTTCTCCCTATAACTTCTGACATCTTCTGACATCTATATTAATCAAGGATCCAGCATATCAAAAATAGCCTACCTGCCGACCTAGACCCACTGCAGTTCGCCTACAGAGCCAACCGATCCACAGAGGACGCAGTCTTAACAACACTGAACCTCGTACTGCCACACCTTGATCGGAAAAATACTTATGCCAGGATCCTCTGCATAGACTTCAGCTCTGTTTTTAACACAATCATTTGGCAGCAGCTGGTGGAGAAGTTGGAGTTATTGGGGGTCGATGCTGGCACATGTAACTGGGTCCTGAACTTTCTATCGCAACGGCAGCAGACAGTCAGGATGGGCAGTAGGACATCAAAAACCATAGCAGTGAGCACTGGCTCACCCCAAGGCTGTGTCCTAAGGCCCCTGCTGTTTAGTCTGCTTACACACGATTGTACTTCTAGACTCAACAATAAGTTCATCAACAAGTTTGCTGATGACACAACAGTGGTGGGTCTCATCAGCGGTAATGATGAGTTGGTGTACAGGATGGAGGTGGAGCTGCTCACAGGATGGTGCAAATCCCACAACCTCATTCTCAATGTGGGAAAAACGAAGGAGATGGTGGTTGACTTCAGGAGGGCTGGAAAACAACGGCATACACCTCTACACATCGATGGAGCTGAAGTGGAAAGGATCAGCAGTGTGAAGTTCCTCGGACCACCTGTCAGATGACCTGACGTCCACGACCAACACCACAGCACTGGTCAAGAGAGCCCAACAGCGACTACACCCTCTCCGAAGACTACGGAAAGCAGGTCTCCCCACTGCACACCTACAAACCTTTTATAGGGGGACAATCGAGAGCACATTAACCCACGGCATCACTTCCTGGTTCAGGAGCTGCAAAGCTCCACTCCCTTTCCTGCTGGACATATACAGGAAGAGATGTATCAACAGAGCCATCTCCATCATCAAAGACCCCTACCACCCATCGCATCACATATTCTCCATCCTGCCATCTGGGAAGAGGTACAGGAGCATCAGCTGCAAGACCAGCAGGATGCTCCTCAGCTTCTTCCTGCAGGCTACAAGACTGATAAACGGTCTTTTCCCCCTGCCAAAGTATTGCGCACCAACCACCAACCTGGACACACTGAAGCAGAGCCATTGTCCTGCGGCTGCCGATTGGAACTCATGATGGTATATGTATTTTAATTTTTATTTATTTTTTACCGCACACTGAATGGCAAAACATGAGGGTAGACTATTATCTGAATGGTGGCAGATTAGGAAAAGGGGAGATGCAACGAGACCTGGGTGTCATGGTACACCAGTCATTGGAAGTAGGCATGCAGGTGCAGCAGGCTGTGAAGAAAGCAAATGGTATGTTAGCATTCATAGCAAAAGGATTTGAGTATAGGAGCAGGGAGGTTCTATTACAGTTGTACAGGGTTTTGGTGAGGCCACACCTGGAGTATTGTGTACAGTTTTGGTCTCCAAATCTGAGGAAAGACATTCTTGCGATAGAGGGGGTACAGAGAAGATTCACCAGACTGATTCCTGGGATGTCAGGACTTTCACATGAGGAAAGACTGGATAGACTCGGCTTGTACTCGCTGGAATTTAGAAGATTGAGGGGGGATCTTATAGAAACTTACAAAATTCTTAATGGGTTGGACAAGCTAGATGCTGAAAGATTGTTCCCGATGTTGGGGGAGTCCAGAACAAGGGGTCACAGTCTAAGGATAAGGGGGAATTCCTTTAGGACCGAGATGAGGAAAACATTCTTTACACAGAGAGTGGTGAGTCTCTGGAATTCTCTGCCACAGAAGGTAGTTGAGGCCAGTTCATTGGCTATATTTAAGAGGGCGTTAGATGTGGCACTTGTGGCTAAAGGGATCAGGGGGTATGGAGAGAAGGCAAGTATGGGATACTGAGTTGGATGGTCAGCCATGATCACATTGAATGGCGGTGCAGGCTCGAAGGGTCGAATGGCCTACTCCTGCACCTATTTTCTATGTTTCTATGTTTCTATTTTTTTTTGGTTTCCTCTGGGTAAGTAGGTACTCAGGAAAATGATAATAAAGATTTTCAATTATCTATCTCTGCCTTAAAAATATCCATGGACTTAGCCTCCACAGCCTTCTGTGGCAAAGATTTCCACAGATTCACTATCCTCTGACTAAAGAAATTTCTCCTCATCTCCTTCCTAAAAGAACGTTCTTTAATTCTGAGTCTAGTCTTAAACTTTCCCACTCGTGGAAATATCCTCTCCACATCCACACTATCCAAGCCTTTCACTGTTCTCATTCTTCTGAACTCCAGCGAGAATAGGCCCAGTGCAGACAAATGCTCATCATAGGTTAATCTACTCCTTCCTGGGATCATTCTTGTAAACCTCCTCTGGACCCTCTCCAGAGCCAGCACATCCTTCCATAGATATGGTGCCCAAAATTGCTCACAATATCCCAGATGACAATGCCACCTCCACAGTAATATTCAACACCAGTGCCCCATAGGATTATGTTCTCAGTCTCCCACTATACTCCCTATATTCTTGTGACTGCAGGGCCAAATTTGGCTCGAACTCCATCCACGTTTGCAGATAACATCCATTGTGGTGTGCTGAATCATGAACAATCAGGAGAAAGAATACAGGAAGGACATAGAGATCTTATGGGCCTGTCCCACTTAGCGCTTTTTTAAGCGACTGCCGGCAAATGTCATAGTCTTGTCAGGTCGCTGAAAAAACGGCAGCTGGAGACCCCCCCACGACAATGTCTACAACAAGCTACAACAACCTACAACCTAGTCGGCATCAAGCTACGGCAAGCTCCCGACAACCGGCGACCCAATCGTCACGACTTAGGACGGACACCTACGACCACACCTATGACTACCTACGACGACATCTACGACAACCTATGTGCACCTGTGACAAGCGACAACCTTATCGGAGTCCACTGAAGCCAAATTACATCATTTTCACTTCTAAAAGAATGGAATCATCCATTTTTATTGTAAAAGGGGCTTCCCAATGATTCTGCATCATGACTACCATGGAGCAGCATCAGAGGGCAAGAAGAGGAAGTCCTGCTGCTTGCAGCAACCCTCATGCTAAAAGATCAGGAAGACAGGTGGACAAGAAGAATGGGGAAGAAGAAGCCCAAGAAGAGGTCTGTGCAGTTGAAGCCTTTGTCCCAGAACAAACCCAGGTTGGGCCGCAATGACAACCTGATGACTGTGCACCAGCAAGAAGATGAGGCAGCTTTCAGAAACTTCACCAGGCTCCCCCCTGACATGTTTCGGGAGCTGAAGACACGGGTTGGCCCTCTCCTGGAGAAAAAGGAGACCTTCAAGAGGAAACCACTGGAACCAGGCCTGTGCCTAGCCATCACCCTCCACTACCTGGCACCAGGAGACTCCTACAAGAGCCTCTCCTACAACTTTCTTGTGGCCCACAACACCATCAGCAAGGTTGTCCGAGCGACCTGTGAAGTCATCGTCAATGCTTATGAAGATGAAGTCATGGACTTC
This sequence comes from Raja brachyura, assembly GCA_963514005.1. The sequence continues at coordinate 51,306,747 of OY740783.1, forward strand.
CCTAGTACACCAGATGAGTGCAAAACAGTGGCGCAGGGCTATGATACCAGATGGAACTTCCAGCACACATGTGGGCAGTGGACGGCAAGAATGTGGCCATCAGGTGTCCACCCAAGGGAAATTCAATGCACTTCAACTACAAGAAGTTCCATTGCATTGTACTCATAGCTGTGGTGGATGCAAACTACAACTTCCTGTTTGTGGATGTGGGCACACCTGGCAGTGTCGCAGATGGTAGTGTAAATACCCTCTTCTCAAGTCTAGTTCAGTCAAAAACCACTGAGTCAAACACTGGAACAACAAAACTTTATTTTTAGATTGAACAGCAAATTCCCCTATACAATGCCTAAACCACCGCTGGTTCGATCCTTGTATCTGCCTGGCCAAACCCTTCAGCCTCGTGCAAGCAGAGACACTCCAAAAGGTCACCCTGTCCCAAGCGCACTTCCAGAAGATCGTCACCGATCTAAGGTGGAGACACCTTTTATAGGTCCAAGAACCTTGAGGGGCCGAACGACATAGGGGTGGTCTCTTTACAATCCAATCAAACATATTAATTACAGCAATACATTATTGACAGTTCCCTAAACCAACCACAGCGTCTCCCATATATTGTTTTGAGGAGAAGCTTCTGGAAGGAAGTTAACTTAACTGAATAATGCAACATTTACCCTGGAACTCAAGCAAACTTGCCAGGGCTTAACACTTTTAACCAATCAACAGCAGGGTAACTGTCACAACAGTATTTACAATTAGTTTGCAGTAATCCATTCACATCAATGCATTAACGTTTGATTGCAGCGTTTTTATACATTTTATCAATTAAGGGGAAATGAGGAGAACACCTGGATCTCTTACCATCCTGCATATCAATCTGGGCTTAGACTGGCTGGCGCAATCCACAGCCTGTAAATTTCCACTGACAAAGGTTAAGCAATTCTGAAAAATCAGGGATCCTCCATTTTATAGTGCCTTTAATTTGGTCAATATTAACAGTAGGATCTGGAGAGAAACCTCCCTTGGGCTAGCACTGGATGAAGGAACAACAGGCTTTCCTGATCCAGAACCTCTGCCAGGAGAAGACAACACTGACATCCACTACACACTGGTTTCTGGTGATGCCTTCCCACTCATGTCATGGATGATGAAGCCATACCCTCAGTCAGATGTCAAGGGAGCAGAGGATCTTCAAGTACAGACTGTCCAGGGCTAGGAGGATCATGGAAAACGCCTTTGGCATCCTCATCAGCAGAAACAGTTGCTGGTTCACTACGATGGAGCAGGAGCCCAAGAATGTGGAGAACATTGTCTACACAGCATGGGTCCCCCACAACCTGGTCCATACCAGAAGTGTTGCAGCAGCAGCCATGGTGGAGGGTGACCAAGTGGACAACCAGACAGGCAACATCACACCAGGCTCATGGAGGACTGGAGGACAGGCTGCACCTATAGTGGTACTGGAGAGACCAGAGCACCTATAGGAAACACCGGCAAAAGGAGAGCGCAGGACCAGAGAGACCATCTCTGCACTTACTACAACTCCAAACTAGGCAGTGTACCATGGCAGAACAACGTGATTGGAAGACCAGCAGCAAATAGCCCACACCACAAACAGAAGTCCACCACTCCAGGAAGAGAGCCCACAACAGACCACATGAAACGTCCCTTTTCAGGGCCACCCACATCCTCCCAAAAGATTTTAATTTTAAATGCAGCACAATGCTTGTGTTTGTGTTTGCATAATTGATCAAAATATATGAAATATAAATATTTGAAAGTGATGTCATGAGACACTACTTTGAAAAATAATATCTTCATACATCAATTTGCTGTCAAAATGTCAAGCATTTCCTTTATTGATATTGAAACATACAAAAGTTTTAACAACAAAAACATTTTGATCAGAACATGCAACTGTGCGTACAAAAATATTATAACCACATAAAAATTAAAATTATCTATAATAAATCTGTAAAGAATCATCACTAACAAAAGAAAAGATTGATTTATTATTAGATTATAATGAGCATACAACAGTGCTTAAGAAAATCATTGAATCGCATAAAATGTGAAATTGTGTTTGATTAATCTATAAAGAATCATCACTTTAAAAACACAAAAAGTTATTGGAGCCATGTCGCACTAACCAACGTCCCCGAAATAATGCACAATGTCCACGCACTATATTCGCCTGACCACGTGGAGCTGTGGACTTGGGTTTTTCCAATGCGCCAATGAAATTCACCGGTCAGCACCGGCGAGAATCTACGTCACCTGCCGAAAACCTACGTTAACCTGGCGACAACCTACCATAGCACCTACAGCATGAGAAGTCAAGATACGCTCATATGCGTCAAACCCACTGTCGCCGAAAATGATTCAACATGTTGAAAATTTTGCAGTGACCAGAAAGACGCTAGGGTCCTTTGCGCAACTGAGGAGACCAGTCACGGCCATACAAGCAACAACCCGGCGACCACCGGCGAACATGTGGTGATAGCCAAGTCGCTTGTAGTCACCTAAAAATCACCTAAGTGGGACAGGCCCATTGGTAACATGCTGTCAAGACAACAACCTCTCTCTCAATGTCAGCAAGACGATGAGGCTGGTTATTGACTTTAGAAACATAGAAGCATAGAAAAATAGGTGCAGGCTTCGAGCCTGCACCGCCATTCAATGTGATCATGGCTGATCATCCAACTCAGTATCCCATACCTGCCTTCTCTCCATACCCCCTGATCCCTTTAGCCACAAGTGCCACATCTAACGTCCTCTTAAATATAGCCAATGAACTGGCCTCAACTACCTTCTGTGGCAGAGAATTCCAGAGACTCACCACTCTCTGTGTAAAGAATGTTTTCCTCATCTCGGTCCTAAAGGAATTCCCCCTTATCCTTAGACTGTGACCCCTTGTTCTGGACTCCCCCAACATCGGGAGCAATCTTCCAGCATCTAGCTTGTCCAACCCCTTAAGAATTTTGTAGGTTTCTATAAGATCCTTCCTCAATCTTCTAAATTCCAGTGAGTACAAGCCGTGTCTATCCAGTCTTTCCTCATATGAAAGTCCTGACATCCCAGGAATCAGTCTGGTGAATCTTTTCTGTACCCCCTCTATGGCAAGAATGTCGTTCCTCAGATTTGGAGACCAAAACTGTACGCAATACTCCAGGTGTGGCCTCACCAAAACCCTGTACATCTGCAGTAGAACCTTCCTGCTCCTATACTCAAATCCTTTCGCTATGAATGCCATTTGCTTTCTTCACTGCCTGCTGCACCTGCATGCCTACTTTCAATGATTGGTGTACCATGACACCCAGGTCTCGTTGCATCTCCCCTTTTCCTAATCTGCCACCATTCAGATAATAGTCTACCCTCATTTTTTCGCCACCAAAGTGGATAGCCTTACATTTATCCACATTATACTGCATCTGCCATGCATCTGCCCATTCACTCAGCCTATCCAAATCACCCTGCAGCTAAAAGCATCCAAGCATTTAGGAAGCATAGTGGAGTTCACGCCCCAATTAGCAACAAATGTGCAAAAGTGGAAATGGTTGAGAGCTTCAAGTTCCTTGGTGTTAATATAACCACCAATCTGTTGTGAACCAACCACATTGATGTGGTTCACAGCCTGAAAAAGGGTCTCGACCCGAAATGTCACCCATTCCTTCTCTCCAAATATGCTGCCTGCCCTGCTGAGTTACTCCAGTTTTTTGTGTCTACCTTCGGTTTAAACTAGTATCTGCAGTTTCTTCCTACACGTTGATGCGTCATCCAAGAAGGCACACCAATGCCTCTACTTCCTGAGGAGACTGAAGAAATTTGGCATGTTTCTAATTACTCTTACAATGTTCCATACAAGTACTATAGAAACCATACTATCGGGCTGCATCATGGCTTGATTTGTTAACAGCTCTGCTCAAGACTGTAAAAAGTAGCAGATAATTGTAAATGTACCTTGTCCATCACACAGTAGCCAACATAATTAAAGATTTGTCCCACCCTAGATAGCCATAATAAGTTGGAGTAACTCAGTGCATCAAGCAGCATCTTAGGAGAAAAGGAATAGGTGACGTTTCGGGTCAAGACCCTTCTGGTCATCCCTTCTTCTTTGTGCTCCTATCTGGCAGAAAATATAGAAGTTTCAAAATGCACACCACTAGATTCAGAAACTGCTTCTTTCCCTCTGTTATCAGACTTCTGAATGGTCATTACATAAGCTAGGGTACTATTTGGAATTCACCTCTACCCCATTGTGGACATTGGACTTTGTCTGTGTAACTGAAATGCTGCAATGCTGAGAGCTGTAGTCTGCAGAAACAAGGAAATGCGCAAGGATACAAAGTGCTGGACTAACTCAGTGGGTCAGGCAGCATCCCTCGAGAACATGGATAGGTGACATTTCAAGAAGGGACCCTTCTTCGGACTACATTCTGCACTCTACATCTTCCCTTATATCTTGTAATTGAGTTTGACTTGATTGTATTTATGTATAGTATGTCTGATCTGTTTGGAAAGCATGTGAAGTGGTACACTTGACAATAATAAACCAAAGCCTAAATCTAAATATTCACACATATACAGCAATCATGTTGCGAGGATGACTTATTTTTTTAACTTATTTCTAAGTGCACCTTATAGTTCTTACTCAAAGATTATTGTCATGGTTGACCTGTGGATTCCTTCATGTACTTAATCCAAACTACTCTTGTTCAGCTAACTGCACTGTAAGTACTCTCCAGCAAGAGTACTAAATGCAAGTTGATATAATACTTAATGAAAAGCTCTCCTTGCATAAGTAAATCTAAGATGTGTAGATTTCTTAAGAGCAAAGCAATTAATCAAAATGTTTCTTTAAAACAATGTATGATCGTTGACCTATTTGCAATTTTGAACATTAAATGTGACACTGTAGCATTAGCTGCAGAAACATTTATAACATTAATTTACAATTTCAATATATAACCATATAACCATATAACAATTGCAGCACGGAAACAGGCCTTCTCGGCCCTTCCAGTCCGTGCCGACCATTTATTTTCCCCTAGTCCCATCTACCTGCACTCAGACCATACCCCTCCATTCTCTTCCCATCCATATACATATCCACTTTACTTTTAAATGTTAAAATTAATCCTGCCCCCACCATTTCTGCTGGAAGATCATTCCACACAGCCACCACTCTCTGAGTAAAGAAGATCCCCCTCATGTTACCCCTAAACTTCTGTCCCTTAATTCTCATGTCATGCCCTCTTGTTTGAATCTTCCCTACGCTCAATGGGAAAAGCTTATCCACGTCAACTCTGTCTATGCCTTTCATCAGTTTAAAGACCTCAATCAAGTACCCCCTTAACCTTCTGCGCTCCAAAGAATAAAGACCTAACTTGTTCAACCTTTCTCTGTAACTTGCTGGAACCCAGGCAACATTCTAGTAAATCTCCTCTGTACTCTCTCTATTTTGTTGACATCCTTCCTATAATTAGGCAACCAAAATTGTACACCATACTCCAGAATTGGTCTCACCAATGCCTTGTACAATTTTAACATTACTTCCCTACTCCTATATTCAATGCTCTGATTTATAAAGGCCAGCACACCAAAAGCTTTCTTTACCACCCTATCTGCATGCGATTCCACCTTCAGGGAACTATGCACAGTTATATCTAGATCCCTCTGTTCCATAGCATTCCTCAATTCCCTACCATTTACCATGTACGTCCTATTTTGATTTGTCCTGCCAAGATGTAGCACCTCACACTTATCAGCATTAAACTCCATCTGCCACCTTTCAGCCCACTCTTCCAAATGGCCCAAATCTCTCTGTAGACTTTGAAAATCTACCTCATTATCCACAGTGCCACCTATCTTCGTATCATCTGCACTTTTACTTATCCAATTTTCCACCCCATCATCTAGATAATTGATGTACATGACAAACAACAGTGGGCCCAACACAGATCCCTGAGGTACCCCACTGGTCACCGGCTTCCACCCTGACAAACAACCATCCACCATTACTCTCTGGCATCTCCCATTTAGCCACTGTTGAATCCATCTTGCTACTCCGCCATTGACACCCAAAGATTGAACCTTCTTAACCAACCTTCCATGGGGAACCTTGTCAAAGACCTTACTGAAATCCATATAGACAACATCTACTGCTTTACCCTCATCAATTTCCCTAGTAACCTCTTCAAAAAATTCAAGAAGGTTTGTCAAACATGACCTTCCAGGCACAAATCCATGTTGACTGTTCTTGATCAGACCCTATTTATCCAGATGCTTATATATATTATCTCCAAGAATCCTTTCCATTAATTTGCCCACCACTGGTTGCTGCCTTACAGCGCCAGAAACCCGGATTTGATCCTGACTATGGGTTCTGTCTGTACGGAGTTTGTACGTTCTCCCTGTGACCGCATGGGTTTGCTCCGGGTACTCCAGTTTCCTCCCACACTCCAAAGACGTACAGGTTGGTAGGTTAATTGGCTTTGGTAAAAAATTGTAAGTTGTCCCTAGTATGTACGATAGTGCTAGTGTATGGGGTAATCGCTGGTTAGCGTGGACTTGGTGGGCTGAAGGGCCTGTTTCCACATTGTATCTTAATTTTAGAGATACAGCGTGGACTTCTTAAAGAAAACCTTCTGTTGCATTGGTGCCGAAAGCTTTCCCTATTAAAAATACTATGAGCTAAATTATATAATGTTAGAAATGGATTTGGGGATCATAATCTGTGGTTAACTTACACCCGTATGAGCCCTTGTAGGACACACACCAAGTTTGTGCTCTCATGTTATCATTATATCTTAGCATCCTGAACAGCACCAACCATCACACAAATTGTAATGCACAAATCATGTTAGAATGGTGTACCTGGCATAGATTGCACTGGCAATCATTTCTGGGAGAAATCAATCCTACCGGGCAATTGACCTGAACACTTTGGGCACACCTCACCTTTGTGCAGCACATATTTCTAAAGTCAAGGGTCAACAGTCAAGAGCGTTTTATTGTCATATGACCCGGACGGGACAATGAAATTCTTACTTGCTGCAACACAACATAATATGTGAATATGTAAAGATTGTATATAACGGTAAAGAAAAAGAAAAAGTTCAATAAATAACAAATATAATGCAAATAACAAATAATAATATATGCTTTTTCAGTTTAGAGCTCATAGCTTATTCAATGTGTTTAATAGGCTGATGGCTGTTGGGAAGAAACTGTTCCTGAACCTGGACGTTACAGGATCCTGTACCTTCCTGATGGCAGTGGTGAGATAAGTGTATGGCCAGGATGGAGTGGGTCCTTGATGATATTGGGTGCCTTTTTGAGGCAGCGACTCCGATAGATCACTTTGACGCTGGGGAGGTCAAAGCTTGTGATGGACTGGGCAGTGGTCACAACTTTTTGTAGTCTTTTTAGCTCCTGGACGTTCAAGTTGCCGAACCAGGCCACGATGCAACTAGTCAGAATGCTCTCTACCATGCTCCTGTAGAAGTTTAGGAGAATCCTCTTTGACATGCCGAATCTCCACAATCTTCTCAGGAAGTAGAGTCACCGATGTGCCTTCTTTACAATTACATCGGTGTGATAGGTCCAGGAAAAATCTTCTGATATATGCACGCCCAGGAATTTGAAGTTATTGACCCTCTCCACCATCGTCCCATTGATATAAACAGGATTGTGGGTCCTCAACCTTCCCCTATTAACGTCCACAATCAATTCCTTGGTCTTACAGATGTTGAGAGCCAGGTTGTTGTGCTGGCACCATTTGGTCAGTCGGTCGATCTCACTTCTGTACTCTGACTCGTCCCCTTCTGTGATTCGTCCAACCACAGTCGTGTCATCGGCGAACTTGATGATGGAGTTCGCACTATGACAGGCTACACAGTCATGGGTATAGAGTGAGTAAAGCAGGGGGCTGAGAACGCAGCCTTGAGGTGCTCCTGTACTAATTGTTACCGAGGATGAGGTGTTTCCTCCAATTCTAACAGACTGTGGTTTGTGGATGAGGAAGTCAAGGATCCAATTGCAGAGGGATGCGCAGCGGCCCAGTTCCGTGAACTTGGTAAACAGCTTGGAAGGCATGATGGTATTAAACGCCGAGCTGTAGTCAATAAACAACAGCCTGACTTAGATGTTTTTATTGTCCAAGTGGTCCAGTGCGGAGTGGAAAACCAGTGAAATTGCATCTCCCATTGACCTGTTGTGGCGGTATACGAACTGTAGTTGGTTGAGGTTCGTGTCGAGGTAGGAGTTGATGTTCACCTTAACCAACCTCTCAAAGCACTTCATCATCACAGACGTTAGTGCCACTGGTCGATAGTCATTGAGGCACGTCACCTTACTCTTCTTGGGCACTGGTATTATTGATGCCCTATAAAGCAGATGGTAACCTCAGACCTCAGAAGTGAGAGGTTGAAAATGTCTTCAAAACCTCCCGCCAATTGGTCTGCACAGGTCTTGAGAACTCGACCGGGTATACCATCAGGTCCAGGCGCTCTCCGAGGGTTCATCTCCCTGAAGTATCTTTTGACGTCAGTCTCTGTGACTATGACTGTAACACCGTCAGGGCTCGGGAATGCATATCAGTGCTCTCCCTATCGAATCGTGTTTAGAACACATTGAGCTCGTCAGGGAGTGATGCATTGGTGTTGTTGGGGCTGCCTCCTGATTTCACCTTGTAGGAGGTGATGGCATTCAAGCCCTGCCACAGTTGCTGAACATCCGTCTCATCGTCCAGCTTAGAGCAGCAGTCCCTTTTGGCCTTTTTGATGGCCTTACCAAGGTCATATCTAGACTTCTTATAGACCTCTGCATCGCCAAACCTGAATGCCCGGGATCTGGTCTTCAGAAGAATGCGGATCTCAAGGTTCATCCAAGGCTTCTGGTTAGGAAACACTCGGAAGGCTTTTGTTGGAACGCAGTCCTCCACACATATCCTTCTGAAGTCTGTAATGACTCTGGCATATTCATTTAGGTCCGCTGCCAAGTCCTTCAACATTGCCCAGTCTACAGACTCCAAACAGTCCTGGCGTTGTTCTTCTGCTCCCCCCCCCCCCCCCCCCCCCGATCAGCTCTGTACTGTCCTCACCTCTGTGGGTGCTTTCTTCAGTTGCTGCTGGAAGCTTCAGAAGCATCACTGCTGAATGGTAGGATTTTCCTAAGTGAGGGCGAGCGATAGAGCGATAGGCATCCTTGATGGTCGTGTAGCAGTGGTCAAGAGTGTTTGATCCTCTGGGTGCTGCAAGAGACATGTTGGTGGAAGTTAGGGAGTGATATCTTCATGTTGGCTTTGTTAAAGTCCCCGGCTACGGTGGTAAATGCCTTGGGGTAAACGTCTGGTGCTTGTTGACCACGGAGTGCAACTCCCCCAGTGCTAGATGGACAACAGCCTGGGGTGGGATGTAGACTGTGGTCTGGAAGATGTAGGTGAATTTCCTCGGTAGGTAGAAGGGAAGGCACTTCACCGCCAGTTGTTCGAGGTGTGGAGAACAGGATTTGGATAGGACTGCCACGTCTGAGTACCACAAAGAGTTGACCATGAGGCAGATGCCCCCTCCTCTCCCTTTCCCTGATGCCTGCGTACGGTCCATACGGTGGATGGAGAACCTTTCAGGCAGGGTCGGCCTTAAGCCGATAGGACCGATTGCTCCCAATTGGGCCCCGCGAGTAAGGGGGCTCCGCGCCAGAGTAATCTACTCTCGGCTCGGGTAGGTCTACCCCGGGTGGATGGGGGAGAGAGGGGTGGAGGGGGAAGTAAGGGGTAGACTGGGAGGGGGGTTTGAGGGGGAATGGAGAAGGGGAGAGGGGGAGGTTGGTCGTTCCATCACGGCAGCGCTCCTGCCCCTCCAGTCACCGTGCTTCAAACACACATCCCTGGCTCCACCTCTCTCTCTCCCCGGGGCGAAGCGGTGAACAATACACGGAGGGCCGGGCCGGGGGTTGGAGCAATGTATACAAACATCGGCCTCAGCTCACACCCAACCGCCCGGACCCCGGCATCCACTCCCACCCCCCGGCCCTTTCCCTCTCTTCTCTCTTTCCCTCTCTCCCTTCTCTCCTTCCCTCCCTCCTTCCTCTCTCTTTTCCCTTCTCTCATTCTCTCCATCCTTTCCCTCCTTCCCTCCCTCCTTTCCCTCCTTCCCTCCCTCCCTCCTTTCTCTACTTCCCTCCTGTCCTCTCCCTCCCTCCCTTCTCCCCTTCCCCCCTACACACACACACATAACGCACAGACAACTAACACACACACATCACGCACAGGCAACTAACACACACAACTAAGTTAGGATGGGATAGACGCCCAAAGGGTAGGATGGGGCTGAAGCCCAAAATCTACTGCCTGGAACTGGTTTTTCACCAATGGTTATTGGTTTTCCAGGATCTATTAAAATACTTGTTTTTTTCATTTCAGTCACTAAAACAAGTGGTATTGTAACTATGTACTTTTCAGAGGTGATCTACATATGTTGTATGTTACTTGTAGGCTTACATGTATGCAATTTTATATTAAAATGTAGCTTAGATCTGTTTGGTCCATTGAGTCGCATGCACTTTTTAAGCGCACATTTTGATTACTTTCCATTCTACCATAGAGATATAAAGTCTACAATAGACTTTAATTATATTTCTATGAATCTACAGACCTTGGCTAGGAACCTGGGGCTCACCAAAATTGTTCCCAATTGGGCCCCGCACCTCCTAAGGCTGGCCCTGCCTTCAGGCTGGACTGCTGAGCCTGAGGAGCTGGGCGTGAGCCATGTCTCTGTGAAACAGAACACAGAGCAGTCTCTCAGCTCCCTTTCATTAAGCAGCCTTGACCTTAAGTCTTCCACTTTGTTTTCTAGTGACTGTACGTTGGCCAGTAGGATGGTAGGGAGAGGGGGCCGAAGACTGCGCTTCAGTCTTACTTGTAGTCCTGCCCGACGACCATGTTTCTGTACTCCATGACGTCCTCCTCAATGTTTAAAGGTACAGTACTTGCGAGTCTCCGCAAGGTCGGGGATTCCCCTGAGTTTGGGGATTCCCTTACAGTCGGCACCTCCGGCTCCATTGCTGCTGGGAGATCCTGCCCGACGACGTTGATTCCAGACTCCATGAAGGCCTCCCCGGTGTTTACAGGTACAGTACTTACTGTACCTCCGCGCCTCCGTGAGGTCGGGGATTCCCCTCTGATCGGGTATTTCCTTACCGTTGCTATCTTCAGGAGTTCGCAGTAGCGCTAATGCATTTAAATGCGTTAGCAGCTCGCTACTTACATCGTTGATTTATGCAGATTCTTTGATACAGGTGAGCTCAGAAATACTATATTTGAAGATTTTCTGTTGTGCCGCTGGCAAAATGTCGCCGTTGGTAGGCGCCATCTTAGGTGACCTCATGACAACAAAGATACTTTATTGCACAACATAAAGTATGGGATTTAAGTTGCTATGTTATTAATGCACTGAAAATTAGGTCACAGGGCAAAAGGATTCCAATCAGAGCAGTTCATTTACTAAGTTCATTAGGGCGGCATGGTGGCGCAGCAATAGAGTTGCTTGCAGCACCAGAGAGCAGGGTTCGATCCCAATTACAGGTGCTGTCTGTACGGAGTTTGCATGTTCTCACTGTTACCGCATGGGTTTTCTCCAAGATCTTCGGTTTCCTCCCACACTCCAAAGACATACAAGTAAACTGGCTTGGTAAATGTAAGAAATGTCCCTTGTGCGTGTAGGATAGTGTTAACATGCAGGGATGGCAGGTCGGCGTGGACCCGGTGGGCCGAAAAGCCTGTTCCAGGGCTGTATCTGTAAAACTAAAACTAAGCCTAAATCTACACATTGCATATAACATAGTAATTGGACTGATTTTGAAAGGGGGGAGGGCCATAAAGGGAAAAGGAATTAATAAAGGGATGGTCTTTTCAATATAAATGTTTCTCTAACCTGAAAAGACTTTAACATGTGGCTTCCAGTTGAAACTCGAAGGAACGAGCAGGGGGTGGTGGTATCTGGTCCCATATCCTTGCAGAATGATCTGGGAACCAGTACATCCAGGCAGATATGTGGGGCTGAGTGTGCAGAAACTCGGACAAGGCCAGGGATGGGAGGAAAATATCTGGAAGGTGCTGGACAGGTAATCAAAAAAGAGCTATTATGGGTACCAGCAGGTCTATGGTTGGTCCACTTGCAACTGAGGTAATAAGGAGCTAAAAGGATACCGACAGACCTCTTGACAAAGTGTATACATAAGGTGACACAAAAGAGGGGGAATCTTTTTGAGGAGGAATTGATCCTAGCTTTGGCCTGTCCTCATTTAACACCCTGATTAGTTTCAGGCAAAGAGCCTTGTGCTCTCTCCCTGCTGCTCAAACAAATCACACAGCCATAATATTTGTCTGATCAACTCGATGAACTGATCAATAACAGTTATAGATTTATCGTTCATTCTACATGTCTTACATGATTACATCTCTGTTGTCTGATGAAGTCCCTCAGGATTTGGGATCTCAGGTGATTGTTGAGTCCAATGTTGGTACTGAAGGCTGGAGTAGGTGGGTAGTTTAAGGTAGTGAAGAGATGCGATCCTTCTGCTGTTTATTCATGGCTCCCCATTCTTGCCCACAAGGTTCACCATCTCATCCAAATGTTCTTCCTTCACTTTGAGTGGTCATTGGCCTGAGGTTCCTCAGGTGTCAGAGAGGATGTCGGATTTCTTCAAAGAAGCTTCGAGCACTCATATTGCTCTAGGAAAGATGTCATTCAGCTGGAAAGAATGATGAGAAGATGTACGAGGACGTTGCCAGGCCTCGAGGGCCTGAGCTACAAAGAGCAGGCTAGTACTTTATTCCTTGGAGCGCAGGAAGATGAGAGTGACCTTATAGAAGTGTATAGGATCATAAGGAGAATTGATAGGATTAATGCACAGAGTCTTTTACCCAGAGTAGTGAAATAAAGAACCAGAGGACATAGGTTTAAAGTGCGAGGGGAAATATTTAATAGGAAACTGAGAGACAAGTTTTTCACACAGAGGGTGGTGGGTGAGCTGCCAGAGGAGATAGTTGAAGTAGAAACTATAACAACATTTAAAAGACATTTGGACAGGTACATGCATATGAAAGGTTTAGAGTGATATGGATCAAATGCGAGCAGGTAGGACAAGTGTAGATAGAGCACTTTGGTCAGAATGGACAAGCTGGGCCGAAGGGCCTATTTCCCTGCTGTACGACTCTTTGCCTCTGACACGTTCTTGAATATTTTGCTCTATCAAACTGATCATTTCTTCCAATGACAGGGCTTAAAATAGAATGTCTGTTTCAGGAGTATGTGAACAACATGACCAGCCCAATGTAGCTGACTGAGAGTAACTAATGTCTGAATGCTGGGATGTTGGCTTGAGAGAGAATTATGACGTTAGAATGACGTTAGGTTGCTTCAGCAGTCAGTGAGTTTGGAGGATTTTGATGGTTGTGGTTTTCAGATCCTTGATCTGTTTGCTGCATGTTGTTGAGCTCTCAGAAGCACATGGAAGGGCTGGGGTCAGGGCTGCTTTTATAGACCAAGTGCTTTGTGCCAGGTCTGAGATCTTAATCTTAAAATAATCTTTTCCTCGATTGATCAAAGACTGCTCTGGTGAAATTCAACACAACTTTTAATGAACGATCATGTAGTCATACATAAAGTCACTGTTGTTTCTAACAAGCCAATAAAACACAAAAAAAACCCGCAGCCCTGTCCAAGGAATCTGTCAATGTTAAGATGTAATTTTGCAAAAACTCTGGTTTTGTTATGGGAAACCAAAGCCTCTGGCAAGTGCTGCTTAAAACGACATCATTGAGCCAGTGATGAAAAGGATCTCAAATCGAAGTGCAGAAAACAATGTTAAATATTGTAGAAAAAAACTACAGGCCTAAATTCCACCAATCTGCAAGGAAGTTATGGGACAATTGGCAAGTATTTTTGGAGGACACAAGGAATCGTTCATGCTGGTTTACAAAAAAAATAGACAAATAGTACTGGAATAACAGCCGGTCAGGCAGCATCACGGGATAACATAGATAGGTAATATTTTGGGTCTGAACCCTTCTTCAGACTGATTGAGTTGGGAAAATGGGGGAGAAAGCGAGAAGAGAGGAGGGGCAGGACAAAAGCTGGCGAGTGATAGGTATATACAGATGATGGGGGGGGGGGTTGGGGGTTGATAGGCAGATGGTTGGACAAAGTACAATGCTTTGATGCCCAGGGAAATTCTGTGGGATTCTGTAAGCACAACAAATAGAAAATGTGTTCCTACACCATTGACCCCAGCATCTGAGGTAGTGCTGATTAGACATCTATCAAAAAATGTACCAATGCTCGATGCAATTAACCTGATTTTTAGGAAAGTGAATCCATGTTTGTTTTAAATGGACAGGAAGTACTGGCATGTGAGCTATTGGAGAAAACAGGATATCTTCATATTTTAGAATAGGTGAAATTAAATTAAACAGCTTAAAAAGGCCAATGATATATCTATCAAAATCCATTAATATTAGAATATATTAGTAGTGCTGAATGTAATGCCATTCTGGAATACAAGCTAAATTACCCAATATAATGATTACAGGGTGTGGGTGTGCTTGCAATGTGCTTCAGAACTATATCAATTTTCCTTTTGCAAATTATACAAATGATTACAGTATCTACACTGAGGAAAGAAGGGTTAATAAGAAGTTTTCAAGCACTCTTTACCAATTTCTGCTCTGCTAGTACCCTGATTCTGATATTCATGGCACTTCTGTACATGCAAATGATGTAGAAAAAATACAAAATGTGTAGGAAGGAACTGCAGATGCTGATTTACATTGAAGATAGACACAAAATGCTGGAGTAACTCGGGGGGTCAGGCAGCATCTCTGTAAGAAAGGAATACGTAATGTTTTGGGTTGAAACCCTTCTTCAGACTGAGGGTCGGGGGAATGGGAAACTAGAGGTGATGAAAGGTTCTGAACAAAACAGAGCAGCACCGATGACCAAGGAAAGGTGGAGCCCATAATGGTCCATTGTTGACTGTGGAAGAGGTGATCGAAAGGGATACAGTATGTGGATAAGAACAGGGGAACTAGCAGGACAACTAGGCTGGGGTAGGGGCAATATGAATTTGATTTCTCTAATTTCAAGTAACCTCTGCATTCCCTCTCTCTCTCTGTCCCTTCCCCACCTTTCCTTGATCATCGGTGCCGGCTATGATTTGTTCTGAACCTTTTCATACCTCTAATTTCCCTCTACCCTGACTCTCAGTCTGAAGAAGAGTCCAGAAAGCATATTGTCGGGTTGCATTACAGCTTGGTTTGGGAACAACTCTGCCCAAGACCCCAGGAAATCACAGAGTTGTAGATGTAGCCCAGTCCATCATGTGGGCCAGACTCCATAAACACCTTCGACTCATCAGGAGAGCAGCCAACATAATCAAGGACATTTCCCACCCTGGTTATTCCATCTTCTCCCCGCTCCTGTTGGGCCAAAGATGCAGACCCTTGAAAGCTCGAACCACCAGACTAAGGAACAGTTACTTTCCCTCTGTTATCAGACTGCTGAACGATTCTCCACAAGCTAGGTTACGGTCCAGATTCTGCAGCCTACCTCATTGCAGACATTAGATCTTTTCTCTGGGACTAGTAGGTTACAATGCTGAGAACTATATTCTGCACTCTGTATCTTTCCCTTCACACTACCTATTGTACTGGAGTTTGGTTTGATTGTAGTCATGCAAAATGATATCTGATTTGATTGGATTGCATGTAAACAAAAGCTTTTCATTGTACTTTGGTACATGGGACAATAATAAATCTAAACCTATTCAGTGGAAGTAAGAAACTTGCAGTTTTATATAACCACTTTCATATAATCCAAAGTATTTTACAGCAAATAAAATATAGTACAGTTGCACTGCACAAAATAGAGCAGCCAAATTGCATAGAGCAAGTTCCCATAGATATCAGAAGTAATAATGAACATATAATCTGATCTATTGATGGAAAAGATATTGACAAGGCAAAAATGTGTCACATAATCGTTTCCATCCCAACATGAGAGGAAAAAGGATCTCAGCTTATGATCTTATCAGCAAGACAGCATTGCCTTGTATAGTGTAGTGGAGTGCTGGATGTTTGTACTTTGAAGTGGAGATGAATCCATAGTTTTTAAACAGAGTGAGAGCACTACCACATATTCTGCTTTAGTCAAGACTGATTAATCAGCCCTGCGCAGTAGGAATCAGCCTAATTAATTACTTACAAGAGACAAAAGTTGGTGAATTTTATTTCCTTTAGCAATGTTTCCTTTGGAAGTAACAAATCAAAGTATTGGGCCCACTGTACAATTTCCATGACCAAATCTAACTGCCTTAGTCTCATTGAATTAAATTGTTTCAATTCAGCCTTAATTGATTTTAATTACTCAACACGCTATGATTATGATGTAATTTTATTTGTTTCCCATACACAAATTCGACAGAAATACACACAGACTAATCACATTTGGATTACCTAATCCATTTTTGAGGAAAATTAAATTTCAGAAATCAGCTGGGTAGAATATTGAAATGGTATGCATAATTGTAATGCTAATAGAAATACAATCATCAAATACAGATCTAAAATAGAGATTCTTGATTAGTATGGGTGTCAGAGGCTATGGGAGAGGCAGGAGAATGGAGTTAGGAGGGAGAGATGATTCAATGGCAAGTAGACATGATGAGCCGAATGGCCTAATTCTGCTCCCATCACTTATGATCTTATAATTTTATGAACTTTGCAGGTAACAGTAATAACAAACTATAAGGACCTTATAGAAACATATAAAATTCTTAAAGGATTGGACAGGCTAGAACAGTAAAAATGTTCCCGATGTTGGAGGAGTCCAGAACCAGGGGTCACAGTTTAAGAATAAGGGGTAGGCCATTTAGGACTGAGATGAGGAGAAAAAAAATCAGCCAGAGAGTTGTGAATCCGTGAAATTCTCTGCCACAGAAGGCAGTGGAGGCCAATTCACTGGATGTTTTCAAGAGTTATGCCCCTGTCCCACTTAGGAAACCTAAGCAGAAACCTCTGGAGACTTTGCGCCCAACCCAAGGTTTCCGTGCGGTTCTGGGAGGTCTTTGTCAGGACCCTTCTTCAAACATTTCGGTCAGGATCCTGCATTATCCTCAACTTGAAAGATCAACATCTACAGATGCTGCTTGAATCATTGAGTTTTTCCAGTGGTTAGTTGTGAATTCAGCCAGATTCAGCTGAATTTAGTGGTTTCTCATCTGTATCATCTGTAGAGTAAACATAATTTTTTTTTAAGAATAGAACAATTTGGACAAATGATTAGACAGAACCTTCTCAGAGATGGAACAGAACATTAAAAAAAAAATGACATCATACCCTAATAATAAAACAGGAATAGAAATGTCTCTTTCCATGGATGCTACTTGACCTGGACAGATTTCCACCATATTCTGATTTATTTCAACTTTGCCAAAGAGGGGTTATTTTGCTTTTGGGTTATCCTTCAAGGACAAAACATTTGATTAGCTCAAGTAAAAGCTATCTGTAATGTTTTCCAACCAAGAAGTGTTTCTCCAATTTGTAAATCTACACCTACCAAACAAGTATCCAATGAAATTGTTGGAAACATAGAAACACAGAAAAATAGGTGTAGTAGGCCATTCAGCCCTTCGAGCCAGCACCGTCATTCAATATAATCATGTCTGATCATCTAAAATCAGTACCCCGTTCCTACATTTTCCTCATATCCCTTGCTTCCTTCAGCCCTAAGAGCTAAATCTAATGCCCCTGTCCCACTTAGGAAACCTGAACGGAAACCTCTGGAGACTTTGCTCCCCACCCAAGGTTTCCCCACCCATTGGATACTTGTTTGGTAGGTGTAGATTTTCAAATTGGAGAAACACTTCTTGGTTGGAAAACATTACAGATAGCTTTTACTTGAGCTAATCAAATTTTTTGGTCTTGAAGGATAACCCAAAAGCAAAATACCCTTCTATGGCAAAGTTGAAATAAATCTGAATATGGTGGAAATCTGTCCAGGTCAAGTAGCATCCATGGAAAGAGACATTTCTATTCCTGTTTTATTATTAGGGTATGATGTTATTATTTTTTTTTAATGTTCTGTTCCATCTCTGAGAAGGTTCTGTCTAATCATTTGTCCAAATTGTTCTATTCTTAAAAAGAATTATGTTTACTCTACAGATGATACAGATGAGAAACCACTAAATTCAGCTGAATCTGGCTGAATTCACAACTAACCACTGGAAAAAACTAAATGATTCAAGCAGCATCTGTAGATGTTGATCTTTCAAGTTGAGGATAATGCAGGGTCCTGACCAAAATGTTTGAAGAAAGGTCCTGACCTGAAACATTACCTCCACAGATTCCCTCCACAAATTATAGCAATTATTGCTATACACAAACCTAGCAATTATAGACCGGTTGGTTTGACTTCAGTGGTGGGCAAATTAATGGGAAAGATACTTAGAGATAATATATATAAGCATCTGGATAAACAGGGTCTAATTAGGAACAGTCAACATGGATTTATGTCTGGAAGGTCATATTTGACTAATCTTCTTGAATTTTTTGAAGAGGTTACTAGGGAAATTGACGAGGGTAAAGCAGTGGATGTTGTCTATATGGACTTTAGTAAGGCCTTTGACAAGGTTCCTCATGGAAGGTTGGTTAAGAGGGTTCAATTGTTGGGTATAAATGCAGGAATAGCAAGATGGATTCAACAGTGGCTGAATGGGAGAAGCCAGAGGGTAATGGTGGATGGCTGCTTGTCGGGTTGGAGGCAGGTGACTAGTGGGGTGCCTCAGGGATCTGTGTTGGGTCCTTTGTTGTTTGTCATGTACATAAATGATCTGGATGAAGGGGTGGTAAATTGGATTAGTAAGTATGCAGATGATACCAAGATAGGGGGTATTGTGGATAAGTATTGATAGTGTGGATAAGGGGTATTTGGTATAATGACGAGTATTTGCAAAGTCTACAGAGTGATTTAGGCCAGTTGGAAAAATGGGCTGAAAGATGGCAGATGGAGTTTAATGCTGATGCTGATGGAGTTTAATGCTGATAAATGTGAGGTGCTACACCTTGGCAGGACAAATCAAAATAGGACGTACATGGTGAATGGTAGGGAATTGAAGAATACAGTTGAACAGAGGGATCTGGGAATAACCGTGCATAGTTCCTTAAAGGTGGAATCTCATATAGATAGGGTGGTAAAGAAAGCTTTTGGTATGCTAGCCTTTATAAATCAGAGCATTGAGTATAGAAGCTGGGATGTAATGTTAAAATTGTACAAGGTATTGGTGAGACCAAATCTGGAGTATGGTGTACAATTTTGGTCGCCCAATTATAGGAAGGATGTTAACAAAATAGAGAGGGTACAGAGGAGATTTACTAGAATATTGCCTGGGTTTCAACAGCTAAGTTACAGAGATAGGTTGAATGTTAGGTCTTTATTCTCTGGAGTGCAGAAGGTTAAGGGGGGACTTGATAGAGGTCTGTAAAATGATGAGAGGGATAGACAGAGTTGATGTGGACAAGCTTTTCCCTTTGAGAATAGGGAATATTCAAACAAGGGGACATGACTTTAGAATTAAGGGACAGAAGTTTATGGGTAACATGAGGGGGAACCTCTTTACTCAGAGAGTGGTAGCGGTGTGGAATGAGCTTCTAGTGGAAGTGGTGGCAGCAGGTTCGTTGGTATCATTTAAAAATAAATTGGATAGGCATATGGATGAGAAGGGTCTGGAGGGTTATGGTATGAGTGCAGGCAGGTGGGACTAAGGGAGAAAAGTTGTTCGGCACGGACTTGAAGGGCCGAGATGGCCTGTTTCCGTGCTGTGATTGTTATATGGTTATATGGTTAAATGCTGCCTGCCCACTAAGTTCCTCCAGCATTTTGTAATTTGCGTTTCTTCTGACAATTTGCTTTTGATCTTTCTCTAAATCGTCTTCCTGCTTTGCCTTCCCGTCTATTCGATTCCACTCACTTTCTTTGCCTTTCTTTCCCTTCCCTTTGCATCGCTTTCCAAACCTTCCCATCCCAAACTTCCCATCCTTTTAAAGAGGAAAGTACAGTGGCACAATGTCGCAGCGGTAGAGTTGCTGCCTTACTGGATCTGACTATGGGTGCTATCTGTACAGAGTTTGTACATTTTCCCTGTGATCGTGTGGGTTTTCTCTGGGTGCGTCGGTTTCCTCCCACACTCCAAGAGACGTACAGATTTGTAGGTTAAATGGCTTTGATAAAAATTGTAAATTGCCCCTTGTACATTGGATGGTGTTAATGTACTCTAACCTACCTGATCTCCCAGATGCTAAACACTTTAATTCACCTTCCCATTCCTACACAGACCTTGCTGCCCTAGGTCTCCTCCATTGTCAGAGTGAGGCTAAATGCAAATTGGAGAAACAGCATCTCATGTTTTGCTTGGACGGCTTACAGCCCAGTAGTATGAATATTGATTTATCTAACTTCAGGTAGCCCCAGCATTCTCTCTCTCTATCTATCCCTCCCCCACCCGTCGCACTAGCTTCTCGTTTTCACCCTACAAACAGCTAACGATGGCCTGTTTCCTTTATCCATTACTTTTTTGCACATCTTTCATTCACTGTTTGTTTATCTCTCCACATCATCGTCTATATATCTTGTTTCCCTTATCCCTAACCAGTCTGAAGAAGTGTACTCGTTGGTTGGCATGAACTCAGTGGGCCGAAGGGACTATTTCCATGCTCTATGTCCAAAACAAATAAGTATTGCTGGTGCACAGCTATAGCAATGCAGTTCAATTTTGACCTTGTGTGCTGACTGTGTGGAGGCTGTGTGTTTTCCCTGACACCATGTGGGCTTCACTTGGATGCCTGGTTATCAACCACAAAAGAATATTTTTAACCACTATAGATTGTTCCTAGTATAAGGAGAATTGGGTGGAGGGAGGTAATGACATGTAAGAGAGAATAAGTTACAGGAAAAAAAATTGTAAGGGAAAAATTACAATGAGAGCTGCAAATAGCAGCTGGGTCGAAAGTCCTCCTTTGTATCAAGTTATCAGGTATGAAATAATATGAAAGTCTTTAAAGTTCAACTCCTTGGAGCGTCACAGTGGTGCAGTGGTAGAGCTGCAGCCTTTTAGGACCAGAGACCCAGTTTTGATACTGACAATGGGTGCAGTCTGTATGGAGATTGTACCTTCTCCCTGTGACTGTGTGGGTTTTCTCCGGGTGCTCCGGTTTCTTCCCACACTCCAAAGCCAAACAGGTTTGTAGGTTAATTGGCTTTTGTAAATTGTCCCCAGTGAGTAGCATAGTGCGAGTGTACTGGGTGATCGCTGGACAGTGCAAACTCAGTCCAAAGGGCCTGTTTCCACACTGTATCTCCAAAGTCTAAAAGTATAAACTCTAAAGTCCTCTTAATCTTTAAATTACTGTTCTTTGCCTTAGTTTTGGTTTAGGGCTGATTGGAATACCTTATGAAGAATTTAGACCTTAAAGACGCTATATAAATGCAAGTTACCATCATCATTCATAAATCTTTGGAGCTAAACATGTCCAGGGAACACTGATGCTCGAGGGGCTAGAAGTGCAGTTATTGCTGGCCCTGAACAAATCTGATTTATCATTCACTGCGCGGACCAGTCTGAAACATTAAATTAATGACATAGGCTAAGACTGCAGTGCCACATATCATAATTAGTGTCAGTCATTATCACCAGGAGGGCCGCAATGACAAAGAGGCATTTACTAAATCAGAATGGAAGATCAGTGCAAAACAGAATATATAAAAGCATAGAATCAGTGTTTATTTCTTGTTTTTTTTTCTCTCAGGGAAAAAACGGATGATAGAAAGTCTACATATGCAGTGCTATGCCAGCACTTTTACAATAATCACCAATAAATGCCAATCTGATGTTCAGGAAATAAGCAATAAGTTTTAATCAAAACTGCCAGAAAATCTAACAGAGTTTGGCAATCTAGCCTAAGAAATTAAACTGATCTTCAGAAGACAATGCTTAAAAACTGTGTTAAAAGGAGATTGGAAGGAATTCACCATTACCAAAGCTTCCTTGAATATTTAAGCCTGTGGAATTTATCCTAATTTACTTGCTAATGGTCCTAAATATAATAACGTTTTTGTTGTCTGTAAAGACATCAAACTTTGAGAGAAAGCAGCAACTACCAATATTACTAATGATCAAGACAGACATAAATGCTGGAGTAACTCAACGGGAGAGGCAGCATCTCTGGAAAGAAGGAATGAGTGACGTTTCGGGTCGAGACCCTTCTTTAAATGTCTGAAGAAAGGTCTCGACCCAAAAAATTACCCATTCCGTCGTTCCAGAAATGCTGCCTGTCCTGCTGAGTCACTCCAGCATTTTGTGTGTATCTTCAGGTTAAACCAGCATCTGCAGTTCCTTCCTACACATTACTGATGGTCAACGTTATTTTGAAACATTGGGTTTAAGATTCTACCTCACATGGAAATGTGAGCTAAAGTGGTGATGCACCTGAGTTCTGAGAGGTAATGGGTAATGATTTTCATACAAGCACAATGAGCAAGCTTCCATAATATTCATGGGTTTAAAGAAAAAAAGCGCTGTACATACCTCTACTTGCTTAGAAGATTTATGAAGTTCAGCATGTCCCCAACCACTCTCACCAACCTCTACTGATGCATCGTTGAAAATATTTTATCGGCGTGCACCACAGCTTGGTTTGGGAAAAGATCCATCCAAGACCGCAAGAAGTTGCAGAGAATTGTGCATGCAACCATGAGCATCACACAAACCAACCTCCCTTCCATTGACTCCCTGTACATTTCACACTGTCTCAGCAAGGCCACCAGCATAATCAAGGACGAGTTGCACCCCGGACACTCCCTCTTCTCTCTTTTCTCATCAGGCAAAAGGTATAGAAGTGTGAAAATGCATACCTCCAGATTCAGACAGTTTCTTCTCAGCTGTTTTCAGTCAAGTGAACCATCCTACCAACAACTAGAGAGTGGTCCTGAGCTACTATCTACTTATTGAAGACCCATGGACTATCTTTAATTGGCCTTAACTGGACTTTATCTTGCACAAAACATTATACCCTTTACCCCGTATCTGTACACTGTGGACAGCTCGATTGTAATCACACAAAGTTTTACTCGGTACCCCGCAGCCCAGCCCATGCTCTCCCTCCCCCTAGTGGCAACATAGACAGGGTCCCCCTTGTCCTTACCTTCCACCACATCAGCCGTTGTATACAATACATATTCCTCCAAAATTTCCACCACCTCCACCAGGATCCCACCACTAGTCACATTTTTCCATCTCCACCCCTTTCCGCCTTCTGCAGAGATTGTTTCCTCCGCAACTCGCTGGTTAACTTATTCTTTACCACCCAAACCACCCCTCCCCAGGTTCCTTCCCCTGCAACCACTGAAGATGCAACACCCGTCGCTATACCTTCTCCCTCAACTCTGTCCATGGAACCTGACAATCCTTTCATGTTAGGCAGAGGTTGGAGGAGGTGCAAATACACCTCCTCCAACCTCATCTACTGTATCCGTTGTGGACTCTTATACATTGGCAAGACCAAATGCAAACTGGGCGATCGTTTCGTGGAACCAACCTGATCTCCCGGTCGCTGGACACTTTAATTCCCCTTCTCATTCATACACAGACCTTTCTGTCCTCGGTCTCCTCCATTGTCAGTGTGAGGCTAAACACAAATTAGATGAACAACATCTCATATTTTGCTTGGGCAGCTAACAGCACAGTGGTATAAATATTAATTTTTAACATTCAGGTAGCCCCGCATTCCCTCTCTCTCTATCCCTCCCCCACCCAAGTCACACTAGCTTCTCATTTTCACCCTACAAACAGCTTACCATGGCCTGTTTCCTTTATCATCATTCCATTTTTGCATATTTTTCATTAATTGTTCTTTATCTCTCCACATCACCATCTATATCTCTAATTTCCCTTATCACTAACTATTCTGAAGAAGTGTCACGACCCGAAATGTCACCCATTCCTTCTCTCCAGAGATGCTGCCTGTCCCTGCTGAGCTATTCCAGTTTTTAGTGTCTATTTTTGGTTTAAACCAGCATCTGCAGTTCACTCTTTCACATAGTTTTCCGCTGACTGATTAGCATGCTATAAAAAGGTTTTCAAATACCTTAGTACCCGTGACAATAAACTAAACTATACTAAACTAAATTTAATACCGTAATTTCAGCAGTTGTGTGGTTTATGAATTCCTTGGTATTCATTTATTGAGGCTGGAGCTCTTCACGCAACAGTTCTAAACTGTAACCATTGCTGTAAACATTGGGCACCCTGCTATGAAGAGCAGTTATGGGCCTGCTCACTTGGGCAATTTTCCAGGCAACTGCCAGCAACTGTCATAGTCGTAGCCAGTCACCAAAAAACCGGCGACTGGACCCCCTTACGACAATGTCTACAACAATGTTTACAACAACCTTCCACCTGGTCGACGTCAAGCTATGGCAAGCTACCGACAACTGGCAACCATTAGGACGTCAACCTACGACCAGACCTATGACAACCTACGTCCACACCCGACAAGCTACGACAAGGTTCGACAATTCAGTTGCCGGTACCTGTCGCCGGTTGACGTAGGTGTTGCCAATGGAATTCACCGAATTCAGCACCGGCGACAACCTACGTCATCCTGGCGACAACCTATGTCATACTGGCGACAAGCCCACAGTCGCCGAAAAGTTTGGAACATTTCAAAATCCAGCGGCGACCAGAAAACCTCTATGATTCTTAGGGTGACTGAGGAGACTACTCACAACCATACACCCTGGTGACCATGTGACGACAGCCTAGACACCTATAGTCGCCTAAAAAATCGCCTAAGTGGGACAGGGGCTTGAGAGGTACTTCAGACCAGACACACAAGGAATGGAGTGTTTAAGAAGGAACTGCAGATGCTGGAGAATCGAGGGTTACACAAAAAGCTGGAGAAACTCAGGTGCAGCAGCATCTAAGGAGCGAAGGAGATAAGCGACGTTTCGGGAAGAAGGGTCTCGACCCAAAACGTCGCCTATCTCCTTCGCTCCTTAGATGCTGCTGCAACCGCTGAGTTTCTCCAGCTTTTTGTGTAACACACAAGGAATGGAGGTGGGCACTAACAAAGAAGATTGGTCTGTGTCTAGCCAAACAAAGGTAGGAAGTCTTATCTGCAGAATGCTTAGAAATCTGGTGCATTTGTGTTTCAGATTTGAATCTATTATTGTTTTCTGACAACAATTTTCCAACCACAGTGTTGGTAAGGCCTATCTCTTTAAAATCACCCCAAATAGCTTCTCTGCTGGGACATGGGTTGCTGGTTGAAGCGTTTGCACATTAACATTCCAATGTTGTTAGACATATTTGTTGTTAGAATAGGACATTATTTCACAATCAGTTTTATACCATCATCTAATCTTGTGGTGCATAAAAAGAAACACATTTCTAGGCTTTTTTGTTGTCCATTTACGGCACTTGCATTTGTCAACAATCAAAGTGAAATTTAATCGGAGCTGCTTTTTTAATATAGCTCAGAAGTTTCTTCTTAAAATCGGCATTACATTAATGCCAGGTTTTTTCATTGTTTTTCTTCTTAAACATCACAAAAAATGTGGAAGCATATGATGACAAAGCAAGCATTTGATGGGGGATGGGCGAGCACCGGAGGTAAGCTCTTCTGCTGCCTGGTAATACTCTGTAATAAAAAATTACAATTTCCAAAGAGTGCATCATTCCTTAGGGACCCGCCATCACGACTGCTCAAAAATAGCTGTCATTCAAGTGTGCAGAGTTGAGCACTATGATTAATTTTAGCATTTGTTCAAGAAATAGAAAATTGTTCAGTAAATTAGATGTTCATTAACTAAAAATAACAATAAAAATACATAAGATGCATTTATCAATTTAACCTTTCATAATTAAATTGTTTTCCTTAGTCTTATTAAACACAATTTTACTATCCCTCAACTGACTTGATGTATTGTTGAAGCACTTATATGCTTTTTAATCCAATACATATTCATGTTGTCAGGAATTTAGCAATTTAATTGTTTCAGTTACTCTGACAATATCACAGAATGGCAAGGTTAGTTTCGATTGTGCTTGTGGTACTTTTTTCTATGAGTGACAAATTAAAGGAGATTGCAATTACTAACGGTGTTTCCAACTAATCTTTATGGTGTCCAATGTAGTCAAAGCGGCATGCACACAGAGTCTGTAGGAAGAACTGCAGATTCTGGTTTAAACCAGAGATAGACGCAAAATGTTGGAGTACTCAGCGGTTCAGAGAGCATCCCTGGAAAAAAGGACTAGGTGACCTTCCAAAGTACAGACTTCAGGTTACCTGACCCGCCAGAGGGGAGAGAACACTTGACCACTGTTACACGTCAATCAAGAATGCATATCGCTCTGTTCCCCGGGTGGGTCAGGGTCTCTTTGATCATTGTGTAATTCACCTTATTCCGACCTACAGGCAGTAACTAAAATCTGCTAAGACTGTGGTCAGAACAACGAAAAGGTGAACAAGCGATGGCATTGAAAACCTACAATTTGCTTTGATTGCACGGATTGGAATGTGTTCAGGGAAGCAACCACAAGCCTCGATGAATATACAGACACTGTATCATCATATGTGAGCTTTTGTGAGGACAATTGCATTTCAACTTGGACCCGGACCTGGTTGAACAGTGACAATTCCTGGTTTACAGCAGAATTCAGACAGCTCCTACAGTCAAATGAGGAAGCCTACAGGACCGGGGATGCAGACCTCTACAGGCAGGCAATTACAAGCTGAGAAGAGGAAACAGAGCTGCCAAGAAAAGGTACTCTGAGAAGTTGAGGAGCAACTTCTCAGCTAGTGACTCTTCTTGGGCTTGCAAGAAATCACTAGCTACAAGAGGAAAGCCCCGTGCTCTTTGGACAATCGTCAGCTGACCAACAATAGACAATAGACAATAGAGAATAGGTGCAGGAGTAGGCCATTTCAGAACAAGGGGTCACAGGGTTCCAGAACAAGGGGTCACAGTCTAAGGATAAGGGGGAATTCCTTTAGGACCGAAATGAGGAAAACATTCTTTACACAGAGAGTGGTGAGTCTCTGGAATTCTCTGCCACAGAAGGTAGTTGAGGCCAGTTCATTGGCTATATTTAAGAGGGCGTTAGATGTGGCACTTGTGGCTAAAGGGATCAGGGGGTATGGAGAGAAGGCAGGTACGGGATACTGAGTTATATATTTAAAAATAAATTGGATAGGCATATGGATGAGAAGGGTATGGAGGGTTATGATATGAGTGCAGGCAGGTTGGACTAAGGGATAAAAGTTGTTCGGCACGGACTTGAAGGGCCGAGATGGCCTGTTTCCGTGCTGTAATTGTTATATGGTTATATGGTTATATAGTTGGATGATCAGCCATGATCACATTGAATGGCGGTGCAGGCTCGAAGGGCCGAATGGCCTACTCCTGCACCTATTTTCTATGTTTCTATGTTTCTATTTGGCCCTTCGAGCCAGCACCGCCATTTAATGTGATCATGGCTGATCATCCTCAATCAATACCCCGTTCCTGCCTTCTCCCCATATCCCCTGACTCCGCTATTTTTAAGAGCCCTATCTAGCTCTCTCTTGAAAGCATCCAGAGAACCTGCCTCCACCGCCTTCTGAGGCAGAGAATTCCACAGACTCTGTGAGAAAAAGTGTTTCATCGTCTCCATTCTAAATGGCTTACTCCTTATTCTTAAACTGTGGCCCCTGGTTATGGACTCCCCCAACATCGGGAACATGTTTCCTGCCTCTAGCGTGTCCAAACCCTTAACATTCTTATATGTTTCAATGAGATACCCACTCATCCTTCTAAACTCTAGAGTGTACAAGCCCAGCTGCTCCATTCTCTCAGCACATGACAGTCCCACCATCCCGGGAATTAACCTTGTAAACCTACCCTGCACTCCCTCAATAGCAAGAATGTCCATCCTCAAATTAGGGGACCAAAACTGCACATAATACTCCAGGTGTAGTCTCATTAGGGCTCTGTACAACTGCAGAAGGACCTCTTTGCTCTTATATTTGACTCCTCATGTTATAAAGGCCAACACGCCATTCGCTATCTTCACTGCCTGCTGTACCTGCATGCTTACTTTCATAGACTGATAAACAAGGGCCCCCAGATCCCGTTGTACTTCCCCTTTTCCCAACTTGACACCATTTAGATAGTGAACTTAACGACCTGAATGAGTTCTACTGCTGGTTTGTCAAGCAGAAATGTGACACTGGTACCCCCTATCCCCCCTCCCCAACCAACACAGTCAGACCCCAGTCTGCAAAGACTGGACTCATCTACACCCACTCCTCCCCAATCACCACTTCACACCTACTTAAAACAAGACCCAGTCTGAAAAGACTGGACCCTTTCACAGCCCAACCACCATTTCACACCCACTCACAGCCTGACCTCAGTCTGCAAAGAGAAAACCCTTCTACACCCACTCTTCCCCAATCATCACTTCACACCTACTCAAAGCAAGACTCCAGTCTGAAAAGACTGGTCCCTTCCCACCCACCCCTCTCTGATCACCACTTAACACCCAATTACAGCCTGACTGGAAAAGACTGCGGGCTCATCCACTGCCCACCCCCTCCATGCTGCACAACATCACTTCTCCATCATCAACAATATAAATAGAGGAGGTGGAGAGGCTGTTCAGAAGACAGATACGCCGGAAATCTCCAGGACTGGGCAATGTTTCCCCCTCTACTCTCAAGCTCTGTGCCGAACAACTGGCACCAGTCTACACAGACATTTTCAACCAGTCACTGCAAACCTGTACTGTTACTGCCTGCCTATTGTCCCTGTACCCAAAAAGGTAAGGATTACTGGACTTAATGACAACAGGCCTGTCGCACTGACCTCTGTAGTCATGAAGACCCTTGAAAGGCTTGTGCTGGCCAAGCTAAAATATATCACATACCCCCTGCTGGACACTCTGCAGTTTATATATCAGGCCAATAGATCTGCGGATGATGCAGTAAACCTGAGCCTGCACTGCATCCTCCAGCACCTGGACGGCCAGGGGCCCTATGCAAGGATCCTGTTTGTTGATTTTAGTTCTGCATTCAACAACATTGTGCCAGAGCTACTACACTCCAAACTTCCCAAGTTGACTGTGCCTGAACCTCTCTGTTGGTGGATCACCAGCTTTGTGATAGACAGGAAGCAGCATGTGAGGTTGGGAAAGCATATCTCAGACCGACAGATGCTCAGCATAGGAGCACCGCAAGGCTGCGTACTCTCTCCTCTCCTCTACTCTCTCAACACCAATGACTGCACCTCCACTGACTCCTCTGTCAAGCTTCTCAAGTTTGCGGATGACACAACCCTGATTTATCTGATCCAGAATGGGGAGAAATCAGCCTACAGACAGGAAGTGACACAGCTGGCGTCCTGGTGCCATCACAACAACCAGGAGCTCAATGCTCTTAAGACAGTGGAATTGATTGTAGACTTTTGGAGAGCTCCCCCTCCCCTCACGCCACTCACCACCATCAACACCACAGTCACATCTGTGAAGTCCTTTAAGTTCATGAGAACCATCATCCCCAAGGACCTTAAATGGGGGACTACCATCCAGTCCACAGTCAAAAAAGCAGAACAGAGGATGCACTTCCTGCAGCAGCTGAGGAAGCACAATCTGCCACAGGCAATGATGGTCCAATTCTATACGGCCATCGTAGAGTCTGTCCTCACCTTCTCCATTATGGTCTGGTTTGGCTCAGCCACCAAGCACGACATCCGGAGACTGCAGCGAATCGTCCGATCAGCTGAGAAAGTTATTTGCTGCAACCTTCCCTCCATTGACGAACTGTACACTGCAAGGGCCAGAAAATGAGTGGGTAAGATCATCTCTGACCCCTCACACCCTGGCCACAAACTCTTTGAATCAATTCTCTCTGGAAGGCGACTCCAATCTGTCAAAACTGCCACAGCCAGTCATAAATACAACGTTTTTCCACGAGTAGTAGCTCTACTCAATAACCACAAATCTGCGGCCTCCTTTTTCTCTGGCATTTTATTTAATTCACATGTTTAATCAATTTTGTTTTATTATTAATTTGTAATGTTTTATGTGTCATTCCTAACTGTCACTGTATGTTATGTTGTCACTTGCGGGTGGAACACCAAGGCAAATTCCTTGTATGTGAATACTTGGCCAATAAACTTATTCATAAAAACTTCTCAATCCGATACATCACCTATTCTTTTTCTTCAGAGATCCTGGCTGATCCACTAAGTTACTCCAGCTTTCTGTGTCTATAAACGCAATATGAATGTAGCCATTAGTATTTACATTTTATTTACTGGAGATCCAGACTTTTGTTCAGAATGGAAGGATGATAGCAAAATCATTAGAGAAAGCCAAGCAATATTGCACTCAGGGCAGGAGGGTTGATTTTACAAGTTTTTGCACTCATGATGAAAAGGTCAGAAGCTTTTTCCAGGTTGGCACATGAAAACCATCTTTGGGTATTTGCAACTTACAAGAATTATAAAAATAGTAAGTTAAATGTCTATTCCTGGTTCATTCTTCATTGGTAAAATTAAGTTTAGCGAAGACATTCTTTACATTTCAGAGTGCAAACACTTTTTGCTATTCTTAGAAAACATGCAAATGAACGCTTTGTGTAGGAAGGAGCTGCAGCTGCTGGTTTATATCGAAGATAGACACAAACGAGTAATTTAGTGGTCAGGCAGCATCTCTGGAGAAAAGGAATAGGTGACATTTCAGGTCAGGACCTTCTTCAGACGGAAAGTAGAGGTGGTGCGAATAATGTGAAGGTGAGAAAAAGCAGAACAAATCAGGACAAGTTATAAATGACCTCAGGAAGGGTAGAGCCCATAGTGGCCCATTGTTGGCTGGGGTGGGTGTGATAACAAGAGGGATTCAACAATACGAACAGTGGAACTGGTAGGACGATTAGTGTGGGAGGGGAGGGGGAGGGAGGGGAGGGGAGGGAATGCAGGAGTTACTTTGAATTGGAGACTCCAGCATTCATATTTTTTCTCGAGAAATGCTGCCTGACCCGCAGAGTTACTCCAGTGTTTTGTGTCTATCAAATGAACCCTTTGTTTGGCTTTGTGTCTTCCTGCAGAAATTATCTGCTGGTAAAGGGGCTGAACTCTTGGATTGATGACTATCTTCTGATGTTTCTGGTTCTAAATACTGAAAAGTGAATCTGAAATTGGGAAAAGTAGGGATCCTTTTGCAATATCTCACTTCCAATCGTTAATCAAAATGTCAACCAGCTGTGGCCCATGATTTTCTAAACATTCATTTCAATTGTCAAATAAAACGCTAGAGACCGAGCAAATCAGTGATTCCCCAGAGCTCCTTTCTTGCACTGTAAACAGTCGTGCACATGGTTTTACATTAGAAGCAGCACAATGGCAGAGCTATTAGTATGAGGGGGGAGTTGATGATATCGGGGATATTGGTTACTGCAGGAGAGCGGAGCTGAGACTAAAGATCAGCCATGAACATATTGAACGATGTACTAATTACAATGGTTTGACTGGATTACTCCTTTTTCTGTTTATTGTGTTCAGAGGGATTGGACATTGGGTGCAGAAATTGACTATTTGGCTTCCCAAGCAAGCAACCTTATCTCTGGTCAGAGACCTCAAGGTGGATAGAAGAATATCAACACGGACATCCTGAAAGTCTATCTCAAGTAAACAGTCTCTCTAGACTATCTCTAGACATCATCCATTAGGCAATGGCTTGCTTTGCGGAGAAGTGGTCTACTCTTAACCTTTACGAGAGAGGCTTAAGGGCCAGTCCCACTTGGCGATTTCTTAGGCGACTGACGTATCAGGGTCGGCAAAAGATTTTGAACATTTCAAAATCCAGCGGCGACAAAAAAAATGATGCGACACTTGAAGAAATACCACGCGTCAATACATCATCACGCTGCGTCACCGCCGCATCATACCACAACTTTTTCGGTGACCTGATACGTCAGTCGATGATGCCGGCAGTTGCCAAAAAAATCGTCAAGTGGGACATGCCCTTTAGAAGAAAGGGGAATTAATCCCTGACCTACAAGGACATGGCTGTACCTTCAGCAGGTGTGTCTGAGGTAGTTCTAGAGTTGGCTCCTCAACCATCTCAAGATCCATGCATAAATCTTTGATGTTGATATTCCTCACATCGTAATTGCTGTTGACAATGTTGTGGCTTACTGAATTACAGGTGTTGTGTACAATCAATGCAACACTAAGATCACATGTAATGAAACTGTTAAGATAATGTTCCCATTATTAGTTTTATCAGTGAAGCAATCTCACTTTCCTAAGTACTGGTAGTTTTCACATCCCTCTCAAATGAACAATTTCAGTATAAAATCCAATTTGATATGTGAGAGAACTAGCTTGCAAGACAGAAAGCCGAGTAGACAGCGGCTCAATCTGATTAGTTGCGTCTCTAGAATTTGATTGAGCCGAAAAAGCACTCAATGCTCGGCACATTTTGTTATTTGAAATTAGGTTTATTTATGTATCAGAAGTAAGAGTACATAAAGTTCAGCATGAAGCACTAAATCTGATTGCTTTTTACAGTCTCTAATGTGGAGCAATGATTATCCACAGCAGGAGAAAAACTGCTTGCAGAAAAACATTAGCATTATAACAGTTCTTTTGTGTTCTTTCATTAAGGTCAATAGGTACATGAACATAAATTAGGATACTGGACTGCAATTGTATTTAAGTAGGTCACGTGTAACCATTCATTTGGATCCATATTACATCTGATTTAAACCAGTGCACTAATCCGTCACTAATGAAATAAATGTAGCTTTTAGCGTAATCCACACAGCCCTTCTGTAAAATGTATGAATGCACAGAAATAAATCAATGATCAGCTTGATTTTCTGAAATGATGTGGTCTGTAAATAGGAGCAACCTAAATTGATAGTGAATTTAATGTGAAATAATTGGTGCTAATTGGCTTTGTTTTCCTGATTTGCTGATGTTCCAGTGACCTATTTCATATATATGCAATATGTGATTGTATTATACATGTCACTTGATTTAAGGGACCAGAAATAAAGAGTGGTAGCCATACATCATCTGGCATGTAAGTTTATATACCACATTCAGTCAAAGCATTCAGTACCTGGAAGAGATTTAAAAGCTAGATCATATATCTCTATGATTGCATTTTAAAAGATGAAATCTGAGCTAGGGTTTAAAGCTGTTCTGAGTATTCTTAGCTTTATCAATTTGTTGCATTTTATACTTTTTACACATCAATCTGCAATAATAAATATTCTGTTCTGACAATTTTTTGATAGGACTGCATTGCTTTTTTTTTTATCGACGCAACAAATAAAATTGTTCAAGCCTTCTAAGGCAGTCTATGACAGGGTGGCATGATCTTGCTTAGATTTTTGATAATTCAACCATATTAAAATAGTTCTGAAATGGTAGTGCAATTATTAATTTTTCTCTGGACCTTTCAATATTAACAGTGCTATAAGGGTATTTTCGTTAAGCAGTATTCATACACATAACAGTTGCTTTGCTTTTATCTCTGTTGATCTGTAGATGGCCGTTAGGAGGATCGTGCTGTGCTGTTTGCTGCTTTGTAATGCAGTGCATACAAGGCAGTAACCTATCATCATTATTACAAGAGTCTGTTCACAGGCTTCTGCAGAAAGACATTCTGAATCCTACAGCTCCATCAGCTCTGTAATCCATTCCAATCAATTGGTGATGGATTTGACATGCCAATCTTCTCCAAGTCCACATGTGTGTGATCGTGAACTGTGTGGGAGATGCAAGCATCTTTGAAAACACTTGCAAAGAATTCATCAGTTACAAGCTCTTTTCCCAAGAAGATGTATTTTATATTGGAGATTACATAACGCTTTATTAATTCTTTAAACTCCTGCAATAATTCATGAGGGAGTGATTGTGATGTTTCCAGAGCATCTTAGTATTTTAGTGCCACTAATTTAAAAAAAATCAAAGTCTATTATTGCGATTCCTAGTAGAAATATTGAATGCTGGTTATAGATGTACCAGGTTTACATATTTCTTGTAAGTCTCTCCATTCCCCATTCACAATGAAAACTGAAAGAGTAGGCTTTGTGGTGTAGTAATGAGAACTGTGCTCCAGGAAATGTGAGTGCTGTGAGCAGTCTCTTTACACAAAGAAGACATGATCTTTTTTGACATTCATCATCAGCTAACACAATGTTTAACCACTGTTAAACTTTGAATCTCTGTAATCTACAACCTATTTTCAAGACAGCATCCTGATACCTTCTCTGGAAAAATTAGCTAATTCACAAAAAGCTGAACGGACCCACGATTATGTCATAATTTTCCATGCCCAGAATGTAATCAAGAACCAAAAAGCTTCTGTGAGACAAAAAAAAACGTCCCCCTCTGGCTAATTTTCTGCAGATTTGTACCAGCTATACTGGAATTCTCAGGAAATGCATCACTTTGTTTTTCGAGAAATCTTTTCTTCCTGACCTTGAAAAATGAAGGGTTTCACTGGAACATCATCTAATGTCACACTCAGCAAAAAAAAGAGAAAAACTGGAAAGTGATGAAAGCCTATTCTACGTGAAAACAGATGCTGTCTTGGGAATGTGTTTTTAATTGTTTCCAAATGCAACTGATGCATGTCTGCAAAAATCATTATCTTTGTTAGCCAGGAAAGAAAAGAGCACAGGGACACCAATGTTAGCCTTGATTTATTAGCCTCTGCCTTAGCTTTCCCACAAACCTACAATGTACTTAATATATTTTAACACATGTCCTTTCACATCTCAATAGCAAGTGGTTTATTAAATCCTTCAACTTCCT
The DNA here is from genome assembly GCA_963514005.1 of Raja brachyura. The sequence goes on from OY740783.1 coordinate 51,341,666, forward strand.
TTCAGTCTAAATGTCCTGACTATGGTAATGCGGAGACGTCATTAGGAGGACCTGGACCAGGGAACTGCTAGTCTCTGATGATTCAGAAAACTTGTGTTATTGCAACAAGAAAACATAGTGTTTCTGCTTTTCTACACATCCCTTATGCCAGTCGCTGTGCTCCTTATCTTTCAGCCACTCAGCTGTCTACTGTGCCTCAGTGGTATGGTTTAAATGAGAAAACAGAGCCTAATCCTCTCTCCCTACTTTGCCTTAGGGTGTTATAGGCAGCTTGTAAGAATAGTATTTGCTAAGAGCCTGAATAGCATCTGTCATTTTCCTCCAGTCCCTGTTCGATGATACCTCACCCCTTTGCTATTTAAAATAGGCAGAGAGGAAAAAAAAACACATGGAAAAGCTCCTGTTTCCTGCAGTTCACAGGAAGAAAATGACAAGAATTATTCTGTATTATTTAAATAGCTCTTCTTTACTGGAATCATGCCATCTTGTTAATGAGTTTCAGAGCTGTGAGCCTTATCCTCAGATCTCTAATGACACCATTTACCAGGAAGATGATGTCTTCTGTTTTGATTAGTTTTTACACTGAGCAAAATAATGTAAAAGAAAGCACAATTACATTCCCCTGTCCAAGAGTGCAAGGTCACTTCCGTACAAGATTCATTGAAAGCAAATGGCCTAATGTTTCTTCATCACTTACCATGTAGTGCTTTCAATGTCCACATGTGTCACCATTGCATAACTGTTAAAATAAATGAATTCTATCTTAAATGTGATCGCAAATTCAATTCTAAATAACACTGAAGGTCATATGAAATATTTGTTCTTTCTATTCAATGGTGATGATAACATGATACAGATTGGAACGTCCACTATTTAAACAACACTATGCAGCCAATTGCTATTGTATATTACATTTGTTTCCCTTATTCAACTATCTTGTTATTAGCTTGAGCTATAAAAATGATGAATTAAATATTAAATAAGGGCATTGTACAAACATCTTAAACATCTCTATAAACAAAGTTATACAATAAGAAAATAAAAGGAAGATACACAATAATTATATTACATATTAAATTATAAAATATGTTATTCCCCAGACTGTTATAGGATCTAGGTTTAGTCATTTCATTTTTAATCTTATTTCCCACAAAATCAATAAACAATGACATAAGCAGGAGGAAAACCTTGTTATTTTTGCATGGACTGCAGTGTTTTTGTGTTACATTTTAAGCACACAAAGAAAGCAATGAAATGAAATGTCTTTCATTGCTTTGTTCGTTTAATGTCTGTTTTTTAATGTAATTGTGACACATGTAGAAGGCAAATGGCTGTATCATTAAATTTGCACGACCTTCGTTTTGCATTGATTTATCTGTGGCCAGTGAAGCTCCTTCTTTTAAAGCAAAAGACATGAAAGATGTTGCCGTTGCCTGCGACTGTTTGTTGCAGTGCAAAGCTCTGTGTGCTGTGGAGCTTGCTGATTGGCTCGAACGTTACAAACACTGAGCGGTAGGAGTCAATTATGTTTGGCGAGCAGGATTTATCTTCTCACCAGCTTGTAACCTGATGCTCCATGTCACCAAAGGTCATTGCTACAGTGTGACAGACAAAAGGAGTGAGATATGGCAGAGGCATGGCCTGCTGGGGGTCAGCTGTGAGGGACTTGCCCCTTCAACCTGAGCAGTCCCTTGTCACTGCAGCAGCCCTCTTTTGAAAGTGGTTAATCTTGGGAGAATTCCTGAACGTCACTGCTGATTGTCAAGGCATAATGAAAATTCCAGCCTGTCGCCTATGACTTGTCGCCTTTGCAACATCTGCTTCATAAATTCATGAATAACTCAGATGAAAACATGTTTCAGGGGTATTTACAAAGGTGTATATTCATTGAAGGTGAGTATAGATTGTTCACGTAAAAGCCCAGTCAAGGTAATGTTCTATACAAATTGTAATCTGTAGCTCCCGTTCTTCTGATGTTCAGTGACACGGAAGGGTCAGTCAGTTCACTCGCTGCTTTTGGGTAAACAGCCTCCATACATACAGTGACTGCAGCATCTATCAATGTTGTTTATCCCTGAAAAAAGCTGCAGGATAATTTGCAAAAAAAAACTTGTCATTTGCAAGATAATTCTATGGTTGTTAGTTACTGCCCATTCTTCATGTGTGAAGCCTGCATAATGAATGTTAGCGTGTAGCAAGGGACTGCAGATGCTGGTTTAAACCGAAAATAGGCACAAAAAGCTGGATTAGCAAGCATCTCTGGAGAAAAGGGATAGGTAACGTTTCGGGTCGAAACACTTCTTCAGACGGCAACTGTTTTTCTATGGAAGGAAAACATGGCCAAGCTTAATATGATATGCACTTATTGAAAAAAATATATGATATGATCAAACTTATCAATGCCACATTTATTGTCCTGTTCCAATTACCTTGAGAAGCTGATAGAAGATTTGGACAATGGCATACCAGCAATAGGACAAGGCATACCTAAATGTTGAAACACAGGACTACATGCATGCTAAATAGGGGCGGCACAGTGGCACAGTGGTGGAGTTGCTGTCTTACAGTGCTAGAAACCTGGGTTCAATCCCGACTATGGGTGCTGTCTGTACAGAGTTTGTATGTTCTCCCTGTGACCACATAGGTTTTCTCCGAGTGCTTCGGTTTCCTCCCACACTTCAAAGATGTACAGGTTTGTAGGTTAATTGGCTTAGTAAATTTGTAAATTGCTCTTAGTATGTAGGATAGTATTAGTGGACTGGGTAATCCCTGGTTGGCACGGACTTGGTGGGTGGAAGAGCCTGTTTTTGCACTGTATCTCTAAAAGTCTAGAAAAAGGTCCAAACAAAAAAAAACAAGAAAGAGGTCAAATGGAGTGAGCCCAGCTGCTATGTATCAGATCAAAGCTCATTTTATGTTTAAGTTTATGTTTAGGTCTGGCTTTATTATTGTCACATGTACCACTTTGTTTTGCATGATGTCCCATTAAATCAGAGAATACAATACATAAATACAATCAAGTCAAAGTCAAGTGCAATAGATAGGGCACTGTTAATAGGTTGGGATGGAAGATTAGAGCCCCATGTGGGTGGGAGAGATAAATAAGGACTTTGAGCAAAATGAGGTGTTGTCAATGTTGTGATCATTCTGGTATATTGCATGGGGCTGAAAAAAAGAAAGAGAGCAGAAAAATATTCAGGAGTGGGCATGAAATACAACAAACATTCCCCCATTTGTCCTGCTGATCAACTCCATACTTGTGGAGAGCTCTTTGGAGACGAGGTGCAGCCTTATGGCACAGAAGATTAGGAAATGTGTGGTATGACAACACAATTTTGTTTGACACTAGGCTATTATTTAAGATCACGACTTGCCATCACGAAGCAGTTGTAGAATGAGGCTACGTTTCTGCGGGCAATCACATTTAAGAAGGAGGCTCCAAGTCAATGGAACGAATCAATACTTTTGTAAGGTCAAAAAACATTTATTGTTGATCCTATTCCCTGTATTTCTCTTGAAGCTGCTATATCACAACACATATGTCCATCAGACTTTTCTTTGGATATAATAAGCTCTTCAGCCACTGGGAGGAGGCAGGTGAGGAAGATCCTGGCGATGATTGACACCATTGCAGACCTTTCCGTCATTATCACAGCCAAATTTGTTTCCAATCTTGAAGATGATCACAGTTATGACCTCCGATATACTCTGGGATATCCCACTTTTCCCAGAGGCAATGTATTTGGTTGATTGATTGATTGAAAACTACAGTGTGGAAACAGGCCTTTCACCAAACCATGACCATACTGACCATCGATCACCCGTTCACACTAGCTCTATCTTATCCCACATTTTCATCCATTCCCTACACACTAAGGGCAATTCACAGAGACCAATTAACCTTAAACATACACATCTTTGGGATGTGGGAGGAAACTGGAGTTCCCGGAGGAAAGCCACGGTCACAGGGAGAACATGCAAAGTTCAGGCAGGATTAAGTTCAGGCAGGATTGAATCCAGGTCACTGGCGCTGTGAGGCAGCAGCTCTACCAGCTGAGCCACTGTGCTACACAATCTTACATTTGTAATTTAAGTTCTTTTCCAACATACTGGATACTTCAGCTCCTGTAGACGTGTTTCTCAGATGACACATTTCCTTCTAAGCTGTGATATGGTGAGGCTGAACGAGGCAGCGTGCTGTGAGATGAAGTCAAGCGCACTCATATCAATTGTGGAGCTTTTCAAGACCTTCTATTTGCAAAAGTATAGCATCCTCATCAAACGATGGGAAACCCTGGATGCTCAAAGAGTGGGAACAGTTAGGATGGCACTGAGTACCTCAAGTCCCTTAGATGCGCAGGGGCGGCACGGTGGCACAGCGGTAGAGTTGCTGCCTTACAGTGCCACGATCCTGACCATGGGTGCTGTCTGAACGCAGTTTGAATGTTCTCCCTGTTTCCGTGCTGTATCTCTAAACCAAACTAAATGAAGATGCTGCCTGATCTGAGTATTTTCAACATTTTCAGTTTTTAATTTAGATTTTCCAGCATCTGCAGTTATTTTTGCTTTTTGGTTGAAATGAATGTGTGATGTCGGGAGTATTGAAGGTGGCTGGGTGGAGGGTTCACATTGAGGGTTGATGGTGATGGGATCACCGTCTCTGCCACATCTGCGTCCAAGGTGATGCTTTCCACCCGAGATGTCCTCCTTCTTTAGTAAACATGGTTTTCCTCCTGTTGCCGTAGATGGATCTCTCACCCATGTCTCCTCTGCATCCCATGGTTTTACCCTTGCTCTCCCTTCACTGAGATGGAACATTGATAGAGATCCTCTGGTCCTTTCCTTATAATTCTCCATCATTTCCGCTTCCTTCAACATGATCCCACCACCAGTCACATCTTCACAATCACCATCCTTTTCCATTTTCCATGGAGACGGCTCCCTCTGTGATTTCTTGGTGGTCACCCATCCCCTTCCTGCCTGCAACTTAGCGTCGTAGAGGCATAGAGTGATACAGTGTGGAAACAAACCCTTTGGCCCAACTTGCCCACCCTGGGCAACATGCCCCAGCTACACTAGTCCCACCTGCCAGCATTTGGTCCATATCCCTCCAAACCTGTCCTATCCATGTACCTGTCTAACTGCTTCTTAAATGGTGGGATAGTCAACTAATTCCTCTAGCAGCTTGTTCCATACATCCACCACCCTTTGTGTGAAAAGGTTACCCTCAGATTCCTATTAAATCTTTTCCCCTTCACCTTAAACCAATGTCCTCTGGTTCTCAATTCACCTACAAGAGACTCTGTGCATCTACCCAAACTAATTCCTCTCATGATCTTATACACTTCTATAAGATCACCCCTTATCCTCCTGTGTTCCAAGGAATAGAGTCCCAGCCTACTCAACCTCTGCCGATAGCTCAGACCCTCTAGTCCTGGCAACATCCTTGTAAATCTTCTCTGTACCCTTTCCAGTTTGACAACATCTTTCCTATAACATAGTGCCCAGAACGGAACACAATACTTTAGATGTGGCCTCACCAACGTCTTATACACCTGCAACATGACCTCACAACTTCTATGCTTAATATCTGGCTGATGAAGACCAATGTGCCAAAAGCCTTTTTGACCACGAGATCTAACCGCGACTCCACCTTCAGGGAACTATGCATCTGCACTCCTAGATCCCTCTGCTCTACAACACTACCCAGAGCCCTACCATTCACTGTGTAGGTCCTGCCCATGTTAGACTTCCCAGAATGCAACACCTCACATTTTTCTGCATTATAGTCCATCAACCATTCCTCAGCCCACTTGGCCAATTGATCAAGATCCTGCTGCAAATTTTCACAACCATCTTCATTATCTGCAAAACCACCCACTTTTGTATCATCTGCAAACTTGCTAATATTATGGTATATGTTCTCATCCAAATCATTGATATAGGTATGACCACTTCACTATAACTTCTATCTATGACACTCTCTTTCTCTTGGACATTCCTGAGACCCCCACAGGTGTAGTCCTTAGGAGGCAAGAGTCAAGAGTATTTTATTGTCATATGACCCAGAAATTCTTACTTCATAAGGTTCATAAGGTTCATAAGGTTCATTTATTGTCACATATACCAATTGATGTAGTTAAATCCACTGGCCAGGTCAGTTATACAATTTAAAAAAGCCACAGACTAATTTTAAAATAAGCATCCATCACAGTGACTCTTACACATTCCTCACTGTGATGGAAGCCGAAAATAAAGTTCAAGTCTTTCCCTTGTCGTTCTTCCTTGGTCGGGGGCCTCGAGCCCCCCGTTGACGGGATGGTCTCGAGTCCTTTAGCCGGCGGCGTTCGGGCCATCCGCGTCGAGGCATTCAGCTCCAGCATCAAGGGGATGTCAACTCCCCCCCGCCGGGCAATCAATCCTCGCGTCATCCTCGGGGCTGGACGAACCTTCTGCAGCGTCGGAGCTCCTGACTAGCCTCTCCCGAGACTGTGAGCCCTTTATGTCCGCAGGCCACGATGGGAGAGATCCCAGGCAAGGGATCCGCTCCGATGGTAAGTCTGCGCCCCGCGGTGGAGTTCACGACAGTCCTAGGCGGCTTCCAGCTCCAGCGATAGTAGGCCGTGGAACCCGGAGAATGTGATCCGAAACTTGACCATATCTCCGGGAAGGTAAGAACCTGAAAAAAAAAGTTTCCCCCAACCCCCCTCCCCTCCCCCCACATAAAACAAACAGAAGAACATTGAAACAAACTTTAAACAAACGCTAAAAATAACAAAAAGGATGACGAAACAAACAGACTGCCGGCAGGGCTGCCATCTCCCTCCTCCGGCGCCCCCACTACTTGCTGCAGCACAACAGAATATGTGAATATGTAAACATAGTACATAACGGTGGAAGAGAAAAAAATAAAAAGTTCAATAAATAACAAATATAGTGCAAATAACAAATAATAATATAGTCGTTTACAGTTCAGAGTTCAGAACTTATTCGTTGTTGTGCTTAATAGCCTGATGGCTGTAGGGAAGAAGCTGCTCCTGAACCTGGACATTACAGTTTTCAGGCTCATGTACCTTCTTCCTCATGGCAATGGTGAGATGAGTGCATGGCCAGGATGGTGTGGGTCCTTGATGATTTAGGCTGCCTTTTTGAGGCAGCGACTCATGGCAGAGACGGCGGAGAGGTCAAAGCTGGTGATGGGCTGGGCAGTGGTCACAACTTTTTGTAGTCTTTTTCGCTCCTGGACGTTCAAGTTGCCGAACCAAGCCTTGATGCAACGAGTCAGAATGCTCTCTCCTGTGCACCTGTCAAGGACCTGTCAGGCAAATGTGTTTTCCTGACTTCCCATGACCTGCAGGAAGAGCATACCAGTGCAACCCCACTGCACTTAAACTAATAAGAAAGTCACACAAAAAAATACATAATCTTACTTTAACTAAGTTTAACTCCCTCTTCTGTTTGATAAATAAACAGTGAACTATTTAACAGAAGACAGCACAAAAGCAACAGGAAAAACAAAGCAAATAGCAAAAGATTTGTGGAAATATCAGACTACATTTAAAAAAACATGCAGTTTGTATTCAGAGGCTAGAAACTGTATTTCAATCATTATAAAAAAAAGATGACCATTGGTTTCAATGGTGATCACTTGCTGAAAAAAATACTTAAATGATTTGCAGTGCACACAGACCCATTAAGCAATGTGCCCCATTATCTTTGAAGGAAGTAGACTTGGGCATTTCATTACCAGAAGGAATGCAGATCATCTCTGCCTGACATTTACTTCATACCAGCAGGGATATACAGTATCTTTCTGTATTCGTCCTCAAGTCTGTCATCAAAACACATTTGTGACATGGCCACAGGCAAGAGTGGTGCTGTCTAATCACTGTGGAATCGATGTTTGATTATCAGCATAGTGCAGCACATTCTCCTTTTTACAATTTAACCTTTATGCTACAAAGTGCTTGTATGTGTTCCCATTTGCTTCAACTTGCTGCATGAGCAGTCCCTGGATTAAAATGCACCAGTTCCCATTGCAACCAATCACAAACATGAAAAGAGCATCTATGTAGCAGTGGAATTTCATTTTCAAAATAGAGGACATTGAAAGGGAGAGAACCCATTGCTAATTAAAGACATTTCAAGTCCCACTGCAGAAGGAATCTGGCATGAGGGGAATATTAAATTTATCATCTGGTACAAAAGCAAATGTGATAAAATAGAAATAGGTACAAGAAAGCTGATTTATATGGTAGGTGGGGCAGGGGGTGAAATGATATCAGCTTAAGTGTTTCTTGTCAAACAAATATTCTCTCGTGATGGGCATCATTTTTCTTGCGTTCTTATTTCTGCTTTACTGCTGCTCGTGTGTAATTGTAGGAATGGTGTGAGTAATTCTAACCCAATAAATCATTCTTTTTATTAAAATGCATTGAAGAATGTCTTTGTGGGCTATTAGCAATGATAAAAACCATTTGGTGCATAATCAGAATAAATCACACTGTTAGCTGTGGGGACTTTCCTACAGCCAGTATCTTCCAAAAGTGAGGCATTTTGTCACAATTCACCATAGCTATTTATCTCTATTTCCTCAGACAGCATTGTTGTTATTGTTATTTGGCAAGCGAAGAAGAAATGGTTATAATACTTAGGAAGGGCAGCCTACCAAAATGGCAAATTCAGCTTACCTATTTTTTTTCCTTTTACACATTTAGAGTTTAAAAAAATCTGCTCCCTTTTTGATTTTCAAATACAGTGGAATCAGTAAAGATAAACTGGAACTGTCATGAACATGATTATAAATGGCCCCAGCTTCTTTTGGTAAAAACCTAACTGAAGTGGGGTGTTACCCACAAATAAATGTGGGATATTTAAACACAGTCCTTCACTGTAACCATACAGGCAAAGTGCAAGATATGTAAGTATGCCGAGCAGCAATCCATCTCCCTCTTCAACATATGTTCAGACTTGTTCAGCTCATTAGAGGTAAGCACTGATCAGCAAGCAGCCAAATATAGAACTGCACATGTCCAGCATTTAAGGGCTTTGCAGCTCAAAGAGATGCCAACCATCAGCATTTCATGCTGACAGTCAGTGCTTGTTGCTTTCTGATTGCTTGTCAGACAAAAGCTGATAAAAATCTGCATGGGATTTCAACTCATTTTGCCAGCCAGCCGTTCCTTCAAAATATTGTTGGGCAACAGTCTTCTGTGGCTCAAATATACTTGAAAAAAATTTGCAATTTCAAATCCAGTGCATGGTTTGCCATAATAGTGCAATAAATGGGATGCCTCATTGCTTAAACTACTGTTAAAATCAAGACAATATTTTTGTACTTAGCATTTTGTACTTACAATTATAATTTGAGGGCTGCACGGCGACTCAGCTGTAGAGCTGCTGCCTCACAGCGCCAGAGACCCGGGTTTTATCCTGATCTCGGGTACAGTCTGTGTGGAGTGTGCATGTGACCGCATGGGTTTCTTCCAGGAGCACCAGTTTCCTCCCACATCCCAAAGACGTGAGGGTATGTAGACCTATTAGCCGCTGTAAAATGCCTCTTAAGGGCCTGTCCCACTTGGCCGTCATTTGCGTGCCATTTACGCGACCTCCAAAAATGTGGTTGCGCGTTGTGATGCATGGGTAGCATGTGGGTAGCGCGGGACGAGCACAAGAGAGGCGTGGAGGAATGTGGTGTTACGCGCAGTATCGCGCGGCGCACCAGGATTTCATGCTTCACAAAATTCTCGCGTGCCACCTGCTGACGAATTGGGTACGTACGCTGGCCTATGGTCACCATGCGTAACCATGCATCGCCACGCACTGCAAGGTATTCTAATGACGTCATGCGCACCAGACGGCATGATGACGTGTGATTTGCACGCAACGTAGTGCGTAACGAAGCGTCGACCTATTTTATATATTACGCGTAAATGAGGCGCAAATTCCGTTGTACATGGTTCATGTTACAATGACAATAAAGAAACTATACTATACAAATGACGGCCAAGTTGGACAGGCCCTTTAGTGTGTAGTGGGATGACTAATGTGAACGAGTGATCAATGTTCGGCATGGACTCGGTGGGCCAAAGGGCCTGTTTCCACGCAGTACCTTTAAACTAAAAAACTCAAAGTTTGGCATGATTAGAACTCTGGTTGTATATAACATATAACAATTACAGCACGGAAACAGGCCATCTCGGCCCTGCAAGTCCGTGCTGAACAACTTTTTTCCCTTAGTCCCACCTGCCTGCACTCATACCATAACCCTCCATACCCTTCTCATCCATATGCCTATCCAATTTATTTTTAAATGATACCAACGAACCTGCCGCCACCACTTCCACTGGAAGCTCATTCCACACCGCTACCACTCTCTGAGTAAAGAAGTTCCCCCTCATGTTACCCCTAAACCTCTGTCCCTTAATTCTAAAGTCATGTCCTCTTGTTTGAATCTTCCCTATTCTCAAAGGGAAAAGCTTGTCCACATTAACTCTGTCTATCCCTCTCATCATTTTAAAGACCTCTATCAAGTCACCCCTTAACCTTCTGCGCTCCAGAGAATAAAGACCTAACTTATTCAACCTATCTCTGTAACTTAGCTGTTGAAACCCAGGCAACATTCTAGTAAATCTCCTCTGTACCCTCTCTATTTTGTTGACATCCTTCCTATAATTGGGCGACCAAAATTGTACACCATACTCCAGATTTGGTCTCACCAACGTCTTGTACAATTTTAACATTACATCCCAGCTTCTATACTCAATGCTCTGATTTATAAAGGCTAGCATACCAAAAGCTTTCTTTACCACCCTATCTATATGAGATTCTACCTTCAAGGAACTATGCACGGTTATTCCCAGATTCCTCTGTTCAACTGTATTCTTCAATTCCCTACCGTTTACCATGTACGTCCTATTTTGATTTGTCCTGCCAAGGTGTAGCACCTCACATTTATCAGCATTAAACTCCATCTGCCATCTTTCAGCCCATTTTTCCAACTGGCCTAAATCACTCTGTAGACTTTGGAAATCCTCTTCATTATCCACAACACCCCCTATCTTGGTATCATCTGCATACTTACTAATCCAATTTACCACCCCTTCATCCAGATCATTGATGTACATGACAAACAACAAAGGACCCAACACAGATCCCTGAGGCACCCCACTAGTCACCTGCCTCCAACCCGACAAACAGCCATCCACCATTACCCTCTGGCTTCTCCCATTCAGCCACTGTTGAATCCATCTTGCTATTCCTGCATTTATACCCAACAGTTGAACCTTCTTAACCAACCTTCCATGAGGAACCTTGTCAAAGGCCTTACTGAAGTCCATATAGACAACATCCACTGCTTTACCCTCGTCAATTTCCCTAGTAACCTCTTCAAAAAATTCAAGAAGATTAGTCAAACATGACCTTCCAGGCATAAATCCATGTTGACTGTTCCTAATTAGACCCTCTTTATCCAGATACTTATATATATTATCTCTAAGTATCTTTTCCATTAATTTGCCCACCACTGAAGTCAAACTAACCGGTCTATAATTGCTAGGTTTACTTTTAGAACCCTTTTTAAACAATGGAACAACATGCGCAGTACGCCAATCCTCGGGGACTGTTCCAGTTTCTAATGACATTTGAAATATTTCTGTCATAGCCCCGGCTATTTCTACACTAACTTCCCTCAATGTCCTAGGGAATATCCTGTCAGGACCTGGAGACTTATCCACTTTTATATTTTTCAAAAGTGCCAGTACTTCTTTTACTTTGAAACTCATAGTATCCATAGCTACTCTACTAGTTTCCCTTACCTCACGTATGCTCTGCTCTGCTCTGCAACTCTTTAATTTTCATCACAATGGATCAGATTTTGCAATCTCTGGCAAATAAAGGGCACCAGCTTTGATTGTTGCCTTTGGCCTCAGATTTTTCACAAGGTTCAGCTAAGAAGCATTCTGTCAGCCAAACAAGATGAAAATGCAGTATTGCCCACATAGCGTTTGGGATCTGTGTTCAGGGCAAGCTAATGCAGAGAGGTGAATAGAAGAATCTAAATGCGAAAGTGTCAGAATACTTCAGTTAATCTTCAATCATGCACAAAGAGAAAAATAATAAGGGAGTAAGGTAGATGATATTTAGTGAGCTAGATACTGGAAAGAAAGAGTAAAACAAATCTTGTTTTAAACCAATAATTAAAATCTGAAGGGAAGAGTCTTCACCATTGGCAGTAATTATTGCTTATCATGTAATTAGAAGGGCACTAGCTCTGGAGTGGGCAAGGCATAATTTCTTCAGGAGAGTTTAGAGGGCATACATTGCATAAGCACACAGCATTTAATGGTTTTTAACTGTCAGTCACTCAGTAAGATGCCATTTCTAAAAGAATAGGAGCTAAATTACAATCTCCCCCTTTACTCACCCTTTACACATCTGCAAGTTGCCAGAAATTGTTGAAGAAGTTATCTCTTAATAACAGTGAGTGGTGATATCCTCATTGTTATTTTGCATCACAAAAACTGATTCCAACTCACTTCAAGGAAAGCATGTAGAGAGGCCGAGCATGAGATGGGCTGGTAATGTGATCTGAATACCCTGTGATTGATATTGGTGTTCTATGGGGGTTATATGTGTTTGGATATAAATGGCTTGTCTCTATACTCTATACTCATGTCTGTGTAGCTGGACATAGTGCAAACTCCATCATCAAGATCGCCAACAACACCACTACTGTTGGACGAATTACAGATGGTGATGAATCAGAGTATAGAAGCGAGATCGACTGATTGACCAAATGGTGCCAGCACAACAACCTGGCTCTCAACACCAGTAAAACCAAGGAATTGATTGTGGACTTTGGAAAGGGAGGATGAGGACCCATAACCCTGTTTATATCAATGGGACGATAGTGGAGAGAGTCAAAAACTTAAAATTCCTGGGCGTGCATAGTTCTGAAGATCTTTCCTCAACCCAGCACACTGATGCAATCATGGAGAAGGCACATTAGCACCTCTACTTCCTGAGAAGATTACGGAGAGTTGGTATGTCAAGGAGGATTCTCTTGAATGTCGGTAGAGAGCATACTGATTGACTGCATCGTGGCTTGGTTCAGCGACTTGAACGTCCAGGAGTGGAAAAGACTGCAAAAAGTTGTGACCACTACCCAGTCCATCACCAGCTCTGACCTCCCCACCATCGAAGGGATCTATCAAAGTCGTTGCCTCAAAAAGGCGGCCAACATCATCAAAGACGCACACCATCCTGGCCACACTCATTTTACCGTTGCCATTGGGAAGAAGGTACAGAATAATACATATTGGCTCATCAGCCTTTCATTGAAGATCCAAAGGTGCAGATTGCATCCCAGCCAGGAGCACCAGATGCTTTAATCTTGTGCAGGCCAATCTATTATATCTCTTTTTGAGCAGCAGCTGCCTTGTCTCCACTAAGTCAAGAAGAGAATTCATACATTTTAGTCTCTTCCACAAGTCTGTGATCTTCATTGGGCAGGTGAAGTGCACTCAGATTCAGGAACAGCTTTTTCCCCTCTGTTATCAGGCTACTGAATGATCTTTCCATAAACTAGGGTACTGTCTGATTCACCTCCACCCCATTAATTGTCAATGGACAATGGACTTTGTCTCTGGAACTGGTGTGCTACAATGCTGAGAACTATATTCAGCAGTAAAGTTGCTGCCTTACAGCACCAGAGACCTGGGTTCGATCTTGACTACAGACGCTGTCTTTATGGAGTGGCACGTTCTCCCTTTGACTGTGTTGGTTTTCCCTGGGTGCTTCGGTTTCCTCCCACATTCTAAAGATGAGCAGGTTTGCTGATTAATTGGCTTCAGTAAATTGTCGCTCATGCTAGGATAGAACTAATGTACCGGCATAGACTCAGTGGATGAAAGGGCCTGTTTTCATGCTGTATCACTAAAGTTAACATTCTGTATCTTTTTTATTGATCTACCTATTGTACTGGAGTTTGGCTTCATTGTATCCATTGTATCCATTGTATCTGATTTGATTGGATAGCATGCACAACAAAGCTTTTTCACTTCATCTCAGTACACATGACAATAATAAACATAAACCTTTGAAACTAATATAATAGAGAAGACTGAAATCTGACTTATCGGGCTACCAACCTAATGTTAATGGTTTTAACCAAAATCTGATAAAACCAAAATCTGTCACTTTTACCTGGTATTCCCTATTTGCTTTGCTACCATCTTCTTTACCTCGCTATTCATATTCTACCTTCCTTGCATAATCTTTCTTTCCCTCAAAGGTATTCATCTGTTTAAATCAACAATGGATGGTGGTTGCCTGATTTGGTAACTAACATTAGAAAAACCCTTCGTTTGAAAAATGCATTTGAAGAATTGTTAAATTGAAGGTAGCATGGAACTATTTTATTGAGTAAATCACATTAAAAGGTAATATTTAAATTGACATCTCAATGGTTAAATATAATACATTATTAATGAAAAGCTGAAGTAAAGCATTGAAGACAAAATGTGTTGGTATTTCTATAATAAGAATATTTTATTACCTGTTTCCAAAGTACTAAAGGAGGCCATTCAATCTGTCAGGTCTGTGCCAGATTATTTTCTCAACTTTCATGGATCTGTACATTCAGATGTTTAATAAGGTAAGATGAGGATTGTTTCAGTTCCACATGTAAGTCTCTCACTATAGTTTTGTGAGAGAGGCAGGACATGAAAACATATGCAAAGCTAAAGGAAAACATGATTTTTTTCTCACCCCAGTTTTTTTCCATGGCCTTTTTTACAAGTGAGCTTGAGTACAGTGATAACATCACAGTGGTGCAGCTGGTAGAGCTGCTGCCTCACGAAGCCAGAGATCCAGGTTCGACCGTGACGTCGAGTGCTGTCTGTGTGGAGTTTGCATGTTCTCCTTGTGCCCTAGTGGGTTTTTGCTGTGTACTCTGGTTTCCTCCAATGTCCCAAAGTCATATCGACTTGTAGATTAATTGTCGTCTGTAAAATGTCCCTAAAGTGTCAAGAGTGAATGAATAAGTGGTATGAGCATGGAACGAGTGGGAATGGGTGATCAATGGTCAGTGTGAAATCGTTGGGCCAAATAGTTTGTTTCCTAGTTGTAACTCCAAACTAATGAACTGTTGTTGCATTTTTCAAGGTCTTTAGTGAGATTACATGGAAAGTCGGTGTACAGTTTGGGAGTCTTTAATTAAGGAAGGATATTGTTGTCCTAGAGGTGGGGCAGTGATGATTCACTGGATTGATTTTTGGAACTATGAGGAGAGATGTTGGCAGTGGTCTATAACCATAGGAAATCTAGGAATATTAGAGCCCAACAAAGGCATTTGGGTACAAAAGGATAAATGCTCACTTTCTTTGAAAGCCATTTTGAACACATCGAGCCTCGGCGGTACAGATTATGCTGCAGGCTCAACAAAATTTCTGAACCCAGCAATTCACTCAGTAGGGAAAGCTTTTAAAGTCAGATTCATGCACATCTACTGCGTCTCAAAACAGAACCAACTAGTGTGGCAGAGTGTTTTCCATTGCTTTAAAGTAACAGAACACAGTTAGAACCAATGTCATATTCTACAAATGGACTACTAAAATGGATAAGGGTTACCGAATCAGAGTGTAATTCAGCATGGAAATAGGCTTTTCAGTCCAACATATTCATACCAGCCATCAAGTAACTATCTATACCAATCCCAAGTCTCAGATCTGTGGCCTTCTATGCCTTGGCAATTAAAGTGCTCATCTAGATACTTCGCAAATGCTGTTAAAGTATCTGCCTCCACCACCAACTTAGGGAATGCGTTCAAGATTTCAACTACCAGCTTCTTATATCTCCTAATCTCTAACCCCTTACCTTACATCTATTTCTTCTGGTTAGAAACATCCAAGGTTATTTGGAAAGTTTTCCAAAGGGAATGTTTTTTTCACTGTCTACCCTACCTATGTCTTTATAATTCTACACACCTCGATCAGATTTGACCCTCAGGCTTTTCTACTCCAATATAAACAAACCCAGTCGAGATACAAGGAACTGCAGATGCTGGCTTACAAAATACACAAAGTGCTGGAGTAACTCAACAGGTCAGGCAGCATCTCTGGAGAACATGAATAGGTGATGTTTTGAGTAGGGGCACTTCTTAAGACTGAACAGACCTAGTCTATCTGACAGCCCCAACACTGAAATGTTCCTGGTAAATCTCATCCTTCCTGTCTGCAAAATACCAGAACCGGAAAATTTTAGTAACTGGCAGATGTTGTGCTGAGAAAGCTGGTTAAAAAAATGGTTACACTTAAATTCCTTAAAAGATCAGAAGCACATCTGAAGCATCACATGCTTTTCAAGGTTGCTTACAAGTAGATTCAGTTTCTATGTTTACTTGATGACTCGTATAGTCAGCTATGTGACACCAAATCAATGTCGTTGCAATATGTATACCATGTTATTTTAATCATAGGTCATTACTAAATTATCCAATTACACACCCACTAAAATGCTGGGTCAGGAGGGAGATGGACAGTAATATCCTGGCTCCCCGGGATATTTATATTGGTTGAGAAAGATACTAAAGTGAAAATTAAGCTGAATTAAAATGCTTCAGGGAAAATGTTCCTGCAGCTTCTAGCCAAGATGTTGGTGTTGGCAAAGAACACAAATTCAATTAGCACATCATTCCTTCCATCAATATATCTAACATTTTTGTGTCAATATATCATTCTGTTGGTACTTGGAGCTGGGAACTCCACAGATTTGACCCAGAGTCCCAAATAATTTGTGAAAATTAGCTGATCACCAGGAACTTTGCCAAAAACTCCAGGTCACTTGAACTCTAACCTCTGCATGTCATAGAGTCATAGAGTCATACAACGTGGAAACAGGCTCTTCGGCCCAACTTACCCACGCTGACCAACATGTCCCATCTACACTAGTCCCACCTGCCTGTGTTTGCCCCCATCCCTCTAAACCTATCCTAACAATGTACCTGTCTAAATGTTTCTTAAACATTGCAATAGTACCTGCCTCAACTACCTCCCCGGCAGCTCGTTCCATGCACTCACCACCCATTGTGCAAATAGTTACCCCTCAGGTTTCTATGACATTTTTCCCCCTCACCTTATACCTATGTCTTCTAGTTCTCGATTCCCGTACATTGGCAAGAGCGCTTACCCAATCTATTCCTCTCATCATTTTGTAAACTGGAAATGAGGCCTTTTTGGATGCAGGCAGCAAACTTTGATTGGTGCTTGCATGCACTCCGAGACTACACATAGAGGCTGTTAAGTACACACAGTGCTCACTTCAAAGATAATCCCAAAATTGTTATGCCCATTAAATACCTTACTCAGCTATACCGTGGTCTACTTTAACATTGGCTAATGGGTCCCAATCTCACTCACACCTGTATTAGGAAATATAAGGATTTAATTCAACATGCTGTAATGAAACATTTTACACTGCGCATGGCAGCGTTTCAGGTAACGGTAATAATTGGGCTTGCAGTATAATTTGTGGAGGGTCTCCCTGCTGGTTTGCTCCTGGGCCTGGCCAAGATGGCCATTCGTAGGTCCAGGCAGCGGATAGTCGATGGCCACACCGGGGTCGGCTGCCTGCCCCTTTTCTGGGTCTCAGTCCATGCCCGCGTGTCTCTGGAGAGGGACCTCGCGGTGTCCACGGGGACTTGGAGGCCTTCCGTGAACGCTTGTCGCCGCGGGAGGTCGAGTATAACACTGATGAGGATGATATTTAAAAAATTGATGACTGTTGTTTTGCAAACTGCCACAAAGACAATTTTGATCGTGTTACTTTTTTTGTATGTTTGTTTTTGTTTTCTGAATAAAAGTATGGGTATTCAGAGAAAAAAAACCTCAACTATGAACATCTAGGGAATGTTTTTGGTTGCACTAGGGACTTACGATGTTGTTTATGGAATAGTATTGTGGCTATTAATTAATCAGATTTTGTTTATTATATATTATCTGTATGCATTGCATTTACAAGCTGGTTATGCTGCTGCAAGTAAGAATTTCATTGTTCCTGGTCAATAATGTGACAATTCAACACTTTTGACATTCTTACCTTTCTAAACATCCCATACTCTGAATTTATCCACACCTGACGCCACTTACCTTTCATGCCCACTCCACTATTATCTATCCAATGCCTCTTCACTCCATATGTCTCCGTTTCATCTCTGCCCTTTGTTCATCTGCCAGTCAACCCCTCATCTATCTGTATCCACCTATTAGTTGCCACCTCTCTTCCAGTTTTCTCCCCTCACTACAATCAGTCAGAGGAAGGGTCCCAACCCTATAAAGGTCACATATCCATAAGATAGACACCAAATGCCGGTGTAACAGCGAGACAGGCAACATATCTGGTGGAAAGGAATAGGTAAAGTTTTGGGCCGAGACCCTTCTTAACTCAGAGTCAAAGGAGAGGGAAACTAGATATATGAATAGGTACAGAACAAATCACAATGGTCAATGTTTCGGGTCGAAACCTTTCTTCAGACTGATGATAGGCAACGGTTCGGGTCGAAACCCTTCTTCAGACTTGTGTCTGCTTGATGGTAACAGTGCCTGGCCATTCTGAGACTGGAGATCAGAATGTTTTCTCTATCTCTTGAGACTGACAAACATCTTTGGCATGAAGAGCCGACAAGCTGCTCCCAGCCTTCATTCGGTAGTCTGTTCTCATTGACTGTCATCATTGCTTTTGGGCCTCACAGCTGTGGCTGGTTTTTCAGCTTCTAAGAAATTCAGACCTATGTTGCCATGTTGCCAATTATATTGACCTGAGCTTTAAATATTGTCAGCATCAGGTCATTTTCAGTACCAATCATATTGGCCTGAACCGTGACGAAAATAAACTGTCAGGCTGTGTTCTGAAACTGAAAATGCCAATTTAGTGAAATTATGAAATTAATGCCTTTCTTCCCGCAAGAGTGGCAAGTATGCACAAGTTGTATCAAGGCCGCTAACACAGAGTCAATGTATTTGAATATGAATAGATATGTGTCTAAAGGTTATTATGGAAAGTATAGGTGGAGACGATTAAATAATGTTGTGTTTCACCACAGGCCTCATTCCTGATGGGATCATTGAAATGTCATTTATGGAATGCCGCTGTTTTTTTCAAAGGGTATTTAGTATCCATTTAAAAATTGTAATTTGATAATCTAGGTGCTTTTGCTTACTTACCTTCACAAATCAAGAAAGCAGTGTTAACGGCTCAGTCTTCATACCATTGATTACAAGCTTACAAAAAGCATATAAAGTAATTGCCAGAAATGTCACCTTCCACCGGTTAATTTGAAACATTAACCTGCACATTGTTAGGGTCAGAAAATGTTAAATGTCATGGTTCACCACTCCTGGGAGGGAAGAGATTAGGGTGAGAAGATCCCTTAAATGGCTCACCGAGTTCCTTGTAATCCTACAGTAGTATTAAGAAATGCAATGAAGCTTGATTATAAAATGATTAGAAATTAAAATTATGGAAGTGCTGTAAAATAATTATTTAAAAAAATCTGAGCCATGTCTGCGAGGAATTGTACTAATAACACAAGTCAAACTATTTTTTCATTAACTCTAGGTGGTTGCCCATGCTTTGAAAGGCAGGCAATTCATGTAACACCTTTGATGTTGGAAACATTGCAGCCTCTAACATAAAGCTTAAAGTCTGGCACCTTCAAGCAATCAGCAAGGCAAATAACGCCAGGAGTTCATAAGAATGATTGATGCATTTTTAATTACCTCTGAGGTCGATACGAGCGAATAAAATACATTGAAAGCAATTTTATCTCTTTTAGTCGGAGATCCAATTTTTTTGGAAGTAGGCTTTTATATATTTTTCTAATATGAATCTTACATAATACTTTTTTGATTGTGCCTCTGAGAAGCACTTTGAGACATTCATCCTCCTCAAAAGTGCTTTATAAAAGCTATTGTTGGTAAAAAATCCTTCATAAATGTTTCCACTGGGATCTTGCTGACAACCCACGTATCTAAAGCGTTAGCATTCTGAACAGATGACTAACAAACAGCAAATAAATAAGAGCAATGATAATTTTAAAATGTGGCAAATATAGATATGTGTATAAGTAGGAATGGGGTTCTTTGATCCGAAAGCCCTTTACAACATGTTTAGGTATAATAATAACAATTGAATGCGCCACTTTTAACATTTCAACATGCTATAATAAAGCATTTTACACTGTGCATGGCAGCGTTTCAGGTAACAGTATTAATCGGGCTTTTAGCGTGGTTCGTGGAAATGCAGATGTTCTCACTCCAGTAGACTAATCAGCACCAATAGTGAATACATCTGAAAGCCACCAGAATTGATGGATTTACCATCTGTGCCTTAATTCTCCAGCTTTCCCACTTACATTTATATGACCACATTGTAAAGGAATAGCTTTACGGTACATTTGTTCAAATGAAAGGGGAACTCGGCTCCATTTAAAACTAAGTGTGTACACAATCATTTTTCATATGATAAAATAACTTTTCTGTGCTTTGCTCTCTACGTGTTTCTCCACCCCTCTCTCCCATCAGAGATTGAATTCCAGAGATTTTATTTACTGGAGAAACTGACTGAACTCTGCTCGCTCCTCTCGGTTCAAGCCACTCATGGGGCCAGAAACTGGAAACACAGAGCAGAGGCCAAGAAAATGAGTCAGCCACAAAACTGGCAGAATATGATCTCAGTCAGAGAAAAAATAACACTTGACAAAAAGGAATGGGATTGTGTTACAGGATTAAGCGCAGACAATCCGAGTGTTGGCTCACTAGTACGCATCATAGCACTCTCACCATAGTTTGCTTTCCCTGATAAGATTCAACTTCAAACAATGTAATTTGTTAGCAAAAGTGCAGAAACAGTCCAACTGCTTCCTACTGTGTTCAGGTTGATATTCTAGATAACATATACCACTTGCAGAATGTTTTTTTTACAAGTGAATTTAGTGTACAATTTAAAATATGCAATCTTTAAATCTGGTCTAAATTCCACCTCCAGATATTTAACCATTGACTGGCACCATTACACATAAAATAATTTGGTAGACAAAAATGCTGGAGAAACTCAGCAGGTGAGGCAGCATCTATGGAGCGAAGGAAATAGGTAACGTTTCAGGCTGAAACCCTTCTTCAGACTAGAAGTGTTTCAGCCCGAAATGTTGCCTATTTCCTCCGCTCCATAGATGCTGCCTCACCCGCTGAGTTTCTCCAGCATTTTTGTCTACCTTCAATGTTCCAGCATATGCAATTCCTTCTTAAACATAAAATTATTTGGTGTCGCTTTTACTTTCGAACTTTGCAAGTAATATAAATTGGGTAATCCTTTACATGCATGTCCTTTTTAAAATAAGCAGATCTGAGGAGACCACCCTGAATATTTTGAGCATCATGATTGTTTGAGAACTTAAACAACCACTAATAAATGGTGGTTCAATGATTTCTTTGTCACGTTTACAGAGATACAGTGAAATGTTTGCTCTGCATGCTATCCCCCAAATCATAGCACGCATGTCTCCAGTCATGTTGCTGGCAGAGACGTCTGCAAGAGGCTCTTCAGGCAGCTGAGTGAGTTAATTCATTAGTGATAGGAGCAGAATTAGGCCATTCGGCCCATCAAGTCTACTCCGCCATTTAATCATGGCTGTTCCAACTCTCCCCCTCAACCCCATTCTTCTGTCTTCACCCCATAACCCCTGACATCCGTACTAATCAAAAATCTATCTATCTCTGCTTTAAAAATATCCATTGACTTGGCCTCCACTGCCTTCTGTGCCAATGAATTCCAATAATTGGCTGCTACATGGACAGCAGTGGAAGGAGCCAAGGCTGATCCCTAATTTATCGATACAGTGCTGCTTGGATACTGGGTCTTATGTGAAAAACGCAAGAAATGCATGTCTCCTTAGACCTAAATTGGAAGGTTCAGAGAGTTGGAAGTTACAAAATGACACCAGAACATGGAAACTCTGTGTTCGGTTCCACAAGAGGATTTATTCAACATATGCTTAGTTTAGTCTCGGTTTAGTTTCGTTTTGTTTGTGTGCTATCCAGTCAAAGAAAAGACTATACATGAATGCAATCAAGCCATTCACATGCACAGATATAGGATAAAGGTACAACAATTAGTGCAAGATAATATCCAATGTAGTCCGATTAAAGATAATTCAAATATCTCCAATGAGGTAGATGGGAGGTCAGGTGATGAGAGGACCATACGGTATGATTTGAATGATAGCAAGTGAACCGACTACTATTTTCCAATGTGTCTTGGCCCCTGAGTGAGATACTATCTAGTCGCCCTTGCCCCAATCTTTGGGCATTTGTAACCTCATTCTCTGTATATTTACATATTTGATAATATTTTACACAAGGTCAGCATAAAGGTCACATAGTTACTTAAATTTATCTTTCTCTCTGAGACAGTAATGAAAAATAATATTATGACTGCACAGCATAGTCTTTTGTGAATGTTGCCTCCCTATTTTCTATTTCAATCATTTTATTTAATCTTAATTTAATTTAAATTTAATTTTAAGTAAAAGTTAAATGTACTTCACTAAGTCTAAATCTGAATTTGTTTTTAAACTTGTCTGTCTTGTATTAGGTGCAATAGATGTACATAGTTTTAGTGTGTAGGAAGGTGTACCAGCGCTGGAGCTACAGGCCGGCTGGCAGTCGAGTCGAGGAGTATCGGTGGAGGCACCAGTCTAGAGTCGGGCAAGCGTTGGTCCTTAGTAGAGCCCAGGTAGGCAAGGAGGGCATTTATTGAGGGTGTTGATCTAGTGTAGAATGAAGTAAGGTTGTGGTCCATTGCAGGTGTGGGTGAATGAGACCCAGAGAGTCAGAGCGAGGGCCTGCTGATGCCGGCGCAACGTAGCCAGTGCAGTCCCACATGGACCTTTCTGTCCTGGGACTCCACCATTGTCAGAGTGAGGCTAAACACAAATTGGAGGAACAGCATCTCATATTTCGCATAGGCAGCTTACAACCCAGTGGTATGAATATTGATTTCTCTAACGTTAGGTTGCCCCAGCATTCCTTCTCTCTCAACCCCTCCCTCACCCAAGTCACGCCCGCTTCTCATTCTCACTTAGCAAAAGCTAACTTTATCTAAAGTAGCCTGCTTACTTTATCATCGTTACTTTTTTGCATATCTTTCATTCATTTGTTTTATATCTCTCTACATCACTGTCTATATCTGACTCTCAGTCTGAAGAAAGGTCTCGACCCGAAACATCACCCATTCCTTCGCTCAAGAGATGCTGCCTGTCCCACTGAGTTACTCCAGCATTTTGTGTCTATATAGTTTCAATGTTTGAAATATCAGAACTGGCACTCTCATTTTCTTTATATACGAACTTCTTTAAAGTATAGAACTTTCCTTTGATTCCGGGGTTAATAAATTACTCCTTTGTGGGAAATTTGGGTTTTAATTTGGCTGGGTTGTGATGTAACAATTACTGAAGATCAAACAGTGATATGATTACACGATTCTCAACATGAAATAGCAAAGAACTTCCACCAATTAGATTGGCTTGCGTATGTTAGGTTGCAATAGGTGTGTACATGTGAAAAACATTTAATAATTATTATTCTCAGTGATTTACTTTTTCTTATCAGATATACTTTTTATAAATGTGTTAGTACCATTTAATTTTAATAAGGATCAACTAAACTGACATTCCATCTGTAGGTAGTGGAAAATGGAGAATTCCTTACTTTCTTTAATGGGTTTTACTGAAAACCAAAGAGTGAACGGAAGACATTATTAAGCAACTGACAAATGTCTGATGGTTGAAAAAGCAATCAAAGGAATCATTGCAAAGCCCCAAGGGAGGCTCAGGTGCTGAATCAGAAGGAAAATGTGTTATTAATAAACCGTACCATGGATTTGTTGAAGTAATATTACAGCTGCAATAACTAAAAAGTATGGGATCCGGATAATGTCTGCAGTTCTAAACTAAATGTCATGATCTGTAGATAACTCAGTCATTAGAACCCACTGGTTTCAAACTCATTATTGGTTTGCGTTGTACTTGATTTAGCTTGCTGCCTGCATTTGTCCCCCTGCCCTTCCAAGCCTTGTATGGTTGCAAAGATCCTGTGGTCCTGAGCTTCTTAATCCTGACATGCAGCAAGCCTTTTGCAGTGACTTAACCTTAGCCGGCATACCATTGAGAACCTGCTCCAGGAATACCCTGAGATTGAAAGATGCGAGGCGAGGCTTTGTAAGAGTTTTTTAAAGGTCTTTGATATTCAATGATATTTAAAAATAACATGAATATTTCTGTAATTTAACCAAAAGTAAAATTGGTGAATACATTAGGTTTAAAACATTGAAAAAGATTTAAATAAATAAAATACAATCATCTTATTTTTCTTTCTTAATCCTAGGCTTCGATTCACTGACCCAACATTTTTAAGGTTTGGGATTCCCCAGTGTAATGGATTCTCTGCATGCCTTCAGATTGCAGGCAGGGCCATAAAGGCTACGTTGGACGGGCCAGTGGAAGGTATACCACAGGAAGCTCCCTAGGAACAATTGGCCACAGATAACAGATTCAGGCCCATTGCATTCTGTCATCCAGTATCAATAACATTGTTTTGTTTCAAGAAGGGTCTTGACCCGAAACGTCATTATTTCTCTCCAGAGATGCTGCCTGTCCCACTGAGTTACTCTAGATTTTTGTGTCTATCTTTTGTTTAGTTTAGTTTAGTTTGGAGATACTATGTAATAACAGGCCCTTCGGCCCACCAAGTTTACATTCACCATTGATCACCAGTTCAGAAAATTATCCCACTTTCTCATCCACTCCCTACACACTAGAGCCAATGTATAGAGGCCAATTAGTTAAGCTTTAGGTTTATTATTGTAGTGAGGTATAGTGAAGAGTTTTGTTTTGCATGCAATCCAAACAAATTAGATATACTATGCATAAATACAATCAAGTCAAACTCAAATACAATAGATAGAGCACAGGGGGAGAGTGCAGAACATATTTCTCAGCATTGTAGGGCATCAGTTCCACAGACAGAGTCCAATGTTCACCATGGGGTAGAGATGAATAGGACAGTACTCTAGCTTATGGAAGGACCATTCAGAAGCTTGGTAAGAGATGGGAAGAAGCTGTATCTGTGGCCAGTGGTGCATGCTTTCAAACCTCTGTATTTCCTACTGGATGGGATTCAGGAGAAGTAGTGCCCGGGGTGTGATCTGTCTTTGATTATATTGGCTGCTATTCCATGGCAACTTGAAGTGTGGATGGATTTAATGGTGGGAAGTCTGGTTTGTGTGATAGACTGGAGCACATCTACAACTCTACACTTTAATGCGATTTTGGGCAGAGCTGTTCTCAAACCAAGCTGTGATACAACCCAATGGTATTATTTTTTATGGTGCATCTGCAGAAGCTGGTAAGACTCACTGGAGGCATGCCAAATTTCTTCTGTCTCCTCAGGAAGTAAAGTAATTGATGTGTCTTCCAGATGGTCACATCAATGTGGTTGGTGCACGACAGGTTGTTGGTAATAGTAACACCAAGGAACTTGAAGCTCTCATCCATTTCCACTTTGGCACCATTGATGCTGATGGGGTATGTACTACACCATGCTTCCTGAAATCAATAGCTACAGTAAGCCCTTTATCTTACTGACAATGAGTGAGAGGATAATGTCCTGACTCCACATCACTAAGTTCCGTCCTGTTTTCCGTCTCATTATTGTTTGTGATCTGGCCACCACAATGGTGTTATTTTCTAACTAGTAGATGGAGTTAGAGCTGAATTTGGCCACACATTTGGTAATTTAAAGGTAGTAGGAAGGAGACTGGGAATGCAATTAACCTAACAAATCTGCACGTCTTTGGGATGTGGGTCAAAACTGCAGGAGTTGCTTGAAATTAGATCAATCGTTTCATATCGCTGGGTTGTAAGCTGCCAAAGTGAACTCAGACAATATGATTTCAAAATTTTACCAATGCAATTTGAGAATTAAGTAAAATTGTTGGTACCAGTGAGGGAATGACTAGAAGTCATTGGAATGTTGTAGAAATTCCACTAGTTCAGCCATATTCTTCATGGAGGAAGCCACTGATTCCTGTTTTGGTGTGACCTGTACAGTAAGTAACCACAATCCCACATCATTATGGGCAACTCAATGTCTTACTGATGCGGTCCAGCAAACTACTAGTCTACACCAAACCATATAATTAATTCGAATGCCAGCTACCATTACAGTCAGAGGAAAACTAGTTGAAAATTTCCCACCTCACCACAATGTACAATTCTCAATTAATAATCTTAAGCTAAATATGTTTAAGGCATATTGTAAGCCAGTTGTAATTTATTGTTGTTTTTTACTCAACCACGTAAAATATGATGGATTTTCCCTGTTTCCATATTTCTCCTCTGGACACCGCTGCAAAAGAAATACATCTCACAGTAAAAGGTTGATCTTCAACACTACCACCTGTGGAGATCATAGCAGGTAAGCTTGTAAGTTGGCAGGAGTATTGTAACATGTTTCCAGCCCTCCACTGTAGGTCTGAACAGACGTGTAGGGCTGTCCACTTCTGAAAGATTTGGCCTCATTTACAACAGAGGTGCTGCAACCAGAAATCATACCACAATTGAAATGTTCATAAGTTCTAGGAGCAGAATTAGGCCAGTCGGCCCATCATCTCTACTCTGCCATTCAATCATGATCCAGCTTTCCCTCTCAACCCCATTCCCTGCCTTCTCCCCATAACCACTGACATCCATACTAATCAAGAATCTGTCAATCTCCTCCTAAAAAATGTCAATTGACAGCCAATTGACAGTTGTCTGCGGCAGATTCACCACCTTCTAAGTAAAGAAATTCCTTCTCACCTCCTTTCTAAAGGTACAACCTTTTATTCTGAGGCTATAGCATCTGGTCTGAGACTTTCACACTAATTTTCCTCCTTAATTGGGAATGGAATGGGGTGATTTATGGTAAGCAGAAAAATTGTTCTGTATGGAACTAAGATGGTCCAGAAAAACACAAAGTGCTGGAGTAACTCAGCCTGACCTACTGTTACTCCAGCATGGTGTGTTTTTATTTGGTGTATACCAGTGACTGCAATGCCTTCCTCCACATGCTCTAGAGAGACACCTATGTTGCCCCAGACCCTGTAGACAGTCAAAGGGCCTGGGGGAAGGAAAACCCACCTTTCCCTCCCCTCACCTTGGTATATAAAGAAACAAGTAAAGTGCTGGAGTAACTCAGCAGGCGAGGCAGCATCTCTGGAGGAAATGGATGGGTGACATTTTGGGTCTAGAACCTTCCTCAGCCCATTCTGAAGCTGAGTTGGTCCAGCACGCTGAGTCCCAAATATCATTAACTGTTTGAGTTGTTTGTAGAAAAAAAGATACAAGGATCTAAATTTAATCCATCTAGACAATCCAAAATAGACTGATGAGTATGAAACAATGGCTTGGGAAAAGGAGAAGCACAACGGGATCTGGGGGTCCTTGTACATCAGTTTATGAAAGTAAGCATGCAGGTACAGCAGGCAGTGAAGAAAGCGAATGGCATGTTGGCCTTTATAACAAGAGGAATCGAATATAGGAGCAAAGAGGTCCTTCTGCAGTTGTACAGAGCCCTACTGAGACCACACCTGGAGTATTGTGTGCAGATTTGGTCCCCTAATTTGAGGAAGGACCTTCTTGCTATTGAGGGAGTGCAGCGTAGGTTTACAAGGTTAATTCCCGGGATGGCGGGGCTGTCGTATGCTGAGAAAATGGAGCAGCTTGGCTTGCATACTCTGGAGTTTAGAAGGATGAGAGGATATCTCATTGAAAAATATAAGATTGTTAAGGGTTTGGACATGCTAGAGGCAGGAAACATGTTCTCGATGTTGGGTGAGTCCAGAACTAGGGGCCACAGTTTAAGAATAAGGAGTAAGCCATTTAGAACGGAGACGAGGAAACACTTTTTCTCACAGAGAGTGGTGAGTCTGTGGAATTCTCTGCCTCAGAGGGCGGTGGAGGCGGGTTCTCTGGATGCTTTCAAGACAGAGCTAGATAGGGCTCTTAAAGATAATGGAGTCAGGGGATATGGGGAGAAGGCAGGAACGGGGTTAGTGATTGAGGATGATCAGCCTTGATCACATTGAATGGCGGTGCTGGCTCAAAGGGCCGAATGGCCTACTCCTGCACCTATTTTCTATTGTCTATTGTGTATTGACATTAAACAAATGGACTTCCCAATGTCTTCTGGGGCAGCAGTTACATTCAACAGCCAACTGATTGACTGGGGAATAGAGAGACTATTTGCTTACAGGTGTTTAGTGTTATTAGGTTCAGTGTGTCATGATGAATGAGTACAATTCCAATCCGGTTCTAAGCTTTTAGTTTGACTCCTACTGATTATTTTCCAACTAACATGGTCAATTGATTTTATAAAATTCAGTCATTAAGAATGACCACTAGGGCAAGGTACTGGGGGCTGGTGCTCTCCCTTGGTACTGTATGAATCACCATTTTTGAGCTAAAGGCAGTGACGTTTTGAGGGAATATTTACTTTGGGGAACTGTGAGCCTGCATATTTTAACTTGCAGCAATTAAAAATTTAAATGAGGGCTTATATATCACAGGATACAAAGTAGTATAACATACCGCAAAAACAATTAAAGAGGACATTAACAGCAGTAAACAAAAGGTTTTAAAAAATCTCATCAAAATAATTCACAGATTCAGATCAGAAAAGATAGTACAATATAAAGTGTAAAAGAGAAGTGTAGAGCACGTCCAAGACTAACAGCTCTTTGTGATCGAGTGACATTTGTGAACCACTGAAGCTTTTCTTTTATACTTAATAACATAATCTGAACCCCTTGAGTCAGCTGCTGTTTTATAGAATGCTCCCAGCCTATTATCCTCCGGATAATGAAGATGGAGATTGTACATTTCAAAGCATCCTGCATAAACTATATTGAAGTTTTGAAGTATCAACAATTTTAACTGTTAAGTCTTCAGCTAGAATAACAAAAAGAGCAGCCGTCATGGGTCATGATTATATTCAAGAAGGAATGCTGGGTCAGGGTTGCACTGAATGGAAAATCATAACCATAGCTGGAACAGTTGAACCTTGGAGCATTTATTGCAGTTAAATCAGCAACACTGATGCAGCTCACTGTCAGCACAGAGTGCGTTCAATATTGAATGATTTATTTTAAAGAAATAAAATATTTTTGATTTAAATTAAGTGGTGAGGATGAAAATGCAATACTGCATCATATATAAAAAAGGAATCGGTTGAAATTGTGTTCTCAATAAAATGAGCCCATGCTCATATTTATTTCAAATGCAAAAAATGATATGATGAGGGAAATGCAGTAAATTCTGCAAGGAATTTATGCATATTACCTCAGTGATGTGAGATGAGATTCTGAAAAACATTCTGGGGTGAATGAATTACCACAGCAAGCTACCATTGATTTTTACAGGCTCGGTCACTGAGGCCATACATGATTTAGTGTTGTTATTTAGCCTGCAGGGTCTTCCTGCACCTCAGCAGTTTCTACTGTTTTCCATTAGTCTTTATTTTGTTGAACATCAGTACATTTTTTTAAAACAAAAAAATTACCATAGAAGTTCTTGATGTGTTCGCAAGATGTGCATTTTAATTTAAACCCTTTGTGGTTTGTGACTGCAATATAGGAGAAAACGTATGCATTCCAACCATTACATTGCAATCATAAAGACAGATAATTAAACACTTCAAACAATAACAGCATTAGCTTTAGCTTACAAAACTAAACTATTAAACCTGCAGTTCAAATCACCGTTACTGATTTCCTCTGCAGGTGCAAGATTTAGAATATATTTTTTTTACAATTTTCGACCTGAGAAATTAATTTACATCATTATTTATTTAAATGAATTGAATGCTAATTTATCACACTTTCAAGGTTCTGAAGTGAGATACAATTGGATTACTTCTGAAATGCGAGTAGCTGTTACTTGCTACATTGGTTAGCTAATGTAATGTATAAAAGGTGTTGACTTTCTGAGCACGCACAGCCAAACTAAATGAGTTTAATAAAAATAGTGCTTGGTAGATTAATATACCATGTTTAAGTGTCTGAGGAATTTAGAGAAGCTCTGTGTCTCCAGTAGCATTTCCACAGAGCCACAGGAGGTGGGTGGATGGAGTAACTGAGCAGCATTCAATCAATGATCAATGGTAATACTGAGAAAAACACTTTTTCAAAGGTATATGCGATCTACAAGCTAAAACAATATTTTCTTTGAAATTCATTCCTGGTTAGTAGTGTTAAATGCCCAATGTGTTAGTACCAATGCATTGCAATTCAACTTCAAAGTTCACTACAACTGAGGTATTAGTATTACTAATGGTATTACTTATTATTTCACATGTATCGGGATACAGTGAAAAGCTTTTGTTTGTGTGCAACCCAGTCAAACCAAATCATACTATACATAAGTGCAATCAACCCATACACGGTACATCAGGTAATGCAAAGAAAAAATATCAGAGTGAAGAATAGAGTTTTATGCATTGTGGCGTAATAGTCATAGAAAAAAGTCAGATGTTCGTAATGAGGTAGGTTGGAAGATCAGGCCTAAACTCCAGTTTACGGAAGGAATGATCAGTAATCTGACGGTAAGAAGTTGTCCCTGAATCTGGTGATACATTTTTTTGTATCTTCTACCTGATGGGAGATGGGATGATTGAAGTGAAAAAGGACCTTGAATATATTGGATGTATTCCTGAGAAGGCATGAAGTGTAGATGGATCAATGGTGGGTAGGCTGGTCAGTGTGGGGGACAGGAATACATCCACAACTCTGTAATGTCTTGTGGTCTTAGGTAGAAGTGTTCCAAAGCCAACCCACATTGCAACTTGATGGTGCATCTGCAGAAGATGTTAGCAGTTGTTGGAGACATGGCAAACTTCCGTTGTCTCTGAAGAAATAATGTGTTTATTGGCCATAGTTTCAATGTGGTTGGTCCAGGCTAAATTGTTCTTGACATTTTCACCAAGGAACTTGAAGGTGGTGAGTGCCCTGCAATTTGCTGCCTTGAATGGTGGTTGAAGCAGATATGTTACTGGCATTTAAAAGACTTCTGGGTAGGCATATGACTACCATATGACTCCATGCAGGGAACGGAGGGATATAGTTTTGTGCAGGAAGATAAGTGATGGTCTTTGCATTATGTTCTGCACAGACATGGTGTGCCAAAGAGCTCATTCTTCTATGTTCTGTGTTCGACCATTTCCACCGGCACCATGGATGCTGATTGGGGTATGTACTCCACCATGCTTCCTGAAGTGAATAATTCTTCTTGCTGATATTAAGGGAGAGGTTGTTGTCATAATTTGTGACTAAGCACACTATCTCCTTCCTGCACTCCATCTCTTCATTGTTTGAATTCAAACCAACCAAAATGGTGTAACCTGCAAACTTGTAGATGGATTCAGAGCAGAATTTAGCTGTACAGTCAAGAATGTATAGGAAGTGTAGTGGGTGACTGAGTTCACATCCCTGCATGGTAGAATTACTGTGGGGGATGCATTGTCACCTATCTTCACTGATTGAAGTCCATGGATCAGAAAGACGAGGACCAATGGCAGATCAGCATCCTACAATCATTCCCAGAATACCTGGAGAAGAGAGACACCTACATCAGACTCCTATTCATAGACTACAGCTCTGCCTTCAATACCATTATACCATCCAAGCATCGCCAAACTCGCAGGACTTGGGGTCAACACTCATCTCTGCAACTGGTTCCTCAACTTCCTACCAACAGACCCCAATCAGTGAGGATAGGGGACAAATCATTCTCTACGATAATCCTCAACACGGGTGCTCTGCAAGGATGCGTTCTCGGCCCCCTTTGTTACTCCTTGTACACCCATGACTGCGCAGCCATGTACAAACCTAATTCCATTTTTAAATTTGCAGACAACACCATCATTTTGGGCCGGATATCAAATAATGATGAGACTGAGTACAGGAAGGAGATTGAGAACCTCGTGTCCTGGTGATGAGGCAACAACCTTTCTCTCCATGTCAGCAAAGCAAAGGAGATAGTGATCAACTTCAGGAAGCAAAGCGGTACACATACCCCAGTTTGCATTGATGGTGCTGAAGTAGAGATGGTCAAAAACTTCAAATTCCTCAGTCAATATGATGAACAAATTCTCCTGGACAACCCATATTGAAGAAACGACCTAGAAGGCTTAGGAAGTTTGGCAACTACAACTAACAGCAACTTCTGCGGATGCACCATAGAAAGCATTTTATCAGGATGCATCACAGCTTGGTTTGTGAACAACTCCATCCAGGACGGTAAGAAATTACAGCAAATTGTGGACACAGGCCAGGCCATCACACAAACCAACCTCCCTTCTATTGATTCCATTGATACATCATGCTGCCTCGGCAAGGCCAACAGTATAATCAAGGACAAGTTGCACCTGGCTACTCCCTCTTCTACCCTCTCCCATCAGGCAAAAGGTATAGAATGTGAAAACACACACCGTCAGATTTAGGAACAGTTTCTTCCCAGCAGTTATCAGGCAACTGGAAATCCTACCACAACCAGAGCGCTGTGCTGAACTACTATCTACCTTTTTGATATCCATCGGACTATCCTTGACTGGACTTTGCTGACTTTACCTTGCACTGAATGTTATTCCCTTATCATGTATTTATACATTGTAAATCTCACTGTACCAATTGGTGCATGTGACAATAAATGTAACTTGAACTTGAACTTGAACGTGAACTAAATGGATTGATTGGAATCATGTAATATCTTTCTGCTGACTGGTTAGCATGCAATAAAAAGTTTTCACTGCATCTCGGTACAATAAATTAAATTGACTGAGAGATGAGTTGCTAACTCCAGAAGTTTGGAAGTCATAGGTTCTGGATTTCAGAAGCATAGTGCAACATTTTCCAGCCATTATTGTGTTTTGAGTACTATCTGTACTTTAATTCACCTCAACTTTTGTAATTCAGATGATTATGTGAATCAGCTGGTATAATTATGTAAAATATCCCAAGGGACCTTCCAAGAGCATCATTAAACAAAACTTGACAGCACAATATATAAACTACAAAAAAAAAGTAGATCAAAGTGGAATAAAGGAATTGAAAGGATTAGTGTTTAAGGGTTTAGAGGGAATTTCTAAAATGACACCCTTGACAGCTGAGAAAAGAACAGTCAAAATCAATGTGATTAAAGTCGGGAGTGATCAAGAGATCTGCAATATTTTGGAGGGTGTATGACTGGAGGAGATGGCAAGGATGAGGCGGGGGACACTCATGGAAGGATTTGAAAACAATAACGAGAATTTTGAGATGAAGACGCTGCCTTAAACTGATGTAGGGCCATAAACATGAAAAGCATAGATTAAACAGTTTCAACCAGTTTTCATTTATGAAATGGAGGGGGACAGTGGAATTAAAGGGGCAATAAGATGGTTGAAGTGTGAGTATAAGAGCTCAACAAGGGTTTGAGACCATCAACAAAGTTTGAAAAGACAGTTAAATGACAGGTTGTAATTAAATAATGCTGGTTAAAATTCATTGGAATTGTTCACAGAAAATAGAACATAAAATATATGTTCTCAGTCTGAAGAAAGGTTTCGACCCAAAAAAATCACCTGTTCCTTTTCTCCAGAGATATTGTGGGAACCCTCTAAGTTGCTCCAGCACTGTGTCCATCTTCGGTATAAACAGAACAGGACTGGCCCTTTGGCCAACATGAAGTCAGGTTAATCTCATTTCCTCTGCCTGCATACTGTATGATCAATATTCCTCAATTCCCTGCATATGCATATCCAAAAACCTCTTAAATGCCATTTACTGATTTGTTCTTGTTAGTTGTAATTAATTATAATGCCAAACTCGTGTTATGGAACAATGACTTGAATAGGATAACCTTTTCATTCTGAATTTACAGCAGGGGTCTTAGGCATGTATTCACTGACAATTATTTTAGGTTTCTAATGAACTAGATCAATGATAAGCTTTACCTTATCCAGTAAAGTGAAACCAGAGGACATGGATGCACGCTATGAAAGTGGGATATTTTTACCCTAATCCACCCTTGAAACTGATAGCAGAGTGCAATATTAGTTTCAGAACCTCCTAGATCTGTGAAATAGATGCTGCAAAAATGTTTCTTCTTGTGGGGGAAATCTTCACGATCTCTGGATAAAATTACATCCATTTAAGATAGAAATGAAGAAGAATTTCTTCTCTCAGAGGGTTGTGAATCATTGGAATTCTGTCTCTGAGAGCTATGCATGGTGAGTCATTAATATATCTTCGCCACCTCCAACGTGACCCCTCCACTCGCCACATCTTCCCATCTCCCCCCCTGTCTGCCTTCCGCAAAGACCGCTCCCTCCGCAACTCCCTCGTCAATTCTTCCCTTCCCTCCCGCTCCACTCCTTCCCCGGGCACTTTCCCTTGCAACCGCAAGAGATGCTACACTTGTCCCTTCACCTCCCCCATCCACTCCTTTCAGGGACCCAAGCAGTCATTCCAAGTCCGACAGAGGTTCACCTGCACCTCCTCCAACCTCATCTACTGCATCCGTTGCTCCAGATGCCAGCTGATCTACATCGGTGAGACCAAGCGGAGGCTGGGCGATCGTTTCGCCGAACACCTCCGCTCGGTCCGCAATAACCAACCCGACCTCCCGGTGGCTCAGCACTTCAACTCCCCCTCCCACTCCGTATCCGACCTCTCGGTCCTGGGCCTCCTCCACGGCCAGAGTGATCAACACCGCAAGTTGGAGGAACAGCACCTCATATTCCGCTTGGGGAGTCTGCATCCTCTGGGCTTAAACATTGAATTTTCTCAATTCTGTTAACCCAGACTGCCTCCCCCCCACCTCTCCCTTAGCCCTCTGGCCCTGACATTCCTTCTCCATCTCTCCCCCCCCCCCCCCCAGTCGCACTAGCTTCTCATTTTCACACCACAAACAGCTTACAATGGCCTGCTTCCTTTATCACCAATACTTTTTTGCATATCTTTCACTCATTGTTCCTTATCTCTCCACATCACTGTTTATATCTCTCGTTTCCCTGATCCCTGACCAGTCTGAGGAAGGGTCTTGACCCGAAACGTCACCTATCTCCTTCGCTCCTTAGATGCTGCTGCACCCGCTGAGTTTCTCCAGCTTTTTGTGTAACCCAATATATCTACAGTATGTTATCCCATTTTCACAAGATAATTTACAGAGGCCAATTAATCTACCAAGCTGCATGTCTTTGGGATGTAGGAGGAAACCGTCAAAATTCACATGGACAACACGCAATGTCAGAATCGAACCTGGGCAGCAACTCTATCAGTTGTGCCATTGTGCTGCCCCACTTGAGGCTTATGATTCAGAGTAACCATAATCTTATGGCATGGTGGAGCAGGATTAAGAGGCTGTATGGCCTAAAGCCATCTTTCATTTCTTATGTTCACATCACCTACCCATTCCCCATTCTGGATTTTCCATCTTCTCAATTTTACTATCTCTTTAAGGCAGTGAAGATTAATTATAGGTAACATGTAAAATTATTGTTTCATCCAATCCTCGAGATTATCCATTGACGGTTTCAGGGTAAAAGTGTCCATCTTAATATGTTAGTGAGAGGTGAGTCAATCAATACAAGTTGACAGTCACCATGTCCTGACCAGACCTTGGCAAGGTGGTGACTGTGGCCTTGTTTTGTAATTATAGCAACAGCACATGGCACACTCAACCTGAATGGTGGAGAATAACTCCTGGAAAACTCCTGCTACATCCACAACTCTGAAATTTCTTGTGGTCGTTGGTAGAACTGTTCCCAAACCAGGCCACGATCGAACCTGATGATATGCTTAGGTAGACAAAAATGCTGGAGAAACTCAGTGGGTGAGGCAGCATCTATGGAGCGAAGGAATAGGTGACGTTTTGGGTCAAGACCCTTTTTCTGAAGAAGGGTCTCGACCCGAAACGTCATCTATTCCTTCGCTCCATAGATGTTGCCACACCCGCTGAGTTTCTCCAGCATTTTTGTCCACCTTCAATTTTTCCAGCATCTGCAGTTCTTTCTACACTGATGATATGCTTTCTGTGGTGCATCTGTAGAAGATAGTAAGAGTTGTTAGAGACATGCCAAACTTCCTGGAAAACACTTTCAACCTCCTTTTACTTTTTTCTCAGCTCCACTAATTCCATCCTTCATCCCAACACCCCAGCATGCATTTTGCTTCCTCCCAAGCCATTTTGCTCTGCATGCCATTTCTTCCCTTTTTCTCTCATTCTGCACTTCAAGAGCAATGGCAACTGAACCATTTGTGTCTATGAACAACTGCACGTCACTGAAACCTGGAAGTGCAAACACAAATTTTGCATTTGCCACACCACTCCCTGTAGACCTAAAACCGTGAAGAGGATATAAATGTCAAACGGTAATTTACCAACATTCTGTACTCAGTCAGCAAATAATTCTTAAGGCAATATTTAGATTCAGACTTGTAATGTTAGTTAAACGTTGAGAGAGCAATGTTGTATCATTTTTCACACTTTGCTTCAGCCTTAATGCATTCAGCAAATCATATCCACTCAAACACTTCCTTCAAGTTGGCTGCATAAGCTGAACATGAAAACATTATAAAAAGGCAAAGTAAAACGATTAACCGTTTATGACCAATAAACTGTTACAGCCTGGAAACAGGTCATTCGACGCACCGAGTGCGCGCTGACCAGCGATCCCCGCACATTAACACTATCCTACACACTCGGGACAATTTATAATTATACTAAGCCAATTAACCTACAAACCTGTATGTCTTTAACCTGCAAACCTGTACGGAGGAAACCGGAGATCCCAGGGAAAATCCCCGCAGGTCACAGGGAGAACGTACAAACTCCATACAGATAGCACCTATAGTCAGGATCCAATCCCGGTCTCCGGGGCTGTAAGGCAGCCACTGTGCTGCCCTTAGTCTTTCATGTGCTGTGTGGGGATTACTCATTCTTCTACTCCAGCTAATGGATTCTGTGTCCACAATAACCAAAAGTAGTGCATGGAGGTCACTTTAATGAAGGATGCCAAGCAGAGCCTTCGACTTTCGGTGTGGGTTCGGTAGGGAATACCAGAATACAAGTGCTAACAATTCGGGTAGATGGCTCTTCAGAAGTTCCTCAGTGACGGAATGTCATATTTTGAGTAGTACTTTGTCAAAATTGGATTCTAGTGCGTTTATCAAAATTGGATTCTAGTGCGTTTATCAACCAACAAACCTTCTTCTGATCCTGTGCCTGTGAGAATTCCAAGAGCCATGATAATGGCACCAATGCATCCAACTGGCACTTGCTGAATTATTTGGATCTGAATCAACACTGCAAATAATTGATGGAAGTGTATAAAGGTATATGAAAATATGAGAGGCGCAGATCAGGTAGACAGTCAGAACCCTTTCCCCAGGGTGGAAAAATAAACACTCGAGGGCATAGCTTTAAGATGAAAGGGGCGAAAGTTAAAGGAGATGTGCAGGGTAATTTTTCTACACAGGGAGTGGTGAGTGTCTGGAATGCGCTGCGATATTGGTGATTGAGGCAGATACAATAGTGGCATTTAAGAGACTTTTCGATAGACATATGGATATGGAGGGAATGGAGAAATATGGATTATGTGCAGGCAGATAAGAGGTAATATTAGCATTATGTTCGGCACAGACATTGTGGGCCGAAGGGTCTGTTCTGGTGCTGTACTGTTATGTGTCCTGTGTCAATACAGCAATGTCATCACTGAGCCACCAATCCTAGTGACGCCATTGATCTACAGTGGCATCAAACCTGTTCCCACCACATGGAATTGGCAAGCTGCACCGCAGGCATGGCGTTGCCTGCCTCCTATCTTTGATGAGCCTCTGTACCAGACTCCTTTGAATGCAGGCAGAAAGCAGCCTGCTAGTGCCTGGTGTATCTCACTATAACTTAAGAAAGACACAAAATGCTGGAATAACTCAGCGGGCCAGGCAGCATTTCTGGAGAGAAGGAATAGGTGACGTTTCAGGTCGAGACCCTTCTTCAGACTGAATCAGGGGAGGGAGAAAGGAGGCAATGTAGCAGAGGGTAAATATCTGAGTGCAGTTTTGTGGGAAATCTGTGTATGTATGTTTGTGTGTGTATGTGTCTTCAGATAAGGAATACAGAATAAGAATAGAGAGTGAAGTGTTTTTGCTGGAATGAATCTCACTTTGACATGTCATGTGAGATCATGACATTTTCGTCTCTTCTCTCTTGTGGCCATAATGTGTTTTACTGCTATTTGGCTGATATGGAGAGTGTGCCCCTGAGGCAGATACACTTCTGTTATTGCTGCATCACAAATTATTGCCTGTTGTGCTGAATAGATGATGTCTGCACAAGTCCCAGTTTAATGTGTCATTCTGAGTGTCAAACACCATCACATGATGTCAAATGTTTTTTTGGACACATTTTTATTACTTTTTTTTTGAGAATCCAATATGCAGTATACAGCTTACATTAAACCCAACAGTGGTTGAGTGTGACAAAAACAGATGCAATGAAGTTTTGCATGTTTTCCACCATGTTCACCATCTGGATAGAGAATTCCAAAACACTGCACGTATGTGCAGCTGAGAGATGTAAGGTTGCAGCATTACATTGAGATGCCTTGCAGATCTTGGATGAAGAGCAGAATGTGGCTGTGGCAAATGAAGATTGCCTCTGCCCAAAGAAACAAATTGCTGCCCAGGAATCATAGGGACTGACTTTAAAATGGGCGGCATGGTGGCGTGGTGGGAAAGCTACTGCCTTACAGCGCCAGAGACTGTTTGACGTTTGAATCTGACTATGGGTGTTTGTCTGTACAGAGTTTGTACTTTCTCCCTGTGACCTGCATGGATTTTCTCCTAGACCTCCCACACTCCAAAGGCATACAGGTTTGTAGGTTATTTGGCTTGGTATAAATGGATAAATGTAAAATTGTCCCTAGTGTGTGTAGGGTAGTGCTAATGTGCGGGGATCGCTGGTGGGTGCGGACTCGGTGAACCAAAAGGTATGTTTCCGATCTGTATCTCTAAACTAAACAAAAAAAATTAGAAGGAAATGGCTCTCTTGAAGTGTAAACCATTTATCCAACCAATTTAACCGGCAAGGCCTCCCAAAGAGCCTGGTGGAAACACGCATTTGGTTCTGCGTGATTGTGAAATATGAAGACTACAAAATAGAAAGTGTAACATTCCGATTCAAGAAATGCAAATGAAAAAGAACATAGGCCTGGAAAATATGGTAGGCCTGTGTCAAAAATTGAACCGCAGAAAGAAAGAAAGTGCTGCAGTAACACAGGTCAGGCAGCATCACTGGAGGACATGGGTAGAGTTTAGACTTTAGAGATACAGAGCGGAAACAGGCCCTTTGGCTCGCCGAGTCGGCGCCGACTAATGATCACTCCATACACTGCCCAGGAATAGTAAGATTGAACGAGAACTTACCAGTTCGAAGGTTGATCTTTATTTTATGAGGAGTCGAAGTGAGGGATTTCGTGAAGAGCCCGCCGGCGCGCATGCTCGACATACTTCAAAGTAGCGGCGTGGAATCACAGAAACCAACAATAGAAATGACTTCGCATAGTAAGATTGAAGTGACTAAGATTACCAGATGAAGGTGATTGAGGGTTGGGCGAGGAGGGCACGAAATCCCTCACTTCGACTCCTCATAAAATAAAGATCAACCTTCGAACTGGTAAGTTCTCGTTCAATCTTACTATTTCATTTCGGAGTCACGTGAGTGACTTCGTGAAGACTTCAAAGCTTCTGTGATTACACGCCCTGGACGACGTCCATGCTGACACACCACTACCAGGGATGGATGGGAGGAACAAACTTGCTCAATAGTTCATACTGCAAAACAAGAGCATATTTATGAATAACAAATCAAAACCCCTCATGCGGGGACATCTCCACGTTCTTGACCTGCATTCAGCACGGCTTCTGCGAACTGTAGAGGAGCAGAAACAGGCTTGTTATAAAAACGCTGGAACACAGCTTCATTAGCCCATCCTGCTGTGGCGAGAATTTGGTCCATAGGCACCTCCATAATCCTCGCCGCTGACGTCGATGCAGCCCTCGTGGAATGAGACTTGAACACATTAGTGTCGATACCTGACTTACCCAAGACGACTCGAAGCCACCTGGATATCTTCTGGACTGTCACTCGATGATGAGGTCTCTTATGAGTGACCAGCAGGTATCTCTCCATTCCTCTGATGCGTGCCGTCACCTTGACATAGTGGCGGATATGTGAGGCTAAACATAGCCTAGCATCTGCGGGGTATGCCGGGAACTTCAGCTGCAGCCCTGTGCACCCAGGTCCATGCTGCTTTAGTAGCTCATCAATGAAAAAGACTACTTCTGTAGGGGTAGATGTCATTCTGTCGACACGAAGTTTGTGTAGTGTCTGTACCCTCTGAGCTGAAGTCAGCGCTAGTAACATCACCAGCTTCATGGTGAGTTGGTCCAGTTGGAGCCCTTCCATGGGAGACCACGTCCTGAGCAGGTTTAATACGTCCCTGGCATCCCAGGTGATATTGTAGCGTGGTGTAGGCGGATTCATATTGAATATACCCCGCATGAGTCTGGACACTAGCCTGTTGGATCCTACCTCAATATTGAGGTAGAATGAGAGCGCACTTCTGGCGCTGTTGATGGCACTGTAACTTAAGTGTTCATCATGGTGCAACCCCACGAGGAATTCCAGGACGTCGGTTATTGTCACGTCATCATACGTGATGCGAGAGTGGCTGCAGTAGGCTTCCCACTTCTTAATATGCGAGCGGTATCTTCTCCTTGTTGACTCTCGACACGACGCCCCGATGGTATCCATGGTCCGAGCTGAGAGGCCGTATTGGACTAACGGCTTGTTCAGAACCTGCAAGCCAACAAATTTAAATAGCCATGGCAGGGATGTGGCTCCCCTGAGACAGGGTGAGTAACCAATTGTGGGCAACCCTTCAAAAGGACCCAAGGTTCGTTGAGCATGTCAAAGACCACCGGATACCAAGGCTGTGTGGGCCAGTCGGGTATAATAAGGATGCCCTTGGCAGCATCTGCCTGAATCTTACGCGTACCCGACTGATGAGGCAAAACGGGGGGAAGGCATAGAAACGTAGGTTGGTACCTGATGGTTCAACCGTGACGCAAAAAGGTCAATGTCCGGTTTACCAAATTTGACTGTGACTTTAGCAAAAATCTCAGGATGCAACATCCATTCAATATTGTCATTAAATTTGCATGACCTGGTGTCCGCCACAGTATTAAGCTCACCTGGCAAATAGGTAGCTGAAATCCAAATGTCTCTTTGAACACACCAGAGCCAAATTGAGTTAGCCAATTTGTCACACGAAACTGACCTGGTACCACCCATATGGTTTAAGTATGCCACTGTTGTGGTGTTGTCTATTTGGAGACGGACATGTGCTCCAACAAGCTTGGAACAATACGCACAAAGTCCGTGGAATGCTGCCAGCAACTCCAAATAGTTAATCCCTTGAGTCAACAACATCGTTGACGCAAGGGTGTCCGATCTGCCCCCACAACTAGAGCAATTATCCGCAGCTCCCCAGCCATTGGAGCTTGCATCAGTCTGCAAATATACCACCGGATTAGCCTCCCTGATAGGCTTGAATGAGCTGCTAATGTGGCACACCCACCATTGCAACTCATTTATCGCTTCGGACGGCAGCTGCATTGATCGATCATAATGACCAGCGTCCTGTTTTAACGCAGCAATTTTAGCTCTTTGCAAACTCTGATAATGCAAAGGTCCATATCGCGCTGCCGGAAACAAAGCTACAAGCTTACCAATTACTGTAGCTGTATGCCGAATCGATGGTATATTGGTGCGGATTAAACCTTGACACACATGGGTAACCTCCTCAATCTTGTTAATTGGTATGGTAACCCTCATGCTCATAGAGTTCACCGTGAACCCTAGGTAATTAATCACCTGGGCAGGGCAGAACTTTGATTTCTCTGGATGGACAATAAACCCTAATTGTTGAAATATATTGACAGCAGCTGCAACTCCCTGTTCAGCCAATTCCAGGGTGTGGCCCACAATTAAGATATCATCTAAATAGGCCATAACTATATGATGTCGCTGTCTCAAATAAGCCATAATTGGTTTCACTAATTTAGTGAACAATCCACTTTAAAATGAGTATATGTTACAAAAGTATTCAAACGGGTTAGATCAATAATGACACGAAAACCTCCAACCTTCTTAGGTCTGGTGAATATATTCGAAACAAATTCAACTGGCTCATGCACCGCTTTCTCAATCACTCCCTTCTGTTCAAGCCTTAAAATTTCCTTGTAGCCTGCTGCCTGTTCTGCAGCAGATAATTCAAACGTTCGACCGGGCATGTGCTGGGATGGAGGAATGTCGCCATTAATAAACTCAATTTTATGCCCCTGAATATTCTGCAACACATACTCGTCACCAGTAAAATTACCCCATGCACCCAAAAACAGCCGAAGGCGACCACCAACATGTGAAGTTAAACAAAGAGAAAAGAGAGAACCAGACCCCCTCACCCCCGTGGTTACCGGCGGTCCTTGACACGTGTGGGTGGACGTGGAGGTGCTGGGTTGGCTTGAGGGCGCGGCGCCTTCGTTTTCCACCAGGGTCTCTGCCGACCCTGTCCTAAAAAAGACCCCTGGTGCTGGGTCTGATGTTGCTGTCGTTGTGGAGCTTGAGGGTGGGTCCTCGTCGAGGTACTAGCAGACCCTCGTGAGCGAATGTATGGAGCTTTTGAGCCTGACGGTGTGGGGGCACTCTGAGAGCGCATGATCCCCACCGTTTTGGCTTGTTCGTCAAGCTCTTTGACTCTCTTCGAGAGGTCCTCCCCAAAGAGTTGACGGGGCGGCGGCGGCGGCGGTGGTTTGCACAATCCTGCAAACTTCGGGTTGAGCGCTGGGCGGATGCTGTTTTTGCGAAACCCGTTGATTTCGTGCTGGGTCACGCACAGGAGGGCCAGAGCATCTTCCTGGTCCAAATTCAGTTCGTCCCCGTCCACCGACCGCGCAAAGGCGGTAACACAGGCTGTGAGGAGCTTCAGGATCCGCTGCAATTTTACCTCTTGTTGACGGATAGCCGCACTGATGTTGCCCATATCGGCATATTGACCACAGGCACGTTGAGGGAGTTGCAATTGGATGGAGCCTTGTGACGGCTCATTGCCTGAATGAGGACTTCTTCCTGTAGTTGCTGGTTGTTAAGAAAGTCCACAGTGGCTGCCAGCTTTGCGTTTAAAGGAAGTCCAGATGAATGTGGGGCCGCAAATTTGGTCGCCACATCCAGAAGATCCTCCGCTGGCACCTCCAACGGAGGTGGTATGGAATCCACCAAAACCTCCTCCTCCTGCTGCTCCAGGCTGATGGTAGAGGCTGGTGACGACGCCCTGTGCCTGTTGCTGCCCTGCTGTAGTTGACGTTGAAGCAGGAGCTCCAGCAGCCGCTCCATACGGTCAATACGCCCTTCACCCTGAACACTCAGGTGGT
This sequence comes from Raja brachyura, assembly GCA_963514005.1. Next base: position 51,385,286 of record OY740783.1, read on the forward strand.
CGGAGTCCTCCGGCTCTGAAAAGAAAACCGGGCTCCTATCATCGGCCCGCACCTCATCGAGGCCCAGCCGGTGCCGGTAGTTGTCGCTAACAGCCGCCGAGGCGAAACTGCGCGATTCCCGCGCGGGCGTGTTCAACCGCCTCCGTTTAGCGGGAGCTGAAGCCGCTGCCACTAAGGGCACTTGCGGCATGGTGTCGGCACCAGCCGAAGCATGGCTGCCTGAAGCCCGCGCAGGCTTGCCGGCTGCCCACATCGTGGACTTTGCCGACGCATGGTCTCGCCCACCCATCCATGGGGGGCTCGGCGACCGTGACGAGACCCGACTCAACCGACCCATCCCGGCGTCGAGAGTCGGGGTGTGCCGGCTGGACCTCACAGCCGCCCCGGGTCTCGCCCTGGAACCTGACCGCTCCTCCGCGTCAGGCAATGCCTTAGCCCTGGCAGGGTTAGGCTTCTGGGCTGCTGCCCTTCCCCTACTCGGAGGGCTGAGTGGAACGGGCCGTGCAGCCGCACGCACCCAGCTCGAGGTCGCCAGCGAGCCCGCTGACGACCTGACTGCCATGGCAGGGTCCCCCTGCTCTGGCGGCACACCACACTCCGCCTCGTCGAACTCCTCCGAGCTGTGGTGTGCTGGCGGATCTGGACCTGTAATCACAGGGCTTACCCACATCTCCGCCTGAGTCCCGGCCTGCGTTGCAGGTACTGCCGATGGTAAAGGCCCCGGAACTGTTGACCGGCGAACTCGTCCTGACGTCCTCCGGCCCTTGGAACTCCCATCCATGTCCTTGCTGCAAGACATAACCAACAACAAGGACCACCAACTAAAGGTAGGATACTTACCTCCGTGGCCCCTTATGAAGGGCTGGCGAGGAGCGCGCTCCACCGCCAGCCGTCGCAGCAACGCAGTACGACGATATGTCGAGCATGCGCGCCGGCGGGCTCTTCACGAAGTCACTCACGTGACTCCGAAATGAAATCATAGGGCCCGACTATAAAAGGAAATTGCTCTTTTAGAAGTTCATCATGAAAACCATTCGTCTAACCAAATTAGACAAAAAATGCTGGAGTAACTCAGTGAGAAAGACCCTTCTTCAGACTCGACCGAAACATTACCCATTCCTTCTCACGAGAGATGCTGCCTGTCTCATTGAGTTACTCCAGCATTTTGTGTCCATCTTCGATTTAAACCAGCATCTGCAGTTCCTTTCTACACACCTCTAACCAAATTATCTTGCATGGATAGGCATGTTTGGGCTCAGAACTTTCTGTCTTTTTTTATAAACCGGCATCTGCAATCCCTTGTGTCTCCATTTTACAGCTGCACTGCAAATCTCCTCAAGGTATGCCTACTGTGAAGCAGTTCCCCTCATCCCTCCATTGATGGTTCTCTGACACTCTCTCCCCCTATTCCCATTCCCATTATCTGACACTATCTAAATGGTGTCAAGTTGGGAAAAGAGGAAGTACAAGGTGATCTGGGGGTGCTTGTTCATCAGTCAATGAAAGTAAGCATGAAGGTACAGCAGGCAGAGAACAAAGCGAAAAGCATGTTGGCCTTTATAACAAGTGGAGTTGAGTGTAGGAGGAAAGAAGTCCTTCTGCAGCTGTACAGAGTCCTAGTGAGACCACAACTGGAGTATTGTGTGCAGTTTTGGTCCCCTAATTTGATGAAGGACATTCTTGCTATTGAGGGAGTGCAGCGTAGGTTTACAAGGTTAATTCCCAGGATGTTGGGGCTGTCATATGCTGAGAGAATGGAATGGCTGGGCTTGTATACTCTGGAGTTTAGAAGGTTGAGAGGGGATCTTATTGAAAATATAACATTAAGAGTTTGGACACGGTAGAGGCAGGAAACATGTTCCCGATGTTGAGGGAGTCCAGATCCAGGGGCCACAATTTCAGAATAATGAGTAAGCTATTTAGAACGGAGACGAGGAAACACTTTTTCTCACAGAGAGTTGTGAGTCTGTGGAATTCTCTGCCTCGGGGTGGAGGCCGGTTCTCTGCATACTTTCAAGAGAGAACTAGATAGGGCTCTTAAAGATAGGGGAGACAGGGGATATGGGGAGAAGGCAGGAATGGGGTACTGATTGTGGAAGATCAGCCATGATCCCATTAAATGGCGGTGCTGGCTCGAAGGGCCAAATGGCCTACTCCTGCACCTATTGTCTATTGTCTATTACCCCCCTGTGATTACTGTGGCTCTTAGGGTGCAAAATGCACATATTCATTTCCTCCAAATATGCTGCCTGGCCCGCTGAGTTATCCAACACTTGTACCCTTTATTGTTGTAATCTGCATCTGTAGATCTGTGTGTGTATGTTTAATCATAGTCAATATGGTTTAATGAAGAGAGATCATGTGTATTATATTTTCCAGAATGCGCAATAGTGTGGTTAAATGTTGTGGTTCTCAGCATGTGTAGAAGGAAATGCAGATGCATAGTTTACACTGAAGACAGACACAAAATGCTGGAGTAACTTAGCGGAACAGGTAGCATCTCTGGATAGAAGGAATGGGTGACATTTCGGGTTGAGACCCTTCTTCAGACTGAGAGTCAGGGAAGAGGGAGACACAAAGAAGTGTGAGGTGTGAAAATGAGACATCAAAAGAGATGGAGATCAAAGAAAATGTAGAATAGAACATTGTCAGCTTGAACCTTTTTACAGTTTTACAACGAAGCACACAGAGATAAAATTTAATCAAGGGGACAGTCAGACTGGATGGAGAATGAGGAAAGGGAGGGATGGAGAGGGAGAGGGTAAGCAAGGGCTATTTAAAGTTAGAGAAGGCAATGTACATATAGCTGGGGTGTAAGTTGTCCAAGTGAAATATGAGGTGCTGTTCCTCCAATTTGTGTTGGGCCTCATTATGACAATGGAGGAGGCCCAGGACAGAAAGTTCAGTATGGGAATGGGAGGGGGAGTTAAAGTGTTTAGCAACCGGGAGATCGGGTAAGTTTAGGCAGACAGAGCAGAGGTGTTCAGCAAAATGATCGCCGAAGTCGGTTTACAAACAAAAGTGTTGTAGTAACACAATAGGTCAGGCAGCATCTTTGGAAGACATGGATAGGTGACGTTTCGGGTTGGGACCCTTCCTCGGTAGAACAAACAGTCGACTGCCCAGGGAGGGAACCATGCACAAAACAACAAATGTTATTCATGCATCTTAGAAACAGACACAAAAGTCAGTTGCCCTTAATTTGTGTGAAGGATTTCTTTGTTGAATAAAGCAGTAGCACAGATATTGATGCGCTGTGATGCTGGTTGATGAATTACCAAAAGAGTTACAGGCTCTTTCTTTTGTACTTGTGGACTGAGCTGTTCTTTAAAAGGATGACAGGCACTTATCGAAATGTGTGCTGGATGAGTCAGTCTTCCTGGCTCCTCTGACCTTTGATGTGACACATTGTCATGGTCAGTGACTGCTTCCTCGACCGAGTGTGATTTAAAAATGTTTGCCACCTCTCGTGGAATTAGAGGTCTCAGTGCTGGAAAAGTTCTGAAACCTGTGTCAAAGAAAAATAATCCCAGGTGCTAAATGCAGTGCAAAGCCTTGGCTCCCTTCAGAACCTATTACACTTGTTGTTCCATGTGGAGTCCTCATTTGGGCAGCTGAGAAAAGATTGTTGATGGTAACCTGCAGCCAGGCTTTGTTGCCTATGTTTGACCTGATTCCATGAGACTTTGCTATGCCTTGAAGCATTTAAAATAAATAGTCCAGACAGTCAAGTGCCATTGCATCTGTGTTGCCTCCTGGTGACCTAGGCGCTAAGATGACCCATCTCCAACCACATCCTGAAACTGCCGCAGTGACATGGTGACATGTCAAAAGTAGGTCAACTGTTATTTGAGCAACATTCCCTCAAGGGGATAGACACAAAGTGCTGGAGTAACTCATTGGGTCAGGCAGCATTTCTGGACAGCATCTGGCTCTGGAATTATAATTTTGTTCTATCTTGGGATTTTTGAGGTTCCTGTTTCACAGTATAGTTAAATGTCCACACCTGTTAACTTACTCTGTCATTGCCCACTTCTAGATTTGTCTCATGCAATTAAGGAAACTAAAGTCATTACTTAAGTCATACTTAAAGTGGTACAGTGTGGAAACAGGCCCTTCGGCCCAACATGTCCCCTCTACACTAGTCTTACTTTCCTGCGCTTGGCCCATATCCTTCCAAACTTGTCCTATCCATGTACCTGTCTAACTGTTTCTTAACATTGGGATGATCCCAGCCTCAACTACCTCCTCTGGCAGCTTGTTCCATACACCCACCACCTTCTGTGTGAAAAAAATGACTCCTCGGATTCCTACTAAATCTTTTCTCCTTCACATTGAACCAATGTCCTCTGGTCCTTGAATCCCCTATTTGGGGCAAGAGATTCTGTGCATCTACCCAATCTATTCCTCTCATGTCTTGTACACCTCTATAAGATCACCCATCATCATCCTGTGCTCCAAGGAATAGAGACCCAGCCTACTCAACCTTTCCCTATAGCTCAGACCCTCTAGTCCTGGCAACATCATCGTAAATCTTCTCTGAACCCTTTCAAGCTTGACAATATCTTTCCTATAACATGGTGCCCAGAAATGAACACAATATTCTAAATGTGATCTCACCAACGTCATATACAACTGCAACGTGACCTCCCAACATAACCTAGAGATGCCAGGACTCTTACAAGCAGTGTAAAAACAGGGACCTGCTGATGCTGGTTTACAAAGACTGAAAAGGGGTCCCGACATGAAATGCCACCTATCCATGTCAGGATCAGGATCCTTCTTCAGGAAAATCAGCATCTGCAGTTTGACCTTTTTACAGTTTTACATTTTGATCCCCAAATGGTCTAAATGACCGAAAACATTACCCTACCCACATTCTCTAGGGATGCTGTCTGACCCGCTGAGTTACTCCAGTACTTTGTGTCCCTCTGAGGAGCAATGATGTACAGCTGGACCTTGGGTGCAACTACATAACTCTCTGAACGTGACAACACATGGATAGGGTTGTAAAGAAGCATATGGCATGCTTGCCTTCAGTGGTCATGACATTGAGTATAAAAGTTGGAATGTCATGTTGCGGCTAATACTTCGGTTGGACCACATTTGAAGAACTTTGTGCAGTTTTGGTAACCACATTGCAGGAAAGATTTGGAGGCTTTGAAAAGGGTGCAGAAGAGGTTCATCAGTATGATACCTGGATTAGAGACCATCAGTAAGAAGGAAAGGGGGGGTTACACAAAAAGCTGGAGAAACTCAGCGGGTGCAGCAGCATCTAAGGAGCGAAGGAGATAGGCGACATTTCGGGTCAAGACCCTTCTAGTAAGAAGGAAAGGTTGGACTAATTTGGTGCCCTGATAGAAGTATATCAAATTATGAGAGACATTGATGAGTAGATAATCAGAGGCTTATTGCAGGGTGGAAATGTCAAAACATAAAGGCTATCACTTTCAGGTGAGATAGGAAAAATTGAAATTAGGATTGTGATGCGTTTTCTTTTACACATGGTGGTAGGTTTATGTTTAGTTTCATGATACAGCACAGAATAGGCCCTTTGGATCACCAAGTCCATATTGGCCTGTGAACCCCGTACACTAACACTATCCTACACACTGGGGGCAATTTGCAATTATACCACAGCCAATTAACCTCCAAACCTGTACATTTTTGGAGTGTGGGAGAAACCGAAGCACCTAGAAAAAACCTATGCAGGTCACCGGGAGAAAGTACAAACTGTGTACAGATGGCACCCCTCATCAGATCGAACCCAGGTCTCTGGCGCTGTAAGGCAGCTACTTTATTGCTGCACCATTGTACCGTATCTGGAATGCATTGCCTGGGTAAGTGATGGAAGTAGATACAACAGCAATGTTTAAGAGGCATTTAAATAGGTAGGGTATGACGGGACATAGATCAAATACCATAGATGGGATTAGTATTATTAGGAAGGAACTGCAGATGCTGGTTTACACCAAAAATAGACACAAAGAAGTGTCTCGACCTGAAACATCACCCTTTCCTTCTATCCTGCGATGCTGCCCTCCCGCTGAGTTACTCCAGCATTTTGTGTCTATCTTTGGGATTAGTATAATTTGGTTTCATGGTCAAAATGACATTGTGGGCCAAAGGCTTCCAGACTATACCATACTATGTTCTATGTTTTAGTTTAACTGACATAGTAACATGACCATCTTTCAATACCTTCATCAAACTTGACATTGTTATTTTTTCAAATACAAGTCTTCTGATTGCAATGACACATCATCAGCATATTTTCGCTTCTAGGGAGAATATTTTCCACTAACTCCCCTCGAATACTAACTACTTTGAATTCTATTAACATTCCAGATTGTATTGCTTTTGTCCTTGTCATTTATTCATAGCTTATTCTCTTTTGTCATTCTTAATTTTATTTCATTCTCTTCGATTCGGACAAAAGGTTGCATTACCTGCATCCTTTTATTACTGTTATGACTATCCATTTTCATTCCTGCTTCAGCTTCTTCCTGTCCAGCTTCTCTCATAATGTACAGAGTGTCGAGCCTAAACAAGTATGGTGATAAGATGCATCCATGTCTAACTCCTTAACCACTGTTGAACCATTTTGTTTTTGCAGGTTCTGTCTTCCTTGTAGCCACTCATTCAGTGCAGAGAGTGCAGTTAGGCAAGGAATCAAGTGTTCCATTTTGCTGTCTATTTGCAAATTGCTGCCTATTTTTCAGCATTAAGTGGTACCTAAACCAAAGAAAGCTGCAGTAATCGTTTAGGAATCGCCTTTTAACTTCCTATCAACTTCAGCTAAGTTTGACATTGATGATTGCTGCAAATTGAAACGCTTGAGGTGAACATTGATCTGCTTGACAGTGTTTCTTGTATCCAATCAACTGTACAGTATATCAATGGTTCATGCATAGAACAGAATTGCTACTGTCCTGGGATCATATTTGAATCACAAAGATGGGAACAATTCTATTCCCAGAGTTCGAGTGAGCAAAAACAAATGAAATAAATAAATAACCATATAACCATATAACAATTACAGCACGGAAACAGGCCATCTTGGCCCTTCAAGTCCGTGCCGAACAACTTTTTTCCCTTAGTCCCACCTGCCTGCACTCATACCATAAACCTCCATACCCTTCTCATCCATATGCCTATCCAATTTATTTTTAAATGATACCAACGAACCTGCCGCCACCGCTTCCACTGGAAGCTCATTCCACACCGCTACCACTCTCTGAGTAAAGAAGTTCCCCCTCATGTTACCCCTAAACTTCTGTCCCTTAATTCTAAAGTCATGTCCTTGTTTGAATCTTCCCTATTCTCAAAGGGAAAAGCTTGTCCACATCAACTCTGTCTATCCCTCTCATCATTTTAAAGACCTCTATCAAGTCCCCCCTTAACCTTCTGCGCTCCAGAGAATAAAGACCTAACTTATTCAACCTATCTCTGTAACTTAGCTGTTGAAACCCAGGCAACATTCTAGTAAATCTCCTCTGTACCCTCTCTATTTTGTTGACTTCCTTCCTATAATTGGGGCGACCAAAATTGTGCACCATACTCCAGATTTGGTCTCACCAATGCCTTGTACAATTTTTAACATTACATCCCAGCTTCTATACTTAATGCTCTGATTTATAAAGGCTAGCATACCAAAAGCTTTCTTTACCACCCTATCTATATGAGATTCCACCTTCAAGGAACTATGCACGGTTATTCCCAGATCCCTCTGTTCAAGTGTATTCTTCAATTCCCTACCATTCACCATGTACGTCCTATTTTGATTTGTCCTGCCAAGGTATAGCACCTCACATTTATCAGCATTAAACTCCATCTGCCATCTTTCAGCCCATTTTTCCAACTGGCCTAAATCACTCTGGTGATCTTTGGAAATCCTCGTCATTATCCACAACGCCCCCTATCTTGGTATCATCTTCATACTTACTAATCCAATTTACCACCCCTTCATCCAGATCATTTATGTACATGACAAACAACAAAGGAGCCAACACAGATCCCTCAGGCACCCCACTCGTCACCTGCCTCCAACCCGACAAGCAGCCATCCACCATTACCCTCTGGCTTCTCCCATTCAGCCACTGTTGAATCCATCTTGCTATTCCTGCATTTATACCCAACAGTTCAACCTTCTTAACCAACCTTCCATGAGGAACCTTGTCAAAGGCCTTACTAAAGTCCATATAGACAACATCCACTGCTTTACCCTGGTCAATTTCCCTAGTAACCTCTTCAAAAAATTCAAGAAGATTAGTTAAACATGACCTTCCAGGCATAAATCCATGTTGACTGTTCCAAATTAGACCCTGTTTATCCAGATGCTTATATATATTATCTCTAAGTATCTTTTCCATTAATTTGCCCACCACTGAAGTCAAACTAACCGGTCTATAATTGCTAGGTTAGAACCCTTTTTAAACAATGGAACAACATGCGCAGTATGCCAATCCTTGGGGACTATTCCCGTTTCTAATGACATTTGAAATATTTCTGTCATAGCCCCGGCTATTTCTACACTAACTTCCCTCAATGTCCTAGGGAATATCCTGTCAGGACCTGCAGACTTATCCACTTTTATATTTTTCAAAAGTGTCAGTACTTCTTTTACTTTGAAACTCATAGTATCCATAGACACTCTACTAGTTTCCCTTACCTCACATAATTCAATATCCTTCTCCTTGGTGAATACCGAAGAAAAGAAATTGTTCAATATCTCCCCCATCTCTTTTGGCTCTGCAGATAGCTGTCCACTCAGTCTCTCCAATGGACCAATTTTATCCCTTGTTATCCTTTGGCTATTAATATAGCTGTAGAAACCCTTTGGATTTACTTTCACCTTACTTGCCAAAGCAACCTCATATCTTCTTTTAGCTTTTCTAATTTCTTTCTTAAGATTCTTTTTACATTCCTTATACTCCTCAAGCACCTCATTTACTTCATGCTGCCTATAATTATTGCAGATCTCCCTCTTTTTCCGAACAAGATGTCCAATTTCCCTTGAAAACCAGGGCTCTTTCCAATTTTTACTGCTTCCTTTCAACCGAACAGGAACATAAAGATTCTGTACTCTTAAAATGTCCCCTATAAATGTCCTCCATTTCTCTTCTACATCTTTCCCATCAAACAAAATGTCCCAGTTCACTCCTTTTAAATCATCTTACATCTCGTTAAAGTTAGCCTTTCTCCAATCAAAAATCTCAACCCTAGGCCCAGTTCTGTCCTTCTCCATAATTATATTGAAACTAATGGTATTATGATCACTGGACCCGAAGTGCTCCCCAACGCATACCTCCGCCACCTGTCCCGTCTCATTTCCTAACAGGAGGTCCAGCACTGCCCCTCCTCTAGTAGGCACCTCTATGTATTGCTGCAAAAAACTATCCTGCACACATTTTACAAACTCCAAACCATCCAGCCCATTTACAGAATGTGTTTCCCAGTCTATGTGTGTAAAGTTGAAATCGCCCACAATCACTACCTTGTGCTTACTATTAATATCTGCTATCTCTTTGCATATTTGCTCTTCCAATTCTCGTTCCCCATTTGGCGGTCTATAATATACCCATTTGAGTGTTGCTACACCTTTCCCACTTCTCAGTTCCACCCAAATAGCTGCCCTAGATGAGCCCTCCAATCTATCCTGCCAAAGCACTGCTGTAATATCTTCCCTGACTAGCAATGCAACACCTCCACCTCTTGCCCCTCCAATTCTATCACACCTGAAGCAACGAAATCCTGGAATATTTAGTTTCCAATCACAGCCCTCCTGCAACCATATTTCACTGATCGCCACAGCATCATACTTCCAGGTGTCTATCCAGACTCTAAGCTCATCTACCTTTCTTACAATGCTCCTAGCATTAAAATATGCACATTTAAGAAACCCCCCATCTCTTATTCTCTGTTTATTTCCTTTTCTTTCATTCTCCTCTTGTGTCCGAGTGCTTCCCTTTTCTGCTTCCTGCCTCCCATTCTGTCTACTAGCTTTTGCTATTTGCATCCCTCGCCCCAACCATTCTAGTTTAAAGTCTCCCCAGTGGCCTTTGCAAATTTCCCCGCCAGGATATTGGTCCCCCTCGGGTTCAAGTGCAACCCATCCTTTCTGTACAGGTCCCACCTACCCCAAAAGAAGTCCCAATGATCCAGAAACTTGAATCCCTGCCCTCTGCACCAGTCTTTCAGCCAAGCATTTACCCCCCACCTTGCTCCATTTCCACCCTCACTGTCGCGTGGCACAGACAGTAATCGTGAGATTGTTACCTTTTTGGTCCCTTTCCTCAACTCTCCTCCCAAGTCCTTAAATCCTCCCTTCAGGACCTCTTCCCTTTTTTTTACCTATGTCATTAGTACCTATATGTACCACGACCTCAGGCTCCTCTCCCTCTGATTTGAGGATATCTTGGACACGTTGAGACACGTCCGAGACTTTGGCACCAGGGAGGCAGACCACCATCCTGGTCTCCCGACTGCGTCCACAGAATCGCCTATCCGACCCCCTAACAATAGAGTCCCCAATTACTATTGCCCTCCTCTTTTTTTCCCTACCTTTCGGAGCAACAGGGCCGGTTTCTGTGCTGAAGGCCTGTCCGCTGTCGCTACCCCCGGGTAGGCTGTCACCCCCATCTGTACTCAAACAGGAGTACTTATTTGCCAGGACATTGGAGTACTCACTCGTTCATGCCTCTGCCCCTTGCCCTTCCTTAGCGTGACTCACATGTCTCTCTCCTGTGGTTTTGGAGTGACCACCTCCCTATAACTCTCCTCTATCACCTCTTCACTCTCCCTGACCAGGCAGAGGTCATCGAGCTGCTGCTCCAGGATCCTAATACGGTCCCTTACGAGCCCCATCTCTCTGCGCCTGGTGCAGATGTGGACGTCAAGAGGGCCATCCGACACCATGACCTCCCACATCTGACATGCTGTACAGTACACTACTCTGGCTGACATTCTCTCGCCTTACCCTGGATCCGATACCAGTATAATATAATGGAAACTGCTGTGCGGAATCAACAGGTATCTGACTCAAACAGCTGCTCCCTCTTGACCTTTAAACTACACCTTTACTATACAAACCAAAAGCACTGTACCTTTACTAAAACACTGTACCTTTACTAACCCACTGTACCTTTACTAACCCACTGTACCTTTAACCAGAAAGCAGAAATACTAACCAGAGGTTCCACCCAATCAGCTGCTTCCTCTAGTCTGCTTCCACCAATCAACGGCTTCCACCAGAACCCTCCCTATTTAGTATGGAAACTCCCCTTCAGTGCAGGTAACTCCACCCTCTCTCTCCAACGGCTCCCCGGGCCTCTGTGAAAAGCAAGCCCCGCGCTAGATTTATACTCACAGCGCAGGTAACTCCACCCTTTCTCTCCAACGGCTCCCAGGGCCTCTGTGAAAAGCAAGCCCCGCGCTAGATTTATACTTGAAGCACAGGTAGCTCCCCCCTCTCTCTCCAACGGCTCCCCGGGCCTCTCTGGCCAGTTACTGTAATACCAGTATTACTAAATACTGGTATTACAGTAACTGCATTCACAATCAAAATATATTTCAAAATACTCTACAGCCAATTAGATGCTTTTGAAATGTAGGATTTTTTAATCCACAAAGTTAGGAAGAATAATTCTATTGATTGTCAGTATGAGAACTAGCAGACATAAATTCGAGTTCAAATAGAAGAAAAGGGAACATTTCTTTAAAACATTTTTTTTTAATATAGGGGTTTTTACTACGTGGTACGTCCTATAACAAATAATGGTGGATAAGGAATGTAAATTCGGTGAGGGTTACATTAGTAAAGAGTATTAATGAGACTAGGGGTAGGAAAGGTTCAGAATGATATGAACCAAATGTGGGCAACTGGGACTCGCATAGACGAGGCATCTTGGTCGTCATATATGAATTAGGCTAAAGTGCCTGTTTCCCTTTGATGGAACTGTATGACTCAGCTCAACAAAAATCCAGTGTGAAAATGTGGTCCTTAATGGTGATTACCATTACTCGCTTCAAGCCAAATTCTTGATATTTTATGTGGAGCAGTATGTGGGAGCTCTCCCACTGAAGATGTAGCTGATGCCTTTCAGGAAAGTTCTGACAATAAGGAAAAGTATACACTATTTCTCTGATGCCTTACTGGATGTTGTTGTGAAGGGGATCTGTAGGATGTTCTATGCCTGTAGAATGGAGGAGTCAGCTTCCTGCTCTGAACACCTTGTCTCTCTTTTTATCTTGCAACTTGTGCTGACATGACAGGTATTGTATCCTTTCTCATACATTCTGCAAAGCCCTAGCAAGGTGTCGATAGCTTAGTAATTCCTGCATTCCTCCCACCACCCCACCTCTCCTCCTCTCCCCCACCTTGATCGCCCAACCAGTTCTACTGTTCTTATTTCTGTTCCCTCTCGTTCAGCACATCTTCCCCAGCCTACATGGGCCATTATGGACTCCACCCTTCCTGGGGTCACCTGTTGCTGGCCCTGAATTGCTCTGACCTTTTCTCACCTCCAGTACAACCCCCCCCCCCCCCCCCACCCCCATGTCTATCTTCCACTCTGAAGAATGGTTCTGACCCAAAACGTCACCTATTCCCCTTCTCCAGGGATGCTGCCTGACCCGTTGAGTTACGCCAGCTTTTTGTGAATATCTTCAATAGCTTAATTAATTTAGCCAAAAGCTGAAGAAAAATAACCAGGCCAACAAATGTGACAGCTGTGGAACATATTTTCAGATAACTTTGCCCTCATTTCAGCCAGTTTGATCATCTGTCAATGCTGCTCTCGCTGACTTATAGACAGAGATTAAAGCATAAGGCACAACCAAGAAAACAGTGGTCTGTAGAGACTGAAGATCCACTTCTGGAATGAAAAATGTACAACGATTAGTTGAAGTGTAGGAAAGTGATTGGAAACATTGTGGCAATGTGTCAGGGCATTAACAGCCATTGACAGCATCTAGGTAAAAGAATTGGTAAAATGTAAAAATGTAGACCACATGTGCACTAGGTGACCATTTTGCTGAACACTTACACTTGGTCCAGAGCATTCTTGGTGAATTGCATCAGGAAAGGTTGAAATAATATCAAAGATGTCTGTCATCCTAACTCTCTTTTCTCTCTTCTATCTTTGGGGAGAAGATACAAGAGCGGAAAAGCTTGGACTTCCCGTCTTAAAAGCAGTTTCTTTCCCACTGCTATCCAACTCCTGAATCAGTCACCACTTTCACTCTCCTTCCCAGCAACTCTGCCACATATGCTTTGCTTTTAACTCTACCCCATTGATTATTCCATTATTGTACCTCAATATTCTGTTGTACAAATTTTTTACACAACAATTTTGCAACATTTTGCACACATTTTTTTTGTAATTGTATTTATTTATTGTTGTATTTATTATTACTGTGTGTATGCAATTTATTTTGTGAGTTTCATGCAAACAAGAAATTTCATTTTCCCTCCTGACAATAAACTTACCTGTAATAGGTAACAACATTCTTCACAAAGGTCATTTGGATGAGCATTAAATATTGGTCTTGCATGAATCAGCCTTATCCTATAAGTTTATGAAGGAAAAACTGTAGTACTAAGACCAATAATAATACAAGCAGACATTAAACTAATGCCATTTTCGTGAATCTGTTCACTGTTAATGTTGCAATGCCTTCCAGCATTAATACTTATTGCTGGCAATGATGAATAGGATAAATGCGTTGTCAATGCAATGAAAAACGATCTGTAAAATGATGTTATTTGACGGGCAATAAATCAACGAATGGCAGAAATGGTTATTTCCTTCCAATGTTAAATTATACCGAAAAGCATTTATTTCATTTCATTCTAATATGAAATATTACCAGCTGTCCCTTTATATCCTAAACAAAAGCAATTTGGATAATTGCAATCAAATTTGCAATGGATCATGGCAGTTTATAATCTGACTCTAAATTATCAAATGTGTGTCTAAAGGTCCTCTAAGTAATCTACATTAGAAACAAGGAAGAAAATGCTTGCAAATAGAATGCGCTTTTCTCAGGCTGGTGATTAGCTATCCTTTTTCTCTGACATAAGTGGAACTTTCTTTTTAATGTAATCAAATGTTATGTTGTCTGGGAGTGTTTGGTAAGATCACTAGGTATCTGAGATCTGAAATTGTGTAGATAGGAACTACAGATATTGGTTTACAAAATAAAGATACATTGTGCTGAAGTAACTCAATGGGTCAGGCAGCATCTATGAAGAATATGGATAGTCATGATTTATTGAAATTGTGTGTTGTCTTCCAAAATAATAACACTTTTATATATTCATGAGCACAATTCACACCAAAATAATGTTTCAGAGATTTTTTGAGGTTTTGAGGCATGAATTTCCAGAAATCAATCATCTATACAAAACTCTGATCTTATGCTGTTTCGGTTTGCGCGGTTTTCTATTTGCGCAAAAATGGTACGCGATAGCGCCATGATTTTTCGCCAGCTCACTCACTGTTCTCCTCAGCTGCGAGTGCACCGTTTCGTTCTGATCAGTGGTCTATTGTAAAAGTTAGTGAGGTTTAAAAATCTTAAAAAACCGCGCGTGTGCAGATCAATCTCCTCTGCTGCCAGTCAGCACCGCGCGGAATTGGTCTCCTCTCCTGTCACTCCACGGGACGGTCTGCCCCTTCCTGCGCCATCCCGTCATTACTGGACCTGAGGATGACCACTGGAGATCTCCAACCAGACACAATTTTCAGAAAAAATGGAAGAGGCGTGGCGCGGCCCGGGAGATGTTGCAAACGGAAAGTGGAGAATCTGATCCCGGCGGAGGAGAATGTCCAGCACCCACTGTGATTCCCAAAAGCACCGCCATCACAACGCTCTGCAGCTCCCTTCTGGTCCCACTCGTGGCTCCTGCCCCTTCCCCCATGAGGAAGGATAGTGGGGGGGATTGGGGGAGGTGAGGAGTGGTGTAGGTGGGGGATAGAGGGATAGGAGGGGGGAAGGGAGGGGAGAGATGGAGGAAGGGAGGGAGGGAGGGAGGGAGGGAAGGAGTGACTGAGGGTAGGGGAAAGGAGAGGGAGAGAGAGGTGAGGGAGGGATTGGGGAAGGGAGGAGGAAAGGGGAAAGAAGAGGGAGGGTGAAGAGAAGGGGGAGAGAGAGCTAGGGATGAGGGGAAACAAGCTTGCCTGTGAAGTTGGGGGCTATGGGTGAGTGGTGGAATATTGTGTTGGGAGCACAAACTTCCTGTGTGACAGGGACCGAACGGGTCCCACTTAGTCTAGTTAAATTTTAATTTGTTCCAGTCAAATAAACATCATTCTTTGAGATTTTCTAACATTAATTTCGAATAAACAAAAATAAACAAATAAATTCATGATACCAAAACATTCATTCTGATCTAAACAGGTTTTCATATTAGGAATGTGGAGGAAGGAACTGCAGTTGCTGGTTATACACCAAAAATAGACACAAATGCTGGAGTAACTCAGGGGGACAGGCAGTATCTCTGAAGAGAAGGAATAGGTGACATTTCAAGTCGAGACCTTTCTTCAGACAGAGTCAAGGGAGAGGGTGTCTTGAGATATGAAAGAGTAAGTTGTGAAAACAACAGATCAAAGCAGATAATGTTAAGGAAATGTAGAATTGTTCATTGTTAGCTATGGGGAAGGTGACAAGAAGCCATACAATCAATAGGAGAACTAGGGTGGGGGAGGGTAAGCAAGGGTCACTCGAAGTTTGAAATCAATATTCATACCATTGGGTTGTAAGCTGCCCAAACAAACTTTGTGATGCTCCTCAAATTTGCGTTGGACAGCACTCTGACAGTGGAGGTGGCCCAGGCCAGAAAGGTCAGCATGGGAATGGAAGGGGGAGTTAAAGTGTTTAGCAACCGGGAGATCGCATAGGCCTAGGCAGACTGAACGGAGATGTTCAGTAAAATGATCACCGAGCCTGCGTTTGGTCTAGCCGATATATAGGACTCCACAACTGGAACAGCGAATACAGTAGGTGAGGTTGGAGAAGGTGCAAGGGCACCTCTGCATCACCTGAAATAACTTTTGGGATCCTTGACACGAAGTTGAGGGGGGAGGTATAGAGACAGTTGCATCTTCTGGGGTTGCAGGGGAAAGTACCTGGGGAGGGGGTGGTTTGGGTGGGAAGTGATGAGTTAACCTGGGAGTGGCAGAGGGAATGGTCTGAAAGGATTGGAGATGGGAAGATATGGCTAATGGTGGAATCCCATTGAAGGTGGCAAAAATGTTGGAGGATTATGTGCTGTATGCGATGGCTGGTGGGGTGAAAGGTGTGGCAAATATTTATTATAATACTTTTATATTAGGCAGACTTGGCTATATCATAAGAATGCTTTGGAAATTCAAACATTTTATAAATAGAAAGTGTTTTTATTTTAACCAACTTTAATGGTTTAGAGTACATTTATTGCAAAGTCAATCTTTCACTTCCATTTATAAGTAATACAAAATAATTATGGTATAATTCTTTCTCTGCTCATTGATGTGGACATTGGTATCAAGGCTTTCATGTATTACCCACTTGGATGCAAGAAATTGAAGTGTATGTAAGCCTTTTCACCCCCAATGCCTGCACTGTCATTTAATAAGATTATGTCTGATCTTTTCCTTCAGCTTCACTCTCCTCCACAACTCATATCCCTTACTAGTCTTAATATCCCAAAATCTAATGATCACTTGCTCTTGAATATACTCAGCAAACTAGCTTCCACTGACCTCTGAGTAGAGAATTCTAAAGATTTGCAACCCAAGTAAAAGATATTTATTGCCATGCCTGTCCTGAATTGCTGTCCCCTTATTCTGAGATTGTGACCTTCCTTCTAGACATCCCGCCAGGGGAAAACATTATCACAGTATTTATCTTGTCAAGCTCCATTTGAATGTTTTATGTTTCAATGAGTTCAGTGCTCATTCTTTTAAGCAGAAGACAGTCTACTTAACCTCTTCTCATTTCAGGAGTCATCATGAACATTTATTGCATTCCTTTTAACAGAAGCCTATCTTTCCTTGGGTAGCAAGACCAAATCTTTATATAATACTGGACTAAGTGGGACCCATTGGGACTTTGTCACATGGGGGGCCTGGTCCCCCAATGCAACCCATTCCCCAATGCAAATTCCACCACTCCCCCGTTCCCCCAATGCAACCTGTTCCCCAAAGCAATATCCCACCACTCACCCATAGCCCCCAACTGCGCAGGCACGGCTCATTTCCCCTCATCCCGCAGCACTTCCACCCCCTCCTCTTCACCCTGCTTCTTCTTTCCCCTTCCTCCTCCGCTCCCCCAATCCTCCCCTCACCTCTCCCTCCCTCTCCTATCCCCTACCCTCAGTCACTCCCGCCCTCCATAACTCCTCTCCCCTCCATACCCCCTCCTATCCCTCTATCCCCCACCTCCCCCACTCCTCACCTCCCCCAATCCCCCCACTATCTCTCATGACCTCCTCAACTACCCTCCTGTCCCCGTATTCCCCACTCCCTACCTCCCCCACTTCCCCCTCCACTCTATTCCCCCTCCCTCCCTGAAAAATTCCTCTCCCCTCCCTACAACCTCCTATCACTCTATCCCCCACCCACTCATCCTCCCACTATCCCCCCCCACTGTCCTTCCTCACCTCCCGCACTGCCCTCATCCACCCTCTATTCCCCACTCCCTACCTTGTCCACTCCCCCTTCCTCTTCCTCCATTCCCCCTCCTCCCCCACTCTCCCTCCTCACCTTCCCCACTTTCCCCCCCTCTCCCTCCCTACCCCCTCACCCTCAATGCCACCACACTCCCTCGTCACCGCCCTAGTGCCGCTCCTCTTCCTCCCCGCGCTCTTCCTCCTCGCGCGCCCGGTGTTGCTCCTCAGAGCAGGGGGCTGCCGGCGGTGGTGGGCCGAGTGGCGTAGAGCCATGGGAGGGAGATGCAGAGGTTGTGGTCTACCTTGACCTGGTTGCCATTCCTCTTTCTTCCCACGCTCTTCGTCCTCGCTGCGGACCATGTCCTCCAATGGGTGCGGCTGCGGCTGTGGCTGTGCCTGTGGCTGTGGCTGTGGCTGTGGCTGTTATCGTGCCCTCCGGCAACTGTGACCATCCCCTCCAGCTGCTACAGATTGACTAAAGCGCCGGGCAACGCCGGGCGCGGTGGGCGCCGCCAATGATGGACAGTGAACACGGCCATGGCCAATCAGTGCAGGATGGTGCAGGAAGGGGCGTTGCTGTCCCAGCCGTGGTGGTGACAGACAGGAGAGGAGACCAATCTGCACATGCGCGGTTTTTAAGATTTTTAAACTTTGATAACTTTTAAAATATACCAGCGACGGGAACAAAACATGTTGCACTTGCAGCACAGAGAATGGTAAGGTGGCGAAAAATCATAGTGCAGTCATGTACCGTTTTTGCGCAAATAGAAAAACAACGCAAACTGGAGGATAACAAGATCAGAGTTTTAGTTATATATGATGTAACAATATATAGAAGACAGATTCCAAGAGCATTCTCACCAGGATCTTATATAATTGCAGTAGGACTTTTCAGCACACCACAAAATGCTGGGTAACTCGATGGGTCAGGCAGCATCTGTGGAAGGAATGGAAAGGTGACATTTTTGGTCTGGACCTTTCTTCAGGCTGTGTACCAATGCAGCGGTATGAATATTGATTTCTCTAACATCAAGTAACCCTTGCATCCCCTCCCTCACTGTCCCTCCCCCACACTAGTCATTGTACTAGTTTCACTGATGTCCTGCTGAATTTCACTGTTTGTATCACTCGTTATCACCTACCCCACAGCCAATAATTGATTATTGTCGCTCCACTTTTCCTTGATCATCATTGCTTTTTGCATATCTTTCATTCATTTGTTCTATGTACATTCTATATCTCATGTTTCCCTCTCCCCTGACTTTCAGTCTGAAGGTCTCGATCTAAAACACCACCTATTCCATCTCTCCAGAGTTGCTGCCTGGCACGTTGAGTTCCTCCAACTTTTTGTGTCTACCTTCTGTAGAGAGAGAGCCTTGTGTTCAAATTTGTGTTTATTGAAGGCCAACATATTGTTCAAGAATAACATTTTTCTCAGAGCCGCCTTCCTTATATTTACTCTCTATCATTTGACTGTGACGATCTACCAGCCTATACCTCTTAATTGTCTCCTACACCTGCACATATAAAAGGCACTTGGACAAGAAAGGTTTAGAGGAATATTGGCCAAATGGGGTAAATGGGACTTGCTTTAATTTGGCATCTTGGTCGGCATGGACGAGTTGCACCAAAGTACCTGTTTTTGTGCTGCATGACTATTAACTTGCAACAATTGTGTATGGGGTCATGAGAACTATAACAGTTATAGTTATAGTTCAATATCTAATGATTAAAAAATAGCTCTGTCCCTCTTGCCACAGAGATTTTACTTCGGAGTCACATGAGCGACTTAGTGAAGAAGCCCCGCCTGGCGCTGGATCGGCATTACATCGACGCTATCAGTAGAGGAAGAGCTGCAGAGCGCAGCTCCAACACAGCGGTAGGGAAACGGCCCGCAGGTAAGTAAAATTATTTTACTTCCAGGGCGTTTTCTAAAAACTCCGTAGGCTGGTGGGTAAACCAGGAGGAGTTAAATTTAAAAAAAATTCTTTTTAAAATTCGCGAGTAAAACATGCGTTCCGGGGTGTAGAAAAGTCGGGACAGCAGATTATTGCGGAGCTGGTTCCGATACCGGTGGCCGTTGAAATACCCGTTAGTGAGCCTTTGGTTGCTCCACAAACAAAAACTTTGAAAACCCAGTGCCTAAAATGTAAAAGAAAAGCTTGAAAGGCCTGAGGTTTCTGAAAGGTCCTGAAAGGAAAGCCTTTTGGCTAAGAATGGATCTAATGGAGAAAATACTCCAAACAATAATCAACCAAGGGTCTAAAAACCCAGAATATTCCCAGGCAGCCCCTGAGGGGGTTCCATATCATGAATATGGTGCCAGTTTGAATTGGGAATTGAAACTCCAGTGCCCGGGATTGGGCTAGAGGAAGTCTCCTTGAACAAGTTTCAGGAGTACCAGGGCTGTATGAGACTGACCCTGAAAGTGGTGTTTGCGGTCAGAAGTACCCACCACAATACAAATATGTTGATCCAGGTGTGTATGATGTGGCACAAAGTTTTGCTATACCTGGAGGAGGCGGTGAGGCCATGGAAGGAAACCTGGCGGCCAATATTAATTATATGGTCTCTCACCTGCCTCAAGAAGCTGTTATAGTTGAGACAGCAGATTTGGATTTAAACACCTATTTATTGTACCTCACTGAAGGTACCTATGGTGAATCCGGTTATTTGGGCGCCAATGTCATCAATGATGCGGGTGCAGGAATTACGATTCAAAGAATCCTCAAGCTAATTTTGGCATCACTGTCTTTTGGAAGACAAGCTGGAAGGTTGTGGAATGACCAAAGTTCAGAACCATATGTTGGGTTTATTCTGCAACTCATTTTTTGAGATAAATTATATGAGGAAGATTGCCATTTGGCCTCTTTTACATCCAAGATTTGCAGGGTTGTGCAGCGCAAGCAATGTTCAAGCTCTTGGTTATTTGTTCGGAGAAAATCTGTCTAAACAAATTAAAGAAATTGATGAAGAGGCAAAAACTATTGGCCTTATGAAACCCTTCAATGTTGACCAGAGAAGGGCTGGTCAAATGAGAAGGGGATTTGATTTTGGAGCTGGAACAAGCTGAGGCAGGAGTATGATAAGGAAAAATTACCAGCCAGCACAGCCGAATGTACACCCATTATTGGGAGAAGGAGATCACTTCGTCTGGTTGGAAAGGTACAAAACTTTATCATATTAAAGAAGAAATGTTGGATGAACCTCAGTTTGGTGGTAGACTCCGAATGTTTTATAATGAATGGGACAGTATAACATCTGATCGTGTTGTATTAAATACTGTTTTAGGATCTACCATTGATTTTGTAGTAGGTATGGATCCATTGGGACAGAATTAGCCTAATCATTATTTGATGTTTTCTGTTCTTGGGAAAAAATTCAAATTGACAAATAGGTTAAGAATTTGTGTGAGAAAGGAGTTATTGAGCAAATAAGAGAGGATCCACAACAATTTGTGTCAAATATTTTCCCCAGATTAAAGAGATGGGGGTTGTAGAATCATTTAGATCTCACACAATTGAATACATTTGTCCAGTATAAACATTTTAAAATGGACACATTCAACACTGCAATGCAGCTGGTATCAACAGGTTGTTATATGGCTACAATAGATTTGAAGATGCATATTATTCAGTTCCAATTCATCAGTGCTTTCGCAGGTATTTAAAGTTTAAATGGATGGGACAGCTGTGGCAATACAAAGCATTACATAACGGATTAAGCTCAGCACCTAGATTGTTCACTAAATTGTTGAAGCCAGCAATTGCACTGCTAAGGGCACAAAAACACATCGTTATGGCTTATCTAGATGATATTTAATTGTCAATGCTAATCAGGAGTCAGCTGAAAAATCAGTCTCAGCAACTACAAGCTTGTTTGAAAAGCTGGGGTTCCTGATTCATCCAACAAAATCTAAGTTACAGCCATCCCAAACCATTGAATATCTGGGGTTTGTGATTAATTCAGTTACCATGTTGGTAACTTTACCAATGGAAAAGGTGATTGATTTGACAAATTTGTGTCAGAGCCTTATTAACAAACCTTATCCCTCCATCCGAGAAGTTGCTAAGGTTATTGGGAAATTGGTAGCAGCATTTCCAGCAGTAGAATTTGGTCCACTACATTACCAAAATATCAAAGGGCAAAAACTCAAGCGCTTGTACAGCGATACAGCAGGCCATTTTGATAGGCCTATGCAATTGCCAAGAAAGCCTTATCAGAATTGCTTTGGTGGATTGAGAATGTTCCACAAGCTGCTAAGAACATTTTAGTTCAGCAGCCAGTAGTGTTTTTGCAAACTGATGCAAGTTCTCTCGGATGGGGGGCTATGGATAATGAGACCAGCTGTGGGGGCAGATGGACTGTCCAAGAGGATTTATTGCTCCAAACATATGGTATTAATTATTTGGAGCTACTGGGAGCTTTTTATGGACTAAAAGCTTATTGGTCTACTTTAAAGGATTTGCATGTCCAAATACAAATAGACAATGCCACAGCTGTGGCTTATATCAATCACATGGGGGGTGTAAGATCAATATCATGTGATCATCTGGTAAATCTGATGTGGCAATGGTGTATTGGTAAAAATATTTGGCTGTCAGCTATTTATCTCCCAGGGAGAGACAATGTTGTGGCAGACAAAAGATCATGAATATTTAAAGACAATACAGAATGAATGTTAATCCACAAATTTTCAAAAATATAGTCAGTCGGTATGGAGTGCCGGACATTGATCTGTTTGCATCTAGATTGAATCACCAATTGCCCAAATACGTGTCTTGGGAACACGATCCAAGGGCAGTAGCGGTGGATGCTTTCTTGCTGCACTGGGGGAATACATTCTTTTATGTTTTTCCCCCATTCTCTATCATTGGGCAATGTCTCAAGAAAATAGCTCAAGATGCTGCCAAAGGCATTTTGGTGGTGCCAAATTGGCCTATGCAGTCATGGTTCCCATTGATGCTAAAAATGATTATTGAACCATGTATGACGATTCCCAGTTGCGACAATCTGTTGACACAACCAGTAAGAAAAGAAATTCATCCATTGCATGATCATATGAATTTGTTAATCTGCAGGTTCTGACCAGACCATTGCAAGAGTTTGAACTGTCGGACAGGACCGTGGATATTATAGATGCAGCTTGGAGGAATAGCACTAAAAAACAATATATGTCACATATAAGGAAATGTGAAGTTTTTGTACACAGTCAAAGATATCTTATCATACTGCAAACATTTCAAATGTATTGGAGTTCCTTGCTGGGTTACATTTTGATGAGCATTTGAGTTATAGTGCCATTAATTGTGCTCGTAGTGCATTGTCGTCCTACTTAGGACAAATTTCTGATCGGGATTCAGTTGGGTCTCACCCATTAATATCCCGATTCATGAAAGGAATTTTAATAAAAATCCTCCCAAGCCCAGATATACAGAATTTTGGGATGTTAGCATTGTTCTCACTTTGCTTAAGCAATGGACTCCAATTTCTTCAATGTCTTTACAGAAGTTAACATTGAAGGTAGTAATGTTAATGGCATTGGTATCAGCTCAAAGAGTACAAACTTTGCAATTGTTATGGTTGGATTGCATGCATGTGACTGCAGATAACATTGTGTTTTATGTTTATGACCTGATCAAACAAAGCAGACCAGGGAGAACTGGAGCTAAGGTAATGTTTAAAGCATATCCTATCGATGAAACATTGTGTGTAGTTAAGCATTTAACTCAATACATTGAGGTAACCAAAAATCTCAGAGATTCTGAGGAAGCGTTATTGATAAAGCACAAAAAACCACATACAAAATTTCAGTTCAAACCATTTCTAGATGGTTAAAACATGTTTTAAGTCTAGCAGGAATAGACACTGATGTGTTTATATCTCACTCCACTAGGGCAGCAGCTACATCCGCGGCGAAGGTGCAGGACGTACCACTCGATCAAATTTTTAGAGGCCGCAGGGTGGTGTAGAGAAGAAGCGTTTTCAAAGTTTTACAATAAACCTGTTGTCACGGTGCCAGGATTTGGACACGCAGTACTGGGTTCTCTTTAAATGCTTGCTTTGTTTTATATTATCGATTTATATTATCGATTTATGTTACCATTGACATCATTTATCTTTTTTTTTGTTGTAATTTTCCCCTACGATAGAGGGGTTATTATTTTAAAAAATTGTTCTTTTTTAAAGGACATTACATAAATTGTAACAATGTCTTAAAATACTATTTACTCACTACTGTTTTGACTAAACAGAGAGTCATATGGAATGAATCTACGACATAAAAACACAGAGCTTTAAAATCTTCACGTAGTCACTCACGTGACTCCGAAGTAAAATAGTAAGATTAAACGAGAACTTACCTGTTCGAAGTTTGATCTTTATTTTATGAGGAGTTACGATGAGGGATTACGTGCCCTCCGCTCCCAACCCTCATAATATAAATGATCATCTGGTAGTTCTAGTGTATGTTGGGCCTTACTATCTTACTCCGGCTATTGGTTCTGTGTTTTTCATGCCGCTGCTTTGAAGTATGCCGATCCAGCGCCAGGTGGGGCTTCTTCACGTAATCCCTCATCATAACTCCTCATAAAATAAAGATCAAACTTCGAACAGGTAAGTTCTCATTTAATCTTACTATTATTTAACCTATTTATTCCAGCATGCGAGTTTTTATTTTAGATTTCTAGTACTTACATTTTTGATGATGTTGGGTAATCTATCATCTCTTTATTTACCAATACATCGCCTGTCTCAATCTGTGTTATTCAAAGCACTTCTTAATAATCAATTTTGTTTTTGCATATATGTTTTGATTTAACAAAAGATTTAATGGTCATTTTTATGTTGTTCATTGCTTTATTCTCATATTTCACTTTCCCTTCTCTGTATCTTGATTCTCAATTACCAAATTTATAAACGTCCACATTCTTTGGGCCTGTTGCTTTTTTTGGCAATCTTTTAAGTCTTTTCCTTAGTTACATTTGGATCACATTTTCTGTTGTTTTTTTGTGTCTTGAAGGCATGTATTCATTGAAAACCATTTATTCATTCTTTATATGTACGTAATTGTTTGATTGCAGTCATACATTTTAACAAAGTTTCCCAACCCATCATAATCAACACAAAATTCGTACCTTTGTAATTTGGTTTGGATACTGATTGGAATTGATCTAAATCACTTCCAATCTCCATATAAAATTATTCCATATAATGTTCACTCTTACAAAAGGAAATAGATCATTAATTAACTAATTCTCATTCACAATACTAAATCAACATTTGCCGCCTGTTTCGTATTAGTTTCTCTCTATTACGTGCTTCATGAACTTCTCTTCCATCCTGTTATTTATTAGATTAATGCTCCGCCATAATTCTTGGATTGTTCTTTGTTTCATGCTCCCCTAATTTCCTTAGTTTTCCTACATGCTACAATACCACTGATGTATGGGGATTTATAGTCTTACTGCCAAAGACACTGTAGCTATTTCTTTTGACGGACAGAGTTTCTAGCGTGACTCTAGTGGAAATCCATCTCAATGGAAGAATTCCCTCTTTTCCAAATCATGGTACCAGTACCCCATAGCTTAAAATTATTTTATCCCACACAATCTTTGCACCACTCAGTCACCCATTTTATTTAATTAATCCTTGGCAATTGTTCCAGAGATTATTACGTTTAACTCTGTATTTTCAGTACTCTAGATTTTAGTTCTTAAGAGTTTTTCAGGTGAATCTTTGATTTTGTCCTCTGTTCCTTCATGCACCATGACAAACCTGTACATCTTTGGGGTGTGGGAGGAAACCAGAGCACCTGTAAAAAACCCATGCAGTCACAGGAAGAACGTGCAAACTCTGTACAGACAGCAACTGTAGTCAGGATCGAATTTGGGCCTTTAATGCGGTAAGACAGCAATTCTACCACAATGCCACTGTGCCGCCCTGTGCCACTGTGCTGCCCTACTGCAACAAACTGCAACTACAACACATCACCTATGTAGGAAGGAATGACAGATGCTAGGTTAAACCAAGGAAAGACACAAAATGCTGCAGTAACTCAGCGGGACAAGCAGCACCTTTGGAGAGATGGAATGGGTGACGATTCAGGTCCCGAAACGTCACCCATTTCTTGTCTCCAGAGATGCTGCCTGTCCCGCTGAGTTACTCCAGCATTTTGTGTCTATAAGCAACACATCACCTGTTCTGCCACACCCTTCTGCCATGCTGTACCTTAACTCTTACAGTGCTGATATCCCTCACTAACCCAAGCCCACACTTAATCAGCATTGTTCCCAATTACCAATGGATATTGGGCAGTAAAGGGCCTGTCCCACCAGCATGCAAATCTATGCGATGAGCGCGACCTAACGTGGTCGCTTGAGCCATCCGGCGTCGCCGGGCCGGTCCCACTTCGATCGCCGGAGCCGTGCGGAATTGTGTGGAGTTCGTCCCAACATCGCGCGGGGCTCCGAAAAACTGACTATGTTCAAACATTCCGTGCGGCAACGGCTTTTCGGCTCGCAGTCGCCTCGACGCATTACACACCGCCTCGACGTCATGCCGCCGTGACCCTCTCTGTAGGTGCCTCCATGACCCTCTGTGTGTGTGGCTTCGTGGCCCTCTCTGTGTGTGCCTCTGTGCCCCTCTCTGTGTGTCCCTCCTGGCGAACTTACCTTTAGAGTTCGCTCCAAGTTCGCCTCACTTTGCGCCGCGTTGCGCCACTCATCCGACCTCCGCGTGGCCCCCACTGCCGGTTTGGTTGCGCTTGCCGCATGCAGGCGCATGCTGGTGGGAACGGCCCTGTACAGGGATCATCCGACCTCTGCGCGGCCCACGCTTCTAGTTTGATCGCGCTCATCGCATGGAATCGGATGCTGGTAGGACAGGCCCTTTACTAAATTTACTTAGTTATCTAATTAACCTGGCGACTTGCAGGCAACGTGTTTACTACTTTTTACTTATCACTGCAAAACAAAACTGCAAAGTTAAGAAATCCTAGCAAAAAATAAATTACACATTAAATAATCAGAATGAGAAATCTTTTTTACTCACTAAAGTCCACATTTCAGAGGCACTATACTTGCTGGCTTTGCATATAATACTAAAACATCCCTCAAAATAAGGGAATTTAATGATGAATGAGAAAAACACGTGGCTGTGTGTGTTGATTGGTGCTAGGTACCCGGGTTTGATAAAGACTAGACTAGATAAATAAGGTATATATGCCACTGGTAAATATGTTGAATCAAATGGGTTATAATAACATCTGGCAGTTTCATTGTCACTATTACTGGCACTACTTTTTTTTAAATCCCAGATTCAATTAATTGAATTTACTTGATTCCTTGGTTCTTAATCCTTGCATTATTACTGACACAAATTAATTCATGTGGAAAATGATATTTTCTCACTTAATTATTGCTGTTATTCATTTCCTATCAAATGGGGCCTTTACTAATATTTAGTTTAGAGGTATAGCATTGAAATAGTACCATCGGCCCACCAATTCCACGCCAACCATCAATCACCTATTCACAAGAGTTTTATGTTAACTGTGTCCCCTCCCTACACATCAGGGGCAATTTATAGACGCCTTGAAACCTACAATCCTACATGTCATGGGGATGTGGGAGCAAACCGGACTGCTCGGAGGGATTCCATGCAGTCACGGGAGAACGTGCAAACCAAACTGAGTTCAGGATCAAACCTGGGTATCTGATGCTGTGAGGGAGCAGTTCTACTCAGCTGCGCCACTTTGCAGTCCTCCATTGCTCCTAATGCACCTGTACAAATTGCTTGCATCACTTTTGTTTTCAGGGTCAAATATTGTGTGCACATTAATTTTAAATCCTGCACTGAAAACATGTTAAAAGATTGCAGACTGCACAATTGTAAACTTTAAGAGGTTAAGGTTTCAGAAAGATATTATGCTTCATCAGTAGTGAAACAGCTATTGATCTTTCAGATTGATTTATCGTGACAGAAAATTGATTATTCTTACATTAATTGTCACTTTAAGTAATATATTCTTCCATAATTCATCTAAAATCAATGCCAAGTCTAATTTGGAGTAATGTTTTTGATATACTGTATATGCAACAGTGTATGAACCTGAATTACACATTTTATAATTAGCATGGTGAAGAGACATATATCCAATAAGGCATCCTTCTGCCATTGATAATTTATGGTGTTTGAAATCACATATTTCTGTATTCGGTCTCAAATATGAGCTCTGAGAAACAGATTTGAAATTCTGTGCTCACTGTGATATCTATAATGGATGTTCCAGAAAAATTTCATGCAGTGATCAGTGAATGGTGATGATGTTTCCTTTTAAGATGATGTTTTAATTTTTGTACAGGTTTCCCATTGTCTGTGCTCTTGATGAGCGGTATGTCTGCACTGTTCAGAACTGAGTATTGCTGTAGATTTGATTTTGCCACTCAGCCCTTTCTTTATCCTGGGAGAGCTGACACTTCTACAATGACCTTCATTTATATTTCCACTGTCTGTAAAGTCAGAGTCAAAATTGTTCAGGATTGCAGGCAATATTTTTGGAGAGAAAAACACGTTCAAATATCAGGTCTGAAGAAGGGTCTTGACCCAAAATGTCACCCATTCCTTCTCTCCAGAGATGCTGCCTGTCCCGCTGAGTTACTCTAGCTTTTTGTGTCTATCTTCAAATATCAGGTCGATGACCGTTCATCAGAACTTTCATCAACCTGCATCGTTTACTTTGCTTTTCTCTTCCCAGATGCTGCCTAACCTACTGACTATTTCTAGCACCTTCATTTGTTAGATTGCCAGTATGTGCAATAATTAACCTGTACCATAAATCAGGAAATATCAACCTGCACCATAAATCAAGAAAGATTCACTGCCCACTATACTCAGAATTGTCATTGTCTTCCTTGTAAAGTCAATTCGTTCCCTCGCATGTCAGGTGATGCAAGTTAACATTTCTGGATTGTTGCAACCACTTTAAATCTCAAGGCTAATTTACTATCTTAAAATTATGCCTAAGAATAAAAAAATCCATTTATACATATATTTTTTTAACTTTCTAGTGGTTTGTTAATGGAGAACTAACAGTAATTCTGCTAAAGTGTACAATGTTTACAAAAAGCTGCTAATTTGTGTGAATTGCAGATTTCATCCATTATCACCATTTCCCAAGAACAAATCAATTTAAAAAGGTCTCGCACAAAACAGTAATCATATTGTAAATATTCCACACATTCAATAGTTCTTATAATTTTTAGTTTAAAAATTTGTTCTAAGGAGATTTGTTTCTTCATGGTTCCATTTCCCGTGACTTTGCTGTTTCCCAATGTAGTATCACCACAAACTTCATAACTGTGTCTTGCTTGGTGGCTATTTCTCATGCTCAATTGCACTCTAAATAGTTTCTCTCACATTCGCTTTCCGGAGGTGCTGCTGTGGCAGATGCCTTCCGGAGATGCCGCTGAGAAGCCGTGGCCGGAGTCTTGCGGGTCAGAGGTGGAGCCTCACTGGTCGGAGCCTGGGCCCCTCGGGCCTGAGTTGGAGCCTTGCGTGTCGGAGGTGGAGCCTTGCGGGTCGACGGAGCCCGCGGCCATCGGTGCCTGGGTCTGCATCATGAAGGTGTCCGGAGGGGACCCAGCAGCATTAATGGAGAGGTCGGTGTGGCAGTCGATGATGGTACTGACCAATGGACGAGTACGGACATGTGGAAGTGAGGACGCCACTGCCCGGGAAAGGAACAAAGGAGGACCAGGCATGTGGGGACCATCATGTGGGGGGTGGAGGAACAAAGGGGACCTGGCCCGGGGAGGTGGGGAATTTGTAACTTTGTACATGGCCTTTATGGGCGCCTATTTGAATACCTTAGGTATGCAAGCAAAGAATTTCACTATGACTTGTCACAGGTGACAATAAAGTATTCATTTCAATTCAATTGAATTCAATTTTATGCATCACCTATTGCATTTAATAAAATTTCTTCTACAATTTTTTGGTGTAAATCTATTTGCAGTTTGCATGCTAAATGATGTGCACAGTCGTCCCACATTTTCCAAGTATCTAACTATACTTAACAAAAACTCTGCAGGTTTGATGTGGAATGATGTCTGACACATAAACAGACCTCACATTGTTAATTCTGGCCAAATTCGAGAGGCCAGGACACTAAAATTGAGTAAATACATCTGGGCTGCTCGGCCATTTGGTCAATTTAAATGTGCCTTCTGCAGAAATAGGACAAACTACAGAATGGTGCCAGTTTATCTAGAGCCTAGATAAGAGCTGCAGGAAGAGAATAGTAAGATTGAACGAGAACTTACCAGTTCGAAGGTTGATCTTTATTTCATGAGGAGTCGAAGTGAGGGATTTCGTGAAGAGCCCGCCGGCGCGCATGCTCGACATACTTCAAAGTAGCGGCGTGGAATCACAGAACCAACAATAGAAATGACTTCGCATAGTATGATTGAATTGACTAAGATTACCAGATGAAGGTGATTGAGGGTTGGGCGAGGAGGGCACGAAATCCCTCACTTCGACTCCTCATGAAATAAAGATCAACCTTCGAACTGGTAAGTTCTCGTTCAATCTTACTATTTCATTTCGGAGTCACGTGAGTGACTTCGTGAAGACTTCAAAGCTTCTGTGATTACACGCCCTGGACCACGTCCATGCTGACACACCACTACCAGGGATGGATGGGAGGAACAAACTGGCTCAATAGCTCATACTGCAAAACAAAAGCATATTTATTAATAACAAATCAAAAACCCCTCATGCGGGGACATCTCCACGTTCTTGACCTGCATTCAGCACGGCTTCTGCGAACTGTAGAGGAGCAGCAACAGGCTTGTTATAAAAACGCTGGAACACAGCTTCATTCGCCCATCCTGCTGTGGCGAGAATTTGGTCCATGGGCACCTCCATGACCCTCGCCGCTGACGTCGATGCAGCCCTGGTGGAATGAGACTTGAACACATTAGTGTCGATACCTGACTTACCCAAGACGACTCGAAGCCACCTGGATATCGTCTGGACTGTCACTCGATGATGAGGTCTCTTATGAGTGACAAGCAGGTATCTCTCCATTCCTCTGATGCGTGCCGTCACCTTGACATAGTGGCGGATATGTGAGGCTAAACATAGCCTAGCATCTGCGGGGTATGCCGGGAACTTCAGCTGCAGCCCTGTGCACCCAGGTCTATGCTGCTTTAGTAGCTCGTCAACGACAAAGACTACTTCTGTAGGGGTAGATGTCATTCTGTCGACACGCAGTTTGTGTAGTGTCTGTACCCTCTGAGCTGAAGTCAGCGCTAGTAACATCACCAGCTTCATGGTGAGTTGGTCCAGTTGGAGCCCTTCCATGGGAGACCACGTCCTGAGCAGGGTTAATACGTCCCTGACATCCCAGGTGATATTATAGCGTGGTGTAGGCGGATTCATATTGAATATACCCCGCATGAGTCTGGACACTAGCCTGTTGGATCCTACCCCAATCTTGAGGTAGAATGATAGCGCACTTCTGGCGCTGTTGATGGCACTGTAACTTAAGTGTTCATCATGGTGCAACCCCGCGAGGAATTCCAGGACGTCGGTTATTGTCACGTCATCGTACGTGATGCGAGAGCGGCTGCAGTAGGCTTCCCACTTCTTAATATGCGAGCGGTATCTTCGCCTTGTGGACTCTCGACACGACGCCCCGATGGTATCCATGGTCCGAGCCGAGAGGCCGTATTGGACTAACGGCCTGTTCAGAACCTGCAAGCCAACAAATTTAAATAGCCATGGCAGGGATGTGGCTCCCCTGACACAGGGTGAGTAACCAATTGTGGGCAACCCTTCAAAAGGACCCAAGGTTCGTTGAGCATGTCAAAGACCACCGGATACCAAGGCTGTGTGGGCCAGTCGGGTATAATAAGGATGCCCTTGGCAGCATCTGCCTGAATCTTTCGCAATACCCGACTGATGAGGCAAAACGGAGGGAAGGCATAGAAAACCCAATTCCCCCAGTCCAGCGAGAATGCATCTAGCGCTATTGCCCCAGGATCTGGTTCCCATGAAACGTAGGCTGGTACCTGATGGTTCAACCGTGACGCAAAAAGGTCAATGTCCGGTTTACCAAATTTGGCTGTGACTTTAGCAAAAATCTCAGGATGCAACATCCATTCAATGTTGTCATTAAATTTGCGTGACCTGGTGTCCGCCACAGTATTAAGCTCACCTGGCAAATAGGTAGCTGAAATCCAAATGTCTCTTTGAATACACCAGAGCCAAATTGAGTTAGCCAATTTGTCACACGAAACTGACCTGGTACCACCCATATGGTTTAAATATGCCACAGCTGTGGTGTTGTCTATTTGGAGACGGACGTGTGCTCCAACAAGCTTGGAACAATATGCACGAAGTCCGTGGAATGCTGCCAGCAACTCCAAATAGTTAATCCCTTGAGTCAACAACATCGCTGCCTCAAGGGTGTCCCATCTACCCCCACAACTAGAGCAATTATCAGTAGCTCCCCAGCCATTGGAGCTTGCATCAGTCTGTAAATATACCACCGGATTAGCCTCCCTGACAGGCTTAAATGAGTTGCTAATGTGACACACCCACCATTGCAACTCAGTTATCGCTTCAGACGGCAGCTGCATAGATCGATCGTAATGACCAGCGTTCCATTTTAACGCAGTAATTTTAGCTCTTTGCAAATTCTGATAATGCAAAGGTCCATATCGTGCTGCCGGAAACAAAGCCACTAACTTGCCAATTACTGTGGCTGTATGCCGAATCGATGGTATATTGGT
This sequence comes from Raja brachyura, assembly GCA_963514005.1. The sequence goes on from OY740783.1 coordinate 51,417,734, forward strand.
GCCAATTAAATCTCTGCACACCTTAGTGACTTCCTCAATTTTGTTAATTGGTATAGTTATCCTCATGCTCATTGAGTTCACCGTGAACCCTAGGTAATTAATTACCTGGGCAGGGCAGAACTTTGATTTCTCTGGATGGACAATGAATCCTAATTGTTGAAATATATTGACAGCAGCTGCAACACCCTGTTCAGCCAATTGCAGGGTGTGGCCCACAATAAAGACATCATCTAAATAGGCCATAACTATATGATGTCGTTGTCTCAAATAAGCCATGATTGGCTTCACCAATTTAGTGAACAATCTAGGGGCTGTAGTAAGCCCATTAGGCAAAGCCTTATACTGCCAAAGTTGCCCCATCCAGATAAATTTCAAAAACCTTCTATCATCTTTCTGGATGGATACTGAATAATATGCATCCCTCAAATCAATGCATGCCATAAAGCAGCCATGAGAAATCAATGATTTGGCTGTTTCAAACGTATCCATTTTAAAATGAGTATATGTTACAAACGTATTCAAACGGGTTAGATCAATAATGACACGACAGCCTCCATCCTTCTTAGGTCGCCATTAATAAACTCAATTTTATGCCCCTGAATATTCCGCAACACATACTCATCACCAGTAAAATTACCCCATGCATCCAAAAACAACCGTAAACGACCACCAACATGGGAAGTTAAACAGAGAGAAAAGAGAGAACCAGACCCCCTCACCTCCGTGGTTACCGGCGGTCCTTGACACGTGTGGGTGGCCGTGGAGGTGCTGGGTTGGCTTGAGGGCGCGGCGTCTTCGATTTCCAAAAAGGTCTCTGCCGACCCTGTCCTAAAAAAGACCCTTGGTGCTGGTTCTGGTGTTGTTGTCGTTGTGGAGCTAGAGGGCGAGTCCTCGTCGAGGCACTGGCCGACCCTCGTGAGCGAATGTATGGAGCTTTTGAGCCGGACGGTGTGGGGGCACTCTTAGAGCGCATGATCCCCACCGTTTTGGCTTGTTCGTCAAGCTCTTTGACTCTCTTCGAGAGGTCCTCACCAAAGAGCTGACGGGGCGGCGGCGGCGGCGGTGGTTTGCACAATCCTGCAAACTTCGGGTTGAGTGCTGGGCGGATGCTGTTTTTGCGAAACCCGTTGATTTCGTGCTGGGTCGCGCACAATAAGGCCAGAGCATCTTCCTGGTCCAAATTCAGCTCGTCCTCGTCCACCGACCGCGCAAAGGCGGTAATACCGGCCGTGAGGAGTTTCAGGATCCGCTGCAATTGTAGCTCTTGTTGACGGATAGCCGCACTGATGTTGCCCCATATTGGCGTATTGACCACAGGCACGTTGAGGGAGTTGCAGTTTGATGGAGCCTTGTGACGGCTCATAGCCTGGATGAGGACTTCTTCCTGCAGCACCTGATTATTAAGAAAGTCCACTGTGGCTGCCAGCTTTGAATTGAGAGGAAGACCAGCCGTATGTGGGGCCGCGAATTTGGTCGCCACATCCAAAAGTTCCTCCGCTGGCACCTCCACCGGAGGTGGTACGGGATCCACCAGAACCTCCTCCTCGTGCTGCTCCAGGCTGATAGTAGATGTTGGTGAAGACGCCCTGTGCCTGTTGCTGCCCTGCTGTTGTTGACGTTGAAGCAGGAGCTCCAGCAGCCGCTCCATACGGTCAATACGCCCTTCACCCTGAACACTCAGGTGGTCGGAGTCCTCCGGCTCTGAAAAGAAAACCGGGCTCCTGTCATCGGCCCGCACCTCGTCGAGGCCCTGCCGGTGCCGGTAGTTGTCGCTAACAGCCGCCGAGGCGAAACTGCGCGATTCCTGCGCGGGCGTGTTCAATCGCCTCCGTTTAGCGAGAGCTGAAGCCGCTGCCACTAAGGGCACATGCGGCGAAGTGTCGGCCCCAGCCGAAGCATGGCTGCCTGGGGCCCGCGCAGTCTTGCCGGCTGCCCACATCGTGGACGTTGCCGAAGCATGGTGCCGCCCACCCATCCATGGGGGGCTCGGCGACCGCGACGAGACCCGACTCAACCGACCCGTCCCGGCGTCGAGAGTCGGGGTGTGCCGGCTGGACCTCACAGCCGCCCCGGGTCTCGCCCTGGAACCTGACCGCTCCTCCGCGACAGGCAATGCCTTAGCCCTAACAGGGTTAGGCTTCTGGGCTCCTCCCCTCCCCCTTCTCGGAGGGCTGAGTGGAACAGACCGTGCAACGGCACGCGCCCTGCTCGAGGTCGCCAGCGAGCCCGCTGACAACCTGACTGCCATGGCAGGGTCCCCCTGCTCTGGCGGCACACCACACTCCTCCTCGTCGAACTCCTCCGAGCTGTGGTGTGCTGGCGGATCTGGACCTGTGAACACAGGGCTTACCCACATCTCCGCCTGAGTCCTGGCCTGCGCTGCAGGTACTGCCGATGGTAAAGGCCCCGGAACTGTTGACCGGCGAACTCGTCCTGACGTCCTCCGGCCCTTCGAACTCCCATCCATGTCCTTGCTGCAAGACATAATCAGACAACAAGGACCACCAACTAAAGGTGGAATACTCACCTCCGTGGCCCCTTATGAAGGGCTGGCGAGGAGCGCGCTCCACCGCCAGCCGTCGCAGCAACGCGTTACGACGATATGTCGAGCATGCGCGCCGGCGGGCTCTTCACGAAGTCACTCACGTGACTCCGAAATGAAATGAAACATCTGCAGATCCTGACAATTAGGTGCAAATTGCATGGAATGGATTGGATGCATGCAAACCCAGACATACACATTTTATATAATGTTGCAAAGCTTTACTTTGCTAGATGTTGATTGGATTAAGTATTGAGCCTTGCCTGGGTTTCTTGAATATCTGGGGAAATGTTCCTATGTTTGCTTCCTTTCAGAAGTTCCGTTTGAATACATTGCATTAGTTACTGTATTATTGGGTTAGGGAAATGTTTATCATGCCCTGGGTTAATCGATATCTGTTACTTGGATTGTATAGAGATCACCCCATGTGTCTCGGCCCCTCAAGGTTTGGTGACCTATAAAAGGCTGCTCCCACAAGGTCCTGTAATTATCTTCTGGGAGAATGCTTGGGACTGCGTGACCTTCTGGAGAGTCTAAAGAGGGTGTCGTCAGGCAGATACAAAGATCAAACCTGCCTGATCTTCAGGTGGTTAGGTATAATAGTGAGAACTGTAATTGTGTTTTGTCAAAATAAAGATTAGTTGTGCAAGTGCTTGACTCAGTGATTTTTGACTGAAGCTAGACTGTGGGGAAGCTTAGAATGAGCTATTTACATTGGGGGCTCGTCCAGGATCTCAACGGACCCCCAAACACAAGTTTGCGATCAAGGGTGTTGAGCTGTTTCGATCGAGGCCCACTGTGCGTTTTTTGCATTGATTTTTGGCACTTCGCTAGTTGGAGCAGATTGATTATTCGGGGGCTTGGGAAAGGGTCCAATCGAGATTGTTAGAACTGAGTCAACAAGCACGGGGGTGGGGTGGCGGGGGGGGGGGGGGGGGTGGGCTGGTTAGCACTCCTTTGGGTTAGAGGCCCATAAAACAGGAGTGGCCCAAAACTTGGTCGTAGTTGGTAAACTGCAGCTGTTTAATGAGAGCCTGCTGCCCTTCGAAGGCGAGGGGTGGCCCATTGTCCAGATTTGGTATCCAATTGGTGGGGTATTGAAACACAGGTCTGATCTCTGTATTGATCTATCTTTGCCGGGAGCGCTGATTGGGAAGGCGCGTTCTGAGAATCGACATCGACTAACAGCACGAAGAGGCTAGGCACTGAGCCCCTGGTGCCCAGCAGAGAGGGGTGTCTGCATGAAGATATCCAAGTCCTTCCGTGGAGTGATGGGCAAGGAATCTCGTAAAGGCACTGGGGCTCGGTGGCTAGAGCATAGATTGGCTGGGAATACTCTAGTCTTCATTGGGCAATTTAGTTTGAATTCGAGACCCCACATATGTGGAGAGATACGCGCCAAAACTAGTTGGTCTGAGTAGAAGTCTAGATTTGCAGAATCAAATTTCCAAATAGAGAATTTCACATTGAAGTTCTGCCCGTATGGTAGAATTCAAACTCTGTGTAGTTAGAACTTCGGAATTTGCGTAAGCTTGAGATCAATCCGAATAGTGGCTGATCAGCAGTGAATAGTAACCCTCTGATCGATTGTTGATTAGTACCTGATAGCGAAGAGACAGGAACCTGGTTTCCTTGGTGAAAAGTACCCGGAAGCAAAAGGTACCCATAATTCTGTAGAACTTTGAGATGAGGGATAGAGGTCCCCCTATAGAAGTCCAGTTTTAGCAGGAGGAAAATAACATTTAGGAGGAAAAGTAGTCATTTAAGGAGTAGTACTCCTCAGCAAAGAGTACCCTAGGAAGGAGAAAATGGTCAGTATCAGAGGGAGAGTTTCACTGATTGATAACAGCGTGATGTGGCATTGAGATTGAGTGTTTGTAAACTGTGCTTCAGCATGTCAAATTATTATTATAAATTGTAAAAATCCAGCATCGTCTTTTTTAGCATCGTAATTGGATCTGAATAGTATAAATACTTTGTGTATGTAAAAAGATTTAGAGTGTATTAAGATTTGGAAAGTTAAGATTTAATGTGTGTTAAGTTTGCGGGCCGCTATTTGTATTGTTTGTGTGAGTGCTTAAGGATTTTTGGGTGTTAGATAATTGAAGTAAAAAATTATTAAATATTTGTAATTGTTTAGATTGGAGTATTGTTAGAATCCGATTCATGGTGGTTCGATCAGGGTTCATAGAAACATAGAAACATAGAAAATAGGTGCAGTAGGCCATTCAGCCCTTCGAGCCTGCACCGCCATTCAATATGATCATGGCTGATCATTCAACTCAGTATCCTGTACCTGCCTTCTCTCCATACCCCCTGATCCCTTTTATCACAAGGATCACATCTAACTCCCTCTTAAATATAGCCAATGAACTGGCCTCAACTATCTTCTGTGGCAGAGAATTCCAGAGACTCACCACTCTCTGTGTGAAAAATGTTTTCCTCATCTCGGTCCTAAAGGAATTCCCCCTTATCTTTAGACTGTGACCCCTTGTTCTGGACCTCCCCAATATCGGGAACAATCTTCCTGCATCTAGCCTATCCAACCCCTTAAGAATTTTGTAAGGTTCTATAAGATCCGCCCTCAGTCTTCTAAATTCTAGCGAGTACAAGCCAAGTCTATCCAGTCTTTCCTCATATGAAAGTCCTGACATAGAAACATAGAAACATAGAAATTAGGTGCAGGAGTAGGCCATTCGGCCCTTCAAGCCTGCACCGCCATTCAATATGATCATGGCTGATCATCCAACTCAGTATCCCGTACCTGCCTTCTCTCCATACCCTCTGATCCCCTTAGCCACAAGGGCCACATCTAACTCCCTCTTAAATATAGCCAATGAACTGGCCTCAACTACCCTCTGTGGCAGAGAGTTCCAGAGACCCACCACTCTCTGTGTGAAAAAATTCCTTCTCATCTCCGTCCTAAAGGATTTCCCCCTTATCCTTAAGCTGTGACCCCTTGTCCTGGACCTCCCCAACATCGGGAACAATCTTCCTGTATCTAGCCTGTCCAACCCCTTAAGAATCTTGTAAGTTTCTATAAGATCCCCTCTCAATCTCCTAAATTCTAGAGAGTATAAACCGAGTCTATGCAGTCTTTGTTCATAAGACAGTCCTGACATCCCAGGAATCAGTCTGGTGAACCTTCGCTGCACTCCCTCTATGGCAATAATGTCCTTCCTCAGATTTGGAGACCAGAACTGTACGCAATACTCCAGGTGTGGCCTCACCAAGACCCTATACAACTGAAGTAGAACCTCCCTGCTCCTATACTCAAATCCTTTTGCTATGAAAGCTAACATACCATTGGCTTTCTTCACTGCCTGCTGTACCTGCATGCCTACTTTCAATGACTGGTGTACCATGACGCCCAGGTCGCGCTGCATCTCCCCTTTTCCTAATTGGCCACCATTTAGATAGTAGTCGGTTTTCCTATTTTTGCCACCAAAGTGGATAACCTCACATTTATCCACATTATACTGCATCTGTCAAACATTTGCCCACTCACCCAGCCTATCCAAGTCACCTTGCATTCTCCTAGCATCCTCCTCACAGCTAACACTGCCCCCCAGCTTAGGTCATCCGCAAACTTGGAGATATTGCCTTCAATTCCCTCATCCAGATCATTTATGTATATTGTAAATAGCAGGATAACATACATAGAACAGATTATTTGGCAGCATAGTAATAACGAAAGTGCAGAAGAATTAATAGGGTTATGGAGAAAATATTATGAGGAATGGAAGGCGAATAAAGAGGTTAAGAGGATGGCTTGTTGGGAGAAAGCGATCACTAAACTTGAAATAAAACTGAAAGAAGGGGAAGTAGATCGACCTCCAGGCAGCAGGAAGAACAGGAGTGGAAATGAAGGAAAACACACGGAACAGGGAAAAGGCAGATCTCCTGGAAGGAAACTAGTCTCTGTAAACTTAAAGTTTGGGATCCGATGGTTAATACTGACTTCGAGGGGCAAGGAGATTAATATTTGGAAGAATGGACAAATGTTACTGCTTGTGGAAGTTCACGGCACCCACCATGTTCCTCTTGTGTTTCCCAGGCTTCACCAGCACCTTGTATGACTTATGTGTCCGGAATAAATATTTTAGGTTTGCAGAATCTATAACAACTCCTGCAGATTCTACATCTGAACAGATTCTACCAATAGCAGATACTGGGGTACCAGATTCTTCGACCCTATCCATCCCACCATTAATAGATCGTCCAGTATCTTCTGGCAGCCGGAGCAGAATGAAGAAGTTAGCTCCAGTGTTTAAAGAAAGGGAAGGTATGTTAGATATAGTGCAGCAACCAGAGAATTTCTGTGAGCCACAACCTAGACAGATTACACGAGTAGTAAGAAAGAGGACGGATTTATTTGGACAGTAGGAACCCCTAGCGAACGGGAAGATTCATCTGCGGATGTGACAGTGATTGAAGTTACCGAGATAGATTTTGATATAACCAAAAGTTTACAAATTAAACAGATATCCCATTGGCAGTTCCCAGTAAAGGGGCTGTCCCACTTGGACAACCTAATCCGTGAGTTCTGCCGAGTTTGCCCTTGGCTCATACTCGCAGCATGGTTGACACGAGGTCATAGGAGGTCTTTGTAACTCTCCTTCATGCTCGAGAGTAGTCCCCATGTACTCGAGTCCTCAGCTAGGTCCAATAAGGGAGCGAGTGAGAGAGAGGGGTCAAACAAGGGATTTCCAGGATTATGAAGAAATTAGAGATCCTAGAGAATATAGAAATATCCAAAATCCCAGGAATTATGGGAGGTCCTTCAATTCAAGAGACCATTGGGACCCGAGAGAACAGAGAAAGAGATGGCCCAAATGACAGGAACCAAGAAGTCACACACTGTTCACTCAAGCTAACCCATTTTCTCAGTCCTGATTTACCAACCCGTCCAGGAATGTGGATGTGGAGTCTTTACCCCTACTCTAGAACCCCCTCAAGTAATTTACCAGAATGAACGAATTGGGTGTACTATCCTAGTAAAAACTGAAGATCACATAAAAGAAAATTGTAAACAATCTTATGACTGCCCAAGAAAACCCCTTAGAGCAAAGAACATTGTAAATCAAGGAGCTTGTCACATCTGTACACAATCAGGTCATTGGAGCAAGGAATGCCCAGCGAGAAGACAGAATATAGCAGAATGGAAGAAAAATCAAGGAGCATAAAGAAAGTAAGAAAAGGAACCCAGTAGTTTGTGTGAGAAGGAATGGGAACTAAGGAGAACTGCAATGGCACTAGGGAGAGAACTAATGAGCTTATTGTGCAGGAGATACGGGAGTGAGGAAAGGAACTATTGTACTAACTTGTTAATAAGTTTGTGCCTGTAGGACAGTATAATCGACAACATACTATCTGGGGAGTGAGGTAAAGAATATACAGACCCCTTGAGAACGGGCAGAAGACAGCTCAGGTAACGTAGTTCCCCAGAAACAGGAATCAACAACAAGGAGGGAGCAATACTGTCCTGCCCCTTTAAGACATATCTGGGAAGGCCAACAGATAGAGAAAGCTGTTCCTCAGAATCCCTACTCCTTTGAAACTAGTGCCCAACTTTAACATCATATAGCTTCTGACACCAGTGAAGGGAAGGAAAGTAACACTATCCAATCTTTCCTAAAAAAAGAACACAGACAACCTTTGATGACTATTGGGGCGAGCTCCACTTTAAAGAACTGAATATGAATTTGAAAATAGACATTCCTCCGTGGTTTGGGGCAAAATACTCACTTTGCGCCTAAATTTAGTTATAAATAAATGGATTTGAAAAGGGCTTATGGGATATAATCTTAAAAATTGTTAGAGAATTGACTGTTGACTTGGTATTCTTCACTTGTCTCACCCATAGGAGGATAATCGAAGATGGGACAGAACTATTTAGTTGTTATCAAGAAAGGAACAGACCCTAGCGGATATCAGGAATTAAGACATACCCTGGAAACGTAAGGTGGTAGTATAAAATGATGAGGTAGACTGAAAATTTATGAATTCCCCTCGGAAAGTCAATACTAACCATCTAGAAATTACTCAGTGGTCAGGAAACTAGTTTAAGAGAGAAACCCTATGGACTGAGAGCCGAGCCAACATACTAAAGAAGGTGGAAAGAAATTGTCCCTAGAATTGCAACATCACAGGGACCAGCGGTAGAGCTGGATGTCACATCGCAGTTCAAGAAAGCGATGGATGATAGCGGCAGCTGACTGCTAAGAAGCAATAGTTGGGTTTTTACTACCTTTTGGTTTTTGCTTTAATTCACTGAAGTAAAAGTATAGGCAGGGACTTTAAATTGGAGTCAGTAGTGTCTCAAAATAACTTTCTCCTGGATCTCAACTCTGGGTGGGGTTCTAGTGCTATTTGGCCCTTTGCAGTAAACCAATCTTGATAGGGAGAAAATTACAGTCTTACCACAACATAGAAATAAAGGAGCAGCTTTAAAAAGTCAGTCATTTTCTGCCAAAGTCCCATCATGGCAATGTCCTAATGTTGCTATTTGAGACATTAAGCCTCAGGTCTTCACAAGCTTGGGTGGTATGTAATAGTGGTTTTAGTTCAAATAAAATTCACTGGCACCTCGGGTCAGGTAACAGTAAACATTCGACATAATACCATCAGTATGTTGTACACTGCCTCCAAAATTTATTTCATATTTTATATGAGCAGAATAGAACACCCTTGAGGAACTATAGAGTGAGCTTAGTTCAACCAACTAGGGATTAATTTCCAAGCAACTGACTTCTTTGAAAAACAAAATGAGGAAGGTATATGAAAGCCGCCAATCTGACACTCTCCCGTTTTACCCTAGAGCCCAATGTTAAAATTCTTTTTGAAGTATGCTTGACTGATATTCAACAAAGAACACAAGAAAATAGGAGGAGGAGCAGATCACTACATCCCTCGAGCCTGCCCTGCCATTCAATAGATTCACAGTCTCGAGACTCATAGAGACAAAGTCATACAGCACAGAAACAGCCCCCTGGCAACAATTCGTCCAAGATGCCCCATTTAAGCTAGCCCCATATCCCTTTAAACCTTTTCTATCCATTTACCAGTCCAAATGTACTTTAAATGTTATCATACCTGCATCTATTACTTCATCTGGCAGCTCGTTCCATATAGCCACTATCCTCTGTGTGAAAAAGTTACCTCTCAGGTGACTTTTAAAATGTTTGCCTCTCATTTAAAGCAATGCTCTCTAGTTCATGATTCCCTACCCTGGGTAAAAGACTATGCACATTTGCCCTATTGAAATTCTCACAATTTCATATATCCCTATAAGATCAGTTTATTGCATTTCAAGGCACAAAATCCTGGTCTGCCCAAACTCTCACTATGTTTCAGGCCCTTGAGGCCTGGCAATATCCTCAGAAATCTTTTCAGCTCTTTCCAGCTTAATTGGATCCTTCCTACAGCAGGGTGATCAAATCTGTACACAACATTCCAACTGTACACAACTTCTCCATGGATTGTAACCTTGTCGTTGTTGAGAAGTTTGTGTGGTCCTGAGATCCTGAGAGCAATGCCGTCTGGAGCTATGCTCCTGGTAGGGCCACCCATGGCTGTAAGGTCAAGGGGGAGGTCTCTGACAAAGAGCAATCCAAACAAGACTTCAATGGTGGAACAGGCAGAGGATGATGGCTGACCTTAGTGGAGCGTCACAACGGCTGGGAAAGTGGATGAAGGCTGCAGCAGAAAAGGGTCTTCGGTCGTCTTGGACTCCATGCCACTGGATCCTGACCCAGATCTGTCAAGGACTGTGGGGTGGCTGTCTGTGCACCAGTCTCCCCATGTTAAACAAAGTCACGCACAGGCGTCCTCCATATAGGGAATAACACCCTGGAGACACCCATGGTCAGCCACGACTGAAGGGGGCCTAAAAGACTCGAAGTGTGGCCTCATCAACAACTAGTACAATCGAAACATGTGTTCCCATTTCTATACTAATTTCCCTGATTGATGGCGAACATACCAAATGCCACCCTAACTAACTGCGATCAAACTTTCAAAAACTATATATTTGTACCCCTACAACCTCTGTTCTACAATATTCCCCAGGACTCTGACCATTCAAAATGACCACAACTGATCAATCCCAGGCCTTAACTGGTCCTCTGTCCCAGTTCTCTATAAAGCTCAATCATTGATCTTTCAAGGAACATGTCTATCTTTACTTTAAATACTTTTGATTTAGCCTCCATAACTCTCTGGGTTTGAGAATTCCAGAGATGCACCAGGCTCTGCAAGAATAAATTTCTAGGGCCCTTGATTTTAATTGTCCAGCCCCTTTCGATTATGTCCCCTTAATTTAGATTCTTAAACAACTCAACAGCTACCCTGTGGAGCCCCTTCAGGATCGTAAAATTTTTCTACCAGATTATTCCTCATTCTTCTGAACTCCACAAAATGCTCTCCCAACCTAATTAGCCTCTCTTCAAAGGACAATCCTCCTTATCCCAGTAATTAGATACCTCCTCTCCCACTTTATTGTGTTCTCGAATTTCAGTCAAGAATACTTCAAATCAAATTTTAACATTTTCTAAGGTAAAGGAACCAAAGGTTTGCAGAGGGCTCCAGGCGTAGCCTCATAATCACGTAATAAAACTTCTGTATTTGTGAACTGCCACCCTTTTGCAATAAAGGTCAATACGCCATTTGCTCTTTTAATTCCTTGCTGTATTTGCCTGCACCACAGGACCCATGGATTGTTAGCAAAAGGAGAAAGCTAATTATGGGAATAACACATGCTCAATGGAAAGTGGTGGTCTTAAGTCAAGTCATGACGTGTTTATTGTCATATGCACATATATGGTGCAGTTCATGCACACTGGATATCTTGCTTGTAGCAACATTACATGCACATAGACTCAGACAACACAAGAATTGATTATACATATGCTATATATAAGTTACGCAGGATGGTTAAAAGGGAAAAGACAGTGCAAAACAACCTAACATAATTAGGAATAAAGTCCATGGTGGTGCACAGATGGTTTGTAATGTTGGTCCTTACATGTTCCTGACAGGCTTTGACAGAAGGCTAAACAGGTGACAGATGTTGTTTTCTGCAAAAGCCGTGAAATGTTTTTAGCATATTTTAAATGTCTCCAACTACTGAAAATGAAATTAATGATTAAGAGCTTGGATAGGCCGGCTTTGTATTCCATACTGGAGGGGATTTTTTCCTAAGGGGCTGAGGGGAATTTTTCTATGGGTATAAACACTTATGAGGGACATGGATAGGATGGCAAACATTTTCCTATACAAAATCAGTGGGCATAGGTTTCGGATGAGGAGAAGAGGTTTAGCGTAAATCTGAGGAAAATATTATTTTTTTCACTCGGAGGGGGAATAGAATCTGACCATTCCATCCAATGGTCAGTGCTGATGACCATCATCAGATCTCAGTTCAGTTTAGTTAAGTCTACTGTCGTGTGTACCGAGGTACAGTGAAAAGCTTTTGTTACGTACTAACCAGTCAGCAGAAAGACAATGCATAATTACAATCGATCAATTTACAGTGCATAGATACACGATAAGGGAATGTGTAGGAAAGAACTGCAGATGCTGGTTAATAATAATAATAATAAGATAAGGAAATAACGTTTAGTGCAAGGACAGCCAGCAAAGTCCGATCGAGGATAGTCCGAGGTAGATAGTAGTTCAGCACTGCTCTCTGCTTGTGGTAGGATGATTCAGTTGCCTGATAACAGCTGGAAGAAACTGTCTCCGATTCTGGAGGTGGACGTTTTCACACTTCTATACCTTTTGCCTGATGGGAGAGGGGGGAAGAGGTCATGGCCAGGGAGCAACTGGGCACGATCCAATACGATACGATGTGATACGATACGATACGATGAACTTTATTTATCCCAGGAGGGAAATTGATCTACCAACAGTCATAAAAACACAAAATACATGAAACATGACATTAAATTGATGAGTGGAAAGGATTGGGGGTGTGCAAAGATTGGGAATCTAATAATTTTCTAGACAATCGCTGAATTCCCAAAACATAGAAGGCTGCCTTGCCTCTGATATCGCTTTGTGCGTGCATGGCTGATGAATTGACTGAAAAAGAGTGCTGACCCAAAATGGTGTCCGTCCATTCCCTTCACAGATGCTGCCTGATCTGCTGAGTTCCTCCAGCACCTTGTTTTGCTCAAGATTACAGCATCTGCAGTTTATTGTGTGTCCATGATGGCTTAGTACCTTAGATTTGGAACTGGCTTGCCCATAGAAGACAGAGGATAGTGGCAAAAGGGTGTCTTCTGGTTGTGGGTCACTGTTGCTCTGCAGGGATCAGTGCTAGTACCTCTGTGATCTATAAATAATTTGGATGAAAATGTTGATAGGGTGGTTAGTTCGTTTGTGGAATACATAGAAATTGGTAGAGTTGCAGGTAGCAATGAAGGTTGTCAATTAATAGAGCAGGATATAGATCAGTTATGGGTAGGAATAGAGAAATTGTAGATAATGTTTAATCCAAGTGTTAGGTGTTAACTTTGGGTAAGTGTTACACTCTGGGTTGTCAAATGTAAGGAGAAAGGATTCCATTAATGACAGGACCCTTAACAACATTGATGTACAGAGGGAGCTTGGGGTTCAAGTCAATGCTCCCTGAAATAGCAACAGAAGTAGATAGAGTGGTAAAGAAGCATTTGGTTGGTATATTGAGCATAAAACTCAGCAGGTCATGGTGCAGCTTTATAAAACTTGGATTAGGTCACATTTGCAGTTTTGGGTGCAGTTTTTGTTGCCTTATTACAGGAAGGATGTGGGGGGTTTGGAGAAGCTTACCATGAGGCTGCCTGATTTGAAAATATTGGACCGACATGGATTGTTTTCTTGAGCGTTGGACTAAGGAAACTTTGTAGAAGCAATAAAATTACCAGTTTTGGTAAAGTTATGATAGGTACATGAATATGCAGGACATGGAGGGATATGGATCACGTGCAGGCAAAAGGAATAAGTTTAATTTGGCATCATCTTCAGCATAAACATCATGGGCCAAAGGACCTGTTGTGTAATCTTTGTTTGTATATCATTTACTACCGTAGATTTGTACTCTCTCACTAATATCTCACTGTTCCATGATTTGTTTCCATGTTGCTCTTAGCACTCTTGCTTCTTGTGTTGCTCTATCTATTTCTCTTCTTTTCCTTGTGAAACCTGATTATGCTTTTGTCACAACTGTTGTCCCGGTGAACTCACTGTGTTGGATGATAAATTTGTGTTTATTGTGTGTTTCTGTCATTTTGGTCACGATGCAACCAGTCAGCAAGCTCTCTGCTGTGCACCTGTCATTTTTAAAAATTATATATATGACTGCAGGGGAACAAAATTTCGTTCAGACCGAAAGATCTGAATGACAAATAAATTCAATTCATTCATTCATTCAATAATTATTGAGTACAGGAAGTGAGGAAGATTACACAGCCAAATCAGCATCAATGGTGCTGAAGTAAGGTAATTGAGAGCTTCAAGTTCTTGGTCGAAAGTAGCAAGTTCAAGTGAGTTTATTGTCATGTGTTCCTGATAGGACAATGAAATTCTTGCTTTGCTTCGGCACACAGAACATAGTAGGCATTTACTACAAAAACAGATCAGTGTGTCCAAAAATCATTATATAAATACATGCACACATGAATAAATAAACCAATAAAGTGCAAATAACAGATAACAGATAATGGGTGTATTAATGATCATAGTTTTGTCCGAGCCAGGTTTAATAGCCTGATGGCTGTGGGGAAGTAGCTATTTCTGAACCTGGTCATTGCAGTCTTCAAGCTCCTGTACCTTCTACCTGAAGGTAGCAGAAAGATGAGTGTGTGGCCAGGATGGTGTGGGTCCTTGATGATGCTGCCAGCCTTTTTGAGGCAGCGACCGCGATAAATCCCCTCGATGGAGGGAAGGTCAGAGCCGATGATGGACTGGGCAGTGTTTACTACTTTTTAAAGTCTTTTCCTCTCCAGGGAACTCAAGTTTCCGAACCAAGCCACGATGCAACCAGTCAGCAAGCTCTCTACTGTGCACCTGTAGACGTTAGAGAGAGTCCTCCTTGACAAACAGACTCTCACTAGTCTTCTCAGGAAGTAGAGGCGCTGATGTGCTTTATTGACAATTGCATTAGTGTTCACGGACCAGGAAAGATCTTCAGAGATGTGCACTCCCAGGAATCTGAAGCTCTTGACCATTTCAACCATCGACCCATTGTTATAAACGGGACTGTGGGTCCCCATCCTACTCCTTCATAGTCCACAATCGGTTCCTTGGTTTTGCTGATGTTGAGGGCCAGGTTATTGTGCTGGAACCATATGGACAGTTGCTCGATCTCTCTTCTATACTCTGACTCATCCCCATCAGTGATACGTCCCACAACAGTGGTGTCGTCAGCGAACTGGATGATGGAGTTCGCACTGTGACCGGCTATGCAGTCATGAGTATAGAGTGAGTACAGCAGGGGGCTGAGCACACAGCCTTGAGGTGCTCCCGTGCTGATTGTTATCGAGGCTGACACATTTCCATGAATACGAACGGAATGTGGTCTGTGAATGAGGAATTCGAGGATCCAATTGCAGAGGGATGCGCAGAGACCTAGTTCTGAGAGTTTGGTAACCAGCTTGGAGGGGATGATTGTGTTAAATGCCAAGCTGAAATCGATCAATAACAGCTGACATATGAGTTTTTGTTGTCCAAGTGGTCCAGAGCAGAGTGGAGGGCCAGCGAGATCGCATCCACTGTTGCCCTGTTGTGGCGGTAAGTGAACTGCAGTGGGTCCAGGTTTTTGTTGAGGTAGGAGTTGATTTGCTCCATGATCAACCTCTCAAAGCACATCATCACCACAGGCGTTAGTGCCACTGGTCGATAGTCATTGAGGCACGTCACCTTAGTCTTCTTGGGCACTGGTATAATTGATACCCTTTTAAAGCAGGTGGGGACCTCAGACCTCATAAGTGAGAGGTTGAAAATGTCCGCAAAAACTCCAGCCAGTTCGGCTGCACAGGTTTTTCGAAGACGACCGGGTATTCCATCAGGTCCAGGCGCTTTTCGAGGGTTCACTCCTCTGAAGGATTTCCTGACGTCGGCCTCTGTGACTGAGACTAAAACACCATCACAGCGGATGGGGGCTCGGGAAGGCACATCAGTATTCTCCCTATCAAAACGTGAGTAAAACGCATTGAGCGCATCAGGGAGTGATGTTTCGCCGACATTCGAGCTGCCTCCTGGTTTCGCCTTGTAGAAGGTGATTGCATTCAGGCCCCGCCACAGCTGCCGAATATCTGTCTCATCCTCCAGTTTGGAGCAGAAGTTCCTTTTGGCCTTTTTCATGGCCTTACCAAGGTTGTATCTGGACTTCTTGTAGTTCACTGTATCATCAGACGTGAATGCTCGGTGTCTAGACTTCAGAAGAGTGCGGATCTCAAAGTTCGTCCCAGGTTTCTGATTGGGAAACACTCGGAAGGTTTTTGTAGGGATGCAGTCCTCCACACATTTCTTTATAAAGTCTGTAACAACTGTGGCGTATTCGTTCAAGTCCATTGCCGAGTCCTTGAACATTGCCCAGTCTACAGACTCCAAACAGTCCTGGAGTTGTTCCTCTGCCCCCCCCCCCCCAGCCCCCCTCCCCCCCCCCCCCCAACCAGCTCTGTACTGTCCTCACCTCTGGGGGTGCACTCTTCAATTGCTGCCTGTAGGCAGGGAGAAGCAGCACCGCGGTATGGTCGGATTTACCGAAGTGAGGGCGAGGGATAGAGCCATAGGCATTCTTGATGGTGGTGTAGCATTAGTCGAGGGTCTTTGGTCCTCTGGTGCAGCAGGAAACACGTTGGTGGAATTTAGGGAGTGATTTCTTTATGTTTGCCTTATTGAAGTCCCCAGCAATGGTGGTAAATTCCTCGGGGTAAGATGTCTGGTGTTTGTTAACCATGGCGTGCAGCTCCTCCAGTGCCAGACGGACGTCTGCCTGGGGTGGGATGTAGACCGCGGTCAGGAAGATGGAGGTGAATTCTCTTGGGAGGTAGAAGGGACGGCACTTCACCGCCAGATGTTCCAGGTGCAGAGAGCAGGAGTTGGACAGGACTGCCACGCCTGAGCACCACGCAGAGTTGACCATGAGGCAGACGCCCCCTCCTCTCCCTTTCCCAGATGCCAGTGTACGAACCATACGGTGGATGGAGAACCCTTCAGGCTGGCCCACTGAGTCTGGGGAGCTGGGGGTGAGCCATGTCTCTGTGAAACAGAACACAGAGCATTCCCTCAGTTCCCTTTGATAAAGCAGTCCTGCTCTCAAGTCCTCCACTTGGTTTTCAAGGGACTGAACATTGGCCTGTAGGACAGTAGGAAGAGGGGGCCGAAGTCCCCTGCGCTTCAGTTTGACCTAAAGTCCTGCCCGTCGGCCACGTTTTCAGACACAATGGAGGCTTCCCCTTTGATTCCAGGTACTGTGCTTACTGTACCTGCTGTTTCTGCGGACCTGCGCTGGCACCAACAATTTGTAGATAACACAGAAATTGGTGAAGTTGCAGGCAGTAATTAAGGCTGTCAAATGATAGAGTAAGATATAGATCAGTTATGGATAGGGATGGAGAAATTATAAATATTAGCAACATTGAGGCTATGGTGAAGAAAGTACACCAACGCTTCCTCAAATGACAAAGGAGGTTTGGCATGTCTCCAATTATTCCTACAAGCTGCCACAGATGCACCATAGAAAGCATCCTAGCAGGCTGCATCACAGCTTGGCTTCACAACAAGATCACAAGAAATAACAGAGAGCTATGTAGTTAGTCCATCACATAGACCAGCCTCCTTATCATTGACTCCATCTATACTTAATGCTGTCTCAGGAAAACAACCAACATAGTTAAGGACCATTTTCACCCAGGTAATTCCCTCTTCTTAACTCTCCTGTCAGACAGGAAATACAAAAGCCTGAAAACACATACCACCAGATTCAGAAACAACTCCCCCTCTGTTATCAGATGAGTGAACAGTCTTCCCATGAGCTAGAGTGTAGCCCCGATCTTCCAACCTACCTCATTGTGGACCTTGGACGTTTTCTCTGTAACTGTAATGGTATAATGGTGTAACATTATATTCTGCATTCTGGCACTTTTGTCTTTGTACTACCTGTTGTACCTGTGTGTTGTTTGATTGTACTTGTGTATAATGTGCCTTGACTGATAACAAGCTTTTCAATACATCTCAGTACACATGACAATAACAAACAAATACCAATACCAAAATTTGCTCCAAGCTTGGCTGCAGTTACCTGGCAGGTTTTGGGTCTTAAAGATATCCATAGCTCTGCTGAGGTGATTCCTGTTCTGGAATATGGCGTGATATGATAGTGGAACAGGAAATTATCTAAACAATAACTTATAGTTGGACAGAAAAAAAACCTCTTTCTTCAAATTTCATCAAGAATGTCTACTTGTCTCCATCAGCATAGCTGGAGGCTGGATGGTATGAAATAGTCCAGATATGTTTCATATCACTTGGGTTCAAACGAGAATAACTTAAATTATGATCTATCATCCAAAACTAATACTTCAGGTACACTGTGAATTATGAAAGATCGTCTCAGCCCTTTGATGTATATTTTGCTGCTGTGCATAGTCTCCACAATCAAAGTTAAATTCATTTAGAATGAGCATTGATAAGAGTAGGAAATATATTGTTTATTTTCCAGCAAACATCATCCCATCTTCTGAAATGATCATGTCAGCATATGCCCTAACTCATTCAGGAGCTTTTAGTGGTTTTGTTCTATTGTTTGATCACTTTAAATGTGCAATGGCAGCGGCAGAATGTTCGGGGAATGCGTCGCGGAGCTGAACAAGAACATGCCCAGTGGGCCACCGCAAGCACAGACTGGTGGGCCTCCGAGAACAAATACTGATCCAGCAGCCACTGAGAACAAAGTCCCTGTGACCACCACAAACAAAAACCCGGCGGGCCACCCACGGACATCTTCGGCCTGATTCACCGCTGTGAAAAAGGACCCGGCAGGCTGCTACCTGCGGGAGAAACTCAGAAGCCACAGAGCTTGGCCACAAAGAACAGAGAGTTGAGGAGAAGGGACCTGCTGGTGATGATGGTGGGCCAAGCCAGTTGAGGGCGATGGAGGAGGCCCTGTGGCAGTCTGAGGTTTACCTGAGCTTACCCGGATCGGGGGCACTCCAAGCATGTGAATCAGACTTTGGACTTTTTCCATTGTATATGGCACCAAAATATAGCAACGGTGCAAGAATTTCACTGTGTAGTGCCTACGTAACAACAAAGAAACAATGAACCATTGAAATCCTCTACATCTCTGATGATAACCGGCACACCTGCAAAGTGTGTCCAAATATAACCTTCAAAGTTACAGTGCTGTTGTGTTCATATTTTCAAGAAATTTGTGATGACTATTATATGTCCCCACTTCAAAGACCTTTGAACAGTGGAGATTTTTGTTCTTTGTTGCATCTTCACAATTGCCCATTGAGATTATATTTATAGAATCATTTCAGAAGTGTATCTTCCTGTGTTGTCTCAGGGATTTCTTCATATTTGTGCGACATTTTAGTTTAGTTTATATTTACAGCATGGAAACAGGCTCTTGAGCCCACCGAGTCTGCACCGACCAGTAGTCCCCGCACATCAACACCATCCTACACATACTGGGGACAATTTACACTAAAGGGCCTGTCCCACCAGCATGCAACTCCATGCGATGAACGCGATCAAACTAGAAGCGGGGGCCGCGCGGAGGTCGGGTGATCCCCTGTACAGGGCCGTTCCCACCAGCATGCGCCTGCATTCGGCAAGCGCAACCAAACCGGCAGTCGGGGCTGCGCGGAGGTCGGGTGAGTGGCGCAACGCGGCACAAAGTGAGGCGAACTTGGAGCGAAGTCTAAGGTAAGTTCACCAGGACAGAGAGGGGCACGCAGAGAGGGGCACTGAGGCACACACCCCCACAGGGCCATGGAGCCACACACATAGAGAGTCACGGAGGCACTTACAAATAGGTTCACGGAGGCACGATGTCGAGGCGGTGTGTAAACGTCGAGGCGACTGCGAGCCGACAAGCTGTTGCCGCGCGGAATTTTTGGACATAGTCAGTTTTTCGGAGCCCCACGCGGTGTTGGGATGAACTCGGGACGAACTCCACACAATTCCGCACGGCTCCGGCGATCGAAGTGGGACCGGCCTCGCGACGCCGGACGGCTCAAGCGACCACGTTAGGTCGCGCTAATCGCATAGAGTTGCATGCTGGTGGGACAGGCCCTTTACACCAAGCCAATTAACCTACATACCTATAGATCTTCGGAGTGTGGGAGGAAATTGAAGCTCTTGGAGAAAACCCACGCTTTTATGGGGTGAATGTACAAACTTCGTACAGACAGCATCCATAGTCAGGGTTGAACCCGGGTCTCCGGCGCTACAAGCACTGTAAGGCAACAACTCTACCACTGCGCCACCGTGGCTGCCCTTAACATTATTTTGCAGTATTTCCATGCAAGTTAAACACATCCTTCTAATTGATCTTTAATTATTTTATATCATATCTTTGCCAATTTATCATTGTGATGATGTGTAGTTTTCTCCAGCTATTGGTAATTGTAGTTGCTGGCCATTAGAACCACAGTGCTTTGTATTTGCCCTGGTGCTGTCAAGAAACTTTTGCCAGGGAAAGCACGTATTTCCTGTATTGTGATGATCAGATTTGCATGTGGTACTCAAACTGTGGCCCAACAATGGTTAGATTTTGTTCCCTCATAACCACCCTGCTCTCATATACATTGCCTCTAGAGAAGAGCTGAAAATTAAAAGAAAAACAAAGAAATATGAAACTGAGAATGGGTATCTATACATGCAAATAGCTTGATTATAATTTGTATTGTCTTTACACTGAGCATGCAACAAAGTTTTTCACTGTAGCTCAGTGCACCTTACAATAAACTAAACTGGATCAAAGAATTCACATTGATTACCATAACTACTACGTCTTCTCAAAAATAACAGATGACTAACGCAGGTTCAATATAAATGAGATGGAAGTCCTACACATACTGA
The DNA here is from genome assembly GCA_963514005.1 of Raja brachyura. The sequence continues at coordinate 51,438,351 of OY740783.1, forward strand.
AAAGATTCCAAACAAACATGTCCCTCAGGCCAAATGACAGTGATGGGAGAGGTCAGAATTATTTTTGAGCTATTGAAATTCTTTAGGAAGGAGTTCATGGATCAAATAGATCTATGAAGGGACTAAGAATTGTCCACATGCAAACAACAGAGGAGTCGGCACAGTGGCACAGTGGTAAGGTTGCTGCCTTACTGCGCTAGGGACCCGGGTCCAATCCTGACTGCAGGTGTTGTCTGTACGCAGTTTGAACGTTCACCTCATGACCTGCATGGGTTTTGGCCGAGATCTCCAGTTTACTCCCACGCTCAAAAGACGTACAGGCTGGTAGGTTAATTGGCTTGGTATAAATGATTGATAAAAATGTCCTTTGTTGATGTGCAGGAATCACTGGTCGGCGCGGACTGGGTGGGCCGAAGGTCCTGTTCCACACTGTATCTCTAAAATACGCAACAGACACAGGTATCTACAGTCATTAATAGTAAGATTAAATGAGAACTTACCAGTTTGAAGTTTGATCTTTATTTTATGAGGAGTTACGATGAGCGATTACGTGAAGAAGCTCCGCCAGAGCTCATGCGCATTATACTTCAAAGCAGCGGCGTGAAATCACATTAACTACAGTCAAGGTGATATAGTAAGACTCAGAAGACTAGAACTACCAGATGGTCTTTGCGATTGTGAGGGTCGGGAGTGGAGGGCACGTAATCCCTCATCGTAACTCCTCATAAAATAAAGATCAAACTTCAAACTGGTAAGTTCACGTTTAACCTTACTATTTTACTTCGGAGTCACGTTAGTGACCACATGAAGATTTCAAATATCTGTGATTTCATTCCGTAGATACAGTTCCATACGACACACTGCCTTGGTTGACACAGGATAAACAAATAATGTATTGAACATTGTTTAAATTATACAATGAATGTCTTAAACAACAAAATAAAAGTAATAACCCCTCTTTCGCAGGGGAAATTACAAAGGAGAACTCAAACAGAACCCAAAACAGCATGCCCAAATCTTTGCATTGCGAGGACACGTTTATCATAAATCGTGAAAAAGGTTCCTTCACTGGACCATCCTGCGGTGAGGATTTGGTCTAATGGCACGTCCTGTGCCTTTGCTGCATACATTGACGCTGCGCTGGTGGAGTGATTTAAACACATCAGTGTCTACTGCAGCATAATGCAAACCTGTTTCGGCCATCTAGAATAGTTTGTACTGACACCTTTGTATGAGGTTTTATGTGGCTGATGAGCATCGCTGTTTCAGAGCCTCTGAGACTCTTGATGACCTTGATAAATTGGCTCGGGTGCGTAACTACACATTGTCTTAGGTCAATGGGTATATTTTAAGCTTATTTTGGTTCCAGCCATCCCTGGCCTGCTCTGTTTGATTAGATCGTATAAATAAACGTAATATTATCTACAGAAGAATGCATGCTGTCCAGTCGTAACTTTTGCAATATCTGGACCCATTGCGCTGCCACTAGCACCATGAACATGACCACTTTGAGCGTTAACTTCTGGAAAGGCAGAAATGTAATTGGAGCCCATTGCCAAAGCAGTGTGAGAAGTATACCCACATCCCAGACTTCTGAATATCTAGGTTTGGGAGGGTTTTGTTAAAATACCACCAATAGATGAGATCCAACAGAGTGTTGTCCGTACTCTTACCCTAAATAGGAGGACAAAGCATTTTGAGCACTATAAATGGCACTATTGGTTAACTGCTCATCAAAAATGCAATGTAGCAAGGAACACAAATACATCCGGTATACCTGCAACATGATAAGATATATTTGACTATAAACAGAACATCTCCCATTTCTTAATATGAGATACATATTGTTTTTTAGTACTATCTCTCCAGGCCACCATAATCACATCAACAGTCCTACTCGATAGTCCGAGCCTGGTCAGAAGATACAAATCAACAGATGAATACTCTCATGTAAAGGGAATCTCCCCTTCTGTCCCAGTGTGAAGCAACAAGTTGTTGTAATTGGGGATAATCATGAATGGCTGTGTCATCAGTATCAGAACCAATGGGAGCCATGGCTGTGTGGACCAGTTAGGAACTACCAAATGCCTAAGCATAGTCGTGAGACATTGACTAATGAGGCAGAATGGGGAAAGTGTAAGAACGTACGTCCCCAGCATAGTGAGAATGTATCCTCCGCTACTGCCCCTGGATCTGGTTCCCATGACGTATTTAGGTAACTGGTGATTTAACCCAGATGCAACAGATCTATGCCTGGCAATCCATACCGACTGACAATCATTTTGAAGCTTTTGGATTCATCATCCATTCTGTGTTGTCATTGAATTTATGTGACCTGGTGTGTTCCACTTTCACATTATCTCTACCTGGTAGGTAGATAGCTGAGACCAAGCTGTTTCTCGTAATGCACCAGTGCCAGATGAGGTTAGTCAGATTGTCACAGAATAATGACCTAATTCCACCCATGTGATTGATATGCAACAGCTATGGTATTATCAACCTGAAGCTGCACATGCAAACCATGCATTGTTGAGCAGAATGCTTTAGGCCATAGAATGCACCCAGCAATTCTACATAGTTTACCCCATGCCTCTGCAGGATTAATGCCTCTTTCACATTCCATCTGCCGCCACAGCTAGACTCAATATCAGTGGCTCCCCATCCCGAAGCGCTCACATCAGTTTGTAAACTAAAGGTTATTGAGTCAGAATGTCTCTAGTACATCACGAGACATTAGTTACAGTTTTGGCTGTAGGCAAAGTACTGACATGTTAATTAAATCAATGATGAACCCACAAAGCCAATCATTCTAAATGATACTAATTTTGATTTAATTAGATGGGTGAGGAACCTAACCTCTCAACAGGTGTTTGGTAGCTGAATATTATGCATCTTTCAGATCTATGATTGCCATATAACACCCTTTTGATACCAGTTGCAACATTGAAATTTTTCATTTTAAACCATTTATACTGGACCTTAAGAGTTAAGTCTGGTTAGGCCCTGAGTGACTCGACACCCACCCTCGTTCTTTTGGCTGGGGAATATTGGACACAAATTGTTGAAGCTGGTATGCCATCCTATCAATTGCCCCTTTTTTGGAATAAAATACCAATTTCATCATTCACCTGTAGAGTTAGTGGTATTGAAAACCCAATACCCAGCTAGGTGTATTTGTACGGGTGGATGTACTTCCGAGATATCTTATTCGAGACCCCCGGATACAGTCCAGTATGAATAGATCTGATGTTTATGTTGCATCATGTATCATAGAACAATTGCTACCTACCCCCGACTGGTGACTGATCTCTAGAGGATATATCCTGGATTTTCAATTACCCCTTCCTGTTCTGAAAGGGTATGGTTTTTGAGGTGGCATGCTGATCTCAGGATGAGTTTTGATGAGGCCGATTGTTTTTGCCTCATCGTCCAGGTCTTTCCCTGGATATTAGAGGATCTGCGCAAGGCTGTGAACCGTGGGTTGAGCATAAAAATGTGTAATGTGTAATGCCCATTGTTCTAAAAAATGGGCATTACACAGCAGGGTCAATATCTTGCTGTGTTTAGATAGTGGTGCCCTTGTACCATTTGCCCAAATGCCATTGTTCCTGCTCCAATCAGTTTTTTAGGACTTCTGCAGCCTTAACTCATGCACCCTCATGATGCGCTCCTTTAGAGCGATGCACAGTTAACAGGTGTTTGATATGTCTTGCGATGTTTCCTCCATTATGGAGTCCTGGAACTGGTGAGAGGCCATATAATTAATTTGCTGACCAGATTGTCATCCATGGCTTCATCAGTTCCCGCCGGTATGGCAAAATGCTGGCCACATCCGGCACACCCGGAGGATAGCTCATGTGCTTTGTTGTATGCACATAAGCAGTGACAGCAAACTTCAGGGTCAGATTCATTCTGCCCTGGCTTCTCCCGGCTCCTGCTCATGGGAGGTAACACACAGCCCTAAACAAGGTGCTGCTGTTATGGGTCCCCATGCAGACTTGTAGGCATATTATCCTTCATATGTGTACAGCTCTTCTGCTTAATGGACCTCTGCTAGATATTGCTGCTGAAAGCTGCTGGGGACCCTGGGGTATAAACCCTGGCTGGAACACCTCCTGGTTGTTATCATTTCGGCTATGAGGTGTTCCACGTTGTCCAGACATCCCCAATGTTCATTTTTAGGAAGGGAAAAGTCTTTCTGGTCTCACTCATCAGAGTTGACAGGCCTGGCCAATTTACTCTTGGCCTGCCTCCCGACAGGAGTGGCCACATGCTTTAAAGCACCGGAGTTGCTGCTGCTGGCTGAACTGCCGGTGGCTCTAAAGTCGGCATCTCAGAGCTATCGTCATCCGCTGACCGCAGCTACGAGTTCATCATGAGGAATTTCCCCTACTTTTGAGAACAAGCAAGGCTGGCAGAACTCCATCCGCCACAACCTCAGCCTTAATAAGTTGTTGTTTCATCAAATGCCTCGACGTTATGATGACCCTGGCAAGGGTAATTACTGGATGCTGGACCTGTCCAGCGACGATGTGTTAATGGTCGGGACGCCGGGCAAACTTCGCCGGTGGTAGGTCACGTCCCCGAGCAAATTCACACTGAACCCTTGCTCCGTCAGCTTGCTTCCCATCACACGCAGGTGGTGTAGCAGCAGAACAGATCCGGGATGCGTTCTCTCCGACCCCTATCCACCTCCCCATGCGGACTGGCCGCAGGTAGGTTTTACTCTATAGACGACATAATCGTCTTATTTTCATTATTTTAATTTTTTCCCTCTAGGAAAGTGTCCCTGCTGGCTCCTGTAACCAGCCTTACGGGACCTAGTAAACCGCAGCAAGTTTACAACACTTACCTGCGGGTGTTTTACTTACCGCTGGTGGAGCTGCGCTCTCCAGCCTGTCGGTGCGGCAAACGCGTCAGACGTAATGACACGCAGGCACTCTGGCGGGCCTTCTTCACGTAGTCACTCACGTGATCCGAAGTAAAATGATGGATTAGGGAGTAGTTTAAATTATCTGAAGAATCACGTTGACTTTTAAAGTGACAGCCTGAGGCAACTCAAAGATAAGATATACCTGAAGTTCCAAAGAAAGATTGTGGTTGGGATCAAATGAATGGGAATTCAGGATAAATCTGAGGAATGGTTACGACATTCACTGATCAGCACTAAACAATGAGCAACTGCAGCAATTAGTGGGTAGGAGGAGGATAACTGAGCAAGATACCCCATGGCCGAATGATGAGAGTATATTGTTTCCAAGTTAGATCAAATAACTTGGATCCGGAAACTCAATGCAAGATATTTACAAAATGAGAAAAAAATGACAAAAAAAGGAAGTGCACTTTCAGAATTTGTGATTGATGAACATATCATATAAATTGTCAGAATGTTTTTAAAAGTTTTAATATGGCAGTGAGATTAGATTAGTTTAGTTTAGTTTAGAGATACAGCACGGAAACCTACTCTTTGGACTACCGAGTCCATGCCGACCAGCGACCTCCATTACACTAGCACACACTAGGGACGATTTACAATTTTTTTTACTGTGTTCAATTAATCTATAAACCTGTACATATTTGGACTGTGGGAGGAAACCAGAGCACCAGAGGTAAACCCACGTTGTCAAGGTAGGAAAGCACAAACTCCGTACAGACAGCATCCATAGTCAGGATCAAACCCAGGCCTCTGGCACTTTGAGGCAACACCTCTACTTCATGCCACCCTTTTACATGTTGCACCTGTGTCACTTTAGTATATTTTTTGCACTCCTTCGGTGTGCACTACAATCGTCACACTATTCTACTGTTCTTGTATTCATTGTATTTATTCTGTATGTATTCTTTACTTTATGCGCTTCACATAAACTCGGAATTTCAATGCACCCTTTTGTACATGACTTTAAACTAATCTGAACCTGCATCTGAATCTGAACAATAAGATGAGAACTTAATGCCATATGATTTAAAATAGTTCATGTCAGAAGATCAGAAACCCAGGAGGCATACCAATGTTGTTAAGGTAACTGAAAATGAAGATGAAAGATGCTTAGGATACCAATCATGTCTGCCCAGAGCTGTTCAGTAAATAACCACTCACAGACCAATGAAGAATACAACAGAAACAAGGGAAAATAAATCAGAGGAAGGCAGTTACTGAGTTCTGTTGGATGATAAATAATGGAGCCATTAAAGAGTTGAGGATGAAGCAGGGAATAGATGAGCCAATGGCTATGTTTGGGCCAGACCATTTCATAGGTAGCATTACAGGTCCACCACCGATTTTACGGCACCCTTGGTTCCAGAGCCTTGCTGTAATATTACTTTTGCCAGAACAACAGAGGTCACAGCCTCGGGGGGGGTGGGGGGAGGGGGTGGCCCAAAAAATCAACGTCAGAAGCCGGCTATGGTAATGGATCTGCCGACTTTGGCCGGGCTGGAGTTCCAGAGTCCTGGCCGCAAGCGGCAAATTTAACCTGCCGATCGATTGTCGAAGTCAACTGCGGGAACAGATTGTTGACTCTGGCTGTTCCAGAGTTCCACAGGCCCGGCCACAGAGGAAAAACTTGACCCATTGATTGGCGCAGAAGACCCGATGAGGTCATCATTGGCCACCTCACCCGGCATAGGTGCCACATTTTCGGGGGTCTTCCGGGGGAGATTTCATGTGCGCTCTCATAATTTTTTCTGGATTAAAGGAGGTGCCAGATCACCAGTTGCTGACAAATTGGTGGTGTACCTGTATTAGGTCTTGCAATTTCTTTACAAGATTGCAACAATTCCTAAATTGAATACCTATTCTTTTCTTCATCATTAATGGATTAACGTAACCCTATCAGGGGAGTAATATCACAGCAAGGACTGCACTGTTTCAAGAAGATTCATTATCACAAGGATAAACAGTAATTGCTGCCTTACCACAAATGCAACAGCCCAGGAATGCATTAATATTTATTATGGTTGCACTAGGCTGTTGGAATCTTCTCATCAGTAGAGCTTTGGATTCCTCCTCTTCTTGACACCTTATGATTCCAGAGGCCAATTACTATCTGTGACTTCATCCCACTATACACATGAACCATCATAAGTTCATAAGTGATAGGAGCAAAATTAGGCCATTCGGCCCATCAAGTCTACTCCACCATTCAATCATGGCTGATCTATCTCTCCCTTCTAACCCCATTCTCCTGCCTTCTCTCCATAACCACTGACACCAGCTCTTCAGAGTCTGACGAAGGGTTCCGACTGGAAATGTCACCTGGTCCTTTTACTCAGTGATGCTGCCTGACCCGCTGAGTTTCTCCAACACATTGTATCTATCTATCTATCTATCTATCTATCTATCTATCTATCTATCTATCTATCTATCTATCTATCTATCTATCTATCTATCTATCTATCTATCTATCTATCTATCTATCTATCTATCTATCTATCTATCTATCTATCTATCTATCTATCTATCTATCTATCTCTAACTTATCCAGTGACCAGGCCGCCATAATCTTCTGTGACAATGAATTCCACAGATTCACCACCCTCTGACAAAATAAATTCCTCTTCGTTTCCTTCCTAAAGGAATGTCCTTTGATTCTGAGGCTATGACTTCTAGTCCTAGACTCTACCACTAGTGGAAACATCCTTTCCGCATCCACTCTATCCAGGCCTTTCTTAGTGAGTGCCCATCATAGGACTAATGTTGTTAAGGCTAATCTATTCTAACCTGCATCCCTATGCATACATTCTCCAGTAATAGTGATGTGCTTTCACTTATTTTTCCTGTCTCCTAAACTGGGGAATGGAAGCTACTTGAAACTCCCAAGCTACTGTTGAGATCAAATAACAGAGCATAGACCAGGGAAATACCAGAATATAAATATCAAGATACATTTTTAAATATAATATGACAGCTTCCAAAATAAAAAATCAAATCAACACCATTAATAAAACTGTGCTTACATGACTTTAATGGTATCAGTACTGAAGGATTTGGAAATGAATGATTTCTCAAGCAAGGGCATTTTCCCTAGAGCACTGAGATTAGACGAAAACTTGATAAGATGTTCAAAGCCATGCGAAATTTTGAAAAATAAATGAATAGAACATAGATATGTGAAAGATATTCAGACTAACAGTGTTTTTTAATGCATTTGGTTATGATCAGGAACTTATTAGTTGAAAGCAGACAGTGGAGGTAAATTCATTAATAATTTTCAATGTGGAATTGAATCATTATTTTAAAGGAAATTACAGAGTTATGGAACTAAAGTGCGCTTTCAAAATGGACAATTGACCAAATGTTCTCTGTGATCTATCGATCGATGTTTTGATAGATCGTAGGCCGGACCATTTACCCATTGACAAATAAAATGTAATGATGATACTATCCGCGATCTGGGACCTTTTTTAAACATTGGATTTAAATTGGAAATAAAAAATTTCCTTGGATTGACTACTAAATTTATTCACTTGAATTCAGCATGAGCTAAACATCTGCAATTTTATAATTTAAGAAATCCTTGCTGACAATTTTACCCTAGGTACACCATGACATTTCTTTGAAAATACTACATACCCTTGAGAAAGCAAAGCATATCTCTAAGGTCATGTGTGCAAATTCATGCCACAGATTTCTAAAAATGATGCAAGCTATGGATCTTAGATGTTTCTACTACACTAGAGAAGCTATTGTAGAACTTTGCCATCTTCCTAATTGGCATAGCTTTGCCTGCAGCAATGAAAGTCACAACTGTATTCATCCTTTATGCCTCTGGCTCTCTACCTAATTGCCGTTGGTGACATATGTCAAATCAACAGTAGGCAATTCATGCTGCTTCCAGTGGCTCAATAAGGAGTTCAATAAGGTAGGCTATCTGAACTCATTGCTTTACTGAAAGAAAAGAAAAATCAGCAGAACATTGCAGAGCCTTCAAAGGTCAATGTTCTTTGAGGGAACACATTTAGCCATTGTGGGATATTTTGTCACTATTATGCTTTTCATTAATGTGTAGGTTGTATTTGCCCATTGGATTTGTGTCATGAAGGTATATGACCTGCACTTTGGTAACTATCACAATCCATTCATTCATTCCAGAGGGGACTATATCCCAATGGTTGTGCCTGTGTGGCCTGCACTCACCATTCCCACTATCCTCACCTCCATTTGGCCATTCATTTTACCAACTGCCCCCACGAGTGGAGCTGTGATAAAATGATGGTGAAGGAGGAACTGTTGCCATTTATTACTTTAATCATAAAAAACAATGCATAGTTATTGACAACTGGAAGAACAACTCATTTTCAGCTTAGGTAGCCAACAACCCAACAGCATGAATATTTGATTCTCTCATTTCAGGTAACACCCATTTCCCCCCTCCTCCCCTTCTCATTTACCCAGTTCCCTTCAATTACACGCACACTTTTCTTTCCAATCGATCCCCCTTCACCCATTCCTTTCCCCACCTCCGCATATTCATCACCAACCCCTTCCTACTCAACCCTTTGCCGTAGGTCTCTCCACACACTATCCATCCCTCTCTGACTACATTTCACATCCCATCTTTCTTCCATCATCCGCACCCATTTATTTCCTTCGCTTAATGCCTCCAGCCTTGTCTCTATTAAATCTCATCTTTATCTTCCAAAGGAAACGCACCTTCTACGGTGGAATCTTATGGCTGAATTTCTAACCTTTGAAAACAAACTAGCAAATTTATTCCTAGGATCTTCACATTCTTCCTAAAAATGTAAAGACCAGTATTGGATGCAATGCTCCAGCTGTGGCTAACCAAAGATTCAACATTATTATTATAATACTTAATTTGTGTCTTGTGCTTTTATACACAAGATCTTTTGTATACATGTGATACCAGTTTCAAGCACAATATTTCATGTGTACTTATTGATGACACATATCCAGAAGTAATATCTTAATTTCTAGATAGTCCAGACTTAAAGCACTTACATATGATAAGACTTTATATAATGTATAATGAGTAATGAATAATCATATAAAGAGTCTGAGGCTTTCTCATAGTAAACAATGGGCCTGCCCCACGTACACATTTTTTTAGCGGACTGCCGGCAAGTGTCAAGTTGCCGGCAGTTGCCTGAAAAACCGGGAACTGGAACAGCAACTGTCAGAGTGGAACACACACAAACACATTGCAAAGGCGGGGGCCAGAGCAAGCGGAGGAGCACTGTTTAAAAAATTCCTACGGAGCAAAACCAAGGTGATACAGATACACGATGAACAGGCAGGTTGGCACTGTAATTAAGACAGCTAATGCACAGTGTACAGTAAGAGAATGGGGGAGAAGGAGTGGAGAAGGAGACAACTTTTAAGAAGCCAGAGATACATGGCTGTGAAGTTTGGCAGACATTTAACATATACTACATGAGGGTTTTTTATTTTCTTTTTTTTTTTTTTTTGTCTTTTTTTGTATGGCTTTGTAAATATTTGATTAGTGTATAAATGTAAATAATTTGGTGTACATATAGCTGCTAAATTTGTATAAGATAATTATAAGCAGTTGAATAAGGGGTGGGAATTAATAAGCTTTGGCTTCTTCCTGCACCTTTTCGGACATATACGAGTTCATCTATTTATAGATACTGTTTATGACACTTTATAAATATTATTGTTTTGTTTTTTGTATGCTGTTTCACACTTGCTTTGTATTCTTTTATTCTGTTCGAAATGAAGAATTAAATAAATAAATAAATAAATAAATAAAACATTACCGGTCGAATCCTTAGTTCTGAAAATTACTGCTAACCTTTTTCTTCCACCAATGAGCCAATGAAATTCATCAGTCAGCACTGGTTCCAACCTATGAGCACCTCCAAGATCCTTTGACCTCCTGGCAACCCACTAGGACCTCATTGCGACCCACCTACGGCTCGATAATTCTCACTAATCTCCATGGCGACTTCATTCTAGTCGCCGCTAATTTTTCAACATGTTGAAAAATTCTTGGCCATCACTAGTTCCCAAAATGTGGGAACTCCTCACGACCATGAAGATGACTCCCTGGCAACCACCCGCGAACATGTGACGACCATGTGGTGACAGCAAATTCTCCTGCAGCCGCCTAAAAGTCACCTAAATAGGACAGGCCTATTAAGTTACCTCAAAAGGAAAAGTGTAGACTTGTCTCATACAAGGAGATCATGCTTGAAAGCTTATAAACAGTAATGTGGGTTAGTTAGGTCAAAGATTAAGCATATTTGATCATGCATATAAATTGGATATTTTTATTAGAATGGTTTTTGTAACCAGGTTTAATTGCTGCACCAGAGTTATTGAATCATTGACAGAGCAGCAGACATTTGTGACAGTGGACCAAGAGATTTGGTAATAATTAACAATCTTCAATGTTAGTTAATTCAGAAGCTTTATCTAAAATTTCTCATTGGGCTTGTATAAACAGATCCATTGGCTAATAATTTAGTCCAGGTGCAGTAGTGCTTCAAACCCTTCCCCTATTTCAGCTAATTTTAATAAATAACCGAGCTATTAGCAGTGCCCTATTCCCTAAATTGTAAAGAGCTGCTGGTTAATTGTGATGGAGGACAGATTCAAACATATATGTTGTATGAAAAGAACAGAGGGGAAGAGGTTCTATCTTGAAGAAGCTATTTGTAAATTGAATTGACTGATGTAGCCAAGGTGCCAATAATCTTATTTGATAAATGTAAGAAGGAACTGCAAATGCTGGATCAAACCATAAATGAGGCCATAAATGTTCACTGCCTTTAGTGTAAATTGGACAGCAATTAACAATGATCATCCTGAGCAATTCAACATGGATATTAAGAATGCACAATATGATTTGCCCTTCTAAGCTGTGCTATAAAGTTATGTTCCTGAGAAACCGCTCTAAGAGACATATGGAAATAAAGTCATAGAACATAGAACACCATTCCTCAGATGCTTTTGAAGATAACTTTACAACATTGAGGGGATTGCAAGAGAGTTTGCCACATCCAAATTTGGTGCCAGCTGGTCAATCCAGTGTTATTCTTCCTCTGTTGGAACAAAACAATAATTTTTCATCAAAGTGGTCTGTAAATTGTGACGGCGCAGTGGCACAGCAGTAGAGTTGCTGCCTTATAGCACCAGAGACTTGGGTTCAATCCTGACTATGGATGCTGCCTGTACATCCCCGTGACTGTGTGGGTGCTCCAGTTTCCTCCCACACTCCAAAGATATACAGGTTTGGAGGTTAATTGGCTTTGGTAAAGATTGTAAATTATCCCTAGTGCGTAGGATAGATCTATTGTATGAGGATCACTGGTCAGCACAGACTCTGTGGGCCAAATGGCTTGTTTCTGCACTGTATCTCTAAACTAAACTAAATTGTATAGAGCACACAACACATGGAATGGTTCTGGAGTCACACAGAGGCCAGGATGGATAAGGATTGCACATATCCTCCCCTGAAGGGTACTACTTCAGACTCTGAAGAAGGGTTCCGACCCTTAACATCACCTATTCCTTTTCTCCAGAGATGCTGCATGACCCACTGAGTCACTCCAACTTTGGAATGAACCAGATGGGTTTTATTTGAACACAGGCTGATATTTTTGGTGTAGTTATTGCTGAGGTAGGTTATTAAGGGATATGGGGAAAAAGCAGGAATGGAGTACTCATTTTGGATGATCAGCCATGATCATATTGAATGGCGGTGCTGGCTCGAAGGTCTGAATGGCCTCCTCCTGCACCTATTTTTTTAAGTTTCTATTATTTCAGTTATCGTGCTGCATTTATATTCTGCAGTGGGAGTTGAACTCATGTTTCTTAATTGTTAACCTGAACCATTGGTTTGTTAATAAAGTAATATAATCAATGCACCACCATCATGCCTCTTTGCATGCTTCAGCAGCGTGAATGCCACAGGCAAAATTCAGGCCATTTCTGACTATAGTGCAAAGTATATAAAGAGGTTTAGTTTCTCTTTCAAAACAAGGTTAGACAAGAGGATGTTTAGTTTTCTGTTTGGAGAAAAATTAATAACATTATAAGATAGGCACATTCACATTATGCAAATTTCTGACTGGCAAGAATCTTTGCAGTATGTGCAGTGGAAGCATTAACGGATTTGCATTTGAATGTTATTAGTCCGCTTGTTTTTAACCTGTCTGCACATCATTAGGCGTTTTTAACTGCGGCAGAGAGATACGTGAAGACATAAATACTGACGGAAGAAAATCAAAACCAAGTGAAAATTAGAAATTTGAATATATAGAAGTATAAGTCACTTCAAATTACATTGAATTTTGTTAGCACAGACACCAAGCCATTTGGCCCAACAGGTTCAGAATGAGGTGAATTTGTGATTTAGGGACGATTGAGATGTTGTGGTGTCGCTGTTTACTCAGCAACACTCAAGGAGAGGAGACCTTGTCAGCAGTACAGCATTTGATAAAAAGTAATGAATGTGAAATGAAGTCATTGCTGCTTCAATATGATTGATAACAATAATGGCCCATGTGTATTTTACCTTGACATACTGAGGATCAGCTAGACTACTGACAGTGCTGAACTTTGATCCTGGCCTTCAACTCACCAGTTTATCCTCACTTTGACAGCAGAGTGCACAGGCTTATCCATTCGAGGTTAATGAAGATATAAAATGCATGACATAATATGGGAGGACAGAAAGATATTTGTACCAAAGTAATCAAAAATATATCACGATTATTGCAGTAATGGCCTGCACATTTGCAAGCTAATCATTTTTTTTAGAGAAAGAAAATGGCTGTGCTTTACTGCTGTGCAAAATTTGTGCTTTTGATATTCCTGTCATGACTCCGAACAGTATTAGAAATCTGCTTGCTTAGGAGATTTTTTTCCCACCAATTTCACCTGCATATTAAGTAAACCACATTGTAAAACACAGCTCACTGAAAGATAAGCATTTATTTTTAAGAACAAGGAGAAACAAGTATTTTCTTATCTTTTTCATTGCTACTGTGTAATTTATGGACATTAAGAAGAACCTTCAATCTTCAAAAGGCAAAAATCAATATTAATCCACTTTCTCTTGCAATAGAGGGATGTGAGTTGGGAAAGTGTCACAAGATGCAGGGAATCTTGTGGGCTTGTGGAGTTAGTAAAATAAGGCATGAGTTTATTTGATATGCAAAATTAGTTCTGTCACGACAAAAGTCTGCAGAAAACAAAATTTAAACAGAAATCATTGTTTCTACAGTTATTTCCTGTCAATGTTCTGTCATAATTATTTAATCGGCTCCTGAATGCAAAAAGCAGTTAAAATATGTGTGGTGCTTGGAGAGGTGTTAATCTGAGCAGCATATTTTATTCAAGAAAAATAAATTTTTCATCAGCTTTTCACTTTCAACTACTGATTGTACAGCATCGAGCGAATGGAAAAATATATATAAATCCACCAGCTGGCTTCTGAATAAGATTGAAAAAATAATTGATAAAATAATTCATTTTTATTTTTCTTGACATCTTCTCAATATGTCATTAAATTTGGACTTTTTTTGCATTTTTTAGTCGACTGCGAGTCTTTTATGAAAAAAAGAAATCTTCGAGATGTGTCACATCAAACTGTTTTTGAAAAAAAAATGGGTCACCTTTCATTTATGAGCGTATGCATACATGCATGAATAAATCTGCCCAGATTTGAAAAAAACCTTGAACCAAATCATAGCCTCAACAATGATTGGTAGGGGGAACAGTCTGAATCCAAACTGTGAACAAACAACTGCCAGACCACAGTCCTTTTGTCAAGTCCTGACAAGTGGATCAATAAAAACACAGAGAAAGTTCAATAGGAACAGACAACAGTAATCTGGCTGGCTTTTCAGAGACTGCAAAACCCTGGAACGGCCTCCCCTGGTTCATTTCTTCGAGCCCCTTCGGGCTATCACCTTTATTCACCCTGTTAATTAAAAACTGCCTCCTGCTAAAGTTTGTTGGCAGACATTTTCCTAGTGTCAAGCTTTCTCCTGGCTGCTGCGAGACAAAACTAGATGAGGGAGAATTCTGAAACTGTGAGACCAAAATAAAACAGAGCCAAAATCACATCTTATTGCTTTTGGTCATCAATCAGCAACTGCAAATTCTTAACATGACTTCGTCTTTCTGCAGCCTCCAACCCCCCCCCCCCCCCCCTCCCCTCCCCCCCAACCAAACAAATCAAAATGTGAATTATATGTTATGGTACATTCTTAGACGAGTTCTCTTTTGTTCCCTTGGCAGCAGAGAACACCTTGAGACCACCTTCCGTAGCGTAGAGAAGAAAAGGATTTATTTCTCTCTCTCAGCGGCTGTGGCAGTGATTAGAATTTTAATTGTTTGGCACAGAGTGGAGAAAATCATTGAAATGCAATAAAAGATTCACAATGGCAGCGAGATGAAGGGTGTGCTGATGCAGGTTCACAGGCTGATTATTACATTAGTAATTCTGGATGAACATTAAGTCCAATCGATTTGCACTGAATGCCGCTCAAAAATAAAAACCCAAGCCAAAATGTGTTTGCCACAGCATGTGCTGTCTAAGCTTTAGAAGTGACAGCATAACCTTTACTTGATTTTAAAAAATGCTAAACGGGATACCTATGTGATCTCACCAAAGTCATTTTCATACCAACAATCAACAGCATAATTGCTGAGCCCAGACGCAGATTTTAATTGCATTTTGCTGATTATTTTCTCTCGTGTGAATGGCATATTAAACATTAACAGCCTCTGCAAGTTATTAAATGCTACGGAAATTGAATGGCCCAGGAACTCAGTCACATAACATTGTATTTCTCATTGCTGTGCAACTGAGCACCACTTATTTCCCAAATTGGAAGTGGTAGGCTGAATATAATAAATAGAAGCAAGAGCAGGCCATTCAGTCCGTCATGCTGGTTCTACCATTCAGTATAATCATGGCTGATAAGAAATTTAGCCACGGAGGATGGCTATTCAGCCCTTTATGTCCTTATCAGTCAAAAAAAAGCTACTTTAGTCTTGTCTCAATTCTTCAACTGCGGACTGCGGGTTTAGGTATAGGTTTATTATTGTCATGTGTACCGAGGTACTGTGAAAATCATTGTTTTTGCGTGCCATCCAATCTGAGAGAGGGGGAGGGAGAGAGGTGGGAGGCATATAAGAAAAATAAGGATGTCATAAAAATAAGGCCATTTAGAAAATAAATTAGGAAAAACCTTCGCATAGGGCATGGTGAATCTTTGGAATTCTTTATCCTGTAGGGCTGCAGAGACTACAATAGAATACAGTAGAGAGCAAATTGACTGGTTGCATCACAGCTTGGTCCGACAACTCGAATGCCCAGGAATGAAGAAGATTGCAAAAACTGGCGAACACTGCCCAATCCATCCCAGCTACTGACCTGCCCACCATTGATGGGATCCACAGGAGTCGCTCCCTCAAAAAGGCAGCCTACATCATCAGAGACCCACACCACCCTGGCCATTCTATCATTTCAGTCCTGCTATCAGAAATAAAGTAAAAGGGACGGAAAACTTTAACATCCAAGTTCTGGAGCAGCTTGTTCCCTACAACTATCTAGCTATTAAACCCGTGTAAAAGGGAACTGCAGATACTGGTTTAAACTGAAGATAGACAGAAAATGCTGGAGTAACTCAGCGGGCAGGAAGCAACTCTGGATAGAAGGAATGGGAAACGTTTTGGGTTGAGACCCTATCCAGAGATGCTGCCTGCCCCGCTGAGCTACTCCAGCATTTTCTGTCTATCTAGCTATTAAACAGTACAGCACCAAATAAGCTCCATTCTGTATTGACTTGGGGACATTGCTTTGTCTTTGCATTACTTATATATATATATATATATATATATATATATATATATATATATATATATATATATTGTGTTTGCAGTGTACTAGGTTTACATATAACTGAATGAATTGTTCCATTTCAGGACATATTACAATAAAACACTCTTGACTTGACCATTGTGTTCAAGACAGAAATCAATAGAATGTTGGACACTAAACGAATCAAGTTCTATGGTAATAGGACCGGAAAAGAATGTTGAGGTAGAAGTTCACCCATGGTCTTCAATGGCAGAGCATCCTTCACGGTCAAATTGCCTTTTCTTGTTCCACTTATTTTTGTTCTTATGTTAAAGCCTCAATCGACATCCAAAGGCTGTAGTGAATCGTCCGATCAGCCGAGAAGGTTATTGGCTGCAACCTTCCCTCCATTGATGAACTGTACACTGCAAGGACCAGGAAGTGAGCGGGTAAGATTGTCTCTGACCCCTCTCACCCTGGCCACAACTCTTTGAATCACTTCCCTCTGGAAGGCGACTCCGGACTGCCAAAGCTGCCACAGCCAGACATAAAAACAGCTTTTTTCCATGAGTAGTAGCTCTACTAAATAACCTCCTTTTGCTCTGGTATTTTATTTAATTCACATGTTTAATCAATAATGTTTTATTATTAATGTTTAATGTTTTATGTATCATTCCGAACTGTCACTGCATGTCATGTTGTCACTTGCGGGCGGAGCACCAAGCCAAATTCCTTGTATGTGAATACTTGGCCAATAAACGTATTCATTCATTCATTCATTCATTCATTCATTCATTCATTCAATCCCTCTGGTCCTTCAACCAATTATTTTAACTTTGTCTCTTGGCATTTAATCTCTTTGCTATGGAAACACTACAACACCAAATAAGCTCCATTCTGTATTAACTTGGGGACATTGTTTTGTCTTTGCATTACTTATATATATATAGTGTTTACAGAACCTTCCTCTCCAACCTGCCTTAGTCTCTATTAATTCAACAAAATCTTCCTTTTCAACGTTGTTCCTTTCTAAGAAGGCAATTTCAGTAAAGCCAGCCTATCCTCTGCTCTGACATTTCCAGCCAGGCGAAAGTTCTTCAGCATAGAATCGAATGCTCTCTGGCCTTGCTGCTAGTGGTTACCAAAACCTCATGCAGTACTCTAGTTGTGACATAACCAGTTCCTTCAGTCGTTGTCACATGGCCTTTTTGCTCACACATTCTTTTCTTGGCCAATAAAGGCAAACATTTGGTGAGATTCCATGAACACTTTGTCTACCTGGCCTGTCATCAGGTCAGAACCCTTCTTCGGTTCAAAATGTAGAAACAATGAACTGCAGATGCTGGCTTTCCTGAAGCAGGGTCCCGAAACATCACCTATCCATGTTCTCCAGGGATGCTGCCGAGTTGCTCCAGCATTTTGTGTCTATCCTTTACAAATGTATGACTTCACATTTCTCTGGATTGAAATGCAATTCCCACTTCTCTGCCCACATTATTACTACTGTCCTCTGTATCCTGACTATCAATCAATACCTGTCATAATAAACCATTTATTATATTATTCTTATCTCCATTAATCTCACTTTTACATAAATAATTCTACAGTTTTTTTTTTCCGAGGAATTATTGTACAATTAATTCCTGCAGTGAGTTTATTCTACATGCTTACTGCTCTGTTGGAAAATTCTAATCATGTTTTTGGTTTGACTGGTAATTTTTTCTTCATGTCTTTAAACCATTGCCAGTTCCTTCAATGTGCCAAAATTAAACAATAACCATCGTTAAAATCTCAAGTTAAACACAGGTTAGTATCTGTGTCAGAAATAAGCATGTACTAGATTGTCCCAGCACCTTTATTAAAAAAAATACATTCTGCGAGTTGATTATATATACTGTCAGAAAGCACTAAGATACATGCTGGCATTTTCTGAAAAAAGAAAAAAAGGAATACATTTAAGAGCTCTGCATCTTTATGGAAAAGTGCACAGTTAAAGGTTATATCAGTCGATCTTGGAAAAGATTATTAAATGAAAAAAAATTGCTGCAAAAAAACAAGAAAAAGCAAACATCGATTGTAATACAGTGCAAATTAGACGGTATCTGAAAAAGAGAGAACTGAATCATTAACTATGATTCTCTCTCCATACATGCTGCCTGACCTGTTGAGTATTTCTGGTATTTTCAATGTTTTAATAATAGCTTGATACTGGACTAAGTGCAACCCATTGGGTCCCATGTTCACAGGGGAGGGCTGTTCCCCGAATGCAATATTCCACCTCTCCACCAATTCCAATATTGGTGGCCAGTGGGGTGGGGGGGGGGGGGGCTTTCTGGAGAGCTCGTATGGGTGTTGTGGGCTGAAGGGACTGGTTTCCAGAGGGCTAGTATGGACATTGTGCGCTGAATGGATTCTTGGGCTGGCATCTCAGTCATCCAGGCCTGGTGAGCTGGCAGCTCAGTTACTCAGGCCTGGTAGGCTCGTAGCTCAGTCACTCAGGCCTGGTGGGCTGGCAGCTTAGTCACTCAGGCCTAGTGGGCTGACAGCTCAGTCACTCAGGCATGGTGGGCTGGCAGCTCAGTCACTCAGGCCTGGTGGCTGGCAGCTCAGTCACTCAGAGCTGGTGGGCTGGCAGTTCACTTATGTCTATTCCTTGAAATTCCATTTCAAGCAGAGTGCAGGGCACCAAATTTGATTTCATAGCATTTCTGGTAGAGTGCAGGCCACCAAACTCGATTTCATAACATTTCAGGCAGAATTCAGGCCAACAAACTCGATTTCACAGCATTTCAGGCAGAGTGCAGGCCACCAAACTCAATTTCATAGTGTTTCAGGCAGTGCAGGCCACCAAACTCGATTTCACAGTATTTCAGGCAGAGTGCAGGCCACCAAACTCGATTTCACAGTATTTCAGGCAGAGTGCAGGCCACCAAATTCAATTTCACAGCATTTCAGGCAGAGTGTGGGCCACCACACTCGATTTAACAGCATTTTAGGCAGAGGGCAGGCCACCAAACTCGATTTCACAGCATTTCAGGCAGAGTGCAGGCCATCAAACTCAATTTCACAGCATTTCAGGCAGAGTGCAGGCCATCAAACTCAATTTCACAGCATGTCAGACAGAATGCAGGCCACCAAACACGATTTCACAGCATTGCAGGCAGAGTGCAGGCCACCAAACTCGATTTCACAGCATTTCAGGCAGAGTGCAGGCCACCAAACTCGATTTCACAGCATTTCAGGCAGAGTGCAGACCACCAAATTCAATTTCACAGCATTTCAGGCAGAGTGCAGGCCACCAAATTCAATTTCAGAGCATATCAAGCAGAGTGCAGGCCCCAAATTGCAAAGCAACTCATTGCATTGTCATTAAGGGCTAACAAATCATTTATTGCATGTACATTGCAGACTCACAGTTCAGTTGATTCACAGCTTAGAATCATAGTTGTGGACTCTCCCTTGCGATCTTCCATAGTGACTGACTCACGTCCAGGCATCCGGGGTTTTATTTTCCAGCCCCCCCGGAAGGGGCATTAGCTTCATTGTGATGATCGACAGGCGAGAGGACCAATCAGCTGATCTCAAGATTTTTTAAACACTCATAACTTTATTATTTTTAATCGATCAGAAAAATGCTCAGGCTGCCTCAGCGGAGGAGGACTGTGAGTAAGATGGCCAAAAATCACAGCGATATAATGGTAGCATTGTTTCTAAAATCAATATACAGTGCAGACAGGAAGTGATCAAGATGAGTCTTTCAGTTATATAGATAGTTTGTGGAACTCATAGACTCTGGAGTCATAAATGTATATAGCATGGAAACAGCCCCTTCAGCTCAACCCATCCATGTTGATTCAGTTGCTTAACTGAACTATCCCTATTTGCCTAGTTCTGGCCATATCCCTCTAAACCTTTCCTGCCCGTTCACCTGCCTAAGTGTTTTGAAATGTCGCATATTCGTAACTATCTCTACAACTTCTTCTGTCAGTTCATTACATGTATGCACCACCTACCATGTGGAAAATAAAATTGCCCCTCAGATTTCTTTTAAATCTTTTCACCTCACCCTAAAGCTATACCCTTGATTCCTGATTCTCTTACCATGGGAAAAAGATTGTGAATCCTCCCCATATCTATGCATAGGTCTCCCATAATCTAGTGAAAAATCCCAGTCTCTTCACTCTTTCCTTATAACTCAAGCCCTCTAATCCCAATAACATCCTTGTGAATGTTTTCTGCACCCTTTCTCTCTTAATACATCCTTCCAATCACTAGGGGACTAGAACTGCGTATAATAATCCATGTGTGGCCTCGCCAACATTTTGTGCAGTTGTAACATGATGTCCTGACTCTTGTACTGAATTTCCTAATCGATGAAGGCAAGTATGTCAAATGAGTTCTTCACCAACTTGTCTACCAGTATTTTACCACTTCCAGGATACAATGTACATTTCCTTCAGTATGTTTGTTCTACAACACGCTCCCTGCAGTTTACTGGTTAAGTCTTGTCTGGTTTGACTTACTAATATACAACATTTCATAAGTTCATAAGTGATAGGAGCAGAATTAGGCCATTCAGCCCATTGTGTGCTTCACCATTCAATCATGGCTGATCTATCTTTCCCTCTTACCTCCGTTACTCTGCCTTGTCCCCATAACCCATGACACCTGTCTAATCAATGATCTATCTATCTCTGCCTTAAAAATATCCATTGACTTTGCCTCCACAGCCTTCTGTGACAATGAATTCCATAGATTCACCACACTTTGACTTGGGGAATTCCTCTTCCAAAGGAATGTCCTTTAATTCTGAGGCTATGACCTCTCCCATTAGTGGAAACATCCCCTCCACGTCTATCCAGGCCTTTCACTAAGTTTCAATGAAGATCCCCCCTCATCCTTTTAAACTTGCCTGGGTTAAATTTCATTCTACCTTGACCCACTTTCCCAATTGATCTAGATCCTGATAACCTTCTTCACGGACCACTATCCCATCAATTTTGGTGTCATCTGCAAATATAATAACCATGCTAACTATATTCTCATCCAATTCAAGTTTAATACATATGATGAATAACGTTGAATTTAGCACAGGCTGTATGGAACATTGTGAATATAGAAATATTCTCTCATAAAGATGACAAGTCAAATTTGAGTAAAATCAGTTGCTAGGTGACACAGATATATTGATGTTTTACGTGTATGGGAAGAACAGGTGGAAGTATATGCAATGAATCAAACTGTTTGTGATTTTTGAATATATCCAAAATCGATTATTTTCATTCTATACCCATTTTATTTCTTAAATACAATCTAGATTAGATACAAATTGACAAAGTTATTTCCATTGGGTTCCAAATGCAATAACAATTGCAATGTTGTTATTTTCCAAACTGAATTCTATACTAAGGGCTATCTGCCAAAAATAGGCAAATTCAGAGCCCTCAATGTTCCAAATTAAATAGAAACTTCTAAACTTAGGTTTAACGTTAGCTTATCACATGAACAGCTTTGTTTTACATGCTATCCAATCAGGTCAGACTACACTTCTTCCAACCCTGCTTCCTGTAAAGACTCTATCCCCTACTCCCAATTCCTCCATCTACACTGCATCTGCACCCAGGATTAGGTTTTCCATACCAGGGCATCGGAGATTTCCTCATCTTCAGAAAATGGGGATTCCCCTCTTCCATTATAGATGAGGCTCTCAGTTGGGTTTCCACGATATCCCGCAGCTCCGCTCTTGCTCCCCCTCCCCCATTCGTAACAAGTACAGAGTCCTCCTTGTCCTCACCTTCCACCACATCAGCCGTCGCATACAGCATATAATCCTCCAACATTATTGCCACCTCTAGCGGGATCCCACTACTGGCCACATCTTCCCATCTCCACCCCTTTCTGTTTTCCAAGGAGGCCATTCCCCTCAAATTGGAGGAACAGCACCTCATATTACGCTTGGGTAGATTACACCCCAGCAGTATGAACATTGACTTCTCCAACTTCAAATAGGCCATGCTTTCCCTCTTTATCCCCTTTTCCTTCCAGTTCTCCCACCAATCTTACTGTCTTCGACTACATTCTATCTTTGTCCTGCCCACTCCCCTGACATCAGTCTGAAGAAGGGTCTCGACCCGAAATGTCACCCATTCCTTCTCTCTAGAGATGCTGCCTGTCCCGCTGAGTTACTCCAGCATTTTGTATCTACCTTTGATTTAAACCAGCATCTTCAGTTCTTTCCTACACAGATAATATGATATTTAAATACAATCAAGCCCAATCAAGTACAATAGGCAGAGCAAAGAAAGATAAAGAGCGCAGATTGTTCCCAGCGCTGCAGTGCACCAGTTCCATAGACAAAATGCAATGTCCACAATGGGATGGAGGTGAATCAGACGGTGCCATAGCTAATGGAAGGACAAGTCAGAAGCCTAATGAGATGAAGAACGAATCTTCGTAAAAATAATTATTCTTATTCAGGTTAAACAAGAATAGTTACTATGCTCCAAAATAAAATTAAAAAGATAAAATGACCTGCAATTATCCTATGAACATGTGAGATGTACTTCAAAAGTAAGCAGATATTTTTGGAGTGTGGACATTCTTGTGAGTAATGCAGCAGTAATTTTGTGTACAGTGAGTGCTTGTAAAACCAAATTGGATAACTACATGTGGTCATCAGTGAGATGCCTAATTCTCAGTGCAGCGGTGCTGTGGTAGAAGGCCCTTCTGCAACATAAAATCCACAACTTGCAGAATGTTAGGTCAGAGCCTCCAAAAGACTCCGTCAGGCATCTGTCATTGAAGCAGTGAAGAAATACCAATAAATTGCTGCCAGCATGTTTGGGACTTTCGCTTTCACACAGGCATGTGTGGAAATCCCAAATTGCTGGCACTTATGTGGGAAAATGCTGGCAGTAATGTACAGAGCTGTTGGCAGTTCAGTGCAAAATCTGGGCCAATCTGTTGCTGGTGTGAATGTTGATAGATAAATATCATCCAGAATACTGGGAGAACTCTCCTGCTCTACTTCTAAATAAGCCATGGAATACTTTACATCCATCTGGGAGGGCAAACATTTCCCCTGTATAATGTCCCATTGTGAATATCCGTTAGACGTTGAGGGGAGACCTGATAGATGGATATGAACGTATGAGAGGCATAGATACAGAACCTTTTTCACAGAAATATCAAGAACTAGAGGACATAGCTTTAAAGTGAAAGGGGCAAAGTTTAAAGGAGGTTAGACCAAGTGGGTCCTGTTGGGTCCCATCCCCTCAATGTGCGGTTGGGGGGGGGGGGGGTTGCGGCCACACACACACACACTAACCCCCCCTACACACACTACCCCTCCTCCCACACACACACACACATACTAACCCCCCTCCCACACACACACTAACCCCCCCCCACACTAACCGCCATAAATGCGGTATACCAGCTATATATATATATAAATCCCCTATACCAGCTATATATATATTATTAAAGCCTAAAATATGAATAACTCTTAAAATATAACAATAAATTACTTTAAAATTGAGATTTATTTAGTTCAGTTGTTTCTTTTTACGTCTCCTTCTCCCCACCCCTCTGTTTTACGTTCTTTCTTATTTATCCTCAATATGTTCAGTTATTTCTTGTTGTGTCTCTTGTTCCCTTCTGCGACTCATGCCTCTGGATGTTCCTTTGCGTCGTTCCTTGACCATGCTGCAACTCGTTTTCTCCCTCCTCCTGGCATGATGTAAGAAAGAGGTAGATATTAATCAGGACTTAAATACTTTTACACTTCTAAATACAATTCAATCTATTAATGAACTGGTAAGCATCAGATCAAATTGACGATATTTTCGTTTGAAATAAGCTCAATCCAAATGGTTCTTTTTTACCTGCCAGTTTATGTTCTTCCTTCTTTCTTGTTGATCCTCGATGTTCAGTTGTTTCTTGTAGCGTCTCTTGCTCCCCTCTGTTTTATGTTCAGTTCCCCATCTGCTTGCTTCCATTCACATTCTGGATCCCGGTCTATGGTTCTCTTCAAACTGATTTTCCATTGTATTCGCTCCTTTTTCCCATCCGCCACCTTATCCACTCAATCATAGCCCCCAACTGTGCAGGCATGGCTAGAGAGGGGGAGGGAGGGGATAAAGATGGGGGGGAGGGTAGAGAGGGAGAGGGAGGTGAGGTGGGTAGAGAGGGAGGCTATAGGGAGGGGGTGGGGGTTAGAGAGCGAGAGTGACAGAGAGGGAGGTGGTTAGAGAGAGGGAGGGGTGAGGGAGGGAGAGGGAGGGAGAGGGAGGGGGGTAGAGAGGGAGGGGGTAGAGAGGGAGTGGGTAGAGATGGAGAGGGAAGCGAGGGTGGGGGTAGGGCAGAGAGGGAGGGGGTAGAGAGGGGCAGGGAGGGTAGAGTGGGAGTGGGCGTGAGAGGGAGTGTAGACGATTGAACAACTCTCCCTATCCCCTCCTCTCCCTCAATCACCCTACTCTCCCTCCTCCATTCCTCCAGATTTTGTTCCTCTCCTCCACTCCCCCAATCCCTCTCTCACCTCTTCAAGTGGAGCCAATGGAGCTGGGCTTAGCGGGGCCGAGCGGAGAAATATAGATTGAAATGCGACGGGAAGATATTTATCGTGTCCGCGGGGAATATGTCAGTAGCATGTGTGAAAATGGGAAGTCTGTGGCCTAGCATTTGGAAGAAGATAGGAATTAATGAGATTGACAGAAAGCTGACGCAACCCTGGCACACACAGACACAAGAACAAAGCGAAGGGTTTTAGTCTAATATATATAATATTATATTATATTATATATATGTATAGATATAGGGCAAGATTTTTTACATAGAGGGTGTGAGTGCCTGGAATGCTCTGCTTGGAGTGGTGGTGGAGGCAGATGTAATAGTGCCATTTAAGGAGCTTTTGGATAGGCACATGGATATGTCAGGAATGAAGGGATATGGATTCTGTGCAGGCAGATAAGAGTCGGTCTTGGCAACATATGCGGCACAGACAGTGTGCGCCATGTGCTATTTGTTATATATTCCTTCGACCACAAATAACAAAACACTTCCTTGGTAATGTGCTGAAAATTCAACAAAGTAAAATTCACATTATCCCCATCTACAGTATTTGAAAGGAAGCAATTATTTTCACGCCATTAATTAAATAGTATTTATTACTATGTTCATCATCAATCAAAAAGAAAAGCATAACTATTATATCTTAAACTAAAATATAAAAAATAAAGCAATTTGAAAGAAAGGAAACTGGATGAGGATTGGACAACAGAAGTAGCTCTCATCTGAACTCTAATAAATAAGATATATTTCAGATTCAGATGAGGTAGCTTTGGATCAAGGCACTTTACTGACTTGAATCCATTATCAAGCTTATTAGAACATTGGAAGATGTTGAATCAGCTGTTAAATTGGGGCCCAATTGCCTCTTCAAGCAAAATAAAACTATCCTTTGGGATCATGTAAAGTAGAATAGGGAAACTTCCATGTTGCATTTCTCATACAATTAATTGTTTGATCGTTCTGCTGTTGTCTGCTGGGCGAAATATGCCCAACATCTGCTTTTTATAATAACTAGCTGCACAGATGCAACCCATTGACTATAAATCATTTGAGGTATTATCCTTCTGGAATAAACACAACATTAAAAAAATGTATTTACCTAATAACTCTTACCTACGTCTCAAATTAACCATCAATGTTGACTCAACATCTAAAGCACCACAATTATCCATTGTCACAGAGAAATACAATCTTCATGTTGAAAATATGCATTTTTCTTGAAATCATGTCAATTAATATTTGACTTTTGAATGCTCTGAAGTATATATATATATACCATATATATATTCCATCCATTGATTAGAACAAGCTATTGCAGGTTATACATGTAAAACATTTGTTTTATTCAATTGTGAAATGCAGTTGTATCTCTCATAAGAAACCATATGCAGTTACGTCTAAAGTAATAAAACAACTACAGATGCTGAACATATGGGGAAAGATCATCAACTTGAAACTTTAATGCTGTTTTTCTCTTTCCACAAATGCTATCTAAGTTGCTGAATATCTCTAGTATTTTCTGATTTTGGGTGGTTTTTTGGTGCACTTTTGTATAAATCAAATTGAATTACATTAGCATACAAATTATACTCAGGGGTCCATTAAGTGTCCTATTTTAATAAAATCTATTTTAACCAGCAGGTAAGAAGTTAAAAATCTACGTGCCTGCCATTCATCACTTATGTCAAGGCAGTTATAAAAAAAAAATAGAGGCAAAACACATGCATTCTTCCATCAGTGGCAAAAAAATCCACAGCACATCAAGAATACAATATGTACTGAATCAGATTATCAAATATTTGTTTTCTTTGCTCCTGCACTCCTGTGGTGGCAGTTTTTTTGTATCTTATTCTGCAAAGCACAAGCATGTGTACTTCACAAGTTTCAGGAAGGGTGATATGCATTATAAGTAAAGACATTGGCTTTATGCTAGCTCTGATTTCCATCCCCTTACAAAATCCTGTAAAATACAAGGTGAATACCTTAAAGCAACTACTGAAATCTGATAATTATCTCACTAGGCAGGAGAGGCTGATAAGAAGTTCTATCTAATGAGCAGAGTACATTTTCATTTGTCCATTGGGAGTCAAGGGGATTTAAAAAATAATTATTACAAATTATTGTATTAGAAATAAACCTGAGTGCACTGATGCAATGACTGATGAAACAATCTGAGGTCAGAAAGGTCAACCTTTGATTTGCTGTGATGAAAGATAACCATATGTGAAGCTAGTGTGCATGAACACCTGCAGAAAAGGGTTAAGAGGCACTAGAAGCAACAAACCCAATTTTGTAGACACCAAAAATCTATTATTTTCTAGTCATTAAACTACAGTGTCTTGATTGATTCTGCCAGAAGGTTTGAGCAAGACACCATTGTGATGAGCAAATTTGATTTGATTGGCATTTTATTTCTGTGGTTATCTTTTCAGATATCAAGTTCAGGCCAATAGATTTAATGGGTGCTTTTCTGATGTGTATTTTCCATTTTAATTATTTAGCGTCTGTTGAACTACGTGTTTCACTTGGTCAAAATGACAAAGACAAAATTAATACCGTTATGTTAAGTGGGAATATGATTCTACTAATACTGCTTTAAAAATTTGTTGCATGATTAGGAACTGTTAAGATTGAAATGTGGCTGCACTTCAAAGTAAAATAAGTTAATTTTAGATAGAAAATTGTGGTGTTGCGAGTCACAAGCAGTGCATTAACTAGAGTTAAATTATTGTTCCTTTTACCAATATTAATTAGTGTAATTTCTGATTGATGGGATGCAATAAATTAAACTGAATGGCAGAGGAAACACCCGTAAAGTCATTGCTCAAAGATCTAATCAGCTACTTAAAAGGTGAGAACAAAACACAATCCAGTAATCTAGCTACTGAGGTTGCAATTTAAGATTGAATTGGATGCATATTTAAGACAATGAAAATGCCAATTTATAGATCAAAATTATAGGCTATAATTAGGACAATATCTGTGTATGTGTGTGTGTGTGTGTGTGTGTGTGTGTGTGTGTGTGTGTGTGTGTGTGTGTGTGTGTGTGATTATAATGAACATTATGAACATTTTCAGGAACTTTTCATGTAATGTCAGAAATCTGGTGGTCTATTTATGTCCAGCTACATCAATAATATTGACCAGTAGATCGAATTATTTTTTTAATGTGGTTTGAGCGATGAATGTGATGTGAACACTGGGGAAATCACTCTTGTTTTTCACAACATCCCATGGGATTTTTATTTGCTATAATTTAGCGACTAGTCTGTGATTAATACAGAAATCTAAATGGTTAATAAAATATATTAAATTTGCTTGAAAACTTTAGCTGAACTAGTCCCATCACTTGCTATGATTAAAACAATGGGATTACCTATGGTCAAATAGCTGTGGTCAAAATAGGTTCACATAAAAAGAAACACGAGAATGATTTAGGAGTGACTAATACTCACGTGTAAAATGATAGCTCATAAACTTTCCAGAGACAAGTTATTTTATGGTCATGTAGCTATGTATTAAGCCACAAAATATGCTGCATCTTAAAATATATGGTACTGAGTTATCTTTAAGATGGACACTTTTTATCATGTTTTAGGAAAAGAAATTGTGATGGGCTCTGATATTCGGTATCGTTGCCTGCTGGCAGAAACATATTGAAAAATTATCTCAGCAGGACAAGAGGAAGCTCATTTACAACACTGAATAAAAAGTGAGGGTGGAGGGTGGGGGGGGTTGTGTGTGTGAAGGAATTAAAGAGAAAACAACAGGTTGAAGTCAAATATCAAACATGCAGACCCTATCACAAAGAGGCAGTTATTGTGTTTAATAGTAAGATTAACCGAGAACTTACCAGTTTGAAGTTTGATCTTTATTTTATGAGGAGTTGCAATGAGGGATTTCGTGAAGACCCTGCCAACACGCATGCATGGCATTCTTCAAAGCAGCGGTGTGGAATCACAGATCACAAAACGAAGATAGTAAGATTAAAACTTGACTGTACCAGTTGAATTTATGATAGAGGGCTGGGAGCGGAGGGCACGAAATCCCTCATTGCAACTCCTCATAAAATAAAGATCAAACTTCAAACTGGTAAGTTCTTGTTTAATCTTGCTATTTTACTTCGGAGTCACGTGAGTGACTTTGTGAAGATTTCAAAGCTCTGTGATTACGCGCCCTGGACCACGTCCATGCTGCCACACTGCCACAATACTGATGGAGGAAGTTTGTTAATACATTCCAGACTGGACAGGCTGAAAAATAAATGAATGTTTAATAACACAAATAATAAGACCCCTAACTCGGGGACAAACAAATTTACGGAGCAGCTCCCAGCACAGCTTCCGCAAACATCGCGGGCTTGGCCACTGGTTTGTTGCAGAATCTTTGAAATGTGGATTCACTGGCCCATCCCACGGTAGCGAGGACATGATCCATGGGCACCTCCATGGCCCTCGCCACTGAAGTGGATGCAGCCCTGGTAGAAAGAGATTTAAACACATTAGTATCTACCACAGCTGCATCCAATACTTCCCTGAGCCACCTTGCGATTGTTGAACCAGTCACCTGGTGATGAGGCTTCTTATGGCTGATAAAGAGCCCTTGTTCCATCTTCCTAATGATACTGGTATTTTGGATTTAGTAGCGAAGATGGGTGACTACGCAGAGGGTGGCGTCTGTGGGATACACCGGAATTCCAATTGCAGCCCTAGCGCACCTGGCCTGTGCTGCTTAAGTAACCCTTTGACAATGAAGGTTACTGTTTGCGGAGTTGAGACCATTTTGTCAAGTCGCAGTTTCTGCAGGGCCTGCACCCGCTGAGCCGTTGTCAGTGCCATCAGCATTACCACTTTGAGGGTCAGCTTGTTAAGTGGTAACTCTTTCATGGGAGACCAGTTTCTTAATAGGGTCAACACCACCCGTACATCCCATGTGATGTTATATCTGGGTCGTGGGGGATTGGTATTGAACACTCCCCTCATGAATTTTGACACCAGTTGATTAGACCCAACACCTACGTTGAGGTATGAGGACAGCGCACTCCTGGTGCTATTGATGGCACTGTAGCTGAGACCCTCATCATAATGAAGGCCCACCAGGAATTCCAGAACGTCAGGGATTGTAGCAGAGTTATATGTTGTAGAAGTTCTTGCGCAGTATGCCTCCCATTTCCTGATTTGTGTGAGATACTGCCTTCTCGTTGAAACTCTGCATGACGCAACAATGAGGTCCATGGCCCTAGAGGAGATCCCAGCCTCCAGAACCGATCTTCTTAGAACCTGCAAGCCAACAGGTTTAAGTGGCAATGGCACGGGTGAATTTTCCCAGTAACGGGGTTCTTAACCACATTTGTGCGTTTAGGAATTTGCACACATGGGCTTTTGACCATCTGAAGGACCACCAGGTACCATGGTTGCATAGGCCAGTCGGGTATAATCAGTATACGTGAAGCAGAATCTAATTTGATTTTCTGCAATACCCGGCTGATGAGGCAGAATGGGGGAAATGCGTAACAGAACCATTTCCCCCAATGGAGAGAAAATGCATCCATCGCTACTGCCCCAGGGTCTGGTTCCCAAGACACATATGTTGGTATCTGATGGTTCAACCTTGACGCAAAAAGGTCAATATCTGGTGTACCAAATTTAGCTATTATTTCAGCAAATGTTTGGGGATTCAACATCCATTCGATGTTATCATTAAATACTCGTGACCTGGTGTCCGCCACTGTATTGAGCTTCCCTGGAAGATAGGTTGCTGAGATCCAAATATTTCTTTCAATACACCAGTGCCAAATTGTGTTGACTAATTCATCACAAGATACTGACCTGATACCACCCATATGATTTATGTACACTACCACCGTGGTATTATCTATTCAAAGACAGACATGTACATGACTTAAATTTGTGCAATATGCCCGTAGCCCATGGAAAACACCTAGCATCTCCAAATAGTTTATCCCTTGTGACTGTAAAAGCGTGAATGCATGAGCATCCCATCTGCCCCCACAACTGGATACAGTATCAGTCGCTCCCCATCCTTGGGCACTTGCATCTGTTTGTACCACAACTGATGGGTTTGAGACAATGATGGGTTTATAACAGTCACTAATATTGTTGGTCCACCATTGTAACTCAATTTTTGCCTTTATCAGCAGCTGCATGGGTCTGTCAAAATGTCCAGCATTTGATTTCAACGCTGAAATTTTTGCTCTTTGTAAATTTTGATAATGTAGTGGCCCAAACTGTGTAGCAGGAAATGTAGCTACAATCTTCCCAATTACCTTAGCAGCTTGTCAAATAGTGAGTACCGCAGCGCAAGCAAAGCTGTTACAAGTTTCTTGAATATCAGCAACTTTCCCAGCTGGGACAGTGACAATCATCTGATTCGTGTTAATAGTGAATCCCAAATAATCCATAACCTGTGAGGGATTAAACTTTGATTTGTCTCGATGGATGACAAATCCCAATTCTTCAAATATAGATATAGTAGCTGCAACTGCCAGCTGCGCCAATTCTAACGTTTCTCCTATGATCAATATATCGTCCAGATACGCCATGAGGATATGATTTTGTCTCCTGAAGTATGCCAAAATAGGTTTAACAATTTTTGTAAACAGCCGAGGTGCTGTCGTAATCCCATTGGGTAACGCTTTATATTGCCATAACTGATCCTTCCAGACAAATTTCAAGAACTTCCTGTGATACATTGCGATAGGAACTGTATAGTATGCATCTTTCAAATCAATGCAGGCCATAAAGCACCCTCTGCTAACTAACTGTTTAGCTGTTTCAAACGTCTCCATTTTAAAATGGGTGTATTGTACAAAAGTATTCAACTGGGTTAGGTCAATGATAATACGACAACCACCATCTTTTTTAGGTCTCGTAAAGATGTTGGACACAAACTCAACTGGCTCATGTGTCGTTCTTTCTATCACCCCTTTTGTTTCTAATCGTAAAATTTCTGCATGTCCTACCTCCATCTCTTTTTGAGAAAGCACAAACTTGCAATGAGGCACATGCTGCGTAGGGGGAAGTTTGTCGTTAATAAACTCTATCACATAACCCTGAATAATTTGTAGAGTAAATACATCTGCAGTGACTTTTCCCCAAGCACCCGCAAAGTAACGCAACCGTCCGCCAACCTGTGAGGGTACGTCTGCTACTTTTTGACGAGAATCAAACCCCCTTACCTCCATGGTTACCGCTGGGGTCTGGAGAATGGGGGCTTTTGCAGCCTTTGGGCTGACGCTGGTTGTTGCCGCATTTTCCACTCGGGCTTCGGAGGGCCCTGCCCTAAAAAAGACGGTTGTTGTTGTTGCTGATGTTGGTGCTGCTGTTGGGGAGCCGGTGGTTGGTAGGT
Organism: Raja brachyura; assembly: GCA_963514005.1. Next base: position 51,471,089 of record OY740783.1, read on the forward strand.
TCTTGTTGGATATGTTCTTGGGTTCCTGTCCGACTGCCACCTCGGTTTGGATGAAGGATAAGGGTGCTGCCTTCGATAGGGCAGGCTTCTACCCGTCATAGGTGGCTTCATAAGCCCCACCGTTTTGGCCTCTTCATCCAAGTCTTTTACCTGTTTAGACAGGTCCTCCCCAAACAGTTGTGTTGTTGGTGGTATGGTGGAGGTGCGGCATAACCCAGCAAATTTTGGGTTTAAGTTGGGCCGAATGGAGCTTTTTCTAAAACAGTTGATCTCAAACTGTGCATTGCACAGGAGAGCTAATGCGTCCTGCTGTTCCTCCGACACATCTGCTCCATCCAATGTCCTCGCAAATGCCGTGATTCCCGACGTCAGTAAATTGAGGATTTTCTGGAGCTTGCCCTCCTGTGCCCTGGTGTTGCTATTTATGTTCCTCCAAATTGGCAGGTTGACCTTTGGCACATTTAGGAACACACAATTTGCTGGGGCCTTGTATTTCCCCAATGTCTCTGCAACAACATTATCCTGGAGCTGGTGAGATGTTAAATAATTTATGGTGGACGCTATTTTGGGATGTAGTGGCTCTCCAACGCTAGTTGGTTTCCCAAACTTCGCAACGGCCTCCAGCATTTCTTCAGCGTCTGGAACTGCGGGCTGGTCTTCTACCACCGTATCTTCGAAATCATCCATCCACTCACTACGCCTGCTAGCGATAGACGAGGGTGAGATCGACAGAGGCAACCTGCTCTTACTCCCAGACCGCAAGGACTCCCGCTCTTGCCATTCCAGGTCCCGCTGATAAAGCACTTCCACCATTTGCTCCATTCGTGCTACACGCGGACGACAGGTCGACTTCCCCAGGCCCTGCTGAGTCGCTGGGGCTTCTGCCAGTTGGTCGCACCTGCACGAGGTGCGCTGACAGGTATTCGTCAGCACCCACTCCTGCGGGGCTGAACGACTTCTGCACGGACAACCCGCTAGCCTGATGCCTATCGGCCCTTAGAGGCCTCTCTGCCTGATGAGCAGGCAGAGGAAATGAATCGGAACCAGTCCCCAACACCGGCTCCATGGTCCATGCAGGCACACCATCACCCTCGCCCACAGGGGTCTGTGACGGCGCTTGGCTGGCTTTACCCGCAGCAGTGGGATTGCCTAACCGTATTTTCCTGCCACTGGTCTGCGCTCCGGCAGCCTGTTCCGGTGCAGCGCTGGTACCTCCTGCACCTGCATGGTATGCTGCTCCAGCAGTACGGTCGCCGGCCTGGAACCTCGCAGATTTCCCCTGCGGTATATCAACGCCCACCGCAGCAGCGGGGCTTGATTTCTGCACGGCTTTCCCTCGGGTCTGCTCCCTAGAGACCTGTAAAACAGAAGCGGTACTTGCCATGCGAGGCACCCGTTGTGCCTTTTTTCCACCAGCCCTGACTTTGGGCAACGGTGGAACGAAGTCAGGGTGTCCTTCCCCCTACTTCCATGCGGACTTTCCTCCAGATAACAACGGAGGCGAGTCGGCCCCTACCAACTCCATAGGGTCCGACTTCCGCACCTTCTTCCCCGGTCTAACAGGTGTTGCCAATCCGTCGGTCAGCCCCGAGGAAGTGTGCCGCGACCCGCGGCTCTTAGAGAGTTTCCTCCTCTCCTCCATCGCTTCTGTAAGACAAAACTTACAGAAGAACCAGCTCAAGGTTAGTTTCCACTTACCTGGAGCCATCTTTTGAAGGAGCTGGTGGGGAAGCGCACTCCCACCCCAGCTTGCCGGTAGTAAATGTGCGCACGATATGCCGCGCATGCGTGTTGGCGGGGTCTTCATGAAGTCACTCACGTGACTCCGAAGTAAAATAGCCAGCAAGCAGCTGGAAAGTTAAAACAAAAATCCATGGACTGATTTGCAGTATGTCAGTGAACAAAACAAAAGGGCATGAAAATTGCTAAGCGAAGGTGAATGGAAAATCAAGGAAACATCTTCATGAAAATATCCCCAAATTTGGAAGAGGGTAGTTTTGTTTTGGTTGGGTGGAAACTCATTGTTATCTTCTGAATCTACAAATCAAGTGATTAAGAAAGACATGGAGGTAGTGTTTGTGGTTTTCCATTGCAGGATTTTACTCTGTCCTCATTGACTCATTGCCCATTGTCTGGTAAGAGCCAAGATTTGTTCGATTTCCACGCACATGTGATTTAACAAAGGTAATCTGCGAATAGAAAGCACTTCCAATTGCTTATCCAGTCATAACAATCCAGCCTGTTAGAACAGTGGCAAAATAAGATATCTTACCTAGTTTGCTGTAATCTGTATACCTTCAAATCCCATTGCAGTACAGTTAATTTAAAAATTAACTTTAGTTCAGATTTTTTACCAAACTCATTCAGGATAGATTCAATGCTATGGTAGGATGAAGATCACTTTAATCTTAAGGAATGTTATATGGTCAGTGTCATTTGTATAGAACTGTTCAAAATGCAGCATCAATTAATTTTATAACAAAGATGTAAATTGCTGGACCTGTTGCCTCACAGCGCAAGAGAATTGGCTTTGGCTCTTCATCGTGAACTTGCTTTTGAAGATGTTTTCCAGTGCTTAAACCATCCCATGGGGTGTGGTGAGGATAAGCATCGGGGTGGTCTATGTTGTTTGAGTGCAGAGCAATTGCAGAGAAACCCAATAAAAATTAAACAAAACTCAAAGGCACTGAGTCCACATCACATCCTGAACACAATAGAAAGAACAGGAGAGAAACTCCAGAACAATAGAAAAAAATGAAAGAGACAGAAAAAAAGCAGAAATATCCCACATTTAGGAATGACTTAGAAACTTGAAAATATGTAATTAACCATATAACCATATAACAATTACAGCACGGAAACAGGCCATCTCGGCCCTTCAAGTCCATGCCGAACAACTTTTTTCCCTTAGTCCCACCTGCCTGCACTCATACCATAACCCTCCATACCCTTCTCATCCATATGCCTATCCAATTTATTTTTAAATGATACCAACGAACCTGCCGCCACCACTTCCACTGGAAGCTCATTCCACACCGCTACCACTCTCTGAGTAAAGAAGTTCCCCCTCATGTTACCACTAAACCTCTGTCCCTTAATTCTAAAGTCATGTCCTCTTGTTTGAATCTTCCCTATTCTCATAGGGAAAAGCTTGTCCACATCAACTCTGTCTATCCCTCTCATCATTTTAAAGACCTCTATCAAGTCCCCCTTAACCTTCTGCGCTCCAGAGAATAAAGGCCTAACTTATTCAACCTATCTCTGTAACTTAGCTGTTGAAACCCAGGCAACATTCTAGTAAATCTCCTCTGTACCCTCTCTATTTTGTTGACATCCTTCCTATAATTGGGCGACCAAAATTGTACACCATACTCCAGATTTGGTCTCACCAATGCCTTGTACAATTTTAACATTACATCCCAGCTTCTATACTCAATGCTCTGATTTATAAAGGCTAGCATACCAAAAGCTTTCTTTACCACCCTATCTGAGATTCCACCTTCAAGGAACTATGCACGGTTATTCCCAGATCCCTCTGTTCAACTGTATTCTTCAATTCCCTACCGTTTACCATGTACTTCCTATTTTGATTTGTTCTGCCAAGGTGTAGCACCTCACATTTATCAGCATTAAACTCCATCTGCCATCTTTCAGCCCATTTTTCCAATTGGCCTAAATCACTCTGTAGACTTTGGAAATCCTCTTTATTATCCACAACACCCCCTATCTTGGTATCATCTGCATACTTACTAATCCAATTTACCACCCCTTCATCCAGATCATTGATGTAAACGACAAACAACAAAGGACCCAGCACAGATCCCTGAGGCACCCCACTAGTTACCTGCCTCCAACCCAACAAACAGCCATCCACCATTACCCTCTGGCTTCTCCCATTCAGCCACTGTTGAATCCATCTTGCTATTCCTGCAATTATACCCAACAGTTGAACCTTCTTAACCAACCTTCCATGAGGAACCTTGTCAAAGGCCTTACTGAAGTCCATATAGACAACATCCACTGCTTTACCCTCGTCAATTTCCCTAGTAACCTCTTCAAAAAATTCAAGAAGATTAGTCAAACATGACCTTCCAGGCATAAATCCATGTTGACTGTTCCTAATTAGACCCTCTTTATCCAGATACTTATATATATATTATCTCTAAGTAGCTTTTCCATTAATTTGCCCACCACTGAAGTCAAACTAACCGGTCTATAATTGCTAGGTTTACTTTTAGAACCCTTTTTAAACAATGGAACAACATGCGCAGTACGCCAATCCTCGGGGACTATTCCCGTTTCTAATGACATTTGAAATATTTCTGTCATAGCCCCGGCTATTTCTACACTAACTTCCCTCAATGTCCTAGGGAATATCCTGTCAGGACCTGGAGACTTATCCACTTTTATATTTTTCAAAAGTGTCAGTACTTCTTTTACTTTGAAACTCATAGTATCCATAGCTACTCTACTAGTTTCCCTTACCTCACATAATTCAATATCCTTCTCCTTGGTGAATACCGAAGAAAAGAAATTGTTCAATATCTCGCAAATTATACTCGCAAAAAATTAGATCACATGCCAGACATGTTTGACAATATGTGTGCCGCTAAATGGATCTGAATGGATCAGCCCAAGTATTGTATTTCTGGCATAATCAGTAGGTACCAATTGAATAAATTATACATCTTCATGCCCTACCTTAATTTCAATTGTAAGCGAGTGTCTCAGTGAAATGTCTCAGTGAAGATCCCCACATCTAACAGCGCAACAGAGGTAAGTGCAAGGAGCTTACTTACTTACTTACTGCCTATTATGCTTCCTGGCATGTTGGGCAGCAACAAAGGTCCTCGACTCCTGTCTGTTCTAGGCTAGCTTCTGGACACTACCCCAGGTTAGGTCCATTGTTTTCATTTCCTCCTCTACAGTTCGATGCCAGGTGGTTTTGGGTCTCCCTCTTTTCCTTTTGCCTTCTGGTGTCCAGTGCAGGGCTATTATTGGGATGGTGTCTGGTTCTCTTCTCAGTATATGGACAATCCAGTTCCAGCGCCTTCTCGTGATGCCTAGTCTTATGTTTGGCATTTAGGTCTTCCACCTTCCTGCCAGTAGCTTCCTTTTGGCTTTCACCATTGACATTCATCCTAGCATCTGTCGATAGCCCTGGAAGTCCATCATGCCCAATAGTGTTGATTCCTCCAGTTGCTGTTTCCGTAACATATTTGTTTTACGAGACAGGGCTGTTAGCCCTGTGCTCAACCTTCAACCTGGAGGACCAGTGGATCGCTCTTTGTCTCGCCTCTAACCTTCGACCTGTCCAGAATGGGAGACCCTAACAGGAAACAAATCTCCTGCTGGTATAGCTCTAGGGGTCACTGAGACGCACAAGCTCCCGGACCACGACATGGTTGCAACCCAACAGGGAGAAGTGCAAGGAGCCAAACTATTTCTATCAAAACATAATGTGAGCGTAGAAACAAGGAACTGCAGGTGCTGGTTTACACCAAAGATTGATGCAGAGTGCTGGAGTAGCTCAGCATTTTGAGGATGTGACAAGTAAAATGGATGAAGGGGAGCCAGTAGATGGCGTATATCTAGACTTTCAGAAAGTGTTTGATAAGTTCCCACACGGGAGACTGGTGACTAAAATTAGAGCACATGGTATTGGGGGTAGGGTGTTGACATGGATAGAAAATTGGTCAGCAGACAGGAAGCTAAGAGTAGGAGTGAACGGGTCATTTTCAGAATGGCAGGCAGTGGCGAGTGGAGTGCCGCAAGGCTCGGTGTTGGGGCCGCAACTGTTTACCATAGATATTAATGATTTGGAAGAGGAAATTAGGAGCAACACTAGCAAGTTTGTGGATGACACAAAGCTGGGTGGCAGTGTGAACTGTGAAGAGGATGTTAGGAGGTTGCATGGTGACCTGGACAGGTTGAGTGAGTGGGCAGATGCATGACAGATGCAGTATAATACAGATAAATGTGAGGTTATCCACTTTGACGTCAAAAACTAGGGGGCAGATTATTATCTCAATGGGGTTATGTTAGGCAAGGGTGAGGTGCAGCGAGACCTGGCGTCCTTGTACACCAGTCACTGTAAGTTGGCATGCAGGTACAACAGGCAGTGAAGAAAGCTAATGGAATGTTGGCCTTCATAACAAGAGGATTTCAGTATAGGAGTAAAGAGGTTCTTCTGCAGTTGTATAGGGCTCCGGTGAGACCACATCTGGAGTATTGAGTACAGTTTTGGTCTCCTAATTTGAGGAAGGACATCCTTGTGATTGAGACAGTGCAGTGTAGGTTCACGAGATTGATCCCTGGGATGGTGGGACTGTCATATGAGGAAAGATTGAAAAGACTAGGCTTGTATTCACTGGAGTTTATAAGGATGAGGGGATATCTTATAGAAACAATTAAAATTATAAAAGGACTGGACAAGCTAGATGCAGGAAAAATGTTCCCAATGTTGGACGAGTCCAGAACCAGGGGCCACAATCTTAGAATAAAGGGGAGGCCATTTAAGACTGAGGTAAGGAAAAACGTTTTTACCCAGAGAGTTGTGAATTTGTGGAATTGCCTGCCACAGAGGGCAGTGGAGGCCAAATCACTGGATGGATTTAAGAGAGAGTTGGATAGAGCTCTAGGGGTGAGTGGAATCAAGGGATATGGAGAGAAGGCAAGCACGGCTTATTGATTGGGGCCGATCAGCCATGATCACAATGAATGGTGGTGCTGGCTCGAAGGGCCAAATGGCCTCCTCCTGCACCTATTTTCTGTGTTTCTATGGGTCAGCCAGCATCCCTTGAGAAAAAGGATAGGTGACGTTTCAGATCGGGACCCTCTTCACGTCAGAAGAATGGTTCTAAGCCGAAACCTCACCCTCTTTTTTCACCAGAAATGCTGCCTGACCCACTGTGTTACCCAGCACTTTGTGTTTACTTAATATGAGGGGCTGTTTTTCATTCTTTGGCCCTTATTGCAAGTATCATGTGACAGAATTCAGTTGTAATGCAAGAATGGGAAACATGCAACTGTATGAAAATAATACATATAAGATTATTTAGCAAAATGTGTAAAAGCAAGAAATTAAATTTTCAGATATTTTACTGAATCTTTTAATGTGATTTTTCTCAGAAGCTTAAAACTAAAACCGTTATTATACTCTGCAACACGTGCTTATTAAAGCAAAAACAGCCTTTTAGTGTCATTGGGTCAAACAGTAATGGAAACAGGCTCTACAGCACACAGAGTCTGCACTGACTGTCAAGTACCCATTTACACTTATCTCGATTTTATTCTCCCTATATTATCAGATCTGTGTATTTAGCTCCATTAAAACCATTCCATTCCTTGAGGAACTTGAAAGTCATATAGCATAGGATTATCCCTCTCATTATCCCATAGATTTTCATGTCACCTGCAAACTCACAAATCATATGTCCCTACATTCACATCTAAGTCATCAATGTCCATCACAAAGAACAAGAGTCCCAGCACCAATGGGAATATTAGCTCTGCTTCCACCATAGTGCATCACTCAACTCTAACCAAAATATTTTTTTAGCTCCCCAAGGAAAAGTCCTTGTGTAATTACTGGACGTCTTTATGGCACACAGTCACTGACACATGCACACACTCACATATAATTTCATATAGTATTAAAAATAATGTTGGTATCCTTAATTAATTAAATGAAATAAACACAAAAGGGCATGGACCAGGTTTTAAATAGGATGTTAGCCATTACGGCAGATTTTATTTGAACTGTATGAATTTCAAAAAATGTATCTGAATCTCATCAATAAATATTTGACAATTACTAGGCATTATCAAAGCTATTCATCCATCAAATAAATTGTAAGTGCTTCCCGAAGATGAATGCATCCATGCATTCATTGATTTTATTTTCCTTGTGCTGTTTTCTTCATGACGTACAGCCATAGCCAGAAAGTTATTCAGAGAATGATTTATGTTTCAAGTGTAAATAGGCTGTTTTGACATTCATGTGGCTCTTCAAACAAGTTGCATGCATGCCAATGTATTTATGAATTGCTTTAAAAGCCTCGCGCCTGCTAAAACCCTTTCTGCAGGATAAGATCTCAGCCTGCTTTGCATATTGTCTAATGTTTTATCCTGCTTCTGGTTCCTGTGTTCTTTGAACATGTGGGATGGAAGATGAGAGTAAGAACAACCATTAAAAAATAATGTGGGGAACTGGATTTAAAAAAAAAACAGAAATAAATTGAAGTAACAATGAACAGGGCATTTGTCCAACCAATCCATGTCATTATTCACCCATCAGCCACAAAACAACAACATTTAAAATGCACCCTATTCTTACATCACTTTTACCCATTTTCATTTATTTGTGTTGCTGATCAAATCATTTTTTTTAATTTAAAAAATATATATTTGTATTTATTGGAGGTACAGTAAGTTACATCAGTGTACATCCCATATATATTATTACAATCATTGTACTCCTTAATTTTTTAAGGCTTTTAGAAAAAAAAGGAATAGAAACAGAGAAAGTAGAGAAAGTGAAAAAGAGTTGTGAAAGTGAAGAAGCGTGCCAAAGGAAAATAAATAAAAAGAGCCCTTGGTCGAAGAGTTAGAGAAAGGAGATTAAGAGGCCCTGGAAAAAAAAGAGAGAGAAGAAAAAAGGAAAAGCCAGTTACTTTATTATAAACATCACGCAAAAGGAATCTACCAACTCGACAATTTTTCATCCCCCTTTACCAAGACCCGACGCCAGTACCTTTTTGAGGTACTCTTGCACCCTATCCTTGTAGTAAATCTATAAATGCAGACCACGTCTTATAGAAAAAATCTGATTTTCCTGCCAGGCGGAGTCTCATATCTTCCAGATGCAGTGTTTCGAACATAGTTGAAATCCACATATTTACTGTTGGTATGGGAGCATTTTTCCAGAATTTTAATATTAGCGTTTTTCCTTTTATTAAGCCGTATTCAAAGAGATTATTTTGAAACACTGATCAAATCGTGATTGTTGAATTAATTAGTGCCTCAACGGGAACCCTGTAGCTTAATTTCACCACATCACAACTTTCCATATATGGAAGTTTCTTTCTCATCTCTATTATAAAATATTGTGTCTATAACCCATTATCTTAGATCCTTAAATTACTGAAAACAGCTGTCTCTGTCCATCATGTGCTAGTATTTTATCATTTTAAGCATTTCTATAATCTTAAATTGCCACATAAACTGTGTCATGTGAATCAAAAGAACCTGACTTTTGTATCTGATTTATCTTTTGTCAGCATCCAAATAAAAGTAAGTACACTAAAATAACTACAGGATGTCAGAGAGGCACATGCAATCGCTGTATAACTTCTAAACAGTGATGGATGGAGAGTGTATATGAAGCTCAGTACAAGCAAATAGCAAGATTATTGCTGGGTACCCCCACATAATGGGTCACACATAGAGACATCTGCTTTGATAAGGAGGTCAGTATAATGATGCTCTCCTGACAGAGTGACTTTGTCCAAGGCCTTGGTGCATTCAAGTTATGAGTAGTTATGGTTGTCTTGCTGGTTCTGGAACACATGGAGATGTGCCTCCTTGCACTGCTGGAGGAGTTGACTGCCTCAGAAAAGGCATGTGGCAACCCTACCCATAGTGAAATCACTCCAGAAGATGTTTTGGTTAGTTTAGTTTAGAGATACTGCATGTATACAGGCCCTTCAGCCCACCAGGTTCGCACTGACCATCAATCACCCGCCACTAGTTCTATGTTATCCCACTCCTGTATCCTACACACTAGGGACAATTTACAGAAGCCAATTAACCTACAAATCTGCACGTCTGGAATATGGAGGAAATAGGAGCACCCAGGGAAAACCCACTTGGTCACTGGGAGAACGTACAAACTCCGCACAGACAGCATCCGAGGACTGGATTGAACCCGGGTCTCTGGTTGCTTTGAGGCAGCAGCCCTATCACTGCAAAACTGTGCTGCCCTTTTTGGTGAAACAAAACTTCATCCTTCATTTGCCTCAAATGGGGTATTCCTGTTTCCTCTACATTAAGTCATTTTGCTGTTCAGCTCCATTTTTCCTACAGCAGGGCGGCCAAAACTGAGCCTGAGCTGAACCTGAGGAAGAGGTTATGAAGGTTCTGAGTGCTTTAGCTCACAAGTCTCAAGAGTCACCAAGACTCCAGAACCATCCATTGATCAGGTCAAAGATAGACGCAATTTGCTGGAGTAATTCAGCAGGTTCTCTGGAGAAAAGCAACAGGCGATGTTCATAAGATCATAACATCATACGTGATAGGACCAGAATTAGACCATTCAATCATGGCTGATCTATCTCTCCCTCGTAACCCCATTCTCCTGCCTTCTCCCCATAACCTCTGACACCAGTTCATCAGAGTCTGAAGAAGGGTTCTAACCCGAAATGTCACCTGTTCCTTTTACTCAGTAATGCTGCCTGACCCGCTGAGTTGCTCCAACACGTTGTGTCTATCTTCAGTATAAACCAATATCTGCAGTTCCTTCACAAACATTGATCAGGCCCTCCCGGTGAGATGATCCTGTTTTTGTGACCAAAGTGGATAACCTCACATTTATCCGCATTAAACTTCATCTGCCATGCATCTGCCCACTCCTCCAACCTGTCCAACTCACCCTGCATGTCCAAGTCCTGTCCAAGTCACCCTAGTTTAGTTTAATTAGGTTTGGTTTAGAGATACAGTGTGGAAACAAGCCCTTCGGCCCACCGAGTTCATGCCAACCATCGATTCCCTGAATATTAACACTATCCAACACTCAAGGGACAATTTTATATTTATACCAAGTCAATTAACTTACACACCTGTACGTCTTTGGAGTGTGGGAGGGACCGAAGATCTCTGAGAAAACCCACGCGGTCATGGCGAAAACGTGCAAACTCCGTACAGACATCACCCGTAGTCGGGATCGAACCCAAGTCTCTGGCGCTGTAAGCGCTGTAAGGCAGCAACTCTACCGCTGTGCCACCATGCCACCATGCCACCAATGTATACATTGGTACCAATGACATGCCATGTACTTTTATTCAGAAGCACCTGATCTGTCCCACATATGCAACCATAGTAATCATGCATGCTACCACTGATTACAGTTGTAACAGTGGCTGTGTTCATTTGTCTTCTAATGCAAATCACACATCAGATAATGTAGTCAGGGTTGCTATAACTACTTGCACAGCTGCCAGGATTCCTGTCCTCTAAGGTGCTTGTGCCACTGTGCTTGGTGAGATGGGAACATGCCAACAAAAATCCAGTTACTGGTGTCCTTGCCACCTCCGATTAAGGCTGACATGCCTGGTCCCATCTTGGTCCCTTAACCCCATAGCCACTTCAAACGCACACTTGCCAAGGTTGTGATTTGTGGCTCTGTAATTTTCCCACAGGTGAGCTGCATTAATAATTCTGAACAAGCACTCATTCAATGGCCAAATCCCACAAGTGTACTCAAGAAGATGGTGGAAAAGAGAACCAGTTTCATAAACCTATATCCTCTCCATGAGTCACCACCAACAGTGATAAAAGGAGATTGTTTTCTATTGCTTTGTTATGAGTACTGTCATGTATATATTTCAGAAATGTCATCTTTGTGGTTATTTCTTATAAAAATATGGAGGCACATTTTTTGTGTGTAAACATTCTTTGCAAAGTGCCTCAAAGCAGACTTTAGATGCAGAGATACAGCATGGAAATGGGCTCCTCGGCCAACCGAGTCCACGTCGACTAGTGATTACCCCGTACACTAACACTATCTTACACCCTAGGGGTAATTTACAATTTTTTTTACTGAAGCCAATTAACCTGCAAACCTGTAAAGGGCCTGTCCCACCAGCATGCAACTCTATGCGATTAGCGCGACCTAACGTGGTCGCTTGAGCCGTCCGGCGATGCGGGGCCGGTCCCACTTCGATCACCGGAGCCGTGCGGAATTGTGCGGAGTTCGTCCCGAGTTCGTCCTGACACCGCACGGGGCTTCAAAAAACTGACTATGTCCAAAACTTCCGCACGGCAACGGCTTGTCGGCTCGCAGTCGCCTCGACGTTTACACACCGCCCTGACATCGTGCCTCCGTGAATCTATCTGTAGGTGCCTCCGTGACCCTCTATGTGTGTGGCTCCGTGGCCCTCTGTGTGTGTGTGTGCCTCGGTGCCCCTCGCTGTGTGCCCCTCTCTGTCCTGGCAAACTTACCTTAGACTTCGCTCCAAGTTCGCCTCACTTTGCGCCGCGTTGCGCCACTCACCCGACCTCTGCGCAGCCCCTACTGCCGGTTTGGTTGTGCTTGCCGCATGCATGCGCATGCTGGTGGGAATGGCCCTGTACAGGGGATCACCCGACCTTCGCGCGGCCCCCGCTTCTAGTTTGATCGCATTCATCGCATAGAGTTGCATGCTGGTGGGACAGGCCCTTAAATCTTTGGAGTGTGGGAGGAAATCGGAGTACCCGGAGAAAACCCACGCAGGTCACTGGGAGAACATACAAATTCCATACAGACAGCACCCATGGTCAGGATAAAACCTGGGTCTCAGGCACTGTAAGACTGCATCAATATGCCACTGTGCCACCCTTAGTCATTAAACTATTTCATGTAAACAGATGAATTGTTCCTAATTGAAAGTGGGTCTTTGATCTAGAAACACCGCAATGGGCCTAAGAATATATTTACATGGGCCTGAGTATATTTACCTGGGCCTGCCACTGCAAAATCTGAGGGTGGGGAGGAGGACTTCATTACAACTTACCGAATAATGAAAGGCCTGGATAGATTAGATGTTGAGAGGATGTTTCCACTAGTGGGAGAATCTAGGAACAGAGGGCACAGCCTCAGAATAAAAGGACATACCTTTAGAAAGGAGATGAGGAGGAATTTATTTAGCTAGGTGGTGGTGAAGCTTGTGGAATTTGTTGCCACAGATGGATGTGAAGGCCAAGTGTTTGGGTATTTTTAAAGCAGAGATTGACAGCTTCTTGATTAGTAATGGGGTCAGTTACGGGAAGAAGGCAGGAGAATGAGGGTTGCAAGGGGAAGATAGATCAGCCATGATTGAATGGTGTAGACTCGATGGATTAAATGGTACATGAGTTATGAAAATGTAATTATGCACAAAAGACATTTGGACAGGTCCATAGCTAGGACAGGTTTTAGAGGGATATGGGCCATACGCATGCAGGTGGTACTAGCATAGATGGCGCATCTTAGTCAGCATGACAAGTTGGGCCAAAGGGCCTGTTTCCATGCTGTATGACTCCTAAGCCCGATGTGTTCACCACACCCCGAGGACTTATTTCAACACATCCAGTCATATGGAAAAGCAGGACCAATTTGAGGCTTGTGGATGGATGGAGAGTAATCAATGGTAATGAGTAATGGAAAGGGTGAGGCAGAGAACCCTGGAGGGTCAGATTGAACCATATATGGCAAAAATCCAAGCTGCTGGAACTGGATTTCTTAACACAATTAGCTCTTGATGAGAAACATTGGGTCATGATGAACTGACGAGGTGATATTTCCACATTTCCTTATAATATTGACATAATGCCATTTGGATCATTAAATCTATGCTAGTTCATAGAGCAATCCAATCCCCGTCCATTTTTCCTGTAGTCTGTTTTCATCACATTAACTCTCAGCTACACACTGGAGCCACCTTTATTTTCTGGGTTTTGGCCCTTCCACCAATGACAATAGGCTTTATGCCAAATCTATCTCAATTCTTTGCTATTTTAAATACCTCTGTCGGATAATTTCTCTCCTTTCCATGAAGAACAACTGCAACATTTCGAGTCTATCCACTTAGCTAACCTTATTCAAAGTTATTCATGCCGAAAGAGTCTTTAACTAAAGCTAACTAGTAAAACTCAACCACACCATCTCTAAACCCTTCACATTTTGCTTAAAGTGTCATGGCCCAAAACTTCACACAATTCCATTCGTGTAGCCAAACTGATGTTTTATAATTTCTTTATAATTCCTTTTCTGCAGTGATGCTGCCTGACCCGCTGAGTTACTCCAGCATTTTGTGCCTATGTTCGATGTTTTATAAAGGTTCATTGTAACCTCTTTGCAATTATGCTTTATGGCTCTATTTATAAATTCCAGAATCTTCGACTACTTTCTCAGTCTGTGCTGGAACTCAATGATATATGTGTCTATATTGCCAGATCCTTCTGTTCCTTTCCCCCTTTTTGAATTGTGCCCTCTGGCTTATACTATCACATAAATCTTGTAAAGGCCTGTTTCAGCATGAATGGCTCACACCATCCACAGGTCATGCATGCACTAATAAAACTCACCAAAGGGCATCCAGATGTACATTGCATGTCATTGAGTATCACTGCACAAAGGGTGCCTCTGTACACTAGCGTGAAACAATCACAGCAAAAATCACACTCAGCAGTTATTAACTTTGTACTACATGATGGAATTCCACTGCATCCCTCATGTTTCACTGATTGTTTTAACACACTTTAATTGGGAACATGTGATGCTGAAAACATGCATAAATCTATTTTACAATTATATTTGCCTTGAAAAATCAAATCTTAGATGGGTGCTTTAAACAGGCATTGGACAATATAACAATGTTCAGTTTGTTTGAACACAGGACCCAATATGTTGACAGGATTTTATAAACTTAAAGATTTTACCCCTGTGAAGCCTGAATTTTGGCGCAGTGAAGGTCTCAGGCCTGAGATACAGTTTTTAGAGATACAGTGTGAAAACATGCCCTTCGGCCCACCAAGTCCATGCTGACCAGTGATCCCCACACACTAGCATTATCCTACACACCAGGGAAACCTCCATGCAGACAGCACTCGCATTCAAGATAGAACCTGCGTCTCTTGTGCTGTAAGGCAGCAACTATACCTCTGTGCCACCCTGCTGCACCGAGTCTTTGAAGAGGATTGGGCTCTTAAGGATTGGATCAGAGCATTGGGAGGATATTTGTGATTGTCTACTGGGGCTGGAGTCATTGTTGAACAAAGATGCTGGGGGCTAGTGATCAACAGGTGTAGGTGTAGAGATTATCAGCTGATGGGGTGATGGAATGGGAGGAGATTGCTTTGGTAGGTTGGGTAATCATGAACAGTGGCGTAGCAGTAGAGCTGCTGCCTTATGCCCCTGTCCCACTTAGGAAACCTGAACGGAAACCTCTGGAGACATTGCGCCCCACCCAAGGTTTCCATGCAGTTCCCGAAGGTTTTTGCCAGTCTCCCTAATGGTCGAAAGTGGTTTCCGCTTCTTCTATGTTCCGGCGATTATTTCAAAAAATTCAAAACCGGCCACGACTAAAAATAGGTTGCCGTTTTACAAATCGGTAATTTTATAGTCGAAGCCGGTTTCGATGCTCGTTGAAGGTGGTTGCCGGAGGTTGCAGGTAGTGGAAGGTAAGACCTCCCTGGTGGAATAAAATGGGGTGAAAAAAAGGTCTTACCTTCCACTACCTGCAACCTCCGGCAACCATCTTCAACTAGCATCGCAACCAGCATTGACTAAAAAATTACTGATTTTTTAAACGGCAACCTAATTTTAGTCGCGGCCGGTTTTGAATTTTTTTAAATAATCGCCGGAACATAGAAGAGGCGGAATCCACTTTCGACCATTAGGGAGACTGACAAAAACCTCCGGGAACCTCCAGGAACCGCACGGAAACCTTGGGTGGGGCGCAAAGTCTCCAGAGGTTTCCGTTCAGGTTTCCTAAGTGGGACACAGGTATTAAAGCACCACAGACACAACATGGAAACAGGTCCTTCAGCCCATCGATTTCACGGACCATCATTCACACTTTTACCCACTAGTTTATCCCTCTTTTGCATCCACTCCCTACATACCAGGGGCAATTTACAGATCCAGTTAACCTACAAACCCACACAACCTTGCGACATGGGAAAAAAACAAAGCACCCGGAAGAAATCCATGTAGTCACACTGCAAACTCCACACAGGCAGTACCCAAGGTCAGGATTGAACTGGTCTCTGGTGCTCCGAGGCAGCAGCTCTACCAGCTGCACCACTGTGCTGCCCAATTTCTGTCATGTAACAAACAAAGATGTTATGAGTAGAAACAAAGAACTGCAGTTAAAGGTCTACACCAAAGATAGAGACAAAGGAGTGACTCAGCGGGGTCAGGCAACATCTTTGGAGAAAAAAGATGGGTGATGTTTTGGGTCAGAATCCGTCTTAAGAGTCTGAAGAAGGTTTCCAATCTGAAACATCACCCATCCTTTTCTGCAAAGGTGCTGCGTACATGTAAAATTCTTAAAGGATTGGACAGGCTAGATGCAGGAAAAATGTTCCCGATGTTGGGGGACTCTAGAACCTGGGGTCACAGTTTAAGAATAAGGGGCAGGTCATTTAGGATTGAGATGAGGAAAAACGTCTTCACCCAAGGAGTTGTGAATCTGTGGAATTCTTGGCCACAGTAGGCAGTGGAGGCCAATCACTGGATGTTTTCAAGAGAGAGTTAGATTTAGCTCTTAGGGCTAAAGAAATTGGGAGATATTGGGGAAAAGCAGGAATGGGCTACTGATTTTAGATGATCGGCCATGATTATATTGAATGGCGATGCTGGCTCGAGGGGCCAAATAGCCCACTCCTGCAGATATTTTTCTATGTTTCTATGTTTGTATGTGACCCACTGAGTTACTCCAGCACTTTGTGACTAAGGAGTTCTGAGTGGCTGGTCTGATGCCAGGATAGTGGTGTTCTAAAGGGCCTGTCCCACTTTCACGACCTAATTCAGGACCTTTTTTACTCGTGGACATTTTACATCAGGCTAGAAAAATGCCCCGACCTACTTGATGCCACGAGTACTTACGACTAGCATCACAACCTACTTACGACCTCCTACAACCTCGTGACGACCATGCTGCGAGTAAGAGTCAAGGGCAAACCCGGCAGAGGTCGTGAATTCGGTCGTGAAAGTGGGACAGGCCCTTTCAGCTGTCCAGACCTGAGGACCCTTTTGGAAAGTGAAATATTCTTTATTTAAGTATTCTTTCTCCAGTTTTATAACTTTAGTTTTATCTAACAAAAAAAATGGACCAAATATTTTGGGAACAATACATCACTTGGCTTAAGTTCATTTGTGGCTGAGTTACATCAGCCCAGGTGTCGAATTCCTCAAGAACCACCAGCATTAACCCGAATAGAACAGAGCTAACAGAGCTCACAATGCTGGGGTGAAGTGGTTTAAAACATGAGGAAAACAATTTTCCCTTTCGAGTGAAATCGGAGACTGAAAGCAATTACTTTTCCATCCTGCAACCCTATTTTTCCTTCTAGAGAAAAGTTATAAAATTGTTTATTTGACTTGAGACATCTAATTATCTGAAGGAGAGGCACAACTCTAATTCCAAGAATGGGAATCAAAGCAACAATATATTTTATTTGAGGAAACAGATTACATTGTCAGAATAGTCCATTCCTAAGTTTCCTCCCAGTGACAGCTAATGATAACTCTCAAATAGACAATTAAGCTGACCAATATATTGAATAATTAAGGCAAGACGGATTCATTGCAAGACTTGGCCTGTTTGTCCATCAGAATCAATTATTTCTGGAAGGGACTGGAATCCAGGCCTGGAGAGGTTTTAAAGACACATTGCCTACAAAGAGTACAGACAAATATTTATAATTCAGATCATTATATCACATTCATTACATAACACTTGACACTACTTTGTCTCCATTTCAGGTAGCTATTTATTGTTTGTCTTAGAAACAAGGAAATGCAGATATTGGTTTAAACAAAAGGACACAAGTGCTGGTGTAACTCAGACCAGTCTCTGTCTTAAAGCTTCTGCTTTTATCTCTCGCCTTTATTCCATCCATATGCCTATCAAACATCTTCCTCACCTGTGTCCACCTATTACCTGCCAAGCTTTGTTCTACCGCTCCTCTCTTCCAACCTTCTCCCCCCCCCCCCCCCTCCCTCCCACCCCTTACAATTAGTCTGAAGAAGGCTCCCGACCTGAAAGGTCATCTATGCATGTTCTCTGCAGATGCTGTCTGACCCACTAAGTTACTCCATCACTTTGTGTCCATTTATCTGTTGTGTGTGATCATATTGAATAGCGGTGCTGGCTCGAAGGGCCAAATGGCCTACTCCTGCATATATTTATTTTTCTATTTATATTTTCCATCAATTTAATTTAATAGTTGCCCTTTAATAGTTCCCCAAAAGTCCATTCATCAAATATAATTATTAACGGTCATTGTTGGCTAATTATTTAATGAAGGGAACAACTTATTTGAACCAAATTCTTTCCTCTGATGTCAATATCAATGAATTCCCAGGCAGTCATTGAGGTGAGCCTGGGCTCCAATGAAGTACAATAAATATAGACACCGACTTCACCACCGACCCTCTCCTGTATTCCAGCCCCCTGCAGGCCATGGCCATTGATTGTGCCGATCCTCTCCTCTCCTCTCCCCTGCAGGCCGCAGTCATTGACCCAGCCGAGGTCCAGGCTCAGCTACAGGCCAAGTGCCTCCAGCTGTCAGCTCTAACATTACGTGGTCTGACTCTCCTGGGTCCTGCTGCTCCCCCCCCCGCCAACAGGTAACCTCAGTATGGTGCCACCGGGTCCTGCTGCCCTTCGTCCTGTTTCAACCACATTGCGCCTACCACCCCACACCCTTAAATCACTCCTCACACCTCCTCCCCTCCTCCCTGAACCCCCATCAGCCCCCCCACAGTACCTTGCCCAAGCCTTCTTCCATCTGTCAGCCCACCGTCTGACCCCAGCCCTCACCCCTGACTTCCCACTTTCTGATAAAGAACGGACTGTCCTCAACAGAAACCTTACCTTTGTACCCTTCCATTCCAGCCTCAACGAGTTCCGCGTTCATGTTGTTGAGCTTTTACCTCTGTGCCTTCTTCTAAGGGAACTAGTCCTCACCGCCCAGTGATGACCCCTTCTACCATCTCGAACATTCCTCCTCCTCTTGGACTCCCCAGACAGCCATCTACCCTCTTTGGACCCTTTTTAATCTAATGCTAGCCATCTGAAGAAGACAGAACCGAAATGTCACCCATTCTTTTTCTCCAAAGATGCTGCCTGACTTGTTGAGTTATTCCAGCACAGTGTTTATCTATGGTATGAGCCACGATGTGCAGATCTTTGTTTCTATAATAAAAATAGCTTATCTGTTTAAAAATAAGTGTCAAAATAACAGGAGATTAATCATTTAAACCTGAATTTATTTTTTAACAATTCAACAAAGATGAATTTTGTAGCTCAGTTAGTCATTGGACTGGTAGTTTTCAGTGCTGAGGTACATAACCATGTTCTGACGTTGATGGGTTTTGTGGAAACAATATCTTGTAAAGCATAGTTATAAAGATTTCTGACATTCAAAAACAAATGCAGAAGCTTTGAAGTGGTCAAATCAAACCATCTTTGCCATTTGGGCAGATGGTCCATAAGCTTTACATCTAAGGAAACATTATTTATACCTGGGGCCGAGGGTGAACATGGATAGCTAAAAAACAGTAGCAGGGATTGCAATTAACCCACACCTGTTGCTGCTGATGTGAGCAACATGCCAACCATTCCTCACTGATTTGTATAATCGGTGACTTTGGGGTCAACGCTAGAAGTGCTACAGGCCAACAGACTGCGCAACTCAGCAGGTGGCCAATATTGTGAGTGATTTGCACCATTTAAAGTCAGCTTGAAACTCTGAAAGGGGAGGTAGTCTGCATTTGCAACAGTCAGGCATTCTTGCAGATGTCCTGATGAATGGTACTCATGGAAGAGAGCAGGTGTCAGTGTACTAGAGGCCTTGGTAGAGGAGACATGATGTTGGGCAATCTACAGGGCCGTAGGAATCCCTCCAGGTAAACATTCCACAATGCCAGAAAATACCTTTGGCAAAGTATGTCAAGTCAGTTTCTTGGTTGCAAGGGTGGATGATTAATTGCCTCTAATCTACGATCATGGTCAATTGTGTGATGGTCTGGGCTATATCCACAACTCTATGCAATTTATTGCGGCCTTGGATGGAGCCATTCCCAAACCATACTGGGATAGATCCGAATAAAATGCTTTCTATGGCGCTTTTGTAGATGGTGATGAGGGTTGTTGGAGACATACTGAACTTCCTTAAGGGCCTGTCCCACTTACGTGATTTTTTCGGCGACTGCCGGCATCCGTCATAGTCACAGCAGGTCGCCGACAATTTATAACGTTGAAAATCCAGCGGAGACCAGAAAAAGGTATGACTATTTGGGCGACTACTCACGACCATACAGGCGTTACCCCACGACATGGCCGTGAGTAGTTGACCAAAGTCGTACCTTTTCCTGGTCTCCGCTGGATTTTCAACATGTTGAAAATTTTCGGCGACCTGCTGTGATTATGACGGGTGCCGGTAGTCGCCGAAAAAATCACGTAAGTGGGACAGGCCCTTTAGTCTTCTAAGGAAGTAGAGGCATTGGTGTGCTTTCTTGGCCATTGCTGCAATGTGGCTGGTCCAAGACAAATTGCTGACGATATTTCTTCTGCATGGAGGATTATCATTGAGGACGATTTATCACTTGTTAGAGTTGAAAACAAGCTTAATCATCCTGATCGAAAAGCAAAACACAGCAGATGCCAGAATTGTTACAAACAAAACTGTGTGTAGTTTAGAGGGGAACCATAGGTAGTGATATTCAGCTGAACATTACTACCTATGGTTCCCCTCTAAACTACACATACCACCTGACCTGCAAATATATCACTGGTCCTTCACTAGTGATTAGTCTAATCCTGGAGCTTCATACCCAACAACTTTGTCAGAGTGCCTTCACCAGAAGGTTTGCAGTGGCTCATTATCATTATTTCAAGAGCAAATATGACTGAACAATAAATGTTGGCCTTCCCAGCAATGCAAAGACCCTAAACATTCAATAAAGGGAAAAAAAGGTATTTACCCACAGTTTCTAAATATGTTTGATTATCATGCACATTGAGAATCAAGCGAAAAAGCCTTCAATGATTGTAAAGACCATTTAAAAAATCAATTTGAAACCACATCTAACAAGTGGATTAATTAAAAACAGTATTAGTTAAAATGAAGTAGCAAGAAGTATATCGTTTCCTTTTTTCGTGACAGATACGACCCCATTCAAACTTCCATATTTCCACCCTGCAGTTCACAGTCAGGGTGTCCAGATTGGACTTGCATTTGCAATGTAGTCAGCTGGTGTTTCATCACAGAACCACCAGCAAGCCGGTACACTATTGCTGCCATTCAAACATTTGAGCCTCATAATGTATCAACAGAATAATATAGTAACTGATTTAATTTATCTGGAACTTTATCCTTTAAAATTGTACCTCCACATTATTATAATAATCTATTTATTTGAATCCAAATTAGTTGATGCAGCAACAGTCATTCTTTAGATATGTCTATGTATATTAAATTGACCTAAGGCTACATGTGCTTTGTTGGGAAGAGACCAACAGCCATCTAATCACCTCACTTTATTTATTTTTATTTTTAATGAAAGTATTCTATAGTTAATTTCATCCCTTAAAAATATTGCTGCTGCGGTGAGATTTAATAAAGGCTTAATCAACATCAGTTTTGAGAGTTCTTTATGTGCAATCCACTACTAGATAAATTACTAAACACAGGGAAATTGAACACTAATGTATTATGCAACAGATTAGTTTTTGCATTTGCATAATGTGTTACAAATGACCTGCAGTTACTAGCAATAGAAACTCAATAAAATGCAAGTTGAAAGAATGAGTAATGTCAATATTCTAATTATTTCATGTTTGCCTGTGGATCAAATGTGGCTTGTTATTATCAAATATGCAGCTGGGCTTGTGCTGTCAGATCATTTTGCCACACTGTTATCTTTTCTGAAGTTGCGTGTTATATATTCTGCTTCTTTGCGACGTGAGATTTTATTTGCTACAGGATCTGAACTCAGATAGCTGACTGCCTTTGAATCATTGGGTCAAGGACAAAGACCCATCTGCTGTCAACATCATGCTTGACAACCGCTATCCTCGATTTATATAATAATCTGCTTCTCTTCTAACAGCTCAGACTACTTAAATACCTGTATGGGTACTGTCAATAGTGTTTAGCTGAAGTGTAATATTACATGAATCACAGACCCTTTAGGCTATATAATGGACTGGTAATTTATTACTGAAGGACAGGGCTGCTCTGAAAATTCTTATAACACATGTGGCATGGTATGAATTATCTAAGCACAAGGGCAGCAGGTGATCTCATTAAATTTACAGTCACTGCCAGTGGAGAGTGAAGTGGGTTTTTTTAAGTATATCTGCAGCTGTGGCCTTACAGTGATATATGTGGCTATAACACAAGACAAGCACTAAATATAACAGGAAGATTGAAGCCCCCCATAGAAACTGTGAGAAAACACCTCCATTTGATCAGAGAAATTGGGCCGTAATCAACCAAAGCCTTTTACCTTAATTAGACTTGACAATATTATGCCCACACCCCCTTTTCTGTGCATAGGAGACTGTGATCAATTTACTCAAGTCTTTTATAGCAATTGTGCACACTAAAACATTTATATATTGTGGGGAACAGATCATTACTGCTTACTACATGGCTTAAGAATTGTGTCTCAGGCAGAAAAAAAATCCTGACACACATGTCCTGACAGTGTCTCTGAAATAGAATATAACTTTTCACCATTTTGTTTTGCCTGTAAGTAACATCCATGAACTGCCTCTACCATTTAGGAAAACTACACAATCACCTTCTAATGGTCCTAGCTGCTGAGTTTATTAATGATTAACTTCATTGAGGACCAATATTCTCTGGCATTTTACAAGACAGACACCGTATTTTACCAGTTAACATTACATCCAGCAATCACGGTTGAGAATAGGGAGCAGGCGGATAAGGAGATCAAATCGTAAGTACGAGCATGTAGCCCTTTCTCCTGTAACATTTTCCAGAAAGACTTCTGCTGCTCTGCCAAACACATAATTCTTCTGGAGAATTATACTTTAATTATTAAGATTTCAGGAAGCTCCACTTAAGTCTAACAAAGATCTTTTTTTTAAATGAAGTACTTTATTTCTAAATGTTGTTGGAATTATATGTTTAGGGGAAGGGGCATGTTGGAAAACCTGGCAGGAACAGTTTGTGCAGTCATTATACCTTCCACCTTGATATTCATAATTGTATTAGAAAATGCAGTGTCATTGGCACTGTTGGCATGAGAGGTCATGTTTTAAGCACAAAGTTCTGATCTCACGGAAATAGCTCACTTGCACTTTCAAAAAGCACAATGTTTGTTTTTATGAGAGTAATAAGAAAGTTTAAGACTCACGAAAAAGACCATAGACAAATTGTCTAGACAGTATTGAAAATTAGTTAGGCAAAGGAAGACCGAAAGTTGAAATAAATGGATAGTGCTTCACTTGGGTAGAAGTAACTAGTGGAATTTTATGCATATCTGTTCCAGGACCCCTGCTATCTAGTCTATTCATTACTAATGTGGAGCACAATCACTATAGTAATATCTTTCCATTTGCTTCAAACTTGTGCTTTCTAAGCAATTAATGAGTAATATAAGGGTTAACCATTTTCTGGGAAATATTTAAACTATTATGGCTTGAAATATGGCAGAGATGAACTTAATGGAAAAAGGGGCCGAATTAACTTCAATAAAGATAAACTGAATTTCCTGCCCTAAGGATGTCCTTCTCTGTCCCTAATGTGTTATAGGAAAATTCAACGGCCAAATTGTCTTCCGCAAGTTCTTACAGGCTGTTCAGATGGTAATGGTTTAGGGATATGTATTGCACAGCTGGTTCTCTATATACACTTAGAGCACAGATTTGGCACGATTTAATCTGTTATCTGAAAGTTAGGATGATGGAAACTCATCCTGGATCACTAGTACAAAAAAAGGAATATGTAAACAGATTTTAGCTTCCAAAATGTAGTTGCTCTGAAATTAATTTGAATCAAGAGGGAATGTAAATAGTTGACCAAATGTTTTTAGTTTGAATAACAGGTACTTTCACCAATGTTTATATGTGTTATAAGGATTACTAAGGGATAAATCATCTGAGATCCTGCCAGATTCGGAGGCAGGTAAACTCATAACTGATCTTGAACTCATGGATCTCCAGTGGCCTTGACATCCATATTTGAGAGGTTGGTTATGGCACATATATCGAGGAAAGCCCCTCGTTCTTTGGTCAATCGTCAGCTGGCCAATGACCTGAAAGAGTTCTACTGCAGGTTTGCCAAGCAGAAACGTAACCCTGGTAACCCTCCCCAAGAAACACAGCCAGTCCCCAGTCTGCAAAGAATGGACCATTCTGCACCCACTCCTCCCCATTCACCATTTCACACCTATTTAAAGCAAGACTCCAATGTGAAAAGACTGGACCCTTTCCCACCCCAACCAACACTCACCCCCACTCACAGCCTGACCTCAGTCTGCAAAGACTGGGCTCTTCTACACCCACTCCTCCCCATTCAACACTTCACGCAAACTTAAAGCAAGACTCCAGTCTGAAAAGACTGGACGCTTCCCACCCACACCTTTCCAATCACCACTTTACACCCAATTATCCACACCCTCCGTGCTGCACAACATAACTTCTCCATCATCTACAGAGGCTTTTCAGAAGACAGAAAAGACAGAAATCTCCAGGACCGGACAATGTTTTCCCCTCTACTCTCAAGCTCTGTGCCGAACAACTGGCACCAGTTTACACAGACATTTTCAAACAGTCCTTGCAAACCTGTACTGTCCCAGCCTGCTTCAAAGTCTCCACTATTGTCCCTATACCCAAAAAGGATTACAGGGCTTAATGACTACAAGCATACGATACTGACCTCTGTCGTCATGAAGACCCTTGAAGGGCTTGTGCTGGCCAAGCTGAAAAATATCACAAACCCCCTGCTGGACCCTCTGCAGCTTGCATATCGGGCCAATAGATCTGTGGATGGCAAAGTCAACCTGGGCCTGCACTTCATCCTCCAGCACCTAGACCGGGGACCTAAGCGAGGATTTTGTTTGTTGATTTTAGCTCGGCATTCAACACCATTGTGCCAGAGCTACTACACTCCAAACGGTCCGAGTAGACTGTGCCTGAACCCCTCTGTTGGTGGATCACCAGCTTCCTGACAGACAAAAAGCAGCATGTGAGGCTGGGAAAGCACATCTAGGACCTGTAAACCCTCAACATAGGAGCACCATAAGGCTGCGTACTCTCCCTTTTCTCTACTCTCTCTACACCAATAACTGCACCTCCACTTGCTCTTTTGACAAGCTTCTCTAGTTTGCCGACAGCACAACCCTGATTGGACTGATCCAGGATGGGAAGGAATCTGCCTAAAGACAGGAAGTGTCACAGCTGGTGTCCTGGTGCCATCGCAACAACCTAGAGCTCAATGCGCTTAAGGCAGTGGAATTGATTGTAGACTTTAGGAGAGCTCCCCCTCCCCTCACCCCCACTCACCATCAACAACACCACAGTCACATTTGTGGAGTCTTTTAAATTCCTGGGAACCATCATCTCCAAGGACCTTAAGTGGGGGGCTACCAATGACTCCACAGTCAAAAAGGGAGAACAGAGGTACTTCCGGCGCAGCTGAGGAAGCACAATCTGCCACAGGCAATGATGGTTCAATTCTATACGGCCATCGTAGAGTCTGTCCTCACCTTCTCCAACGTGGTCTGGTTTGGCTCAGCCACCAAGCACGACACCTGGAGGCTGCAGCGAATCATTCGATCAGCTGAGAATGTTATTGGCTGCAACCTTCCCTCCATTGACAAACTGTACACTGCAAGGGCCAGGAAGGAAGCGGGTAAGATCATCTCTGACCCTTCTCACCCTGGCCACAATCTCTTTGATTCACTTCCCTATGGAAGGTGACTCCGGACTGTCAAAGCTGCCATAGCCAGACATAAAAACAGTTTTTTTCTACGAGTAGTAGCTCTTCTCAATAACCAAATATCTGTACCCTCCTTTTGCTCTGGTATTTTATTTAATTCACATGTTTTATTATTAATCATTTATAATGTTTTATTATTAATGTTCAATTTTTTATGATCATTCTTAACTGTCACTGCATGACATGTTGTCACTTGTGGACGGAGCACCAAGGCAAATTCCTTGTATGTGAATACTTGGCCAATAAACTTATTCATTCATTCATTACATGTGATGATAATAAACTAAGCTAAACTAAACTAAACTAAACCAAAGTAAACTAAACTGAAACAGGCATTTCTCTAGCATCTGTGGATACTTTTGCTTTGCAGTACAACAGTGTACTGCACTGGGTGCACTCCTTATGAGAAACAACAGAGCAACATAACAGCAGAACAGTTGTTAGGGTAGGAAATTTGTACATTGAACTTTCTCCAGGTTAACTCTGGCACAAGGACACCAGTTTCATTAATTCAGAATAGTAGAGAGAGCTGGACTAAGGAAGGGTCCAAACCCAAAATGTCACTTGTCCATGTTCTTCAGAAACATTGCCTGTCCCGCTGAGTTACTCAAGCACTTTGAGTCCTTCAGAGAGCTTTTTATTTGATTTAATTAATTTAATGAAAAATGTGTGCGTGACTTTTTTATTCAATAGTTCAATTTTCTTGAACGTATTTATTTTCTAATAGGTTCTAATGGGTTTCTAGTTCATTGTTAGTGCTTAAGAATGCAGGCTACTCTCTGCAATGGGTTTCCACAATGAGCTGGGTGTTGGGGTTCGTGAGGAGGTACCTTTCTGGCAACATGCAGGGGAAACTATGCTCCAAGCAGCCAGAAGATGAAGGGTTAACGGAAGATTGGCCCCAGTATGTTTTCTGGTGTTGACATATTATAATTTGTGAAGTTAAGATAATATTGTTATTATAATTATCAATTTGCCTGAAATGTAATATGGTTAAAAAAAATTGCATTCTTGAAGAATATATATTTTTCTTGTGGATACCAGGAACTGCAAATGCTGGTTTACAAAAAATATATACACAAAGTGCTGAAGTAACTTACTGGGTCAGGCAGCATCTTTGGAGAACATAGAGAGGTGATGTTTTAGATTGGGATGTTGAAGATGCCTAAAGAAGGCTTCCGACCTTAAACGTCACCTATCCATGTTTTCCAGAGATGCTGCCTGACCCACTGAGTTACTCCAACACTTTGTATCATTATTTATTTTTCTTGGCTTAGATGTTCAACTGTGGGTGAAAGTTCATACTAAATTGTGTTGTATGAGGAACCTAATCTGTTATCTTAACCAACTTATGCTGTCACAGAAGATGACCACTTTTCGTGTTGGATCCATGTGGCTTCAAGAGAGCAATTTTATTAATCCCAATGCCCCTCTTCTTTTTCCTCTGCATACCTTTAACAAGTTCTCTCTCACATGTGTTCCGCCACCTTCATTCTTTTTGCCCATATTAACTCACATTAAGGGACCATTTAAAGTAGACAGTTAACCTACCTGCATCTGTCTGGACCATGTGGGGACACTGGAATGTCTGGACAAAGCCACCTGCCCACAGAGAGAATATGACAGTTCTGCATAGACCTGTCCTCAGGTCCTGACTTCCTGAGGTCAGGATCAAACCTGGATCCCTGGAGCCGTGAGACAACATCTAAGTGCTTCCCCACTCTGCCACACAGTTGTTCTGATCCACAGAGGAATGATTTGTATAGCTTCATTCTTGCAAGCTATTGTGCAACAAATATCACAAATTGTTACTTTGTGTCCTGTTATGCACAGTAATGGACCTGTCTCACTTAGGCGATTTTTTTGGCGACTGCCGGCTACTGTCATAGTCGTAGCAAGTCGCCGAAAAACCGGCGACTGGACCCCTCTACGACAATGTCTACAACGTCCAGCTTGCCGATGACCAGCTACGGCAAGCTACGGACAACTGGCGACCCATTAGGACGTCCACCTGTAACCACACCTGCGACAACCTACGACTACCTACGTCCACCCGCGACAAGCTATGACAAGGTAAGACAATTCAGTCGCTGATACCTGTCGTCGGTTGACATAGGTTGATGTAGGTAGGCGCAAATGGAATTCACCGAAGTCAGCAACGGCGCCAATCTACGTCATCCTGGCGACAACCTACGACAGCACCTATGTAAGGAGAAGTCAAGCTATGCTCATTGGCGTCAAGCCAACTGCCGCTGACTGTTGCCGAAAAGTTTTAAACATTTCAAAATCCAGCGGCGACTCGAAAAATGCTACGATTCTTTGGGAAAATGAGGAGGCTATTCACGACCATACAGGCGACACCCCAGCGACGATGTGGCGACAGCCTAGTTGCCTCTAGTCGCCTAATAAATCGCCTAAGTGGGACAGGGGCATAACTGTGTGATTTCAGGATTTTTTTTGTCATATAGTGAAACAGCACGGAGGCAGGTCCTTTGGCCCAACTCATCACTGCTGACCAAGATGCCCCATCCAACTAGTCCAATTTGCCTGCATTTGGCCCAAAGCCCTCTAAATCCTTCTTGTCAAGTATTTAAAGATAAATTGATATAGAGTGTACAGATACATTTTTGATGACTTAATCATGATGCAGAGGCTGTTACACAGAGAGAGTATCAATGCACACACAAGTCCTGGAAAATAAATGGAATAGCTCATTTTAACAACAATTGTAAATCGAGTCTGTTATATAACTAGGTAGATACTATCACAATGTCTATTGTAATGGATTCTCCAAAAGAAATCTAAGGAAGATGTATCATATCAAATCATGCACGAGAGGGACTGCTTCTGTTAGGACCTGTTTATACTTCGGTTAACTTTAGACTTTAGAGACAGCACGGAAAAAGGCCCTTCGGCCCACCGAGTTCCCGCCGTTCAGTGATCACCCCATGCACTAGCACTATGCTACACACTAAGGACAATTTACAATCTTACCAAGCCAATTAATCTACAAACCTATACGGCTTTGGAGTGTGTGAGGAAACCGGAGACCTGGAAAAAACCCACATGGTCACAGGAAGAATGTATAAACTCTGCACAGACAACACTCATAGTCAGGATCAAACCTGGATCTTTGACACTGTAAGGCAGCAACTCTACTGCTGCGCCACTGTGCCGCCCTGTTTGAGGCCATGCAGTTTCTATAGAGTGTACATTCAGTCCAATGTGTCATCAACAATGTTAAACGTGTTTTGCATGATATTTGATGTAATCGCTGCATGTTCAGACTCCTCCATCCATTAGCTCAGCATATACATAAACTTGTACTATCTAAAACTTCATTGTGTACAATATATGCTACAAAGCTTCATCCACGTTCAGAAATTGATTTTACAGTGCAATGCAATTCTGTAGGGCATACAATCCTCAAACTATGGAATTCAATTTCAAGACCCATGTGTTTTAACCTAAAAGAAAAACGACACAATATGTATTCTTCCTGTGCCCTTCATAATATCTAGGTCCCTTCTCCAGGCACTGTTTTATCCCAAAGGGTGGCATTGTGTTGGCTGAAACATACCTCAGTGAGCAAATTAGTGTTTCAGCAGTTTGCTTAGATTATTCGCTGCTCTTTCCTGAAAGCATAAAAATGCACAGAATATCTGAGCCCATTGTATTTGACCGCAATGCTTCAAAACGCAGTAATAATCAAGACACAATGATCAAACAGTATTTGAAAATCTTTACCATTTTCCGAATTACATCATTGCTCATGTTTATCTACTGGACTATCATTAAAATGATTTTCACACTTCTTAAAATATGTTTATAAAATACGAGAAATATGTTTTGTTATATTTGCCCTCTTTTTTAATTTTTTTATTTCATGATGATATTCAATGCTTCCTGGGCTTCTTGCACTGGCGGTTAGTGTACTGCCTGTGAGTTTGCTTCAGTGTCTGGTGTAACTTCCTCCATAAAGGATATCTTTGGCGTCCACTATTTCTGTGGTTCCTCACAACAGCGGGACAGAAATTGGAAAATGACCACAGGAGGATTATGTACTTGTAGTAAAACTGCCTTTCACTACTCTGACATGACAATGTAGAGTTCCAGATTGCTGTCACTCCTCCCGTTAAAAACATTGTGAAGGCATACATTTTATCTGGATTAACATCTGCTTACTGCGGTTTTTGAGGTTTTATTTGGAAGTGGAGAATAACGTTCTTCAATAAAAGTTTTAAAATCCCACTGTGACAGTCATTCAGCATTAATACAGAGTGTTCTCATAACAGCTCCCTTTACTTGTTGAGAGGCTGCTAGACTGATAATGCTTTTTGGTAAAGAACCATTCAAAGATCCTATTTTGCATATTATACAGATTAATAATCTCTGATAAAATATAAATGACTCATGATCAAAATGCAATTTACTACTGAGCTATAGAGGGCATTTTACTTATAGTCAATAGTCAATAAAGTCTCCACAAAGAAACAGTCCAAGAAACAGAGGGACTAAAATAGAGAAAGCCAGTAGACAGGGTCTGAGGCAGGAGGAAGAGAAGGGAAGCACTCAGACCCAATATGTAGGGGGGAAAGAAGAAGAAAATAATAAACAGAGAATAAGAGGTGGTGGGTTTCCAGGGCAAAAATCAAAAGGGGTTACTTGTCAACATAATTGTATAAGGAGTAAGAGTGTTGTAAAAACAAGCCTGAAGGCTTTGTGTCTCAATGCAAGGAGCATTCGTTATAAGGTGGACGAGTTGAATGTGCAGATAGCTATTAATGACTATGCTATAGTTGGGATTATGGAGACGTGGCTCCAGGGGGGCCAAGGCTGGGAGCTGAACATCCAGAGATATTCAATATTCAGGAGAGATGGACACAAAGGAAAGGGAGGTGGGGTAGCATTGCTGGTGAGAGAGGAGATTAATGCAATGGAAAGGAAGGACATTAGCTTGGAGGATGTGGAATCGATATGGGTAGAGCTGCAAAACTCTAAGGGGCAGAAAACGCTAGTGGGAGTTGTGTACAGGCCACCTAACAGTGGTAGTGGAGTTGGGGATGGCATTAAACAGGAAATTAGAAATGCGTGCAACAAGGGTAAAACAATTATAATGGGTGACTTCAATCTACATATAGATTGGGTGAATCAAATGGGCAGGGATGCTGAGGAAGAGGATTTCTTGGAATGTATGCGGGATCGTTTTCTAAACCAACATGTAGAGGAACCAACAAGAGAGCAGGATATTCTAAACTGGGTATTGAGTAATGAGGAAGGGTTAGTTAGCAGTCTTGTTGTGCCTGGCCCGTTGGGCAAGAGTGACCATAATATGGTTGAATTCTTCATTAGGATGGAAAGTGATATAATTAAGTCAGAAACAAGGGTTCTGAACTTAAACAAAGGTAACTTTGAAGGTATGAGACGTGAATTGGCAAAGATAGACTGGCAAGTGATTCTTAAAGGGTTGACATTGGATGTGCAATGGAAGGTATTTAAAGACTGCATGGATGAACTACAACAATTGTTCATCTCAGTTTGGCAAAAGAATAATTCAGGGAAGGTAGTGCATCCATGAATAACAAGGAAAATCAGGGATAGTATAAAAACAAAAGATGAAGCATACAAATTAGCCAGAAAATGCAGCCAACCAGAGGACTGGGAGAAATTCAGAGTCCAACAGAGGAGGACAAAGGGCTTAATTAGGAAAGGGAAAATAGATTATGAAAGAAAACTGGCAGGGAACGTAAAAACTGACCGCAAAAGTTTTTATAGATATGTGAAGAGAAAGAGATTAGTTAAAACAAATGTAGGTCCCTTGCAGTCAGAAACAGGTGAATTGATCATGGGGAACAAGGACATGGCAGATCAATTGAATAACTACTTTAGTTCTGTCTTCACTAAGGAAGACATAAATAATCTGCCGGAAATAGCAGGGGACCGGGGGTCAAATAAGGTGGAGGAACTGATTGAAATCCAGGTTAGCCGGGAAGTGGTGTTGGGTAAATTGAATGGATTAAAGGCCGATAAATCCCCAGGGCCAGATAGTCTGCATCCGAGAGTACTCAAGGAAGTAGCCACAGAAATAGTGGATGCATTAGTGATAATTTTTCAAAACTCCTTAGATTCTGGAGTAATTTCTGGCAATTGGAGGGTAGCTAATGTAACCCCACTTTTTTAAAAAGGAGGGAGAGAAATGGGGAATTACAGACCAGTTAGTTTAACATCGGTAGTGGGGAAACTGCTAGAGTCAGTTGTTAAAGATAGGATAGCAGTACATTAGGAAAGTGGTGAAATCTTTAGAGAGTGGATAAGGGAGAACCAGTGGATGTGTTCTATCTAGACTTTCAGAAGGCTTTCGACAAGGTCCCACATAAGAGATTAGTATACAAACTTAAAGCACACGGTATTGGGGGTTCAGTATTGATGTGGATAGAGAACTGGCTGGCAGACAGGAAGCAAAGGATAGGAATAAACGGGTCCTTTCCAGAATGACAGGCAGTGACTAGTGGGGTACCGCAAGGCTCAGTGCTGGGATCCAAGTTATTTACAATATATATTAATGATTTGGATGAGGGAATTGAATGCAACATCTCCAAGTTTGCGGATGACACTAAGCTGGGGGGTAGTGTTAGGTGTGAGGAGGATGCTAGGAGGCTGCAAGGTGACTTGGATAGGCTGGGTGAGTAGGAAAATGCATGGCAGATGCAGTATAATGTGGATAAATGTGAGGTTATCCACTTTGGGGCAAAAACAGGAGGGTAGACTATTATCTGAATGGTGGCCAATTAGGGAAAGGGGAGATGCAACGAGACCTGGGTGTCATGGTACACCAATCATTGAAAGTAGGCATGCAGGTGCAGCAGGCAGTGAAGAAAGCAAATGGTATGTTAGCATTCATAGCAAAACGATTTGAGTATAGGAGCAGGGAGGTTCTACTGCAATTGTACAGGGTTTTGGTGAGACCACACCTGGAGTATTGCATACAGTTTTGGTCTCCAAATCTGAGAAAAGACATTCTTGCCATAGAGGGGGTACAGAGAAGGCTCACCAGACTGATTCCTGGGATGTCAGGACTTTCATATGAGGAAAGACTGGATAGACTCGGCTTGTACTCGCTAGAATTTAGAAGACTGAGGGGGGATCTTATAGAAACCTACAAAATTCTTAAGGGGTTGGATAGGCTAGATGCGGAAGATTGTTCCCGATGTTGGGGAGGTCCAGAACAAGGGGTCACAGTCTAAGGATAAGGGGGAATTCATGAGATGAGGAAAACATTTTTCACACAGGGAGTGGTGAGTCTCTGGAATTCTCTGCCACAGAAGGTAGTTGAGGCCAGTTCATTGGCTATGTTTAAGAGGGAGTTAGATGTGGCCCTTGTGGCTAAAGGGATCAGGGGGTATGGAGAGAAGGCAGGCACAGGATACTGAGTTGAATGATCAGCCATGATCATATTGAATGGCGGTGCAGGCTCGAACGTCTGAATGGCCTACTCCTGCACCTATTTTCTATGTTTCTATGTTTCTAAACAGAAATTTCTCTGATTCAGGCAGCCCCAGCTAACTATTACCTTGAATGTCCCATGGAGTATCACAGGCAATTTCTCACACATTGCCCAGTACCTCTTTGGACCCATGCATGTAGGGTCAAACACTGAGCTCAAGGAGAGCTGAAGACACATCTGGGCTGCTGCTGGCCTCACCATTAGGTCCAGCGATGGACCACTCTTGTGCTGTTAAGAAAGTCTGTATGGTCTCAGTGGGGGGCCCCTTCAGCTCTACGACAGGACTGATGGCTTTAAGAACCAAAACACAATTCACTTGAATGGAGAGGTATAGAAAAGAACTGCAGATGCTGGGTTAAGTTGGAGATAGACACAAAATGCTCGAGTAACTCAGCGGGACAGGCAAAATCGCTTGAGAGAAGGAATGGGTGATGTTTCGGGTCTACTCCAGTATATTGTGTCTCACTTGAAAGGAGATACTGATCTTGTTGCAAAGGTTAAGTGCACATAAGCTGCTCATATATTGTACTCTACTTTCATGCTTTGACTATTTCCAGCATTTAAAATAGTTTTCAATCAATTGTATTTGAAAAATATATATGTTTAAAAAAACTTTTACATATAGTGGAGCCACAAGAAATAGGCAAGGTACTCAATGATTGTTTCTCCTCTTTCATTACAGCAGAGAAAGATATCAAGATTAGGGAACTTGGGAAAGTTAATGTAGAAGTCTTGAGGACAGTCTGTATTATAGTCAACGATGTGCTGGACAACCTAAAATATATGAAGGTAGATAAATCTCCTAGACCTGATCAGGATACATCCAAGGACACAGTGGGAAGTTACAGTAAAAATAGCAGGAGCCCGAGCTGAGATATAATAATAATCAGTAGACACGGGTGGTTGGCTAATATTGTGCTCCTATTTAAGAAGGGTTTCAAAGAAAAACCTGGGTACGATAGATCAATTAACCTAACATCTGTGGTATGAAATTTGTTGGAGAGAATTCTGGGGGATAGGGTATATATGCATTTAGAAAGACAGGGGATGATTAGGTATAGTCAGTATGGTTTTGTATGTGGGAGATAGAGTCTTATAAATTTGAATGAGTTTTTTGAAGATGTAACCAAGAAGGTTGATGAGGGCATGGTTGTAGATGTAGCCTATATGGACTTCAACATGTACTTTGATATGGTTCCATAATGTAGGCTGCTCTGGAAGGTTAGATCACGTGGGGAGGAGCTAACTAGATGCAGAATTGGTTGCATGGTAAGGTAGCAGGCAGTGGTGGTGGAAGGTTGTTTTCCACACTGGAGCTCTGTGACTTGTGCTATGCCTCAGGGAATTACACAGGGGCCATTGCTGTTTGTCATTTATGTCAATGTTGGATGGGAGTATGCAAAGCATGATTAGTTAGTTTACAGATGACACTAAATTAGCTGGTATCATAGACATTGGAGATAGTTATCAAGAATTATAGAGGGATTTTGATCAACTGTGCATGTGGGCTAAGGTAGGTAAATGGAGTTTAATTCAGATAAGAGCAAGGTGTAGTATTTTGAGAAGTTGAACTAGAGCAGGTCCTTCATTTGAATGGTCGGGTCCTGGAAAGTATTGTGGAACAGTGGGATCTAGGAATACAAGTACATATTTCCCTGAAAATGGCCTCACAGATAGATTTTGAAGTTATTCATGAACACCCTTGCCATATGGTTCACGCAGGTCCTAAGGATGCGGCCAGAGACTCCATTAGGGCCTGTTGTTTTTTATGGGTTCACTTTCTGAAAGGCTGATCTGGCATCTGCATCAGTGACTCAGGTAGGCCAAAGGCTATTGGGACAGATGAGTTACTCCAACACTTTGTGTATTGCACAAAGTGTGGTAATTTGCTTAGGTTATTCTGACAGAACCTGCCGAACACACAGCCTCTACAACGAAGTAAAATAGGGATAATGCAGCTGTCTGAGATCATTTGCTTCCAGGACAATGCAACTTGCAAAATTGTTTCGACGGCTTGACTTGGATTGACTTCATTTTTGGCAATTTGTTCAGACCAGTTACAGCCAAAGTGATTTTTGGTTTGTCTGCCCTAATGAAATAAAGAAATTAAAGAAAGCCTAACAGTTCTGTAACTGTAGCAATTGTAAGCACCTTCTCCAGGTAAATGTCCGCAAAATGTCAAATTTGATACTGGTTTTGAATTGATCTCAAAATGTTTTCTCCTCCCAGCCTTCTTTGGATCCTGGAGAGTTATAGAGTCATAGTCTTACAGCATGGAAACAGGCCCTTTGGCCCAACTTGCTCACACCGGGAACATGTCCCATCTACACTAGTCCCACCTGCCTGCATTTGGCCTATATTCCTTTAAACCCGTCCTATTCATGTAGCTATCTAAATGTTTCTTAAATGTTGCAATAGTACCTGCCTCAACTACATACTCCAGCAGCTCGTTCCATAGACTTACCATCCTTTGCGTGAAAAAGTTACTCCTCAGGTTCTTATTAAATCTTTCCCCCCCTTACCTTAAACCTATGTTGTCTGATTCTTTATTCCCCTCCTCTGGTTAAAAGACGACGATTAATTTATGCAATTATTCCTTTCATGATCTTATACACCTCCATAAGATCTCCCCTCATCTCCCCTATAGTTCTCAATTCCCCTACTCTGGGCAATAAACTCTGGGTATCTATCTGATCTATTCCTCTCATGTGGTAGAAGTATATGAAGGACTGGTGTTAATGTGGTGAAAAAGACTCTTTATAAAGTAGCATAGCTGCTAAGAATACATATTGGACTAATTTGCCTCCAGGTTTCATCTCTGCCATGGATCTCTGCCATCTCTGGATATGTGAGACTTTACAATGAATGTCACTGTGAATAAATATATTCCCTCTTGACACTGTTGGCCCTGTGGAACAAATGTCAAGATTAGCCATGTTGGAGGCCATATTGCCAGAATGTCCACATCACTAATCCTCTGCAACCCCTCCTATGATTGCTGTATTTGTTGTGTAAGAGACTCCCTTGAACCTAAATCTTGACTAAGCACTTTTCATCCCTCATAATAGCTCCTTCATTGGTTCATTTGATTATGCCTCTGTAAAGTGTCACAAATCATTTTTTTACTTTAAAATAGTTGTGTGAATATATGTTGCATTATACTTAACCCATAAACTGTTATTCACCACAGAACATTTACTGATAAATACACGTCTGCATGTTGGCAGCATATTAAAAATGATAAAGGCACTTTTAAAATAAATGTACTGACGGACATGTAAACCTTTGCATCTATCCCAGTTTATGCCAGCATTTGCAGCTCCTTCCTACACATGTAAACCTCTAGGTTAGTTTACCACAGGCAAGTGAATGAACAAGTTAGAGACACAAATATTTCAAGTGTTATTCATTGTTTTATTGGAAGTCTTGCTTTAGACTTTCGGGAACAAACAACTAATGACATGAATTATTAATGAATGTTTGATTTGGTCATTGTGAGCCAAGTACTAAATGAGGACATCACAGAATGCAGTTTTATTTAGCTAACTTCCTTCATCAATTTTCCTCCTTCCCTAAATTCTTATGGATAGCGATTCCCGTGCCTATTCCCTAATGGAGGTCAATTTAAATGCGCCCTCACTTGACATTCAAATGAAGTTAACTGGATATCAAATCAGAAGCCTTTTCTCATGTGACAAGAGGCACATAATAAAGTGCAGTGTCCCTAAAATAACCCTGACTGTGATACCCAAAAGCATTATGTATCTTTTAGAGGATTAATGAAGGCACAAGTAAAACTCCTTCTGCTTTGCCACAGTTACCCTATAATTTCTATTTATTCTTACTGTTTGGTTTCAAAGTTGCAAAATTGATCAGATTTGCTTATAACACCAAACTAGAGCCCAACTTTAATCTACAAAGACAATTGGGAAACTTATCAACCCAAAATGTTGGTATAGTCTTACAATAATTACAAATAAATGTCAATACAATTATATAAAATGTCATGAAGAGGGACACTAAATGAATAATACATGATAACACAATTGGTACACAGAAAGGGTGGAATTGAAATAGATACTGTAACTTTCAGTAAGCTTGATTCCTAAACACTCAAAAAGCCAAATAGTGCGAAAGTACCATCTAGAATGATGAGCAAAACAACATTTGGTCCATTTAAATAAGGAGCAATCAACCTGAATCCAGTCATATTATATTGAATGTGGCCTAGAAATTCGCTTATGAGACTCTTCATTTCAGCTTTATGCAATAGAAAATGCACTTTTCCCAGAGTGAAGGGAGACAAAAATGCTGGAGGAATTCAGCGGGTGAGGCAGCATCTATGGAGAGATGGAATAGGCAATGTTTCGGGTCCAGACCCTTCTTAGGAATGAGATTTCCTGGAGTACATTAGCCGAAACTGTCATCCTGCAAAATTCAGCCAATCTAACCATTTCATCCAACACAATTTCCACATAAAGTGATATCATTCCCTATGCAATGCTTTTTTGAAGTTCTCTTGAGAACAAAGGTTTGAAGTAATGAAAGGCAAATTCATGACTGATATCAGAAAGTTATTTTGGCATGGTGTCATAGTATAGTGTAGTCATTGGCATTTGTCCAGGAATTTGCAATGAGAACATGGTTCTCTTGGAATTATTCATTGGTTGCTGCTCTCACACCACATGGGCTAATACCAAGCAGTGCACAAAAAAGTGCATTGCAAGGAAAATACATCACCTAATGTGGAAATCATATCAGATGAACAAGGGTGAGATACCTGGTTGAATTTCCTCAAATATTCATTATCACTTTTTATTCCTGGTACCTGGAGATAGAGTCGTGGAGTCAAACAGCATGGAAACAGGCCAGTGTTAATCATATATTTTTACATTTGCATAGCTAGGATCCTGTACTTTAGGAGATGCATAAAATTCAGAAAACTCTGAGTCACAGAGTCATATTATAAGCATGGAAAGAGGCCCTTTGGCCCAACCTGCCCCAAAATGCCCCATCTGCATGTTTTTGGCCCATATATATCTAAATTATCTGCCATGTACCTGTTTAAATATTTCTTAAACTTTGCAATAGTACCTGCCTCAGCTACCTCCTCCGGCAGCTCGTTCCATACTCCCGCCACCCTTTGTGTAAATAAGTGACCCCTCAGATTCCCATTAAATATTTCCACCCTCACCTTAAACCTATGTTGTCTGGTTGTCAATCCCTCTACTCTGGGCAAAAGACTCTGTGTGTTTACCCGATCTTCACATTACTGTGTCTTATCTTAATATGCGGGTTGTCACTTTCAGTAGAAAATCTCCAGAAGTGAGGTTGGATGTTGAGATACTGATGCAGTTGCCCCTTATCGAATTTTTGCTTCCTTGTTTGGCCAGCGTACACCTATTTGTAACTGTATCAGAAGAGGAAATTTGACATGGCGGTGTTTATAATTCATTTATTCCCACCATTTCTTTTCACAATCCCAATGCAGTATATGTAATGCAGGCTTATCCAAGAAAACATTTTCCAGTCCAGGTGCTTGTTGTTACTATTAAAAATCAGATTGAATTCAAATTGGATTGTTCTGAACTGGTTCCAATCTGCTTACAGTATGCTTTTGGCTCTGTCTAATGCATGTGTCAGATGGCATTAAGTTTCTGGCTGACAGGTGGACTGTGGTGTAATCCAAAACATGATAGGACTGAGGACTCAAATTGGACTCTGTACAGCATCCTTAAGCTGCGCTTCGAACACTCTCAGAAATTGGCAGACTTTACTCAGAACTGACAATAGATGTATCATTTAAACAAATTAAAAAAACTGTAAAGCAGAAACATTAAAATTAATATGGAATATGTACCAAGTTTAGTGATAACGATTCTGAAAGGAACAATGGTGATCACAGATAACATGGAGAGGAAGAAACAAAACACAGGAATGTTAAAAAAACATTATCAAGAAAAATAATTAGGAAAAGGAAAAATAAAATCTTATAAAAGCTGTACGTAGTGACAACGTTTTTGTCAGGCGGAGTGAAGATGACTGGATAAGTCCATATTCAATCAATTGCCATAATTCTCCTACAAACTCCCCAAACGTTTCCCAATATCTAGGAGTGTGATTCAAAACTCTTTACTTTGGGTAAATCAGCAACAAACAAGAAGCTTGACATAATCTAAGCCAGAATGAACCTCTTAAATATCCCCGTTCCCCCCCATCCATCATATTAAACATGAATGTCCTCCACTGCCGGCACATTGTCACTAAAGTATGGCATCTATCATTTGTATTGTAGCAACTCATGGAGGATTATTTGATGTCAATTCCCAAACCATCACCCTACCCCTTAAAATGAACAAGCACATGTCACCATTATAGTTTCAAATTCCCTTCTAGGTTATGCGCCTTCCTGACATCGATATTATTCACCATTTGTTCAGCACCACTGGATCAAAATCTTGGAGCTCTTCATCCAATGGCAGAGATGTCATCATCGTATGAAGCGCAATGATTCAAGGAGTCTGAAGAAGGATCTCAACCCGAAACGTTGCCCGTCTATTCACAGATCCTTCCACAGATGCTGCCTGATCCATTGAGTTAGTCCAGTACTTTGTGCTTACCTCAAGCTTCTAGCATGTGCAGTGTCTCTATTCAAGGAAGTTACCCAACAGTGCATTCTCAGGAGCTTTTAGGATTAGGACAATAAATGTTTGCCTGGCCAGTAATGTTCATATCTCATATAGAATAAATAATCCCCCTTCCTAGTGAATATACCCAGTGAGCCGTATGAAAAATACAGTCCCAGTTTTGCTAAAAAATTATTTGGAACACTGGTTTATGTACTGAGATCATTAAAGAGGCTTTGATTGTATAAAATGGTTGATGGAAGGATAGGCAATCAGGGCAAAGTTCATGAATTTGACCTCCAGAAATAAATGTGTAGAACCACTTGCAGACTTTCTCACCTCTGCACTCGAAGTCTGAGTTTACGGGGTAGTCAAGCAAAGCTCCAATTAGTAAAACCCATCCTACTATGTAAATCTCCATACCTGTTATTTTGAGTTTAGAATATTTTGACTGGTTGAATGAATTCAACAGTTGTTTTTGAAAAGGTTTGTGAATTCTATGAAAATAGAAAGGGTAAGCCTGTGACCCCGAGTGCAAAGCTGTTGGGAGCATAGCATTCCACCGATACTTTACGTTCCTGAATTCAGTTAGGTCACTGTCATAATAGATTTTCTGTTTATTTTTTCATGAGGTGAAATGGATAAGGGGATGGCTCACTGCAGACCAGCTGCTCTTGAATATCTTTTTTACGGTTATCTTTTAAAATCTTGGTTCCTCATTTCAAACAGTCTGGGCTGTAGAAATGCTATCAATAGAACCGTGGAAGGAAAAATAAAAATGTGTCTAGGCCTGCCTGAATTGACGAAGAAAGCTTTTGAGATCTGGTTAAGAGATGCAACAGATAAAAAAGGCCTCTTCTCTGTCACAGTCAGCAGCAAGCATGACAGGATGTGGCACATTGGCATTGCTGTCTTCCATCGTATAGGCCATGGGAACAGATGAATACGAAATATTCTGGATAAATGTCAAGGGAAATATAGCAAAGGCTTGCCAGCTTTAATAGATTCGCCAACCACTTCAGTTGTTCAACGTTCACTGTGTCTTTAACATGGTGCAAAATCAGTAAGTATAGAAAACACTGACATGTGTAAGAAGGAACTGCAGATGCTGGTTAAAACTGAAGATAGACACAAAAACCTGGAGTAACTCAGCGGGACAAGCAGCATCTCTGGAGAGTAGGAATGGGTGATGTATCGGGTCAAGACCCTTCTTCAGTCTGGTTAGGAATAAGGGAAATAAGAGATATAGACGGTGATGTGGAGAGAAAAAGAACAATGAATGTAAGATATACAAAAAAGTAATTATGATAAAGGAAACAGGCCATTGGTAGCTGTTTGTAGGGTGAAAATGAGAAGCTAGTGTGACTTGGGTGTGGGAGGGATAGAGAGAGAGGGAATGCCGGGGCTATCTGAAGTGAGAGAAATCTGAAGTGAGAGAGCCTAAGCAAAATATGTGATGCTGTTCCTCCAATTTGCATATAACCTCACTCTGACAATGGAGGAGATCGAGACAGAAAGGTCTGTGTAAGAATGGGAAGGAAAATTAAAGTGTCCAGCAACCGGGAGACTCAAGTGGTTCACGTGGGCTGAACGAACCTGTTCCACAAACCGATCGTCCAGTCTGCATTTGGTCTCGCCGATGTATAAGAGTCCACATCTTGAACAACGGATACAGTAGGTGAGGTTGGGGGAGGTGTAAGGGAACCTCTGCCCAACCTGAAAGGACTGTCGGGGTCCCTGGGCAGAGCCAAGGGAGGAAGTATAGCAACAGGTTTTGCATCTTCTGTGGTTGCAGGGGAAGAGACCCTGGGCATGTTTTTTCACAGATATGCCAGCATGTGCAGTTCATCTGCCTATTCAGATATTGTTGAGACAATGCATTTCACAATGAGGACACAATGGAAATTATGAGGGTTTTGTGAAGTAATTTGCTTGATGTGTTTCCTGTTTAAAAAAAACCTGTTAACAAATTTAAAGTATTCCTATCCCAACAAGCAATGAGATTTTTTTTCATGCATGCTGTCAGTAAGGCACTGCAGATTTTGGGAATTGTTATTAAAAGTGTTGTGGCTATTTGTGTTCCTGCTGCTTCCCAGGGAATAAAAGTAGTGAGCATGTCTGGAGTTGTTTAATTTTCAGCTGTTCTATGTTCCAATCCCACAAAACAATTGATTCATTCATTCTGTCCTCACAACACCGAGAAAGCTGTCATGGTATCATTTCAACATAAACAGAATAAATGAAGAAAACACACTGATATATTCAACTATGGAGGACTGGTCATATTGATGACTTTCAAACAATTAGGCTGAGTGGGAGCAATGTTGGAATATAATGGTTCCAATGCAGGGGCCAAATACTCTGCAGTGTTACGATGCAGGTATTCAATGAGAGGAAACAAAACATGCATCAATCACATAAATTGTGTTGAAACTCTCAGAAACATGTTGCCAAAC
The DNA here is from genome assembly GCA_963514005.1 of Raja brachyura. The sequence goes on from OY740783.1 coordinate 51,513,613, forward strand.
AGTAGTGTGGGAAAAGGAAATTGAAGTGAAGTTCCTTAAAAAGATTATTGAAATAAATAATTTCACATGGAGTTATTCCAACCAACATTGCATTAATGGCGGTTGACATACTACTAAATGCTCCAAAATCATAAAAATCTGATGCACTGATAGGGTTTTGTGTATGTTGATATATATGAGATTTTTAAGTCGTTATTTCATTCAACACAACATAAACTTCAAAGCTCCTTACTCAATAACCAGACTGTTAGTGACTATATTTGATTCAATCCAGATTCAACTACATCTCCAACAGTACACCTCAGCATTGGCAAGACAATTGAATTGTGTTTATCAATGTATGGGTGTATTTAGAGGTATTGATATTTGTTTTTGAGTTCATCGTTCTGAATCTTTTCACTGAGACTGTGATGGTAGTAATATTTTTACCCACCACAGAAATAGGTTGAGTTTTTGTACTTGCCATTCCATTAACGGCAAATTAATTTGTAGGCATCTACAGCACACTGTAACACAATGGCTAGCACTCATAGTCAATTAATGAATTCTGTGTTGGCAATGTAATAATATTGAAAAGGTACAAATATTCCATTAACGCAATTCAATAAATGCAGCCAAAACAATGATGCATCAATGGTGCAGCATAGTTTATAGTTTTAACTGTGTGTAAAACTACACAAGATGCTGTTCAACTTAACCAATCATAAATTACATATTTGATCAATCTGGCATTTGAATCTGAGGGTGAGTTGTTATGTCAGTACAGGTCCACCACTGATTTTCCGGCACCAACTTTAATCCGGACAAAATTACAAGAGCGCACTTGAAATCCCTTCCGAAATACCACCTGAAAATGTGGTGCCTTGACCGGGTAAGGTGGTCAATCTTGACCTCATCGGTGCTTCTATGGCTGATCAGTGGGTCAAATTTGCCCCCTATGGCCGTGTCTCTGGAACTCCGGGCCGATTAGAACCAGCAGATTTGTTCCGATAGCCAACTTCCAAGGCCAATTTTGCGGGCCAGTAACTCGGCTCCATGGCGGCCTAGGTGGAGCATTCCAGTACCATGGGACTCCTCTCAGAGCATGTGACCTCTGTTCATCCAGCAAAATGGATAATCCACCAAGGCTCTGGAACCAATGGTTGCCGGAAAATCAGTTCCTACTGCAGATTAAATAATCAACCAAAAACTGACCTGTTGAAGATGGAGACAACTCGAATGAATCCAATGACATGCAGTGTCTGCATGATCCTATTAAAGCAATTGAAGAAAAAAATATTTTGCTCCTTGCTTATCTCCTTTTCTCTAAAATGCTTTATATCTCATTTTTTTGTTTTGCTTTGGCTACTTCATTCTTTGTTTCCATACATTCACCTTTCTCCTACAATCTATATTCCTCCTGTTGTTGTTCCATCCCATTTACGTCCTTGAAATTCATTTTTATATGTGTTTCATTTATTTCATCATTTTAATAATTAACTTCTTTGCTGTTTTCCTCCTCTTCTCTCCCCTACTGACTTAAACTGGTGGCGGAGATTGGAACCATCTTCGCCCAAGTTCTTGGTGTGTTGTACTACCAGAAATATATTTTTTCCTGACCTTTTCCCTTCTTTTGAAGCCTTTGATTGGAACTGAAATACTGGACTTTACCAGTTGGTCCATCCTTTGCCAAATTCTCATTCATGTTTGAAATCAGCCAATGAAATCAGTCAATGCACAATATTTGGTGACCCAATTATAGTGAGTATTACAGGTAAGCCTGATATATATCCGCATAAACATATACATATAAACACAGAACAATATGCAGAAATATCCACACCAATACACAACAATTTTTTTTTTAAATGCTATTTTATTCAAAAAAATTGCAAATATATAACACAAAATGTCATCATTTTCAGTACAAGTCATGCCATTGCATTCAACATGACATCATTTACGTGAACTACATGCATTTCTTGAACAACAGTCCGAGGTGTTTTTACAGTGCTTCCAGCCCTCCAGTGTGCATTGGTGGGAGGCCCTTAAACCCTGACCCTTTCCCATTGAACTTTTGTGACAGCTGCACTAACCTTCAGCACATCTCTCAGCACATGGTTCTGGGCCATGGAGCATGCTATCTGCAACAGATTTGTGGATAACTCCTTGTCCAGTGAGTGCAGGCACACTAGATGTTGAGTTGATAATCTTCCAACAGCAGTCAGGGTTTGCTTCCATGGGAGCAGCACATATAGTTATGCAGCTGTTCGGGTTGAACCATAACAAAGACCTCTTCATCCCTGACCAGACCTTTTTGGCAAACACATAATCGAAAAATGGATGAACAATGGTCTCATTCCAAGCACGACTCCCTCAAGAGCCCTGTGCTTTGTCAATGGATGCATATTTTGACAGGAAGGCTTCTACTTACTGCTAGCCAAGCAATGTCATAGTTCAAGAGTTCTGGCAATGAGGCATTCACCCAAATGACTAACCATCTGCTTGGGAAATCATTTAATAGGATCTGTGGTCTTCTTTTCCTATTGTCCAATGACAACCTTTATTGCTCAATTGAGTTGGGGTCAACTGTATTCTTCTGCATAACATTTCTACAGTGGCAAGTGGTAGGGAATGGTCCAGCTGAATGTACTCCAATCTAAGCAATGTCCTGGTGAATCTCTCTCTAGGCTAATGACATCCTTCCATTAGGGTGGCAATCTGAATTGCACATAATACACATTCTGTTGTGCTGCTGCAAGTAAGAATTTCAATGTTCTCTCTGGGACATATGACAATAAAACACTCTTGAATCTCTTGACTCTACTCCAGTGTTTTGTAAAGCAACAGCAAAACCTCCCAACTTTTATATTCTACCAGACTAAGTGGGACCCGTTGAGTGCCAGTCACACGGGAGGCCTGGTCCCCACTGTGTTGGGGGAGGGGGGCGGTGTGGGAGAGGGGTGGGGAAGTGGGGGTTTGGGAGCATGGGAGTGGGGGAAGGGGATCTCGGGGAGGGGGTGGGGGAAGGAAGGGTTGGTAGAAGGGGGGCTTATGGAAGGGGTGGTGGAATGGGGAGATGTGGGGACGGGGGGAGTGGGGAAAGGGGGTGTGGGGAAGGGGGGTGAGGAGAAGAAGGTAACTCCCTTTCCGGGTGCGGGGGGGGGGGGGGGGGGGAGGGGTGAGGACTATAAAATCCCGGATGTTTGGATGTGACTCAATCACTCTGCAAAATCGCGAGGGAGAGGCCACGACTCTCATTCTAAGCTATGGATCAACTGAACTGTGAATCTGCAATGTACTTGTAATAAATGATTTGTTAGGCCTTCATGACAATGCCACAAGTTGTTTGCCCTGCTGCCCTGCTGCCCTGCTGCCCTGCCTGTGCTTGAAACTGCAATGCTTTATTGGGTCCGACTGTGTTTGGAAGAAATGAATGCTCTATTAGGTCCGGCTGTGTTTGATTCAAAAGTTCCGTTCATTTTGTGACTTCTACTTAGTGGACATGTCGTGCCGATTGCGTAATTTCTGGTGAGTGCAGAAGTCGCGCTGATTGCATAATTTCTGGCAAGTGCAGAGGTCATGCTGTTTGCGGAAGTGTCGCTGACTGCGGAAGCCCCGAAGTGGAGAAGCCGCACTCAGCCGTGTGAGTATTCAAGAAAGTTTACTGCCATATATATGGTGTGTGGGTCAGTGAATGTGTGGGTATGTGTTTGTGAGTGTGTGTGTGTGTGTGTGTGTGTGTGTGTGTGTGTGTGTGTGTGTGTGTGTGTGTGTGTGTGTGTGTGTGTGTGTCTGTGTGTGTGTGCATGCTTGTGTATGTGTTGTGCATGTATGTGTGTGTGCATGTGTGTGTGTTTGTGAGTGTGTGTGCATGTGAGTGTATGTATGTGTGCATGTGTGAGTGTATGTGTGTATTTGTGAGTGTATGTGCGTGTGTGCATGTGCGTGTGTGTGTTTGTGTGTGTGTGTGTGCATGCGTGTGTGTGTGTTGTGAGTGTATGTGTGTGTGTGCATGTTTGTGTGTTTGTGAGTGTGTGTGCGTGTGTATGTGTGTGAGTGTATGTGTGTGTGCATGTGTGAGTGTATGTGTGTATTTGTGAGTGGATGTGCATGTGAGTGTTATGTGTTTGTGTGTGTGAGTGTATATGTGTGTGTGAGTGTATATGTGTGTTTGTGTGTATGTGTGTGTATGTGTGTATGTGTGTGTGCATGTGTGTGTTTGTGTGTGTGTGCGTGTATGTGTGTGAGTGTGAGTGTATGTGTGTGTGTGAGTGTATGTGTGTGTATGTGAGAGTGTGTGTGTGTGAGTTTGTGTGTGTGTGTGTGAGTGTATGAGCGTCTGTGTGTGTGAGTGTATGTGTTTGTGTGTATGAGTGTATATGTGTGTGTGAGTGTATGTGTGTGTTTGTGAGTGTGAGTGTGTGTATGTGTGTGCGTGTATGTTTGTGTGTGAGTTTATGTGTGTGTGAGAGTGTGTGTGTGAGTGTATGTGTGTGTGTGAGTGTATGTGTGTGTGTATGTGAGAGTGTGTGTGAGTTTGTGTGTGTGTGTATGTGTGTGTGTGTATGTGTGTGTGTGAGTGTATGTGTGCATGTGTGAGTGTATGTGTGTGTATGTGTGTGTGAGTATATGCGTATGAGTGTGAGTGTATGTGTGTGTGTGTGAGTGTATGTGTGTGTGTATGTGTGTGTGTGAGTGCATGTGTGTGTGTATGTTTGTCAGTGTATGTGTGTGTGTGAATGTATGCGTGTGAGTGTATGTGTGTGTGAGTGTGTGAGTATATGTGTGTGTGTGAGTGTATGAGTGTATGTGAGTGTGTGTATGTGTGTGTGTGTGTGTGAGTGTGTGTATGTGAGTGTGTGTATGTATATGTGAGTGTGTGTGTGTATATGTGAATGGATGTGTGCATGTATGAGTGTATGTGTGTGTGAGTATGTGTGTGTGTGTTAGTGCATGTGTGAGTCTGCGCAATGACATCCTTCCATTAGGGTGGCAATCTGAATTGCACATAATACACATTCTGTTGTGCTGCTGCAAGTAAGAATTTCAATGTTCCCTTTGGGACATATGACAATAAAACACTTGTGAATCTCTTGACTCTACCCCAGTGTTTTGTAAAGCAACAGCAAAACCTCCCAACTTTTATATTCTACTAGACTGAGTGAGACCTGTTGAGTGCCAGTCACATGGGAGGCCTGGCCTCCCCAACGCAACCCATTCCCCATTCAATATTCCACAACTCACCCATAGCCCCTAACTGCGCAGGCGCGGTTCAATTCCCCTCATCCCCCAGCACCCACCCCCCCCCCCCCCTTCCTCTTCATGTGTGGGAGTGGGGGAAGGGGGATGGGGGAATGGATGTGCGGGGAAAGGGGAGTGTGAGTTACCATTTTGCTCAAATTAAAAAAAATACAAACTGGAAGTGCTCAAGGTGAGTCTTAGTAATAACTAGACTAATTGGGACCCGTTGGGTTCCAGCTTCACACGGGAGGGCGGCTCCCCCAACACAATATTCCATCTCTCCGCCAATACCAATATACACACACACACTCACTCACACACACTCACTCACACATACCCATACACTCACACACACACACCCATACACTCATGCACATACACTCACTCACAAACACTCACACACACGCTTACACTCACACACACACATACACATACACACACACACGCTCACTCACACACTCACTCACTCACACACTCATACACTCACACACACGCACACACATATTCACACACTCACACATACACTCACTCACATTCACACAGGCACACACACTCACACACACATACACTCACACACACACAGACTCACACATACACTCACACTCACACATACATTCACACACACACACACACATACACGAACACACACACATACTCACACACACAAACATACACTGACACATGCACACATACACTCACATACACATACACTCACACACATACAAACGCACATACACTCACACGCACAAATATATGCTCAAACACACACATACATTCCCACACATACACACACACATACACTCACACACACACATACACTCTCACACACACATACACTCACACGCACACTCACACACTCTCACACACACATACACACTCACACGCACACAGACACTCACACACACATACACTCACACACACATACACTCACACGCACACAGACACTCACATACTCACACACACACACACACACACATACACTCACACACACACACACACACACACTCACTCACACCCTACCTTCATCAATATTCTTAGTTACCTATCACATCTTCCTTCATACTTCCTGCTGGATTTGATAAAAGTGCCAACACAACATGCAAACAAGATAAATAAAAGACCAGCCTTGCCTAACTCCAGGTTTAAACAGGAAGTTGTCAATTTCTTATTCATTTATTAGGATTGCACTATTTATGTGTTTGTAAAGCAGTCATATCCAATTATGTCCTGCCCCTCCCCCCGGCCTCTCAGTCGGAATCAGGGTTCCGACCTGAAATGTCACCCATCTTTTTTCTCCAGAGTTGCTGCCTGACCCGCTTATCAATGTCCAAGCTAACTAAGCAAGTGTCTACACTCTAATCACGTCACTGAATGGCATGGAGGTGTTGGAGGTCTTCCCGATGGGTACGAACCAGGTCTGATCCTGCAGCCCACTGCAGGCTTGATCCCACTGGTGATCACTTTGTCAGAATCATCTTGCCAATTTCTGTTCTCTCTTTCTTCCCATTTAAATGTAGAATGAGGATGATGATGTCTTTGCACGTGGATGATGATGTCCTTGGCACACCCTGCCAACCGTTCCCTTCCAGCTCTCGGTCAATCCATTCCTGCAGAGCTAAGTCTTCTTCTTAGCAGTTCCATGGCATAGAGGATGGTTTGGTTCTAAGGAGAGTGATAAGCCTAATGTGGGAATTTTGCATTCTATTAGAGATAGGGGAAGCGATGCTTGCTAGGGGAAGCCGGTGGTTATTTGGCAAATTGGTGTATTCAGGTACCTCGGAAGGTTCCAAATGCCGAGTAAGGTGTTCATCATCCCATGCCTGAGGACTGAATGTCTAGGCTCCTGGGAGAACTGCCTTAATGATTACAGTCTCTTTCCAGCTAGGTTAGCACATATACTGAAGAATATTTAGGAGTGGAACCTTCCCATCGAGGAGCATTGAGGCCAGCTCTATTATCTCTACATCAATTTGAGCTGTAATTATTTAATTCAACACAGACCAAGACTTAACAATAGTTATCTTTGAACTGAGTAATGCATTTCACATTTTCTTGCCTACAGTTGCCAGTTTGGCAGGACCACATTTGACATGGGGATTACCATTGATGCTGAAAAGGCCAAATTTAAATCTTGATTCCAATTTATCTAATTGGTAAATTATAGCTTTTGAGAAGGGGATTAGGAGGGGCTGGTGAATTCTGGCTTTGAAACATGTATCTACTTTTGCAGTACTTCATGATTTGTTGGCTGTATATCCAGATTATAATTGAAAAGTGGAGGTAATTAAAAAAGGAACACATCATTTACTTATTAATTATTACTTTATCCTATGAGGGTTCAGCAGATTGCATAACATTATAGATATTTAATGTCATTATTCACAACCTTACAATTAATATTGATTGCATTCTCAAAGCACTGGCTCCAGTTTCCTGAGACTTTTGTTGCTTATAATTACTAATGCCCCTCTCCTCCAGAGGTCAAATATAAAACAGCCAACTTCATTAATTAATGAATTTATTTGTGGTTATTTTGCTCCTCTTGTGTTGATACTGTGCATGTTGATGTGCTAGCATTGTTGGCTTGTCACCTCACTTCCATTACATTTTTTCATTTTCTTAATCTTACTATACAATATTTATGTAAAGGCTATGTCATCTATTATACGAGAATTTTGCCCAAACTGTCTGTGACCCATAGCACTATGTTTAAAAACCTATAGCGCTGTGTTTAAAGCCCATAGCGTTGTGGCCGGTAACACTATATTTAAAACCATAGCACTCCAGCTGACAGAGCTATGTTTAAATTCCCACGCGCTAAGCTGACAGCGCTCTGTTTAAAACTTTACGCGCCATGTCTGTAGTGCTGTGTGTATTGCTTTACACACCCAGTCTGCAGCTGACAACGCTGTGTGTATTACCTTGTGCACCAGATCTGTGGCTGATAGCACTTTTTTTCCAAAAGGGCGGACGATACGCTTGATCTGGTGCAGTCCCCTGCCTTTGGTCGTAGTTTTAATTTGGAAGTAGCGCTATTGACCAGGACTTACCAGCGGTCATTTCAATAACTGATTTCTGCCTGTATGAATGCACGCGACGCTAAGCCATAAGGTGGTTCTTGACGAGAGGGGTCGCAGGGCGGGGGGTTGTGGGGGTGGGGGGATTGTGGGGGAAGAGGGGAGTGAGCTCGGAGAAAATATGGGGGAAGAGCCATGGTGTGAGAGGGGGCATCACGCGGGGGGGAAGGAGCCAGCGAGGTGACCAGAGGGTTAGTGGCTGGAATTGGCGGTGCGATGGGGACTCACAGCGGGCACTGGTCGCTGGTCGTTCTCCTCCGCCGGGATCAGATCTCCTTCACTTTCTGTTTGGCGGGCTGGGCTGGGTCTCCGACTCTGGGCTGGGTCTCCCAAGCTGGGCTGGGCTCGGTCTGTGACTCTGGGCTGAGTCTGTTCTCCGGGCTGCTGCTTGGGGCTGGGCTGCTGCTTGGGGCGGGGCTGGGCTGCTTCGAGTCCCTCCGAAAATCTGGTTGGAAACTTCCGCCGGCTATCCTCAACTCCAGTAAAGACGCGATAATGCAGGAAGAGGTGGACCACCCCGGGGAATAACAGTGGAAGAGACTAATCCGTGCAGAGCTGATTGGCAGGAGAAGAGATCGATCTGCGCACGCGCGGTTTTTTAAGATTTTTAAACCTCGCTAACAGCATTCGACCGATCGGAACAAAACTTGGTACACTCGTAGCACAGGAGAACAGTGAGTGAACCGGTGAAAAATCGTAGCGCTATCGCAAACCGTTTTAGCGCAAATAGAAAGACCGCCAAACCGGAGTATTAGTTATGTATAGATAGGTAGATAAATAAATATAAATGATTTAGGTAAAGATGGCGAATACATGGCAGCAACAAAATAATGTAGTAGATCAGCCAGGTGAGTGGGTTAATATTAACTAGTTTGTAGGGCTACAGAGGAAAGGGAAGGAAAATCAATGGGATTGCTTTGCTGACAGTTTAAAAAAGGTTTATAAGGCTAATACCTGGAATATGAGGCTTGTCTCATGAGGAAGGTTGGGCAGGTGAAGCTTGGATCTGTTGAAGTTTGGCAGCAACAGAGGAGTCTTGATAAAGGCTTTAAAGGGGTCTGGACAGATGGATGTGGAGCGAAAGATACATCTTTTGGGAGGATTTGGAACGAGGGGTTCTTGGGTAAAAATAAGGGGTATCCCATTTAAGATGAGACAAGGTAAATATTTTTCTCTCACAGGAGCACGGGTCTTTGGACTTCTTCTCCTCAAAGGACAGTGGAAGCAGTTTATTTCAAGATTTTTAAAGCAGACCTGGATAGAAGCGATAACCAAGAGGGGGAATGGTTACTGCAGCTAGACTGGAATAGTGTTCAAGTTAAGATCAGATTCTTAAAGGGCAGAGCAGTCTCAATGAGACAAGTGTTGATAAGGAACTCTTGTTCCTTAAGTCCTGTCCCACTTTCCCGAGTTACTAACAAATTCTCCCGAGTTATCACCCTGATTCCAACTCGGAGAGTGTCCTTAGCGAGTCTGTAGGAGTCCATAGATATATCGTAGCAGCTCGTTATGCCAGCCATAAGTACTCGGAACATCAGGTAAGTCGGGACGTTTTGTCCAGCATGACAAAAAAGTCCACGAGTAAAAAGATAGTTGGGAGAAGGAGTTTGTAGATCACAAAAATCTTGATTATTTTTTTAAGGTCCTGTCAACTCGGCAGAGGACTCGGGAAAGTGGGACAGGCCCTTTATACGTTTGCTCATGTAATAGTATTTTGGATGGGAGGGGATGAAGGAATGTGAGTACAGCAGAGTGAAGTGATGCTGAGATAAAAGATCAGCCATGATCCCATTGCAAGGCACAGCTGGCATGAGAGTTTTTATGCTCATACATCACACAAATGATTAGCTGACAAATGTGAGAGTGGCCTTACTGTTTCCTTCTTAACACTTTGATTCCCAGCAGGTCCTACACTATCAGATAAAAAAGTGAGAATCTGTAGAGGAGTGATGTGCCTATAGGATTATTTAACAGTCATACAGCACAGAATCAGGCCCTTTGGCCCAACTTGTTCATGCTGACCAAGATGTTCTAAGCGAGTCCTATTTGCTTGTATTTGGCCCATTTCCCTCTAAATCTTTCCTATCTATTTACCTATCCCAAAGTCTTTTAAATGTTGTTATTGTACCTGCCTCAGCTGCTTCCAATGACAGTTTGTTCCATTAACCCACCATCGTTAGTATGGAAATTTACCCCTCAGGTTCCTATTAAATCTTTTCCATCTCGACTTAAATCTATGCCCTCTAGTTCTTTATTCCCCATAAACTGGGAAAAATACATTGCATTCAGTCTATCCATTTATTTCCTGATTTTGTACAATCTATAAAATCACCCCTCAGCCTCTTGTGCTCCAGGGAATAGCCTGCACAGCCATTCCATACGGTTCAGGCCCTCGTGCCTTGGCAACTCCCTTGTAAGCCTTCTCTGCGCTCTTTCCAGCTCAATGGCATCTTTCCAATAGCAGGGTGACAAAAACTCAACACAATACTCCAAGTGTTTAAGAAAGAACTACAGATGCTGGAAAATCGAAGGTAGACGAAAATGCTGGAGAAACTCAGCGGGTGAGGCAGCATCTATGGAGCAAAGGAAATAGGCAACGTTTCAGTCTGAAGAAGGGTTTCGACCCGAAACATTGCCTATTTCCTTCGCTCCATAGATGCTGCCTCACCCGCTGAGTTTCTCCAGCACTTTTGTCTACCTACAATACTCCAAGTGTAGTCTCACCATACATTGTACAGCATGGCTCCCTTCTTTCAGGGAGAGGAGGAAATAAACAACAACAAATATTTTAATACATTTTCAAAGCAAAATTTGAGCAATTAATCTTTCTGTACAGAAATTATCAAATTAAAATTCTGGCCACACTTTCCACTTCTGCATTCATCTGTTGCTGATTTCCCACCAGTGAACGTTGATCACAGGGCATTGAAAACCGCCAAGGAAAATCCTAACCAAAATTATTTCATCAGGCATTCATTACACATGCTAAGAATTGGATCTCTTAATATGCACTGCCCAGTAATAATACGTAAAGTTAGGTAATGATAAACCCCCAACTTCTTTAGGTTTACACAAATGCTTTTGTTGAATTCTGTGTGCTCTATAATCCCACTCATTTTATATGGGCAGTGCATATTAAGGCAGTGCATATTAAGAACATAATGTACTGGTTTCGATAGTTCCACTCACCAGTCGGAGTGGATAATGATGGAGAAAGATGAGTGTTTCCCAAAGATATAGGAACGATCTTGTTCTCACCGATAAAATTGAATAGTATAATATATAAGAAGAATCCAATTATTCACAATACAATACGAATTTGGAAACAAATAAAATTATCCTTGATATTAAATAATCTATCAGCACTAACCCCAATATTGAACAATCCTGCATTCAAACCATCTCTTATCGACAAAACATATAAACAATGGGAAAGACTGGGGATTAGGAAAGTAGGAGATACGTATAAACTGGGCAAATTGTTATAATTTCCACAACTAAAATCAAAATTTAAACTGAATGATAATCAATATTTTAAATATATACAGATATGTGACTTTATGAAGAAATATATACATAGATTTCAAACTATATTTTTAGACCCATTAGAAGAAGCAATGAATATTAAGGCTGATTCACAAAAATTAATATATTTTTATCATAGTATATTAAATAGAGAATTACCCTCAACAGAGGCACTAAGAGAAGATTGGGAACATGAACTAATGATAAAGATCCCAAAAGATAGATGGGAAAAGTATCTGATGAACACACATAATTGTTCCATTAATGCAAGACATCATTTAATTACATTTAAGTTATTACATAGACTATATTATTCAAAAACGTGGTTGAATAAATTCTACCCAAACGTCTCTCCCAGATGCGATAAATGTTTGTTTCAAAATGCCAATATAACCCATTCATTTGTAGGATGTATAAAGTTGATATATATACAAAGCTCTTCAAGTCAAGAATATAACCTAATATGGAATGGATTATATTTGGAATAATAGTAGAAAATATCAATTTAAATAATGACCAAAACGTATTCTATAATTATGGGTTAATAATTGGAAAGAAATTGATACTTAAATTTTGGAAAAACACAGCTATACCAACTATTAAAATGTGGATTAGGAATATGATGGACATAGCACACCTTGAAGAAATGAGACTCCGCCTAATAGACAAATATGACCAATTCTTAAGGAGTTGGTCCTCTTTCATCGACTTTTTGTAATCATGTGATGCAGCAGTACCGTAAAGATGACTGATTTCAGGTCAGGTCGTGGATAGATTTACATCTCTGAACAAAGATTTGAAAATTTCTTTTTTAAGGGTCTTTTTATCCTATTTCTACTTTCTACTTTTTCTTTTCCTATATACACACTTCACGTTTTTCTATTTTCTACTATCTATTTTTCCTCTTTTTCTTCTCTCTATTTTTTTGGGTTTTTTTACTTCCTTTTCAAAAACATAAACTAGAGGTTGTACATAGAATGTATTACGTTATGACATAGTTGGCACCTAAAATTAGGTACCACTGTATTGTTTTGTACTGTATTAACTTCTAATAAAATTAACAACAACAAAAAACAAAAACAAAAAGAATTGGATCTCAAATGAGTGAATTCTTCACATGTTAACCATCATACATAAAAATCACTCACCAAATTATTTGAAGCAGCTCTGAGAATATTGCATTATGTCTCAAATAGATTGTTCATTAATAGGATTATTTCTTGTCTTGTGTAGGACGGAACTGCAGATGCTGTTTTACACTGAAAAAATACACAAAATGCTGGCATAACAATGGAACAGGTCGCATGTCTGGAAAGAAGAAATGGGTGAATTTTTGTTTTGAGACCGTTCTTGAGACAGTTCTGAAGAAAGGTCTCATCCCAAAACGTCACCCATTCATTCCCTCCAGAGATGCTGCCTTTCACACTGAGTTACTCCAGCATTTTGTTTTATTTCTTGTCTTGATTTTTCAGTTCAACAGCACTTTGATTGTGTGACTTCTGATTATCTCCCACACGTTCCCCTCCACTTACACAGTTATCCTGCTCTCTGCTGCATCCCCGCAAGTATCAATGCAATAGAGTGTTAGTACGGTGATGGAGAGCATTCAGTCAATTATGGCTTGTGACAGCTATCTGAGAGAGCTACAGTATATACACCCCTACCCATTCCCTGTGTTCTAATGATTGATGAACTACTGAGAGCATATTGTCCCAAGACTCTGAAAACAACCCCACAATTTCCATGCGGATGCACCACCATGCCTGAATGTTGAAATCTCTCAGTTGTCCATCATTGACAGGCCACCATTGACACATTTACCATCAGAAAACTTTACAAGGCAAACAAGACATTAGTGCAAAAGTGCACAATTAGAAAACAAGTCCAAGTAAACCCAAAGAAACGGGCGGATTGGCCCTCCCCAATTTCTTATACTATTATTGGGCAACGCATATTCAAAATGTAATTTACTGGTTAATAATGGAGAGAGAGAATTGCTCACCTTTTAATATAGGCATGATTCTTCTCTCCCCAACAAATTTGAAGAATACACTGTATGATAAAAATCTGATTATTCACAACACTCTACGAATCTGGAGACAAGTAAAATCAATTTTAAAACTAAGAAATTTATCTTCTCTCATAAATAGCCAATAACCCTGTGTTCAAGCCATCTATTATAGATAAAACCTTTACTTATTGGGAAAGACTAGGAATTAAAACACTTGGAGATCTCTATGAGATGGGAACTCTTCTCTCATTTCAGGAATTACAGTCGAAATACCACCTGAAAGGTAATCAATATTTCAGATATCTTCAAATTCGAGAAATTTGAAATCTGAAAACATGTACCCTGGACTACCAAACTCTGCTGCCAGATATACTAGATGAATGTATGAATAGAAATTCTGAGTCAAACAACTCAACACCATATTTGTATAACACCCTTCTAAATATAGAAATCCCATCGTCAGAAGCAGTTAGAAGAGACTGGGAAGAGGAACTAGGCTTAAAAATTCCAAAAGACAGATGGGAAGAAAACTTTTTATATATACGCAATTGTTCGATTAACGTTAGACATACTTTAAATCAATTTAAAATACTGCACAAACTCTACTATTCAAAGACTAAACTGAATAAGATCTTTCCAAATGTATCTCCTATTTGTGACAAATGCCTCCTTCAAGAAGCAACTATAGCACATTCCTTCACTTCTTGCATAAAATTACATAACTTTTGGAGCAATATATTATGAAAATTTCACAAAAACATTAAAAACTAAACTGGACCCCGACAAGGAACTGATTATTCTAGGAACATTAGAAGCCTGCTCTGAGCTATCAATATTTCAAAGACATTTTCTCAATAATGGTCTGATAACGGCGAAAAAACTAATACTCAAATTCTGAAAACATACATCTGCCCGTACTCTTAAAATGTGGATTACAAACTTGTCTGAGATGCTACATCTTGAAAATAAGAGACTTGTCTTAGTAGAAAAACCAGAGCATTTTTTGAAAACATGGACACCATTCATTGATTAATTACAAGGATAGTATGGTGCAACACAATTTTGGAATTAAATCTAATTATGGGCTGGGTGATGGGTGGGGAGGGATACGAAGCAGGTATATCATCATCTTTTGTTTTTCTTTCTGTTTTTGTGTTTTTATTTATCTACGTCTTTCTTATTTCTTTTACTTACTCACTCTTTGGCTACACCAATTTGGTGGTCTAGGGGTTCTATTCTTGCGCAGCCACTTTCTCTTTCTTTTTCTCTCACCTTCTCTCTCACCTTTAGCTAAAAATTCAAATTGAAGCTGCACAATAACTGTATTGTGTCATATGCCACTGCTTATATTTTTGTACACTGCTTCTAATACATTTAAAAAAAAAGAAAACAAGTCCATAGTTGAACAAGACAAGATCCATAGTTTTGCATTGCCAAGATAGGATTAGGGTTGTGCCAGTCAGTTCAAGACTTTGAAAGTGGTTGGAAAGTAACAATTTCTGGACCTGGTGACGTGAGAGTTTTGGTCTCTTTACCTTCTACCCAATGATGAATGGACATATTTCTCTGGGCAGCCAAATTTGAGAATAGTCCATAATGTTTCCCAACAAGCTGCTGGAGAAGGTTGATGAGGCAGGTACTAACACAATGTTTAAGAAACATTTAGACAGGAACATGGATAGGACAGGTTTATAGATATATGGGGCAAACAGAGGCACGTGGGACTAGTGTAGATGGGACATGTTGGTCGATGTGGGCAAGCTAGGTTGTAGGGCCTGTTTCCATGCTGGACGATTCTATGATCCATACAAAACTAAAACTCTGACCTTGTGCTCTTCCAGTATGGGCGTTTTTCCAATTTGCGCAAAAACAGTATGCAATAGCCCTACAATTTTTTTAGCCAGCTCACTCACCGTTCTCCTGTGCTGTGAGTGCAAAATGTTTTGTTCTGATTGGCGGTATATTGTAAAAGTTAGCGAGGTTTAAAAATCTTAAAAACTGCGTGCGCGTAGATCGATCTCCTCTCCTGCCAGTCAGCGCCACACGGATTGGTCTCTTCTCCTGTCACGCCACTTCCTGCGCCATCGCATCTTTACTGGAGCTGAGGATCACCGGTGGAGGTCTCGGAGGGAGCGGAAGTGGCACGGCACGGAGTCAAAGATGTCACCGATGTTACCAAATGGAAAGCGGAGACTCTGATCCTGGCGGAGGAAAACGACCATTGACCAGCGCCCGCTATGAGTCTCCATCACACTGCCAGCTCAAATCCCTTCCCCTGTGGTCCCCCTCGCTGGCTCATTCCCCCCTCCCCCATGATACCTGCATCTCCCCCATGGCTTTTCCCCATCTTTCTCCGAGGTCTCTCCCCCTTTCCCCCCTGCCCACACATCCCTCTCCCGCACAACTACCCCTGCCCCCACACCCCTCCCCCCCCCCACCCACTCCCCTTCCCTCTCCTCCCCTCCCATACATGAAGAGGGGGGGAGGGAGTGCTGGGGAATGAGCGGAAATGAGCCGCACCTGCACAGTTAGGGGCCATGCATGAGTGGTGGAATATTGTGTTGGGGGAACGGGTTGCATTGGGGACCAGGTATCCCGTGTGCCTGGGATCCAATGGGTCCCACTTAGTCTAGTTCTCAATAATTCTATGCATCCATGATGGTCAAAGATACTTGTGAGGTTAATAAAGGCCATATCTTATCTTGTGAGGTTAATAAAGGCCATATCTAGTTGTTGATATTTATCCCATTATTATTCTCAGAGTTGATATGCCATGATGATCATGTCCACTGTGTCACAGGATGCACAACATCCATGTCCCCAGAGTTTAGTTTGCAGTTCCATGTAGAACAGGTTCAAATATAAAAGCTCTGGTTGCTGTGAATTTCCGACTGTTAACGTTACGTAAAGTATGTATTTCATAGGAGTGGCAATTCCCAATTTGTACAATTAGAATGGGTGTCAGGGGTTATGGGGAGTAGGCAGGAGAATGGGGTTAGGAAGGAGAGGTAGATCACACATAATTGAATGGCGGAGTAGATTTGATGGACCAAATGGTCTAATTCTGCTCCTATCATTTATGATTTTATGTATTCCAGAAGCTCAGTTGTGGCCATTGAAGTTATTGATGTTACTCCAGACAACCAAAGATGGCTGGAATGCTGATTGTTTCTCACACTAGCCCCAGAGAGAAATAGTCCCAGGGTCAACAACAACAAGCCTGGGTGTAGTGAATCTGTGGAATTCATTGCCATAGATGGCTGCGGAAGCCTAGTCATTGGGTATTTTTAAAACAGAGATGGATCAATTTTTGATTAGTAAGGATGTGAAATGTTACAGAGAGAAAGCCGGAGAATAGGATTGAGGGAAAAATAGATGCACAATGATTCAATGGTAGAGTAGACTCGATGGGCTAAATGGCTCAATTCTTATTCTATGTCTTGTGGTATTATGGTCTCAAACTTGTTCATTCTTCCGACTGATGTTTTATTTTTCATAAAATATTAGTAGACAAATGGAATGAATTTTTTTCTTCAACAGTGACATATTTACCATAAAAAAACTTTGCAATGCTTTCATTAACAAAAGGGAAATCAACCATTTTACTTCGGAGTCACATGAGTGACTACATGAAGAAGCCCCACCAGGCGCATACGTGTTATTACGTCCGAGGCATAGCGCACCGACGGGCTGGAGAGCGCAGCTCCACCAGCGGTAAGTAGTAAACCGGCAGGTAAGTAATTTTTAAAACTTTTCTATGGGTATTTAAACTCCGTGAGACTGGCTCAGGAGCCAGCGGGAGTTGTTAGCAATGGAGCGAGTTGGAAATAAGTCTGTCCGTGGTAGGAGCTTAACGTGCGGGCCCGTGGTTAATGCTCGCAGATCGGGTAGGAAGATACCGGATGCGGTAACGCCGGCTCCAACACCGACTGCTGATCTACCGGCAGCTCAACTGCCTCCATTAACTCCCGTGCTTCAGGGCACTGAGGCCACTCCACCAGGGAGGAAGGCCAAAAGGTAATCTCTCAGGCCCGTCTTATCCGACGAGTCTGATGAGGAAGACTCCCCTCCTTATAACAAAAAGGTCTGGGGACAGCTTGATCAAATGGAGAAAATTCTGCAAACAATGATGAGCCATGAAATATTCCAATTGGGGTCGAATGCCCCTAGGATTCCCCAAACAGCCTCACGTAGAGCCCCATGTTACGACTCCCAAATGCTGGTTCCTCAGAGTCGCGTAACAAATCAAAACCAGGGTCAAGTTTATATTTAAAAAAAACAGTCTTTAATTGTAACACTAAACAAAACCCAAACCTGATTTTACAGAACACGGTCAGGGACCAGAATTGGCTATAAAATAATATATAATAGTGCTCCAGCCAGCCCTTAATGGACCGTCGGACTGAAGACTCTAAACTGCCTATATAGCCCTAACTCTACAATCAAAAATACACGAAAACTCTCAGGTCATCCCTTCCATCCCAATAGAACATTAATTTACAAAAGTATATCACAAATATACAAAGTGCAGTGCCATGCGGCCAGGCCTCATGCAGCTCAGCCCGGCACCTCTTCCTCCAGAGATCTATCTTGAAGAGAGAGAGAATTCTGGGAGCTTCTGTCTTTTAAAGCTCCCGATGAGTCATCTGATGTTGCTGGGCCAATCGGGTACATAAGCTGTTAACCCCTTGATTCCTGGCTCCCAGCCACGGCCTGCAGAAACAGACAGATAAGTACAGCATTCAACAGGGTGGGGGGGAAGTACCTAACACCCCCACCCAAAGATACTGAATAAGCTTCTGAAGAAATTATTCAGTCTTAAAACTCTATTGGTGCGACAAGGCGTCAGCCAAGATCCTTGCCCCTGATGTGTCTGAACTCGAGGTTGTATTCTTGGAGCTGCCAACTCCAGCTCATTAACCTCCGTTTTTTATTTTTCATGCCCTGTAAAGAAACCAAAGGGTTATGATCCGTGAATACGATGACTGGGACATTCGAGGAGCCCACATAAACCTCAAAATAATTCAGAGACAATAACACAGCAAGGGTTTCTTTCTCAATGGTGGCGCACCAGAAGACCTTTAGTATGATCAAAGGCTTGTTGACACTCAGTGGACAACACAGAAGCTACCTTCGGACTCAGCAAATCAGTCAAAGGAGGACTTTACCGCCTACGAATATCAATGGGAATCACCCTCGCCAGCACCTTGTTTAGGGCTGGTAGAGACCTCCCTGGAGCAAGACTCAGGAGAACCAGGGCAGGAGGAGTCGGACCCTGAAGTTGGTGTCACTGATTTTGAGCACACACCAAGGCACATGTGCCATGCTCCAGGTGTCCCGGATGTGGCAAGAAATGTTGCAATTCCGGAGGGTCCTGGTGAAGCCATGGAGGAAAATCTGGCTGCTAACATCAACAACATGGCTTTCACCAGCTACAGAGTTCTATTATGGAACAAACAACCACCCGTTATGTAACACCTGTTAACTGTGCGTCGCTCAAGATGCCCACTGTGAACTCTGCTATCTGGCACAAATGAGTGCAACGATGCGTGGACAAGAGATTCGGTTCCAGCGAGTCCTCAAATTGGTGGTGGCAGGGATCACGGTTTTCGCCAAAATGGTCCTAGGGACACTGATGTCTGGGACACAGCAGGATATGCTGGCCCTGCTGTGCAATGCATACTTTGAAATAAACTGCATCCGGAAAATTGCTATTAAGCCGACACTGAACCCACGATTTGCAGCTCTGTGCAGGTCATCGAACATTCAAGCACCAAATTATCTATTTGGTGAGGACCTGCTGAAACAGGTCAAAGACCTGGAAGAAGAGGCCAAAACAATTGGCCTCATGAAGACTTACGTCCCTTCCGTCAGGATGCGACCTCGCAGGTCTTTTTCGACGCGACTGGGGTCAGGTCCTGGGGCAGGGCCAAGCAGACTGGTACCAGTGGGATGGCATTATTACCCACCTGTGTACACCAACTACAACCCTAGCATGGCAAGGGGAACAAGAACTTCAAGGTTGACTATGGAGGTACAGGTGATTCATTCAGTCCAGGATAAATCCTCTGGGGAACAACCTCCGGTTGAGTGGTAGGTTACAGTTATTTTATGATAAATGGTGCTACATAACATCTGATCTGTTTATACTGGACACTGTCTCAGGGTCTCGAATAGTGTTTATGACAGGAATTCTTCCACCTGCACAAAATATGCCTAGTCGGGTATTGTTTTTTTCTGGACCAGAAACTCTGCAGGTAAATAAAGAAATTGGGGTTTTGTTCCAAAAAGAATTGAGAGGACGACATACCATCCTCAACAATTTGTGTCCAATATATTCCCCAGACAGAAAAAAGATGGTGTGTGTCGAGTCATTCTGGATCTAACCAAGTTAAATTCTGATGTCCAGTATAGGCATTTTAAAATGGACATCTTCAATACTGCCAGACAGCTGTTATCAGAAGGTTGTTATATAGCAACCATAGATCTGAAAGATGTATATTATTCAGTACCAATTCATCATCAGTACCGAAGATACTTGAAATTTAGTTGGATGGGACAGCTGTGGCAATTTAAAGCATTACCCAATGGGTTAACATCAGCTCCTAGGTTGTTCACAAAATCGTGCCCAGAATCACATTGTGATGGCTTATCTAGATGATATTTTAATTATAAGCAACACTCAGGAAACAGCTGAGGAGTCGGTTTCAGCAACCAAACGTCTGTTTGAGAGGTTAGGTTTTCTCGTCCATCCAACAAAATCCAAGCTAGAGTCATCCCAAAAAATTGATTATTTGGGGTTTGTCATTGATTCAGTTGATATGCCAGTGACTTTGCCTACGGCCAAGGCTGTTGAAATCACGGAGGTCTGTACCAGTCTCGCAGAAAAGCAACAACCCTCCATCCGGCAAGTAGCCAGTGTTATTGGTAAATTGGTGGCGGCTTTCCCTGCAGTGGAGTTTGGACCCCTGCACTATCAACGTTTGCAACGAGCTAGAGAACAAGCACGTAAAGAGCATGCAGATAATTTTGATAGACCTATGCAGTTGCCAGCCAAAGCCATCGCCGAATTACAATGGTGGATAATCAATATTGCACAAAGTACCAAAAACATTTTGATTCAACAACCTTCAGTGGTTTTACAAACAGATGTGAGTGCTTTGGGATGGGGAGCCACGGACAGCGAGTCTACCTGTGGTGGTAGATGGAGTGTGCAAGACGATTTAATCCTGCAAAGGCATGGTATAAATTACTTAGAATTGCAGGGTGCATTCTATGGATTAAAAGCTTATTGTTCAGCAATGAATAATTTACATGTTCAGCTCCAGATTGACAATACCACGGCTGTTGCCTATACCAATCACATGGGAGGAATAAGGTCAGTATCATGTGATAATCTGGCTAACCTCATTTGGGACTGGTGTACTTCCAGAAATATCTGGGTCTCAGGTATCTACCTACCAGGTAGAGATAATGTGGTGGCAGACAACAGGTCATGGAAATGTAATGACAACATAGAATGGATGCTAAATCCTGATGTTTTTAAAATGATTGTTAGCCGCTATGGTTTGCCAGATATAGATCTGTTTGCATCCAGCCTAAATCACCAGTGATTTAGAAATCACCAGTGAAATACATTTCATGGGAACCAGATCCAGGAACAGTAGCGGTGGAAGCATTCTCGCTACATTGGGGATGTACGTTCTTTTACGCTTTTCCCCCATTCTGCCTCATTAGGCAATGCCTCACCAAAATAGAGCAGGACTCCGCCTCAGTCATTTTGGTGGTTCCGGACTGGCCTACTGGTGGTTCCCATTGGAGCTGAGAATGATGACTCAGCCATTCATGGCTGTCCGCAACTGCAATAATTTGTTGGTGCATCCAGTAACAGGAGAAAGTGATCCATTACATGATCGTATTAATCTGTTAATCTGCATGTTCTGACCAGACCATTCCAAGCGCTTGGACTGTTAAGTAGGACCATGGATATGATAACTGCAGCTTGGAGAGATAGCTCTAAAAACAATATGTCTCATATTAAGAAATGGGAGATGTTTTGTTTGCAGTCAGATATATCTTATCATACTGCAAGATTACCGGATGTATTGGAGTTCCCTGCTGCATTGCATTTTGATGAACACTTGAGCTATAATGCCATTAATAGTGCTCGGAGTGCTTTGTCCTCCTATTTAGGGCAGTGTTCAGAACAACAATCTATCGGGTCTCATCCGTTAGTATCCCGATTCATGAGAGGAATCTTTAACATGAATCTTCCTGAGCCTAGATATACAGAAATCTGGGATGTCAGTATAGTTCTCACACTGCTTCGGCAATGGGCTCCAATTACATCGCTGTCTTTTCAGAAGTTAACACTTAAAGTGGTTATGCTCATGGCGCTAGTATCAGCACAACGAGTTCAAACATTGCAAAAGCTATGGCTAGATAGCATGTACTCTTCGTAGATAACATTACGTTTTATGTGTATGATTTAATCAAACAAAGCAGGCCAGGAATTGCCGGAACCAAAGTAAGCTTTAAAGCATTCCCCATTGACCAAACGCTATTTGTGTAGTCAAGCACCTGAGTCAATATATCCAGGTTACTAAGAGTCTCAGAGGCTCTGAGACAGCAATGCTCATCAGCCACAAAAAAATAAACTATTTCAAGATTAAAACAGGTTTTGGATTGTGCTGGAGTAGACACTCATGTGTTTAAATCTCACTCCACCAGGGCGACATCAACATCCGCAGCGAAGGCACAGGACGTGCCTCTAGACCAAATCTTCTCAAAAGGCGACCTTCTCAAAATTCTATGATAAACCTGTCCAGACAGTGCAAGGTTTTGGGCATGCTGTTTTGGGTTTGGTTTGATTTTCTTTTCTTACTAAATTTAATTTGTAATTTCCCCCAGGGACAGAGGGGTTATTACTGTTTTGTTTATTATTATTACAAATATTTATTGGATAATTCGAAGCAATGTTCAATACATTATTTATTCACTACTGTGTCAACTGAAGCAGTGCGTCATATAGAATGGATCTACAGCATGAAATCACAGAGCTTTGAAATCTTCACGTCCCTCACGTGATTCCGAAGTAAAATAGTAAGATGAGAACTAACCAGTTTGAAGTTTGATCTTTATTTTGTGAGGAGTTACGATGAGGGATTACGTGTCCTCTGCTCCCGGCCCTCATAATCGCAAAGATCATCTGGTAGTTCTAGTCTTCTGAGTCTTACTATATCACTTCGACTATAGAATCTGTGTTTTAACGCCGCTGCTTTGAAGTATGACGCGCATGCGCCTGGCAGGGCTTCTTCACGTAATCCCTCATCGTAACTCCTCACAAAATAAAGATCAAACTTCAAACTGGTAAGTTGTCATTTAATCTTACTATTAACATGTAGACTTGCAAAAATAAGGAGACCAATGTGCACAATCTACAATGTGTTATGCGTCTATCATTTATCAAATCTATCATTTCCTTTAACTAACATATTACGCAATGAGTAATTGTCATTACATCATTTTATATAGAAATTCTGTTCTGTTACTGTATTCTGATTAATAGCATTTTTACCTGATTAACATCTGTTGAAAACACCCAATAGGTTGTGTTCTGACACTGATATATTTTCTATGTAACTTTTGGCAAACTTGTCTATAAATAACTACGGGTGTATTGCTTATTGCTTTTGAACAATGTTCTTCCGTACAATATTTTAATCGGAGTGCAACCTGATGTGAAATAAATATGTTAAGATCCTAAATAATCCACAGAGGAATGTGATACAAATATATTCTGATTTTGTCTGCTAATACTTCCAACAGCTATTTCTATGCTATTGTTAGTCTTGAATGGTTACCCTCTGTCCTTTAGAGTTCAATTCATGTTTCTCATATCAATCACCATGAACATGTATCCAATTTATTTCTCTATTTATTTTGAACTCCCTTGTCATAGTTCCTTTGTTTGCATAAACTGTTCAGTGTCGTACTTGGGTTGAAAAAGTGAAATTATGTAATGCCAATGCATTCCTCCCACCAACTACTTTCACAAAGTCTCTCTTAATTTATCGCTGCTGAAACTAAAACTGTTAACCATTTAAGGCAAGTTTGACAAGTCAAATGATTCAGTACATCATTTGACTCTATAACTCTATGACTATGACTAGTAGAATTTGTGGTATATCCCTAAACAGTTTTGTCATATTTATTACCAAGAGATAGATTATTCAATGACAAAATTGTTGATGTTAAAGGCATACATGTAACATATTTTGGAAGAAAGAGGAGCCTTGTTCACGACTGCTAAACATATGTACGAGTATAAGTCGCTAGTTGTGCTCTAGTCTATGCATTGATTCTACTGATTTCAATGGGCTGGAATATGTAAAGATAAGTGCTCCTGGCAATAGATGCACTGGTATACATTTAATGTTGGCAACCAACAACAAATTCCTCTCCTTTTATCTACGTTATTTTAAATGTACACATAATATGATCTTTTTGGAAAAGTCTGTTGTCACTCAGTCTTTATTCTTCCACTATGGATAATGTTCTGAGAAGGGGAAATTTCTCGTAAGGTGGCACCAGCTCTCCCTATGGCATAAATGGAAGAATCTTTTGGGAACAGATCTTTTGACTCCATACAACTGCTGTCAATGTGTGACTTTCTTCTAATTCAATGGTTCAATAGTACTTTTATTATCACATGTGCCAAGTGCTAACATAGTGAAATTTATTTTCATACAAACAAACCAGTCAAGTATTATCATACCCACAATCCTTGATTCACAAGTGTACAGATATTGTCTACTGAGCCTGCGTGCAAGAGGCGTCACGTTTTGGCGTCACTTAAAATGTACACATTCTAGTTCTTATGAGCGGAGCCTGTTCCAGACAAGTCTCAGTCTGTTGCGGGCCTCCAGCTATCTCCTTCCTTGGACGCCACATCCCTCTCCTCACCCGTCCCTGAGGGTGCCTCCTACAGCTGACCTTGAGGCTTCTGGTATTTCCCAGGGGATATAAGTGCAGTACAGTATTCAATATGTTTGTCAGAAATCAGTGGGTGTCTTGTATGGATACATATTTCAGGGGTAGGCCATTTAGGACTGAGATGAGAAAAAGCTTTTTCACACAGAGAATTGTGAATCTGTGGAATTCTCTGCCACAGAAGAGGCTAATTCACTGGATGTATTCAAGATAATTAGATTTAACTCTTTGGGCTAATGGAATCATGGGATATGGTGAGAAAGCAGGAACGGGGCACTGATTTTGGATGATGAGCCATGAAGGGCCAAATGGCCTACTCCTGCACCTATTTTCTATGTTTCTATCTTTCTATTAATCCTCCACAATGCAGAGACCATGGAAAACAAGGTTAGGCTGTCGATTCAATTAACCTGGAGGAGGGTTGATTCAGGGTAACCAAGATGTAATGGGAGTTCAGCAGGTTTGTTATGATAGTCACTGCTCTTAGATATATATTTAGATTACATTTATTTGGATTATTCTTCAGTTTAAATATACCCTTATTCCCGTAACCCAAGATCATGTTTTATTTGCATTCCCGTAGATTGGATGTGTCTGTTTACTGCACAATAATTTCTAAAAATTTCAACCATGAACAATATGCACACCCCCCGTGCATTTGCAGGCCTCTCATACAGAACTAGACTTTCATGGGGCTATGTGATCTACTTTTGTATGAGCCACGCTAGAGCAGACCCAGCTTGGTAGCGGAACACAATTGACTCCCTCTTTTGCTCCAGCAACTCTCTGTGGTACTGACGTCCACATTTCCCATCCAAACTTCAAACTCTGGCCCACCAAATTTCTCCACTTGTTATCAGTGGACCCTACTCCAGTTGTCACCTTCCCCAAGGGGCAAATCTTGGTCACCATGACTCTCACCATTCCTGCCACTGACCACTGATCAACCTTCATCCGACGTCCACCACACCCCCCTTTCACAACCATCTTCCCAAATCTAATCACCACCTCAGGCTGATTTCCTTTGCATATTCTGCACTGGAAAATGCATGGAAGAAAAGCCTGTTACCTCATATAGGATCAATGTAGCAAGCACGTTATTCGTATCTGCAGGTGACAAAGAAGGCCATTATCCGTTGTCTTAAATGTAGGATATTAACTAAAGGAGACCATCTTTAAGTCATGCCGAACCAGGGAAGTATATATCTTATGTGTAGGAAAGAACTGGAAGATGCAGGTTTACACCGAAGATACACTGTAGACACTAAATGTTGGAGTAACTCAGCGTAACAGGCAGCATTTCTGGATAAAAGGAAAGTGTGCCATTCCTGGTCGAGACCCTTCTTCATATTTATATCTTAGCATATATCTTAGATGGTTGGATGTGTCAAGGAAGTATAAATGTGGATTACGTTCTAATGCTCTGATCCAATGTCAATAACCTGGACTGATATAATAATTTCTTAAACACAACACACGTGAAGAATAGCCTTCCATGGATTTGGTGACAATAAACACTATTTTATGTATTGGCATTGATATTTCATCATTATTATCACATGTACCAAGATACAGTGAAAAACAAAGTTTGTGTTCTATCCATTCATATCATACTATACAAGCACAACGGACAGTGTAAAGAGAAAAATAGTAGACCACAGAATATAATGTTACAGAGTTATGGCGTTACAACTACAAGAAAGTCCAGATTAAAACATGTCCAAGCAACACAATTAGGTAAGTTGGGGGATTGGAACTTCACCCATTATTTAATGGAAGGACTGTTCAGTGGTTTGATCTGCAGGTTGGAATGGAAGGTCACCATATATTCCTCTCGAACCAAAACTAGATCAGCTAAATATTTCATCTGTTGCTTTAGTAAAAAAATAATTTGCAAATGGTTTGCTGTGATGCTCTCCAAACCAGGGTGGAATAACAAGTAAGGGGCCTGGATTGTGAAAGTGGATGCCTTGTCAGTTGATATTAATTCCCCATCCCTTTACTGAGGAAACATCAAACATCTTCACCACTACCTGATGTGTGGAAGTCATGTGGGGAGTCAGAGGTTCGTGCCTGACATCCTACATGCAATGCAGTTCAATGATTCAGAAAACTGCCACTGTGCTGCTTATATTCTGCAGAATGACAACTGTCAAAGCAAGTTGCTGACTGTGAGGTAAAGCAGCATCATGCTATACTCTCTCAATCCAACATACTTGAGACTTTGGTAGTGCTGGACTGGCAGATACTCCAGACTATTGTATGCTATTTCTATTAATACTCCAACACAATTGTAATTCACTTTTATTAGCTGTTACACAGTAGAATAATTTATTTCACAGTAAACTTGGAAATGTTTAAAAGGAGCATGGGTATTAGGCCCAATAAGTTTCAAGGGAGCAAGTTAAGCAGAAGCAGGTGAATTCCACAAAAGCCGGAGAACCAGATCCCCAATGAGTTTAAAACGTATGCAGATTCTTGTGCCTGGTTGTGGAATGAGATTACCCGGGACCCTGGAGAGTTTAAAGTAAGTGTGGGAACTAGGGTCCCAGCCTTGTTGTGAGAAGGAGAATGTGGGAACCTAAGCCCCGGTGTGTGAAAGTGAACACAGGAACTGGGGATCCAAAGTGTTAAAGGGAATGCAGAAATCAACACCTGTGTGCTTGATACAAAATCATTGAGATTTCCAAATTGTTGGTATTTTACTGTAGTATACAAATCTATATTCCAGCTGTGAAATGTATTTAGTCTGGAGTGCTTATATGGAAGAGAGAAATTAAACCTTTGGGCTTGCGTTGATTTTTTAACAAATTATGGTATATGTGCCAGAAATCCGTACATATGTTCCCAACAGACAAATAAGTAAAGTGCATCCTTGGAGAGTCTCGACCCGAAACGTCACCCATTTCTACTCTCCAGAGAAGCTGCCTGTCCCGCTGAGGTACTCCAGCATTTTGTGTCCATCTTCCATTTAAACCAGCATCTGCAGTTCCTACCTACACATTATTCTTCTTGATTAGTACGAGTGACAGAGGTTATGGGGAGAAGGCAGGAGAATGTGGGTTCTGATGGAGAGCTAGATCAGCCATGATTGAATGGTGGCATAGACTCGATAGGCCAAATGGCCTGATTCTGCTCCTATTCCTTATGACCTTATGACATTGCATTTGTATATTTGCACTGCATTTCATCAACATACTACCATCAAATAATTATCTTTTAAAAAACTATAGCAAGGGAGGTCTGTCTTCCAGATAGGAGGACATAAATTGCTGGAGTAACTCAGAGGGTCTGGCAGCAACTCTGGAGAACATGGATGGGTAACATTTTTGGGTTGGGGAAAAAAGGTCCCGAGCCGAGATGTCACCTATCCATGTTGTCCATAGATGCTGCCTGACCCGCTGAGTTACTCCAGCAGTTTGTGTCCTTTTGTGTGGAACAGCATCTGCAGGTCCTATTCTATTTCCAGAGAGGAGACTTCAGGGTTTTTATAAATTATTTTCTACAAACATACCACTTCTGCACTATGATCGCAGAAGTGCTGGTTGTTAGGATGGAAGGATCCTCAAAAACCCTGTATCTTCCTATATGCCTCTCTGCAGAACTTGCATGAGTCAAGTTCAACATGACAATGACAGTGGCAATCTCGGTGAAGAACACTTTCAACTACATTGTTTCCAATACAATGTACCTTGCACGTGTGCACGTTTTCAAAGGAAATCATATCAACTACTGTATTGCGATAACCTTTTGTGGAATGTAATGGTATCCCTGAATGTGGATGGACATATAGCAATGGAACTTTAGTAATGCCTAAAGTTCTTCTGATGCTATGAAAGAAGGGACACAGCCTACTAGGAACAGAAAACTGAAAGACATATAGTGTTAATTTGAGTTGAGTTGGATCATGTTGTAAAGATACCCTGGAGTAAGGTTGTGGAGAAATCTGTGAGAAGGATGAAGGTTTTGAAATCTATTACCTTAGGAATGAGGTTGATCAAAACATGGCTGAAAGGTGTGTGCTTTATTAAAAACAGATGATGAGTTATTGATTTCTGGTTATTGGCAGTTGTAATACATTACAAAGTAATTATTACTAGAATTACATCCAGTTTGTGTCTGATGTAATTCTGGAGAATGAATAGGAGGATACTAAAAGTGTGGAGTCTACAGTTGTAGAAAAATATGTATTCAGCTATAATTGAGAGGCAGGTTAAAGTACATGCAGATAATATTTTGGTGGAACCATGGATATCTTAATGACAAATTTGGTGACGAGATATAATTTGGAGTTGTTAGTCAAATTGCAGTCACATTCCTTAAGTTTATTCCAATCAACCTGCCAAAATGTAGGGTAAAGCCATGGATGGCCTAAACATATGGCATGTAATAAACCTAAAGGCTTGTTGGCTAACAGATGATAAGCATTTAATGGCACTGGGCCTATATTCGCTGGAGTTTAGAAGGATGAGGTGGGACCTCATTGAAACTTGCCGAATAGTGAAAGGCTTGGATAGTGTGATCTGGAAAAGATGTTTCCACTAGTGGGAACGTTTAGGACAAGAGGCCATAGCCTCAGAATTAAAGGATGTACTTTTGGAAAGGAGATGAGGAGGAACGTATTTAGTTAGAGGGTGGTGAATCTGTGGAATAACTGCCACAGGTAGCTGTGGAGGCCAAGTCAATTAATATTTTTTAAGGTGGAGATTGACAGATTCCTGATTATTAAGGGGGTCAAGGACTATAGGGAGAAGGTGGTAGAATGGGGTTGAGAGAGAAAGATAGAGCAGCCATGATTGAATGGCAGAGTAAACTTAATGGACCAAATGGCCTATTTCTGCTCCAATAACTTATGAACTTATGAACATAAACTATTCAGCTCCAAAAGATGAAGGGTACTAGAGCTAAACTTTGAACTGTTTTTCTTTATACAGAAACTGCCTGACCTGGTCTGTTTTTGATTTTCTGATTTTTATTTCAGATTTCCAACCTCTGTAGCTCTATTGATTTTCAAAAAGGTTTTTCTCGTTGCATTCAGATAGGCAGTGGCATAGCACAAAATAGTTGTGAATTTAGGGAGGAGAAACGTAAATCTGGAATTTAACATTTACAAATCTGGAACATGGAATTTTATCCAAGGTGTACAGACAATTTGACAGCTGGGGCAGGGATAGAAGAACACTTGAGTGGAAGAATTGGGTTGACTAGAAATGACTGTGCAGTAAAACCACTATAGGAGATACTCTTAATCCAGATTAGGACTAAATTCAATGCCTTTTACTTTAGAATTGTTTTCTCTTAACCCGTATAAGAGAGCCAATAACATATCAAAAAAACATTTAAAGACATTCAAATATGGGCCAGGAAATCTCTTTCGTTGAGAAGGAAATAGAGACATGAAGTAAAATATATGAAGCTAAAACACTGATCTTTCATTGCAGACTGTGAATTTCCAACCAATTAACCATATAACCATATAACAATTACAGCACGGAAACAGGCCCTCTCGGCCCTTCCAGTCCGTGCCGAACATTTATTTTCCCCTAGTCCCATCTATCTGCACTCAGACCATACCCCTCCATTCCCTTCCCATCCATATACGTATCCACTTTACTTTTAATTGTTAAAATCGATCCTGCCTCCACCACTTCTGCTGGAAGCTCATTCCAACCAGCCACCACTCTCTGAGTAAAGAAGTTCCCCCTCATGTTACCCCTAAACTTCTGTCCCTTAATTCTCATGTCATGGCCACATTGCCAACATTTTCTTTCAGATTTTTAACATTATGTTTTCTTACACTGGAAGCAATTTATTCATTTTCCATAAATTCTAATCTTGTCTCTGGAGTCTGGAACATTTTAATCTCAAAAAGCCGTTTGCTGTGTTCATTAATTTTAATGGAAAAGTAAAGCAGTGAACACAATTTATGCTCATGTCTGCTTCACTGCTAAAATTAACTCAGCTGGACATGACATACAAGCAGTGCAAGTACAAATTGTAGCTGGACCATTTTATACCAAATACTGTAGGCCATCAAAATGATGTGAATGCATTTCTGCTTTATTTGTGCAATTCATTGCTACCAACCAACTTTAGCCTGGACTCCAGAAAAATCTGTTTTATATTTTAAAGGTCAGGTAAGAAAGCAATTTATCTGCAACAATGATTCTTTCTTGTCACAGAAAATTTTGTGCAGAACTTTTCCCTCGACGCAAAGGAAATATGTTGTTTCCGAATAAAAGGAATATTACTGCTAGATGTATGGTGAAGGAATGCTGGAAATATATACATTCAAGAGTAGAAATAGGTACATTCAGATGATGACAATCATACTCTATTGCTAATAGTATAACAAGGAATGAAAGCATTTGCCATCTTTCTACATGCAAAGCATTTTATTACCTGACTAATTTGGTAATGGAAGAAGAGAGTAGTGGAAATAAAAACACTTTATTAATTTTTATTTATTGCATGTTGAACATTAGCTTTTACATTGGTTACCCAGGGGTACTTGCTCAAGCTGCTACATCGTAAATCACCATGACAATACAGAAGTATTGGATTTTTAATCATCGATGGCATTCTATGTTTTCTATCCTGATCATCATGGTTATGAAATGATAGATCAGCCTTAGTGAATGATTATACGTCTAGCTGGTAACCAGAGTTGTCAGTCTATTCTGTAGGAAGGATCTGCAGATGCTGATTTACACCGAAGAAAGACACAAAATGTTGGAGTAACTCAGCGGGTCAGGCAGCATCACTGGATAGAAGGAATGGGTGACGTTTCTTCAGATCTGAAGGATCTCGACCCGAAACTTCATCCATTCCAGAGATGCTGTCTGTCCCGCTGAGTTACTTCAGCATTTTGAGTCAGTCTATTCTACTCAATTACCACCTAGAGATCAACATTATCCATGAAATAAGTCAAGATTGCTTGTCTAAGGTATATTTTTTAATAAAAGTTTGCCCCATTAGATTAATGGCAATGGGAATATATGTCCCAAAACAAAGCAACCACTACTTTCCCATTTGTTTGACATAAACTTGAAACCTCAGTATTTAATACCTCATATTCTAACTCCTAATGCAACATGTTGGATAAGTGCAGACCTCCTTTGCCCTCCTTCGACTATGTTGAAGACGAGCTTCGACTAGCTTCTGGAATATTGGACACCGAATAGTGGAGAGTGAAGAAGACCTCCTTCGATCTCCTTCAACCTCCATTCGACTATGTTGAAGACTATCTATGATTACCTTCAACTACCCTCGATTACCGACGAATAACATACCGACCTACTACGACCTACTTCGACTAAACCTAGAAGTAAAAAAAATATTGATTTTTTTCCATAGTGACCTTTTTTACTTGCGGGCATTTTCCAGCAAGTTGAAAAACACGGCGCGACCTAGCTGAGGCCTCGAATACGCGAGAATACTTTTGAGCTTGAAGGAGAGTTACAAAAACCTCTTAGGACCTTGTGTTGACCATGCTACGAGTATGAGTCGAGGGCAAACTCTTCTAAACTCACCAATTAGGTTGCCGCAGTGGGACAGCCCCTTTAAGGGCCTGTCCCACTGCGGGGACCTAATTCGTGAGTTCATACCTTACTGTGAACTGAGTGGAGGTGTTGGGCGAAGCGATCGCCAAGCCTGCGCTTGGTCTCACCGATGTAGAGCAGTTGACACCTAGAACAGCGGATGCAATAGATAAGGTTGGAGGAGGTGGAGCAAGTGGGCTGAGGGAGAGTTGA
This sequence comes from Raja brachyura, assembly GCA_963514005.1. The sequence goes on from OY740783.1 coordinate 51,546,195, forward strand.
GAAGGCAAGGAGAAAGGGGAGGAGAAAGTAAGGACTACCTGAAATTAGAGAAGTCAATGTTCATACTGGGGTGCAAACTGCCCAAGCGAAATATGAGGTGCTGCTCGTCCAGTTTACGGTAGTCCTCACTCTGGCCATGGAGGAGGCCGAGGACAGAAAGGTGATGAGCCACAGGGAGATCAGGTTGGTTATTGCGAATTGAGCGGAGGTGTTCGGCAAAGAGATCGGCAGGCCTGCGCTTGGTCTCACCGATGTAGAGCAGTTAACACCTAGAACAGCGGATGCAATAGATGAGGTTGGAGGAGGTGCAGGTGAACCTCTGTCGCACCTGGAAAGACTACTTGGGTACTTGGATGGAGTCGAGGGGAGATGGTAAAGCGACAAGTGTAGCATTTGCTGTGGTTGCAAGGGAAAATACCAGGGGAGGGGGTGGTTTGGGTGGGAAGGGACGAATTGACCAGGGAGTTACGGAGGGAGTGGTGTCTGGGGAAAGCCGAAAGGGGAGGAGATGGAAAGATGGAGCCAATGGTGGGATCCCATTGGAGGTGGCGAAAATGTCGGAGGATTATCTGTTGCATGTGATGGCTGGAAAGTGAGGACAAGGGGAGCTCTGTCCTTGTTACGAGTGGGGGGGGATGGGGAGTGAGAGCGGAGCTACGGGATATAGAGAAGACCCTGGTGAGAGCCTCATCTATAGTCGAAAAGGGGAACCCCTGTTCCCTAAAGAATGAGGACATCTCCGATGCCCTGGTTTGGAACACCTCATCCTGGGTGCAGATGCGGCATAGACGGAGGAATTGGGAGATGGGGATAGAGTCCTTACAGGAAGCAGGGTGGGAGAAGTGTAGTTAAGATAACCATGAATGTCAGTGGGTTTGTAGTAGATGTCGGTCAGTAGTCTGTTACCTGCGATGGAGATAGTGAGGTTTATAAATGGTAGGAGGATATCAGAAATGGTCCAGGTTAATTTGAGTGCCGGATGGAAGTTAGTGGTGAAATGGATGAAGTCAGTGAGTTATGCATGGGTGCAGGAGGTAGCACCAACGCAGTCGCCAATGTAGCGGAGGTAAGGTTCAGGGATAGGGCCATGGTACGCCACAAACATGGTATGCCTCGCACTATCTTTGGTCAGACTTTACTGGCTTTATCTTGCACTAAATGTTATTCCCTTATCATGTATCTGTACACTGTGAATGACTTTATTGTAATCATGTATTTCCTTTCCGCTGACAAGTTAGCACGCACCAAAGGCTTTTCACTGTACCTCAGTACACGTGACAATAAATTAAACTAAATGAAGCTAAGGAAGCTGGGGTGTAGTCTGGCAAAGTTTTTAAGCATTTCTAATGGCTACATTTTTTTTTACCCTGCCAAGCAAAGAGACTTATGTTCTGAGGAAATTACAGCTGGAAAATCAGCTGAAGGTAAGATGTGACTTAAGGAATGATGAGCACAGGGGTCTCACAGCGGCCAAGAATTTCTGGGACTATAGTGTATGCATGATAATTGCAATATCTATAATTCATGGTGTCATCTGTTAATTAAAGGTTGCACAGCGAGCACACAAGGTTCACTGGATGACTACTTCCAAATGTATGAAACAGATGAAATATCATTCAAATGGGCCTCTGCCAAATTACGCCATAATAAACCCTTAAATATTATTGATAAAATGTGTTTCTCTAACTGAGTGACATGTTTTCACAAAATCATAGAAGTTACAACAGAGAAATGCATTCAGACCATTCAACTGGAGCCAGGTATTGTAATGTATTTTTATATTCACTCATCTCAAATTGCTATCCAATTGCCTTTTAAAAGCTATAGTAATCTGTCTCAGTAGTCATTTGTGGCAAAACATTTGCATGTTCTCATAATATCTGTGTGAAAAAATAAATCATTCTTTTATTATTCTGGTGTCAACAACTATCCTTTCACTCTTTACCTTCCCAATTTTTTTCTGAATTTGAAAAGTAAATAAGTTTATCTTCTCCAATAGATAACCGAATGGGGCTAGATTTGAGAGCAATAAACCATGTCTGCCAATTAAATAATAAATAAAACTATTTATTAATCAAATAATTGATTAATAAACTACTTATCCGTCAAATTATAAATAAAACCAGTCTGAACAAGGGTTCCGACCCAAAATGTCACTTATTCCTTTTCTCCAAAAATGCTGCCCGACCTGCCGAGTTACTCCAGCGTTTTGTGTCGAAGATCGGTATAAACCATCATCTGCAGTTCCTTCATGCAAAATAAATAAAACTAGTCCATTGCATTTGATTCATGGAATTTTAACCCAAGACAAATTAAGACAGCACCAAGTGCATCACCACCAAACCAATGTCAAGTTGAGACCATGTTTAAGGAATGTTCGCCGTTGTTAAGGGTAAGGGCTCAGACTCATAATTCACATTCCATCTGAGATCATAGCTGCTGGCTTCAGGAAGCTTTGTTTAGTCTCTGATTTGATTCCTGTTCTATTCTCCCTGGTGAAAAACTGAGATGGAAAAAAAAATATTTTGTTGCACGGTATCACTAAACAGGAAAGGAAGTGGGGAGAGCTAAGAAACAATCAGGTACATGACTGATGTGCTACTTACAGGCCCTTGCAATTTGCCAGTAAAGTCAAATGTCCTGTGGTGGATAAAGTTAGCCTGCCTCCCATCCCCCATCATTCCAGTTCAATTGCTTTCACTAAAATGCTGGCTAGACAGTTGGCTCAGCCTCAAAGGGGAATGGAGTTAGCATGGTATAAATCACTCGTGCGTTTCACAGCCAAGATAAACTTCAGCTACAAAGATAGGCTCAGCTACGACAACAAACACATTGGCTGCGCTAATATCCTGCAAGAATGAAAAATACATTCTCACAAAAGCGCATGGGGAAAAAACAAATTATTGACAAACATTATTCTGAGCATTACATCCCCCCCCCCTGTCCCTCTGTAGGTTAACAATCCAACAAGTCCTAAATTTAAACTACTTGGAAAAATGAAAAGTCCAGTTTATATGGGGCTGTTAAAAGGAGCCTTTGAAGATAATGCAATCCAGCTGAGCATATCATAGTTCACTGCAACAAACATTGGCAACTTTTCTAAAACATTAAATAGCTAGTGTCTGCCATGGCATATTATCTAAGGATCAGTTGATTCCATGAGTAGAGATGCAACTTTGCTAAATTCTCTACCCAAAGGCACAACTACAATATATATATATATATATATATATATATATATATATATTAACAAATCACCAGGTCACGAGGAAACGAAAAAGGCATTCATCTTCCAGGCATCCCAAGGGAAAATATGCTTTAAATGTAAGCTGTCACACGCCATTAAAAGCTACCCACCCACTTCCCCATCGTGCTTAGCACAAAATGACTGTAATAGACCATGATTTCCTATATCAGGGGGCTGTTTCATCTGTTCATATCCGATATTTGTAACTTGGTACTGCTTGGAATTTGGCTTCAGTTCATATTTGAATCGGAGTCTATAAATACACGAGGGGTTGCCAGGTTGACGAGCTGCTAGGGATTTACAAACCATCCTAACTCCAGTGCTTTGTGGGGTTGGAGACTAGCTGAGCTTACAATACCACAGATGCCCAGATAACATCCCTGACAAAGGCGAAATCTGCCTATTTGAAGCCTCCATGATAGGTACAAAGTAAAGTAAGATGGAAGGAGGAGGGAGAGCTCTATGGCGATTCATATTGGAGCTCAATTAATTTGCAACTCAATGCTGCATCTATTAGTTTTACAAATCAATCAGAAGGCTTAACTGTTTACTTGTGCAGAGGTCACGGACGCAGGCTGTAGGTTCCTGCTTGCAGATGGGACCTTTTGAGATGTCAAACAGACTGTCAATGACGCACACTAACACCCACATGCTCCTCCATGTCACTTTCAATTTATTTTATCTCACTGTGTCGGCCAGCGCCGCGTACTCCCATATTAATAACTGAACATTTTATTAAAGCCAGGAAAAATAAACACTGCTGGTAGCGCTGCAGGACTGCTGCCTCTCTTTCATGGAAGCTGAGAGAGAGCTGCCCCCCCTCCCCACCCCCTTGTCAGTAGGGGATTTTTAAAAATCATTTCAAGAAGGAAACAGGCAATAAAAGTGGACGTGGTACGGCTACAGCAGGCAGAGCACAGTCCCCTGTTTGTTAGCTCAGCAGAACAGCTTCTCCATCAATTGAGTGAAGGGCAGAATGTTATCAGTTCGCTGTGATGTCCCACCGGAATGGTAATTTCCATTTTAAAGCATGCAGCATGCCTGCTTTGAAAGCCTTTGTGACTATCTCTCAGAACCTTCAAAAATCAAAGTGATCCTCTCCTTCCCCTAAGGGTCTTCACCCTCTTCGCAGTTTGACTTGGATATGAAAAATAATACAGAATTCAAGATTGATAATAACTAGCAGCACAGTTCCCACTGGTTAATTAATGTTCATGTAATCATCTTATTTTTAGTAACTGCTTTTTCTGTCTTCACTGTCTTTGCAACTGCTGTGATTTTTTCAAGCCAGACAAGAAGTGAATCCTCAGGAACATATGTGTTTTAGAGGACATCGGGGTTGGTTGTGAAGGCAGATGCAAAAGTGGCGTTTAAGAGGCTTTTAGATAGCCACATAGATATGTTGGAAATGGAGGGGTGTGGATCATGTGCAGGCAGATGTGGATAGTTTTGGCACAGATATTGTGGGCTGAAGGGCCTGTTCCAGTGCTGTATCTTTCTATGTTATGTTCTGTGTATCATGTATTCATGATCTGTATCCACAGTATGGTGGCAAAACGGCAGATGTTTGGACCCTTTCTGTATGCTGGTGCTCTGCTAACTTGACTCTGGATGCAAAGCATACCTTCATCACTGATCTGCTGCCAGCCATATTGGGAAGGGCACCCAATAGGAAGGGCAGCCAAGGGCACTAATATGCACAATGATTTAGAAGCCCAGAACAATGCAAAAAAACCAGAAAGTAACATCGATCAATATGCAACACTGTTTTGAGGCCAGAGTTGCCACCTTGGACCTCACTGCTTATTCCGTTTGATTATCTTGCTTGTGGACGTAATGCTTAACAGCAGGATAGACACCCATCTATTAAAAGGGAATACTAATTATTTGAAATAAAAATAGAAAATGCTAGAAATGCCCGGCAGGTATGGCAGCATTAGTGGAAAGACTGAAGATTTTGTTTTGGAGACCCTTTGTTAGAACTGGAAAAAATGTTATTTTTAAATTTTTCATTAATTAAAATTAATGTGGCACAGTGGTAAAGTTGCTGCCTTACAACGCCAGAGGCACGGGTTCGATCATGACTCTGGGTGCTGTCTGTTTCGGGTTTGTACGTTCTCACCGTAAGAGCGTGTGTTTTCTCCAGATACTCCAGTGTCCTCCCACACTCCAAAGACGTACAGGTTTGTAGGTTAATTAGCGTTGAAACAATTGTAAGTTGGCCCTAGTGTGCACGGGGTGATCGCTGGTCAATGCAGACTCGGTGGGCTGAAGGGCCTGTTTCCACACTCTATCTCTAAAGTACACTAAAATAAAGTAAATTACTTGGCAACTTAGTTCTGTTTTGTACAGAGTTTAGGTTTGGTATTTCCAGCCCTTGTTCAGGGTCTGTCCCACTTTCCCGAGTTATTCATGAATTTTCCCGAGTTATTCACGAATTCTCCCGAGTTTATCCCTTGTTTCAAACTCGCAGAATTTTCGTAACGGGTCCGTAGGAGTCCGTAGATATATCGTAGCGGCTCGTTATGTCAGCCGTAGGTACTCAGGGCATCCTTCCGACTATTTTTTTACCCGTGGACATTTTTTATCAGGCTGGAAAAAACGTCCCGACTTACCTGATGCCCCGAGTACCTACGGCTGGCATAACGAGCCATTACGATATATCTACCAACTCCTACGGCCTCCTACGGACCCATTACGAACATTCTGTGAGTTTAATCAAGGGAAAAACTCTTGATTCAAACTAGTCAAACTTTAAAGTTTGACGGGTGGAGTGTTTCAAGAATAAGGATTGCATTTTCACATCAGGGCTGCATCAAAACTTATTTGGTCCCACACACGGGCACTTCAGTTAACATTCTCTAAATTGTGCAGTATAATGGGCAGGAGGAGGAGGAGGAGGAGGAGAGGACATGCGGGGACATACTGTATAACCTGCCAGAAAAAAGAGGAGGAAAAGGAAAGATGGGAAAGGCTCTCAGCAGGAAGCTCAATCCATCAAGCAGTAGTTTCAATGAGGAGCGATGTGTGAGGTCCATCCATCATCGGAAGGGAGGACCAAAATCAAATTTACAATTTACAGCAGCTACTATTACTGCTACAGACAACTTACCCAAAGTCTATTGATGTCATTGTGGCACTCTGCAGCCGCATTAGGAGATGCCTGCAACCTGTTCTGTTTTGCAACATATGGATCATAAGGAAGATCAGTCGCCAGTCTCGGAGAGTGAGCATCATCTCATTTTCTGGTGACAAAGTGCAGAAGGATGAAGGGGTGATCTTATAGAGATGTATAAGATCATGAGAGGAATAGATAGGTTAAGTACACAGAGTCTATTATCCAGAGTAGGGGAATCAAGAACCAGAGGATATACGTTTAATGTGAGGGGGGAAGATTTAATAGGAACCTGAGCAGTAACTTTCAACACAAAGAGTGGTAGGTATATGCAACAAGATTCTGGAGGAGGCAAGCACTATCACTATGTTAAAAACATTTTTTAATGTTCATGGATAGGATAGGTTTAGTGGGATAAGGGACAAATGCAGGCAGATGAGATTGGTGTAGATGGGACATATTGTTGGCATGGGCAATTTGGGCCAAAGGGCCATTTTCTATGCTCTATGATTGTGACAGAGATTAAAGACAAGTGAACGTATACATTTTACTTCGGAGTCACGTGAGTGACTACGTGAAGAAGACCCCGCCTGGCGCTGGAATGGCATTACGTCGACGCTATCGGCAAAGGAAGAGCTGCAGAGCGCAGCTCCAGCACAGCGGTAAGGAAACGGCCCGCAGGTAAGTAAAATTATTTTACTTCCAGGGCGTTTTCTTAAAACTCCGTAGGCTGGTAGGAAACCAGCAGGAGTTTAAATAAAAATAAAAAATAAAATGTTTTAAAAAGAAAATCGCGGGTAAAACGTGCGTCCCGGGGTGTAAAAAGTCGGGACAGCAGACAATTGCGGAGCCGGTTCCGATACCGGTGGCCGATTGAAATACCCATTAGGGAGCCTTTAGTTGCTCCACAAACAACACTTGAAAACCCAGTGCCTAAAAGTAAAAAGAGGCTTGAAAGGCCTGAGGTTTCTTAAAGATCCTGTAAGGTAAGCCTAAAATTGGCTAAGTATGGATCTAATGGAGGAAATACTCCAAATTATATCAACCAAGGGTCTAAGTACCCAGAATATTCCCAGGCAGCCCCTGAGGGGGTTCCATATCGTGAATATGGTGCCAATTCGAATTGGGAATTTGAAACCCCAGTGCCTGGGTATGGACTGGAGGAAGTCTCCTTGAACGAGTTTCAGGAGTACCAGGGCTGTATGTGACAGACCCTGAAAGTGGTGATTGTGGTCAGAAGTACCCACCACAATGCAAATCCAGGTGTGTCTGAAGGGCACAAAGTTACTATACCTGGTGGAGGCGGTGAGGCCATGGAAGGAACCTGGCGGCCAATGTTAATTATATGGTCTCTCACCTGCCTCAAGAAGCTGTTATGGTTGAAACAGCAGATTTGCATTTAAACATGTGCTCGCTTCGGCAGCACATATACTAAAATTGGAATTATACAGAATTTAATGCATGAAGCATTCTAAAACACCTTTAAGAAGGTACCTGGTAAATCCGGGTTTTGGGCGCCAATGTCAGCAATTATGCGGGCGCAGGAATTACGATTAAAAGAATCCTCAAATTAATTGGCATCACTGTCTTTTAAGACAAGCTGGGAAGTTGTGGAATGACTAAAGTTCAGAATGAAACAAAATATGTTAGGTTTATTCTGCAAACTTATTTGAGTTAAATTATATAAATAGAAGATTGCCATTCGGCCTCTTTTACATCCAAAGATTTACAGGACAAGCAATGTTCAAACTCCTGGTTATTGATTCGGAGAAAATCTGTTTAAGCAAATTAAGTATGGATGAAGGGGAAGAAACTGTTGGTCTTATGAAACCCTTCAGTTGGCCAGTAGGCTGGTCATATGGAAAAGGGATTTGATTTGAGCCGAGGCAGGAGTATGATAAGGAAGAATTTCCAGGCAGCAAATCGTTTCTCGGCTTTTTGGCTAAGATTAAGCATGGTATCTGTTCTTATCAGTTTAAATCTGATACGTCCCTTATCTAGGGACCACATATTAAATAAAATAACGAATGTACACCCACATTTTTGGGTAAGGAGGTAATTTCGTCAAACAGTTGGGGAGGTACAAAACTTAATCCTATTTCAGAAGGATGTTTGGATGAACCTCAGATTGGTGGTAGACTCCAAATGTTGATAATGAAGAGGTATGGATCCATTGGGACACAATAACCTGGTCATTCTTCATGTTATAGTCTTGGAATAATTCAAATTGACGAGACGTGAGAATTTGTGTGAGGAAGGAGGTATTGAGAAACAGGAAAGGATCCACAACAATTGTATCAAATATTTTCCCCAGGCCATAGAAGATGGGGTTGTACAATCATGTTAGATCTCACACAATTAAATATATTGTCCAGTAAAAAATTTTTAAATGGACACATTCAACACTGCAATACAGCAGGTATCAACAGGTGGTTATGGCTGCAATAAATTGAAGAGATGCATATTTCGGTCCCAATTCACCATAATTTCATAGGTAATTAAAGTTATGGATGAGACAGTTTGTGGTACTACAAGCTTTGCCTTTAAGGATTAAGCCAGCATTTGCACTGCCTTAGGCACAAAAGTACATCGTTATGGCTTATCTAGATGACATTTAATTGTCAATGCTAATCAGGAGCCAGGTGGAAAATTAGTCTCAGTAACTACAAGTTGTTTGAGAAGTTGGGTTCCTGATCCATCCAACAAATCTAAGTTACAGCAATCCCAAACCATTGAATATCTGGGGTTTGAGATTAACTCAGTTACCATGTTGGTAACTTTACCAATGGATAAGTGTTGGATTTGACAAATGTGTGTCAAGACTTGATTTACAAACCTTATCCCTCCATCCGAGAGGTTGCCAAGATTATTGGTAAATTGGCAGCAGCATTTCCAGACAGTAGAGTTTGGTCGTCTACATTACCAAAATCTTCAAAGGGCAAAAACTCAAGCGCTTATTCAGCAAGCAAGCCATTTGATAGGCCAATGCAATTGCCTAAGGAAGTTTTATCAGAATTACATTGATGGATTGAGAATGTTCCATAAGCTGCTTAGAATTTTTAGTTCATCAGCCAGTAGTGTTTTTGCAAAATGACGAAGTTCTCTTGGATGTGGGGGGGGGGGGGGGGGGTACGGATAATGAGACCAGCTGTAGAGGCAGATGGGCTGTCCAAGAGGATTTATTGTTCCAAACATATGGTATTAATTATTTGGAGCTCTTGGTAGCATTTTATGTATTAAAAGCTTATTGCCTTCATTAAAGGATTTGCATGTCCAAGTACAAATAGATTATACCACAGCTGTGGCATATATTAATCACATGGGTGGTGTTAGATCAATATCATGTGATCATCTGGTAAACCAGATGTGCCAATGGTGTATGGCAAAAAATATTTGGCTTTCAGCTATTTATCTCTCGGGGAGAGACAATGTTGTGACAGATTAAGATCACAAATATTTGAAGACAATACAGAATGGATGTTTAATCCACAAAATTTCAAAATATTGTCAGTCGGTATGGAGTGCGGACATTGATCTGTTTGCATCTAGATTGAATCACCAATTGCCCAAATACGTGTCTTGGGGAACACGATCCAGCGGCAGTAGCGGTGGATGTTTTCTCGCTACACTGGGGAATTTGTTATTTTATGATTTTCCCCATTCTGTCTCATTGGGCAATGTCTCAATAAAAAGCGCAAGACGCTGTCGAATGCAATTTTGGTGGTGTCAGATTGGCCCACGCAGTCATGATTCCCATTGATGCTAATATGATTATTGAACCATGTATGAAAATTCCCAGTTGCGACAATCTGTTGACACAACCAGTAACAAAAGGAATTCATCCATTGCATGATCATATGTATTTGTTAATCTGCAGGTTCTGACCAGACCATTGCAAGAGTTTGTACTGTCGGACAGGACCATGGATGTTATAGTTGCAGCTTGGAGGAATAGCACTAAAACAATATAAGTCGCATATAAGGAAATGGGAAGTGTACACAGTCAAAGATATCTTATCATACTGCAAACTTTTCAAATGTATTACAGTTCCTTGCTGGGTTACACTTGATGAGCATTTGAGTATAGTGCCATTAATTGTGCTCGTAGTGCATTGTCATCCTATTTAGGACAAATTTCAGATCGAGATTCATTGGGTCTCACCCATTAGTATCCCGACTCATGAAAGGAATTTCAATAAAATCATCCCAAGCCCATATATACAGGAATTTGGGATGTTAGCATTGTTCTCACTTTGTTTAAACTATGGACTCCAATTAATTCAATGTCTTTGCAGAAATTAACATTCAAGGTGGTAAAGTTAATGGCATTGGTATCAGCTCAAAAAGAGTTCAAGCTTTGCAGTTGTACGGTTGGATTGCATACATGTGACTGCAGATAACATTATGTTTTATGTTTATGACTTGATCAAACAAAGCAGACCAGGAAGAACTGGAATGAAGGTAATGTTTAAAGCATATCCTATTGATGAAACATTGTGTGTGGTTAAGCATTTAACTCAGTACATTGAGGTAACCAAAATCTCAGAGGTTCTGAGAAAGCGTTATTAATAACACACAAAAAGCCACATACAAAAGGTTCAGTTCAAACCATTTCTGGATGGTTTGTGTCTAGCAAGAATAGACACTGATGTGTTTAAATCTCACTCCACTAGGGCGGCAGCTACGTCCATGGCAAAGGTACAGGACGTGCCACTCGATAAAATTTTAGAGGCCGCAGGGTGGTCTAGAGAAGAGATTTTCAAAGTTCTAGAATAAACCTGTTGTCACAGTGCCAGGATTTAGACACACAGTAATGGGTTCTCTTTAATGCTTGCTTTGTTTTATATTATCGATTTATATTATCGATTTATGTTACCATTGACAACATTTATCAATTTATTTTGTAATTTTCCCCTAAGGTAGAGGGGTTATTATTAAAAAAGTTGTTCTTTTTATGATTAAAGGACTTATTACATAAATTGTAACAATGTCCTAAAATACTATTTACTCACTACTGTTTTGACTAAACAGAGAGTCGTATGAAATGAGTTTACGACATGAAAAACACAGAGCTTCAAAATCTTCACGTAGTCACTCACGTGACTCCGAAGTAAAATAGTGAGATTAAACGAGAACTTACCAGTTCGAAGTTTGATCTTTATTTTATGAGGAGTTACGATGAGGGATTACGTGCCCTCCACTCCCAACCCTCATAATGTAAATGATCATCTGGTAGTTCTAGTCTATTTTGAGCCTTACTATTTTACTTCGGCTATTGGTTTCTGTGTTTTTCATGCCGCTGCTTTGAAGTATGCCGTTCCAGCGCCAGGCGGGGTCTTCTTCACGTAATCCCTCATCGTAACTCCTCATAAAATAAAGATCAAACTTCGAACTGGTAAGTTCTCGTTTAATCTCACTATTTGTCATGATTATTTGCTGAAGTTAGAAATGGAAATGGCATTGAATATTACGGGTAGTAGGTGAGGTCCCACTTGTTGGAAATAAACATTCCCTAGCACTTTGTAATACATATAATGCCTGCCATTAATCTGACTGTGACAAATATTGTGTTTAAGAAGGAACTGCAGATGCTGGAAAATCGAAGGTAGACAAAAGTGCTGGAGAAACTCAGCGGGTGTCGGCAGCATCTATGGAGCGAAGGAAATAGGCAACGTTTTTGTCCAGGTGTTGCAATACGCAGACATGGATTGTTTCATTTGCTGAGGATTTTCGAATGGAATTGAACATTGCGCTTTCATCACTTCTGAATTAATGTTAAAAGTATGGTTATTGATGAGGCAGATGAACATGGTTAGACGCAGCACATTGCGTAAGGATCTCCTGTCTTAATGTCCTCCGTATATCACAAACATTGTCCTTTGTGTAAGGTATGACTCCAATCAAAGATAGACATAAAATGCTGGAGTAAAGGGCCTGTCCCGCTGCGGCGACCTAATTGGCGAGATTAGAAGAGTTTAGGATAGTTTGAAAAAGTGTCATGTTGAAGACCTCCTTCGACTATGTAGAAGATCTCCTTCGACCTCCTTCGACTATGTTGAAGACAAGCTTAGACTAGCTTTGGGAAAATTGGACACCAAATAGTGGAGAGTGAAGATGGCCTCCTTCGATCTCCTTCGACCTCCCTTCGACTATGTTGAAGACTATCTATGACTACCTTTCACTACCTTCGATTATCTTCGACTACCCTCGATTACCTACGAATAACATGCCGACCTACTATGACCTACTTCGATTAAACCTACAAGTTAAAAAAAAAATTGATTTTTTTTTCCTATGACAACCTTTCTTTGCTCACGGGCATTATTCAGCATGTTGAAAAATACGCCAGAACCTAGCTGAGGCCTCGAGTACACGGGGACTACTCTCGGGCATGAAGGAGAGTTACAAAGACCTTCTAGGACCTTGTGTCGATCATGCTGCAAGTATGAGTCGAGGGCAAACTCTTTTGAACTTATCTCGTAAACCTATGCTGCACTACCTCAATCACAAGGATGTCCTTCCTCAAATTGGGAGACCAAAACTGTACACAATACTCCAGATGTGGTCTTTCCAGAGCCCTATACAACTGCAGAAGAACCTCTTTACTCCTATACTGAAATCCTCTTGTTATGAAGGCCAACATTCCATTAGGTTTCTTCACTGCCTGCTGTACCTGCACGCCAGGATTCAGTGACTGGTGTACAAGGACACCCAGGTCTCGCTGTACCTCCCCTTACCTAAACTAACCCCATTGAGATAATAATCTGCCCCCTCGGTTTTGCTTCCAAAGTGGATAACCTCACATTTATCTATATTATACTGCATTGGCCGTGCATCTGCCCACTCACTCAACCTGTCCAGGTCACTCTTCAACCTCCTAACATCCTCTTCACAGTTCACACTGCCACCCAGCTTTGTGTCATTTGCAAACTTGCTAGTGTTGCTCCTAATTCGCTCTTCAAAATCATTAATATATATGGTAAACAGTTGCGGCCCCAACACCGAGCCGTTTGGAACTGCATATATCAATGTATTTCTAAATGACAATAAAGTTTGTTTTGTTTGACTTGGATTAGGTTGTAGCAGTGGGACAGCCCCTTAACTCAGCAGGAAAGGCAGCATCTCTGGAAAGAAGAATCTTCTTCAGTCTCTTTCTTTAGTAAAAATCTTTATTTTTGCCTTTCTTTGGACCATGGATATTATGAGGCCTGGGTCCAAGTGGTCCTGGAAAACCCAAACTACATCCATCAGTATATTTTTTGGTGAATGAGAATTAATTACATAGAAACATAGAAACACAGCAAATAGGTGCAGGTGGAGGCCACTCGGCCATTCGAGCCAGCACCGCCATTCATTGTGATCATGGCTGATCGACGGCAATCAATAACCCGTGCCTGCCCTCCCCATATCCCTTGACTCCACTAGCCCCTAAAGCTCTATCTAACTCTCTCTTAAATCCATCCAGTGATTTGGCCTCCGCTGCCCTCTGTGGCAGGAAATTCCACAAATTCACAACTCTCTGGGTGAAAAGTTTTCTCTCACCTCAATCTTAAATGACCTCCACTTTATTCCAAGACTGTGGCCCCTGGTTCTGGACTCACCCAACATTTTTCCTGCATCTAGCTTGTCCAGTCCTTTTATAATTTTAATTGTTTCTATAAGATCCCCCTCATCCTTCTATACTCCAGTAAATACAAGCCTAGTCTTTTCAATCTTTCCTCATATGACAGTCCCACCATCCCAGGGATCAATCTCGTAAACCTATGCTGCACTACCTCAATCACAAGGATGTCCTTCCTCAAATTGGGAGACCAAAACTGTACACAATACTCCAGATGTGGTCTTTCCAGAGCCCTATACAACTGCAGAAGAACCTCTTTACTCCTATACTGAAATCCTCTTGTTATGAAGGCCAACATTCCATTAGGTTTCTTCACTGCCTGCTGTACCTGCACGCCAGGATTCAGTGACTGGTGTACAAGGACACCCAGGTCTCGCTGTACCTCCCCTTACCTAAACTAACCCCATTGAGATAATAATCTGCCCCCTCGGTTTTGCTTCCAAAGTGGATAACCTCACATTTATCTATATTATACTGCATCTGCCGTGCATCTGCCCACTCACTCAACCTGTCCAGGTCACTCTTCAACCTCCTAACATCCTCTTCACAGTTCACACTGCCACCCAGCTTTGTGTCATTTGCAAACTTGCTAGTGTTGCTCCTAATTCGCTCTTCAAAATCATTAATATATATGGTAAACAGTTGCGGCCCCAACACCGAGCCTTGCGCCACTGCCTGCCATTCTGAAAAGGACCCGTTCACTCCTACTCTTTGCTTCTTGTCTACCAACCAATTTTCTATCCATGTCAACACCCTACCTAATTGACAGTGCTTCAATCAGTTGAGCAAAAAAACAAAGTACCAGAGGAGCTCAGCAGGTCAGATAGCATCTGTGTAGAGAATATCTATATAACTAAAAGTCTGATCTTAACCACTTCCTGTCTGCACTTTATATTAATTTTAGAAAAGATGTTACCCTATATTGCTATGATATTTTGGCCATCTTACTCACAGTCCTCCTCCGCTGCGGCAGCCCCGAGGATTTTTCCGATTGATGAAAAATAAAAAAGTTATGAGGTTTAAAAAATCTTGAGAACAGCTGATTGGCCCTCTCACCTGTCAATCACCATGATGAAGGTAACGCCACTTCCTGGGGGAGGGCAGGACTATAAAACCCCGGATGCCTTGATGTGAGGCAGTCACTCTGAAAGATTGCGTGGGAAAGGTCACAACTCTGATTCTGCTGTGAGTCTTCTGAACTGTGAGTTTACTAAACTGTGAGTCTACCCTTTATGTGGTTATGTGGTTCATGTCATTATGTGCTTTATGTGCTTGCAATAAATTATTTGTTAGCCTGCAATGAATTATGCTTTGTTAACCCTTAACGTGCTTGCAATAAATGATTTGTTAGCCAGCAATGTGCTTGCAATGAATGATGATTTGTTAACCCTTAATGTGCTTGCAATAAATAATTTACTAGCCAGTAAGTGCTTGCAATGAATAATGATTTGTTAACCCTTAATGTGCTTGCAATAAATTATTTGTTAGCTCTTAATGAAATGAAATGAGTTGTTTGGCATGCCCTGTGCTTGAAATTGAAATGGAAATGGAAATTAAATGAAATTAGTTGTTTGGCCTGCCCTGTTCCTTTGCTTTTGCTTTGGCTTTGCTCTGCTTGAGCTCACCTAAAATAAAAGCAAATGTATTGTATTATGGGCTGGCCCCGCCTGCCCTGTGCTTTGTCTTTGCTTTGCTTGAGCTCACCTGAAATGAAAGCAAATGGATTGTATTGTTGGCTGGCCCTGCCTGCACTGCCTGCCCTGTGCTTTTGCTTTTGCTGTAGCTTTGTTTTGCTTGAGCTCACCTGAAATGAAAGCAAATGGATTGGATTGTATTGTTGGCTGGCCCCGCCTGCCCTGTGCTTTTGCTTTTGCTTTTCCTTTGCTTTGCTTGAGCTCACCTGAAATGTAAGCAAATGCATTGTATTGTTGGCTGGCCCCGCCTGCCCTGTACTTGATTTGATTTGACTTGAAATGGATCGACTTGACATGAAATGGATTGTTGGCCCTGCACTCATTGTGCCTGATGACTTGGCCCATAACACCCATGCTAGTGCTACAGAACCATGTGGACACCAATTTTGGAATTGGTGGAGAATTGGAATTTTGCATTGGGGGACCAGCCCTCCTGTGTGAACCTGGGACCCAACGGGTCCCACTTAGTCTAGTTTGACTTTAAATTTACAGCATGGAAACAGGCTCTTTGGCTCACTGAGTCAGCGCCGACCAGCGATCATCCTATACACTAGCATTATCCTACACACCATGGACAATTTATAATTTACAGAAGCCAATTAACCTACAAACCTGTACGTCTTTAGAGTGTGGGAGGAAACCGGAGTACCCGGAGAAAACCCACGTGCTCACAGGGAGAACGTACAAACTCTGTGCTGACAGCACCCATAGTCAGGATCGTACCTGGATCTCTGGTGATGTGAGGTACCAGCTGTACCAGCTGTACCGCTGCGCCACTGTGCCGCCCCTCTTCAGACATTCTGGAAAGGGATTCTGATCCGCAGTGTCGTCTGGTCCATTCCCTACTCAGAAGCTGCCTGGTCCCACTGAATTCCTCCATTAATTTGTCTTTTGATCAATATTTCAGCAATTGCAGTCTTGTGTGTCTCCTCTCTAACTTCCATCCTTTTGATTGAGAATGGACTGTCAGGAATTGGCTGGCTTGGATATGTCCTTTTTTCGTGAAGAAATACCTGGACAAGTCTCTACATTGTTTTAACAATACTGGTACATGCGGGTGAAGCACATCAATTTTTGGAGCGCACATCTTCAATACTACAGCTAAGGTGTTGTCTGCTCCTATCGACCTTGGTACATCTTGTGCTCTCAGCTGTGTCTTAATGTCATAAGATTGAATCGAATTAGCTGTAAATTGTCTTCCGTGTTGGCAGGTATCTCAGAAGCAGGCAGAATGCTGTTCAGGAACATAAGTAGCAGTGGAGTGGTAGTCACGTTATAAGATCAGGAATGCAACTTGTCTATGAATGCTAATTCATAGAGTCCCAGCATGGCAGTAAAATAAATAAATATGAAAAAAAAAGTACCAGTAATTAGTAATGGTCACTCATGCATGATGTCGTTTGGTGCAGTAAAGCTGTCACCTTTGATAGCTTGACACATGTTGTTCTGCAATTAATGCTTAGCTGCCTCCTAAACCAGGCCTGGCAAGCCATTCAGTTCAAAGGCACTTTATGACGTGTAAAAATCGCTGATCTTCCCAGTGACACTCACATCCTATTGAGTAATAAAACAAAAATCGTGACAACTTTACAAACAGAATGCATTAACAGTGCGGGGGAAAAACAGCAAAACTCAGACAGCAGCTTAAATCCTTAAATGCCAATCATTAAATTGTTGTTGGCCTTCTGCCGCCTGTTTATTATTCATGTAACAGAGTGTTGCTTTTTAAATGGAAACAAAATGTCATGTGCACTTGGCATTTATCAATTGCAGGTGCAAGCACTGTGTATTCTTCAGGCATTTTCCACATGAGTAAATAGACACATTGAGGAAATAATGTGGAAAAAGACCTGAGAAAGCTTTTGGATTGCATTGAGGAATACATTAAACATCCGAATGTGGCTGGGAAAGAGGTGTTGGAACCAAGGAAATTACAATTAAACAGATGTTGTGCATTAGGTTTTATGGTGGAAGATCATCCCATGAATATGGCTGGAATTAGAAAGGAATTATAGAAGAATTAAATACCATCTTCATAACTAGTTCAGTTTATTTTAGTTTAGAGATCTAGCATGGAAACAGGCCCTTCGGCCCACCGAGTCCATGCCAACCATCAATCAATCACTCTACGTCGCATCTGTGCCCAAGATCAGGTGTTCCATACCAGGACATCCGAAATGTCCTCATTCTTTAGGGAACGGGGATCCCCTCATCTATGATAGAAATTAGGCCCTCACACGTATCTCCTCGGTACCCCAGAGCTCTGCCCTTGCTCTCCCTCCCCCTAATCGCAACCCGGAGTTAATTCCCAAGTCCTCACCTTTCATCCCATCCAACATTGCATACAACACATAACCCTCTGACATTTTCGCCCCCTCCAACGGGATCCCACCATTGGACATCTTCCCATCTCCACCCCTTTCCGCCTTCCAGTGAGACCATTTCCTCAACAACTCCCTGGTTAATGAATCCCTTCTCTCCCAAACCACACGCTCCACAGGTACTTTCCCCGCAACCTCAGGAGATGCAACACCTCTCCTTTTCCCTCCTCCTCAATTCTGTCCAGGGACCGTGGCAGTCCTTTCAGGATAGGCAGAGGTTCACTTGCACCTCATTCAACCTCATCAACTGTATCTGTTGTTCCAGGTGTGGACTCTTAAACATCGGCGAGACCATATGTAGACAGGGTGATTGTTTCTCTGAGTAAGTTCGCTCAGTCCACCTAGGTCTATGTGATCTCCCGGTTGCCAAACACTTTAACTTCCCTTCCCATTCCCACACTGACCTTTCTGTCCTGGGCCTCCTCCATTGTCAGTAAGGCCAATTGCAAATTGGAGAAGCCTCATATTTTGCTTGGGCAGCTTACAACCCAACGTATAAAATTGATTTATCTAACTTCAAGTAACCCTTGCATCCCCTCCAGGCACATGCCATCAGGGTAGGCAAGGTAGACACTGTCTACCCTGGCTAAAATTATAACATAGTAATAACTAAATATAAATAGTAAAGGCATGGGAGAATTATGCCTATGTAAGAGATCGATCTCTTACATAGGCATAATTCTTCATGCCTTTCATCCGCAGCGCTTGTAACCCTTGAAGCTCTGTGCAGCCCACGTGCCGTCAGCGCTGCCTGAAGCCGTCACTTTCAAGCGGGGCTGAAAGCAGCAGAAATTCTGCCTTTGCTGCACTGCGCATGCGCATCAGTCTACTGCGCATGCGCAGCGCAAGTTTCTTGGCGGGGTTTTCAAATAGGATTATCAATATTTTAAGTGTATGTTAGGAAACAAAGAGAGAAGAATTGAGTTTGTGTACTAATGATGTGGTAAGTACATTTTGTGTTTATGTTTTTAAATACCGTATTTCCCGGGGTGTGGGGGAGAGCTCCTTTCACAGCGTTTGGGGAGTCTGGCCCGGCGTAAAGTTGCGGGGAGGGCACGAATGTTATGCAGGAGGGGATTGGGATAATGCCACTTGCGACGCTCCTTGCATGGAGGCGTGGAATGCCACCACATTGAGGCCGGGGGCGGGGGGGGGGAGGAGAGAAGTAGCTCGGGTGGCTGAGCGGCCGCCGGGCCGGACAGCGGAACCAGCCGCCACCTTAGCTCCTTCTGCCGGTCCCCGCTCACCTCTGGCAGCTCTCCTTCTAAAAACCTCTCTCCGTCTAAAAACCTCTCTCCGTGTAAAAACCTCTGTCATGTCCTTAAATTCTGACAGTGCGATTGAGGTAACTCGGCTGTGGGAATTTAAAGGTTTGCAGGAAGCCGCTGACATGAGCGAAGTCGGCGAACGGCAGATGACAGGTGTTCCGACGGAGAGCACTGCCAAAGGTGAGCGGGCCGGCAGAAGGCGCTGAAGTGGCGGCCAGTTCTGCTGTCGGTCCCGGTGGCCCCACATAGCTACCTGAGCTGCTCCTATCCCCAGCTACAGTGCGTGGCTTCGCGCCCGGAGAGCTGCGGTAGCGGTGAATGAGTTAGTTACTGGCAGTATCGCTGACACCCTCCATCGCAACACTCGTGCCCTCCCCCAACTTTACCCCTGGCACAGACTCTCCACACGCTGTGAAATGAACTGTTCCCCCAATTTGTCTAGGACTAGAAAGCCTAGGAAGAGCAAATTGAAATGTCACTGTTTTTATTTATTTATTTTTATTTAGTGGGGAGAACAATCTGCGCATGCGCGGTTTAATTTTTTTTAAAGCGGATTGAGTGCCTACCCTGAGTAATTACTCACGGCACGTGCCTGATCCCCTCTCTCTCCACCCCTCCCCCACCCTAGTCGTTGTACTAATTTCACTGTCGTCCTGGTGAATTTCATTGTCTGTGTAGCTCGTTTTCAACTAACCACCATCTAACAATGGACCATTTCCTTGACCATCATAACTTTTTTGCATATCTTTCATTCATTTGTTCTATATAAGTAAAAGAAGTACTGACACTTTTGAAAAATATAAAAGTGGATAAGTCTCCAGGTCCTGACAGGATATTCCCTAGGACATTGAGGGAAGTTAGTGTAGAAATAGCCGGGGCTATGACAGAAATATTTCAAATGTCATTAGAAATGGGAATAGTCCCCGAGGATTGGCGTACTGCGCATGTTGTTCCATTGTTTAAAAAGGGTTCTAAAAGTAAACCTAGCAATTATAGACCGGTTAGTTTGACTTCAGTGGTAGGCAAATTAATGGAAAAGATACTCAGAGATAATATATATAAGTATCTGGATAAAGAGGGTCTAATTAGGAACAGTCAACATGGATTTATGCCTGGAAGGTCATGTTTGACTAATCTTCTTGAATTTTTTGAAGAGGTTACTAGAGAAATTGATGAGGGTAAAGCAGTGGATGTTGTCTATATGGACTTCAGTAAGGCCTTTGACAAGGTTCCTCATGGAAGGTTGGTTAAGAAGGTTCAACTGTTGGGTATAAATGCAGGAGTAGCAAGATGGATTCAACAGTGGCTGAATGGGAGAAGCCAGAGGGTAATGGTGGATGGCTGCTTGTCGGGTTGGAGGCAGGTGACTAGTGGGGTGCCTCAGGGATCTGTGTTGGGTCCTTTGTTGTTTGTCATGTACATCAATGATCTGGATGAAGGGGTGGTAAATTGGATTAGTAAGTATGCAGATGATACCAAGATAGGGGGTGTTGTGGATAATAAAGAGGATTTCCAAAGTCTACAGAATGATTTAGGCCAGTTGGAAAAATGGGCTGAAAGATGGCAGATGGAGTTTAATGCTGATAAATGTGAGGTGCTACACCTTGGTAGGACAAATCAAAATAGGACGTACATTGTAAACGGTAGGGAATTGAAGAATACAGTTGAACAGAGGGATCTGGGAATAACCGTGCATAGTTCCTTGAAGGTGGAATCTCATATAGATAGGGTGGTAAAGAAAGCTTTTGGTATGCTAGCCTTTATAAATCAGAGCATTGAGTATAGATGCTGGGATGTAATGTTAAAATTGTACAAGGCATTGGTGAGACCAAATCTGGAGTATGGTGTACAATTTTGGTCGCCCAATTATAGGAAGGATGTCAACAAAATAGAGAGGGTACAGAGGTGATTCACTAGGATGTTGCCTGGGTTTCAACAGCTAAGTTACAGAGATAGGTTGAATAAGTTAGGTCTTTATTCTCTGGAGCGCAGAAGGTTAAGGGGGGACTTGATAGAGGTCTTTAAAATGATGAGAGGGATAGACAGAGTTGATGTGGACAAGCTTTTCCCTTTGAGAATAGGGAAGTTTCAAACAAGAGGACATGACTTTAGAATTAAGGGACAGAGGTTTAGGGGTAACATGAGGGGGAACTTCTTTACTCAGAGAGTGGTAGCGGTGTGGAATGAGCTTCCAGTGGAAGTGGTGGCAGCAGGTTCGTTGGTATCATTTAAAAATAAATTGGATAGGCATATGGATGAGAAGGGTATGGAGGGTTATGGTATGAGTGCAGGCAGGTGGGACTAAGGGAAAAAAGTTGTTCGGCACGGACTTGAAGGGCTGAGATGGCCTGTTTCCGTGCTGTAATTGTTATATGGTTATATTCTGTGTCAATGTCTATATCACGTTTCCCTTTCCCCTGGTTTTCAGTCTGAAGAAGGGTCTCGACCTGAAACATCACCTATTCCTTTTCTCTACAGATGGTGTCTGACCCGCTGCGTTACTGCAGCTTTTTGTGTCTACCCATTCAGAATAGTTATGTTAACCCATTAGGTAAACTAATGGACTAATAGATGACATTCCCTGATCTGGGTAAATAGAATCTTAAAAAAATAACTACTGCTAAATAATAAATGCATTTTCTTCCAAAATCCAAAAAAGGAATGATAACCTGCCAATTTGATACCCTTATTCAAAAAAAGAGGAAGACATAAACGAGGCAACTATAAGCTTATTAGTCCAACATCAATGATGGAAATAAGTTAGGATCAATCACTGAGCATTTACAGTAGCATATTTCAATAATTGAAATCTAATCAAGTTGTGTCAACATGACCTCGTGAAGAGGAAATCATATTCAGCAAATGTTTGAGAATTAACACTAAGTGCCAGAAGAATTCAATGGGTCAGGCAGCATCAGGGGAGAGAATTGGCATTTTGGATCAGTTGGCATTTCGGATCTGGACCCTTTTGACTTAAGACATTACTTTAGATACTCAATGGAAACTGTCCCTTTGGCCCACCAAGTCTGCACCAGCCATCGATGAACCATACACAAGCACTGTCCTACACACTAGGGACAATGTACAATTTACAGAAGCCAATTACCCAAAAAGGCCTGTATGTCCTTGGAGTGAGGGAGGAAACCGGAGCACTCAGAGAAAACCCAGGCAGTCACGGAGAACGTTCAAACTTCATACAGACAGCACCGTAGTCAGAATCAAACCCAGGTCTCTGTGTGTAAGGCAGCAACTACCTTTCCACCACTGTACCTCCCCATGGCTTTACCCTCGCGAAGATATTCCCTCTACCCTGTTAAATCCTCTAGCATCTTCACTACAACTCATAACTAACTTTTTTCCTCTTTATCCCAGTTCTGATGATCGAAGATTTGACTTGAAACATTAACTCTGTCTCTCTTTCTACAAATGTTGCCTAACCTGCTGAATGTTTCCTGCACTTTCTAATGTTATTACAGATTTCCAACATTGGCAGTCTTCTTTTAATTAACATAATCCCGTGATTGACTATACAAGCAAATATAAGGTCTTGCAATTGATGTAAAGGATATAAGTTAAATCCTGTTTACAGTAAAATAGTGGCATTACTTGAGCCTTGATTAGAAACATATTTTTTTTCTGTAGAAGGTCTGTCAATGCCTCTCCCAATGTTTTACCAATGTCAAAAGCTCAATGGATTATTTTACCCTTTACATTCATCATTGCCAAGAATCACTCACAGATGATAAACACGATTTAAGTGTGTTTCTAGTATTTCTCTCTGTCAAACTCATCGTAATAGAAAATGATTCCCTTTTTCAAGGAATCCTTCAGGATCAATGAAGACTACAGTCCACTCTGCTTTCATAGATTTTGAGGTGGCTGATGGAGACAATATGAAAAGTACAGAACCGCCCACTGGTGGGACAGACAGAGATGAAAATAGACAAGCCAGGCCCTGCCTGCCTCACTCACTGCAGCAATCTTGATGACAAAGTGCCTGATGTCCCAAACTATGATTACAGCATGGTAATCAGTTCTGAAGTTTTCCCAATTTTCAGCAGTATATGCCAACATGATAAGTTTAATTTAGTTTAGAGATACAGTGCAGAAACAGGCCCTATGGCTCACCAAATCCGCACCAACCAGCGATCCCTGTACTCACTAGGGCCAATTTACAATTTTTACCAAAACCAATTAACCTACAAACCTGTACGTGCTTGGAATGTGGGAGGAAACCAGAGCACCCAGGGAAAGCCCATGTGGTCACAGGGAAAACATACAAACTCCATACAGATAGCACCTGTAATCTGGATTGAACCTGGGTCTCTGGCGCTGTAAGACAGCAACTCTATCGCTGTGCCACTGTGCCATCCATGATTACCTGAAGGGGTTGGAAATGTGTTTTTTTTAGAATCTGGAGCATGTAGCAATAAGTGTTTAGTCTTTGAACCAATACTGTCTTAAACTTCACTTGGTAGCTGCAATTGCACTACCTTTCCTGATCCATTTCTGTTTCCTGAAGGGATGTAAATTATGCATTTATTCTTTAAATATTAACTATGACATGTTTACTGTCACATCTTCTAATGTGTTTCCCTATCTACCATAGTCAGCTCATACCTTGTGCCTTATGCCATGGTGTGCTTTGTTTAAATATAAGACCCTGGCTTCAGACTGAAATAAATCATATGTGTTTGTTGATCTGTACTGACATGTTAGGCCAGGGTGTCTGTTTCACTCTGCTGTTTGACTTGATGATTATGCATTACCCTTGTAAACTCTTGATTTATATTATGCCCTGTATTACTACCACTCTTTAGGGACTACAGACAATTCACACCAACATATGCTGCCTTTGATTTTTCTTAGCTCTGCACAAACTAATTTGACTTCTTGATTTTATTTAAGCAAAAGTCCTTTCTCTCCTTTGTTTAGCTTAGAGAGGGGATACAGCATGGAAGCCAGTGCTTCTGCAAATTGAGTCCATGCTGACCATCGATCACCCATTCACAGCCGTTTTATGTCATCCCACTTTCACAACTCCCTACACATTAGAGGCCAATTAACCTATAAACCTGCCCATCTTTGGGATGTGGGAGGAAACTGAAGAGCCCAGAGGAAATCCAGGCAGTCACAAGGAGCACATGCAAACTCCGCGCAGACAGCACCCGAAGTCAAGATCGAATCTGAGTCTCTGATGTTGTGAAGCAGCAGCTCTATCAGCTGCTGTTCACTCTCTCCTATGCTCACCTTTGGTTTCTTGTCATTCATCGTTAACAATGCTACCCCTCCTTGTTTTCTTTATCTTTTCTAAAATAAAAATATCTTGGGATGTTTACTTCACAATCTTGATCACTTTGCAATCATCTCCGCACATTGGCAATTAGATTATAGCCACTTATTTATATTTGTACATTTATTAGAAAGACCAAATACTGTACACGTTCAGATCAAGAACTTTAAATTTTGTCTTTTATTCATTTTCATCTACTTTGACGGTAATTGGAAGTATATTATTTTTCATATGTTATGTCTCTTCCAGACATGCTCTGGCTATCATTACCTATCTTGGTTTGGGATGGATGCTGAAAACTCCTTTGTCTGTTTTTTTCCGGTGGGACATACACTGGGAATGTGATGGAGAGTCTGACATGTTGTCTGCAAGGTATAGTCTTGAGAATATGACTGGGTCAGTGTGTTGTCTGCAAGGTATAGTCCTGAGAATATGACTGGGTGAGTGTGTTGTTTGATTCATCTATGGGCCAGCTTCCCTAATGTAATCATTGATCTCTAGAAAGGACTTTGAGAAGGACTTTGCAATGTCATCTGGGCTGGGATTCACTTTGGAATGTGGAGCCAAGTCAGTGCTGGAAGGTCTATTTGGTTTCATTCTTTCTCTAATGTAGCAGTTATGATAGAAAATCAGCAAAAACATACATGAGTGGATTTGCTGATTAGCAGTTAACCTGTCTGGTTTGTCAGCCAGTTAATATAACCTACATTTCAAAATCCCTCAATTTACCTGATGTGAACTAAATGTATTTTTGACATACTGTGGAGAAAGAAATGTTGAAAAATAGGACTGGGTACTACATACAGTTTGAATTATTATATTATAGGCAGCGTATGCAGGCACTGGGGTAGGAAGTGGAGTAGGTTTACATGGATTATAAAAATAAAATCATTTTACCTCTCTGTATTATAATCCAATTAATGGAGTATGTGATCGTTCAAAACAGGCCCATCCAGCAACTGCAACAAAGTCCAAAAATGACCCTGTTTTAATATTTCCCAACTCACCAAAAGCCCATAGATGCTGCCTCACCCGCTGAGTTTCTCAAGCATTTTTGTCCACCTACAAAAGCCATGAGGATGGTTTTGTTCAAAAACAGCTTTCCCATCATAGTCCACTAAATTGGATATAATACAAGCGATTAATTTGGGAACATTAACTGCTTTAATGGGCCAAATTAATTACCACGTGAATTTGATCAGTATCTAGGAAAGCACTTTTGAAGTTACTTCTGAAATTGACAGGCAGGAAAAAAGCTGCCTTGGATTTTAAAAGTCTAAGGGGGAAACATCTGTTTCCATGCACTGTAACCTTCCCATAGTAATAGGATACTGTTGTCTCTTAAGAACACAGCTGCTACTTTAACTGCAGGTGGCCATAGAAATTGACAACCAATTGTTTCCATTTATAATCAACAATAGACAATAGGTGCAGGAGAAGGCCAGTTGGCCCTTCGAGCCATTCTATATGATCATGGCTGATCATCCACAATCAGTACCCCGTTCCTGCCTTCTCCCCATATCCCTTGACTCCGCTATCTTTAAGAGCTCTATCTAACTCTATCTTGAAAGCACCCAGAGAACCGGCATCCATCACCCTCTGAGGCAGACAATTCCACAGACTCTCAATTCTCTGTGTGAAAAAGTATTTCCACATCTCCGTTCTAAATGGCTTACCCTTTATTTTGAAACTGTGGCCCTTGGATCTGGACTCCCCCAATATCAGGAACATGTTTCCTGCCTCTAGCGTGTCAAATCCCTTAATAATCTTATATGTTTCAATAAGATTCCCTCTCATCCTTCTAAATTCCAGAGTGTACAAGCCCAGCCGCTCCATTCTATCAACATATGACAGTCCCGCCATCTCGGGAATTAACCTTGTGAACCTACGCTGCACTCCCTCAATAGCAAGAATGTCCTTCCTCAAATTTGGAGACCAAAACTGCACACAATAGTCCAGGTGTGGTCTCACTAGGGCCCTGTACAAATGCAGAAGGGCCTCTTTGCTCTGAAGATATGCAACTATACTGCATTAAACAATGCAACCTACAGCCTTTAGTATTTTTAGCTTCCAGTAACAAGAATAAACTTATAGCTATTAAAAAGCCATTTAATTCCGAAAATCCTGCAGGAAAAATAACATTGTTATTGTGAATCTGACTCTAACCCCTAACCCCTAATCCCCTTTCCCCCAGTGACACTATTGTCTTTATAATGCAAATTTCTGTGACAATAGATTTCTTGGGAGAGCGACTCATGTGTTATAGCGAAAATATCTGTAGAAAAGAACATAAATAACTGTGTAATTCTGATCTGTCACCATAAATTCAGCCAAAATATTGGATAAACTGTCAGTGTAGTTGCTGGTGATCTTAGATTGAAGATAAGGCGACAATTTGAGAGAAATACTTGGTGTTGGCTTTTAATGTTGAACGTGTAAAATAATCTAATTTAAATCAGTTTGATGTAAGTAGTTCAAGTCGATATGCTTGAGAACTGCAGTGCGCGTGTGAGCATTCTGATATGAAACCTTCCCCAGAGCACAAACTGTAAAGGAGAATGTAATTACCATGCTACTGCAATAAATTCATAGCAACTGGATCCAAGTGGAAGGTGATCTTCAAGTAAAACAAAGGATTAAAGTGCTCTGAAGTACTGTGTCTGAAGAATCTTAAATGATCAAAGTGCGAGTCAAAGACCAGGTTGAGTATTTCTTACATAAGTGAAAGCTGTTTTGCTCCATTGCATCTACAAAAAAATATCAAAAGCATTTGATCATGTAACCAGACTAACTGAGCACAAGCTTATTCGAAACAGAACTCAGAGGGTAAATTGCCCCTCTAAAAGCAGTCTGGAAATATTCTGCAAATTGTCTCTGAAATTGCAGTAATTACATTACAGTCCATGTTTTCATTAAATATGCAAAATTACAGATTTAACACAATCCATGAACCTGGTAATCAGGTTGCATCGTAAAATGTATATCATACCTTTCTTTGTAATAAAATCTATTAAATTATATATTTTAATTGGTAACCTGGTGTAGTGTTTAAGTTTAGTTTAGAAATGCAGCGTGGAAACAGGCTCTTTGGCCCACCGAGTTTGCGCCGACCAGCGATCCCCACACACTAACACTATCCTACACACACACACACAATTTGCTATTTTTACCAAAGCCAATTAACCTACAAACCTGTACATCTTTGGAGTGTGGGAGGAAACTAGAGCATCCAAGAAAACCCATGCAGGTCACGGGGAGAACGTATAAAGTCCATACAGGCAGCATCCGTGGTCAGGATTGAACCTGGGTCTCTGACGCTGTAAGGTAGCAACTTTACCGTTGCGTGACTGTGTCGTCCAATTTTCTGTTGAACAGTCCATTGTATGCCATCCATTTTGTACAGTTTTAATTCAACTTGATTTTAAAATCGCAGAATGTTTTTTTTAACAAAACATAGACAGAACAGTGTATTAGCTTTAATAAATATTATAATCTTAAATATATAATGTTCCATATGGAAAACTTTGAAGGTACTGAATGCCAACACAGCATGGTGTATATGTCAGTTTGAGACAGATTCCTAGAAAGGAAAATATACAACATTTGTAAACTGTGACTATTAGTTTCCGCTCACTTATAAAAGCTAGCACAACCCCTCCCAAATAGATGTAACTGTCAGAAATCATCAAATTCTAGTTCTGTCTGAGAGCAAAACCTGTTTCACACAACATTATTATTAAAGCTTGGTTACTACTCAGAGAAACTTCATTTATGCTGGTTTGGATTTCCTCAGTTGTTGGTGCTGTTTGACCAATTCCACCCAGATTACATGGAGAAAAATGTCTCATCTCAATCCCATTACATTAACAGTGTTATAAGAACTTACATGCTATATTAGAATGGATACAGCCATTCGTAAACCAAGTTGTCTTCCACTCAAGGTGATTCTCTGTTGTAAAATAATTTTTCTAACTAGAATTCTTTTCTCAAGGGATTTTTAATATTTCCAAAATATAAATGTTGGGGATCTATGTTACTAAAATCATAATGTGTGCCCCATATTACCCATGTCATCAATCAACTGAACATATCTGGCACATAGAGAAAGAATCAGATATTAATTTTGAGTCTTTGCCATACAAATAGATGTTTATGTACAGTTGTTTAATCTCAGGTTAGTTAAAAATGGTTTAAAATATATTGTACTCCATGTGCAGAGCGTTGAAGTTAATAAATGCTAACACAATATTGTATTAACCCTTGTTTAAGAAGGAACTGCAGATGCTGGAAAATCAAAGGTAGACAAAAATGCTGGAGAAACTCAGCAGGTGAGGCAGCATGGAACGAAGGAAATAGGCAACGTTTCGGGTCAAAACCCTTCTTCAGACTGACGTGAGGATGGGGGGGCGGGAGGAAGAAAGGAAGAGGTGGAGCCAGAGGGCTGAGGGAGAGCTGAGAAGGGGAGGAGAAAGTAAGGACTACCT
Organism: Raja brachyura; assembly: GCA_963514005.1. Next base: position 51,575,297 of record OY740783.1, read on the forward strand.
GAAATTAGAGAAGTCAATGTTCATACCACTGGGGTGCAAACTGCCCAAGCGAAATATGAGGTGCTGCTCCTCCAATTTACGGTGGACATTTTTTACTCGTGGACATTTTTCATCAAGCTGCAAAAAAAGTCCCAATTTACCTGATGCCCCGAGTACCTACGGCTGGCATTACGAGCCTCTACGATATATACACGGACTCCTACAGCCTCCGACGGACTTGTTACAAACATTCTGCGAGTTTGAAAACTCGGGAGAATTCGTGAATAACTCAGGGAAGTGGGACAGGCCCTTTACGAGTGGGGAGATGGGGAGTGAGAGCAGAGTCACGGGGTATAGAAGAGACCCTGGTGAGAGCCTCATCTATGGTAGGTGAGGGGAACCCCCGTTCCCTGAAGACAGAGGACATCTCCGATACCCTGGTGTGGAACACCTAATCCTGGGTGCATATGCGGCATAGATGGAGGAATTGGGAGTAGGGGATGGAGATCTTACAGGAAGCAGAGTGGGAAGAACTGTAGTCCAGATAGCCATGGGAGTCAGTGGGTTTGTAGTGGATGTTGGTCAGTAGTCTATCACCTGCGATGGAGATAGTAAGGTCAAGAAATGGTAGGGAAATGTCGGAAATGGTCCTGGTGTATTTGAGTGCCAGATTGAAGTTACTGGTGAAATGGATGAAGTCAGTGAGTTCTGTGTGGGTGCAGGAGGTAGCACCAATTCAGTCGTCGATGTAGCGGAGGTAGAGTTCGGGGATAGGGCCACGGTACGTCTCGAACAAGGTGGAAATGTCAAAGTTCAGAGGGCAAAGCTTTAAGGTGAGATGGAACAAAGTTGAAAGGAAATGTTTGGGACATGATTTCTTTCACAGAGGGTGCTGGGTGCCTAGAACATGTTGCCAGGGGTGATGGTAAATGCAAATATAAAAGTGGTGTTTAAGAGATTTTCGATGGGCACATGGGATATGCAGGGATTGGAGAGATATGGATCATGTGCATACAGAGGAGATTTGATTATGTTGGCAGCACATGGGGCTGAGGAAGCTTGACAACCAGATAGCAATGTTACAAAATTTTGAGATTTTAAAAATCAAGTCTGCAATTTATCCCATCAGATAAAGCATAAAAATAAGTTTAATTTGATACCTAATTCACTTTCATATCTTCAGTATTAAAAAGGTTATGGCCATTTTCATACTCGGAAATTGGTATCTTGTTCTCTATTGCTTTTCCATTGACTTAACACAAAAGCTGTGATCGAGGACAGTCAAAAGCCCATAACTTTCTTAAAAATTAAGAGAACTAAATGAAATGTTCAGTTATTATAGATTGCAGCATTCTGAAACAAATATGAAACATCTTACTTGGATGACCTAAAATTAAAGCACATAATTAGCTACTTACCTAATTGTAGCTAATTACAAAATTGACCGTTGTCACGAAAATAGTAATAAACACCCAGACTGCCTTGAAAATTCAAAAATATGATATTCTCAAGATCAGAACTTTAATATTATTGTATTATATGTTGTAAGTCCGTTACAGATAGGTAAATAAATTACAATTTCTAGCAATAGACCAAGTCTTTATGGAGAAGGTCAGTTGTTAGCTGGTACATTGGCATATCATAATCAGTAGCATCATCATACTCCTCAGATTGTAACCAATAAGCAACTCTGTTCACCTTGTTTTTCCTCAGCTTTTCAATTTTGGCATTGGTAAACTACAAATTATTGCTCTTCAAACCACGCATGACATGCTTTTCTGCCCACTACTTTCCCATTATGAATGTCCTGTAGATCATCACATTTGGAGTAGTCCAAATTCGGATAATCTCTGCGAATGCTGTCTCAATCAGTCTCTTTTGCTGGGCATTTGGATTGACATTTTTGCATTTCTTCTTCGGAGACATCTGTTTAAAATGTAAAGGAAACAAAGCACTGAACAGCATTACCAGAAACAAGTTATTATTTGCAGTTTTAGAAAAAAGGTAGAAATGATAAAGTTAAATGCTAAAACAAATAGTAAATACCCAACAAAAAAAAAATAATATTCATCAGTTTCATGAAATCAATTAAATTCATCTAATCAATTAAATTAATGTAAGTTCAATTACTAGATCTAAGCATCTATCCATTTCTTAAGAAGTGGACTTTTTTAAAAAAATAGCCTAAGTATCCGAATAACAAACTAATCCCATTCACACAAGAATTCGCAATATAACATGATTTTTAAATCTCACTGTCATGAACATAAGCCAGATGGAAGAAATTTAATGTTTAATACCCATAAATTAATCTAGAAATATCCACTCAATATAATCAAAATCATTATTTTTTGCACAATACATGTGGATAAAACTATTGTGGATATCTATATTACTAAAAGTCTGATCTTGACCACTTCCTGTTGTTCTTTATATTGATTTTAGAAAAAAACGCTGCCACTTACGGCTGTGATTTTTGGCCATCTTACTCAGAGTCCCCCTCCGCTGCGCAGGCCAAGAGGAGTTTTCCCACCGATGAAAAATAAAAGAGTTACTAGTATTTAAAAAATGTTGAGATTCTCTCTCCTGAAGGCCGCGCTCCTTCTGGAGGGACTATAAAGCCCAGAAGTGTTGAGTGCCTCAGTCAGTATCTGCAAGATGGGGGAAGCAAGAGGGTCACATCTATCAGTCTGAGATGTGAATAACACTGGACACATGTCTACTAAACTGAGCGTTGATTTACCGACCTCTTGATGGAAGAATCAAACCCACAAAGAAATAAACTCGGAGGACCATGACTGAAACATGATCCTAATTTTAGAAATGCCGTATTAACCATTCCAACCAGGTCCATAAGTGAACTAACATTTCTTGAAGCTGAATCATAAACACTGTTGCATTAGCCCATGCATGACCATTTGCATTTTGGAATGCTTCGACTGCTCTACCTTAATATTAGTATGTGTCCCTGACAGGGAGTTTAATTTTTCCATTGCTTCCAATGATTTGATGGACTTATGCAAACAATTGAAGAAGTATCATACAATAAACAATACCTAATTTATTTTTTTCAGTCAGTAACTTTCAATTAAATTTTCAAACAGTTCAGGGCAATTGATTCAAAATAGTGTTATTTAAGATATGCAGTCTCTGAACACACTTGAGGAAAATAATAATAAAATTAGGGTAAAAACACCAGTTATAAAGTCAAAGAGTAATACAGTATGGAAACAGGCCCTTTGGCCTAACTTGCCCACAATGGCCAACATGTCCCAGCTACACTAGTCCCACCTATCCACGTTTGGCCCATATCCCTCCGAACCTGTCCTATCCATGTACCTGTGTAATTGTTTTGTAAAGGTAGTGATAGTCCCAGCCTCAATACCTCCTCCAGCAGCTTGTTCCGTACACCTACCACCCTTTGTATGAAAAAGTTACCCTTCAGATTCCTATTAAATCTTTTCCCCTTCACCTTGAACCTATGTCCTCTGGTCCTCGATTCACCTACTTCAAGAGACTCTGTGCATCTAAAAGAGACTGTGCATCTAACAGTCTCAACAGTTGAGACCCAAGAAACTGCAGGTGTTGGAAGATTGAATAAAGTGCTGGAGGAACTCAATGGGCCAGGCAGCATCTACAAATTCTCTCTGACCTACTGAGATCTTCCAGCATTTTGGGTTTTGCTAAAAACAACTATTGTTTGTTTCATCAGCATAAAGTTTGATTATGACAAATCAGGTAAGCATTTGTTTTCCCCGTGTAGTCTAGTTATTTGTGGAATTCTCATGATTGTAGACATTGTTAAATAATCCATGTCTTGGCATGTGTGACTAAATCTCAAAAACATTGCGCACAAAAGCCCAACCTAAAGACTTACAAAACTCAGCATAGTCTGTCGAGTAGATGTGCTGACTGGTAACATAGAAATCATGTTCCATGACTTAAGGCTTGAATTACAATGCATCTGCCTTACCAGTTACATCATAAAGTCAGTTTGAAGAATTAATTCAAAAGAATAATTTCTAAAGTAAGACCACAATATTACAATGTGGCAACCTTGAACCTGTGAGAAACCCCAAAATTATGTGTTACCGGCAAAAGAGGACATTACCTTCTCATCAATTTAAATTTCGAGATCTGGGTAATTTCAATAAAGAATAGTGATAAATGCACAATTGACTTTACGCAGGAATTTCTCAGTTTGATGACCTTACTATAAAGCAATGCTTTCAAAAACAAACAAATGGCAATTGCCATCTGGATAAATAAGAAAAATGATTGTACAAAAGTTTTAATGTGTTTATATCGGAAATACAACATTTTTTTCTATATATGTAGTGAGATATAATCATATGCCACTGTTAACACATATTTCTCTTGATAATTACTCAAGAAATGTGTTTCATGCCATAAAATCTGTAAAAGCTCATTAGAGCCTTTAGTGATTTTCACCAAGAATTGTCAGCTTTGATCTTTAGCTAACAAAGGGAAGTTACATTCTTGACATGCAGTTTATTTTCCACACTTTACTTGCCTTCTTTCCAAAATAGATTACCTTTTACCAGGTACAGTTACAGAAGCTGACATAATAATTTGGGTGGGAGAAAATTGGAGCATGAGTGCCTAGAAAATAATTCTGTCTGCAATTACTCAGCGTACAATATCGTCATTACTTCAATGGAATGAATTTTGGAGAAAAGTAAAGTGTGCTGCTGTAACGGTACGGTGGCATAACAGTAGAGTTGCTGCCTTACGGCACCAGAGACCCGGGTTCGATCCTGACTACGGGTGCTTGTCTGTACAGAATTTGTATGTTCTCCCCGTGACCTGCTTGGGTTTCCTCCAAGATTTTTGGTTTCCTCCCACACTCCAAAGACATTTGTATGTTAATTGACTTGGTATGAATGTAAAATTGTCCCTAGTGTGTGCGCAGGGTAGTATTAATGTGCGGCGATCGCTGGTCAGCCTGTTTCTGCGCTGTATCACTAAACTAAACTAAACTATTAGTTTGTTGGGTGTTTCCAATCATCTGTGAACTTCTAAGTAAATATCTTTTACGATTTTCTGAATTCTATTACACATGTCCTTTTTCCTCACAAATCCCATGAGCATTTAAGTCTTTGTCAGTTTCCACAGATGGTAGCAGCTCTCCTATATAGTGGCCAAGTAGTTGTTCTGCACGTGCAAGACTTCCTGAGATAAATTTTGGCCTCTGAAATTTACATTGTTGCACTAACCTCAGTCACGGTGCAAAGTCAGATGACTTTTCTTTCCTCAGTACGACTGTTGAATCCACATGCAATGTGCTCACCAAAGGATAAAACAGCTTTCGATGCAGCTGAAGTCAATCCTGGAATTTTCTTTGCTGCATGGCTCAAGGCCAAACCAGGCTTGCATTAATCCTTTCGGAAGGCACAGAAGCATAAAGTCCCACTCCATCAGGTTCAGGTACAGTGGCTTCCTACAGCCATCAGATTCTTGAATCAATCTGCACAATGATACTTCAGCAATGGAACGCTATCGACCACCTCCTGCACCACCACGGGCTTGTTTTATGATTTGAGTTTTGCACTGATTGTCTTGTATTTTTAAAAACTTTATTTTTTAAAAACATTCTTGTAGAATTTACGTGTAATTTCTGCATAGTTTATGTATAATTTATGTTTCTGTGGAATGGCTGTCTTTGTGCCTATGATGCTATAAAAAAAATAAAGATTTGTATTGTACCTGCACCTCACCATTCTTGTGCTTGTGAGAATAAACTTGAGTTGACTGGACTTCAATCGACACTTTAAAGTTTATGAACAAAATGAACAAGGCAGCTGGCAGGAATTTCCTTGAGACCACTTTGATGATATATTTTACTATGTCTTCTTGAGCCCTTGTAAAACAAGGTATAAATTGATAAATTTAAATTAGATTCTCCTTTATACCTTGGGACCCCGTTTAATACAGAATATATCTTGATAGGACACTTAAAATATTTGAAATGCGCCATAACCATGACAATGGAGGCCTTGGTAAAATGTTGCAAATTGTCTCTCAGTCTGAATATTTTGTATCAACTCCACCCAAACTTGTAATCTATTCTGAGGGGATCTCATTTTTTAATGCAAAGTAAAGGGAGTCAGAGGGAGACAGGAGAAGTGCAGTGGCGAAAGTGAAACACGTTGGAGAAGGAAAGAAAGCAGATACACATATCAACCTTTTGTGCATTGATATGTTGCACAGTAATGGGTCTGTCCCACTTATGTGACTTTTTCGGCGACTGCAGGCACCCGTCATAGGTCTTTGCAGGTCGCCAAAATTTTTCAACATGTTGAAAATCCAGCAACGACCAGAAAGACGCTACAACTATTTGGGCGACTGAGGAGAATACTCATGACCATACAGGCGACATCCTGGTGACATGTCGCAGGGTGAAACCTGTATGGTTGTGAGTAGTTGCCCAAAGAGTCGTACCTTGTTCTGGTCGCCGCTGGATTTTCAACATGTTGAAAATTTGCGGCGACCTGCAACAACCTATGACGGGTACCCGCAGTCGCTGAAAACCATTCTACCATCTGTCCAAAACCATTCTACCACTGGTAAACCTCGTGACTATATCCCATCCATTTTCAGCACCTCCACTCTCACCACTTCTCCTCTTAGAATAAGGTGGGAGTTCCTCAGTTCTCAGCTTCCACCCCAGCAGTCTGTACATTGAACAGATCATTCTCTGCAATTCCCACCACTTTCAAAGAGATTTTACCACCAGACACTTCATCTCCTCTCCTCCCCTTTACACATATCATTGGACCGCTCTTTTCATGACTCCCATGAAGAGGAGTCCTTGTCCAAGTGGTCCAGCGCAGACTGAAGAACCAGTAAGATCATATCCCTTGGCGACCTGTTGCGGTGCTAGGCCAATTGTACTGGATGTGTACGAATGAACTGCAGATTCTGGTTTAGACCTAAGAAAGACACAAAATGCTGGAGTAATTCAGCGGATCAGGCAGCATCCCTGGAGAAAAGGAATAAGTAACATTTTGGGTGCAGTCCTGTTTCTTACAGTTTGACTTTCTTCCCAACCTATTGTTCAATTACTTTTGATTGCAACATGCGCCTTAATTTAGTTCAACAAAGAAACTGACAAGTTACTAAAGAAAGCAGGTGGGTGTGAAGAAGGATCTTGAACCGAAACATCACCTATTCCTGTTCTCCAGAGATGCTGCCTGACCTGTTGAGTTACTCAAGCATTTGTGTCTATCCAATTGTACTGGATCCAGGTCCCGACAAAAGCAGGAGTTGATACGTATCATAACTAACCTCTCAAAGCACCATGACAATTGTGTATGAGTGTCACTGTGTCAGTAATCTGTGATGTACATCGCCTTGCTCTTCTTGGGAATTAGTATTATGGATGTCATTTAATGCAGATAACTAATTTTATACATGAGTACAATCAACACATTCACAGGTCCAACAGGTAATGCAAAGAGAAAAATAGACAAAGTGCAGAATAAAGTGTAAGAAGGAACTGCAGATGCTTGTTTAAACCAAGTATAGACACAAAAAGCTGGAGTAACTCAGCAGGACTCAAGCAAAATATGAGATGCTGTTCCTCCAATTTGCGTTTAGCCGCACTCTGACAATGGGGGAGACCGAGACAGAAAGGTCTGTGTAGGAATGGGAAGGAGAATTAAAGCGTCCAGCAACCGGGAGATCAGGTAGGTTCAGGTGGGCTGAGCGAAGGTGTTCCGTGAAACAATCGCCCAGTCTACGTTTGGTCTTGCTGATGTAAAAAGTCCACATCTTGAACAATGGGTACAGTAGATGAGGTTGGAGGAGGTCCAAATGAACCTCTGCCTAACCTGAAAGGACTGTCGGGGTCCCTGGACCGAGTCGAGGCAGGAGGTACAGCGACAGGTGTTGCATATTCTGGGGTTGCAGAGGAAGGCACCTGGGGAGGGGGTGGTTTGGGTGGGAAGGGATTAGTTAACCACTGAGTTGCAGAGGGAACAATCTCTGCGGAAGGCAGAAAGGGGTGGAGATGGGAAAATGTGGCTAGTGGTGGGTTCGGCATAGACAAGGCTGATGGTCAAGAATCAACACACAGTGAACTGCACCAGCTGAAATCTGGAGCAAAGCACAAAGTGCTGGAGGAACTCAACAGGTCAGATAGCATCTGAGGAGGGAAAATCGATGCAATGATTCAGGTCAGAATCCTTCTTCTTTTTCCTGGGATGGAAATGTCCAATTATAAACAATAAAGGTTTAAGGTGAGAGGAAGAACATTTAAAGGAGGTGTGTGTGTATAAGTTTTACACAGAGGGTGGTAGGTGCCTGCATCAACTGTCTGATGTGGGGTTTGGAGGGGAAGGGGAGGTAGATATGATAGTGGCATTTAAGAGGCAATTAGATAGGCACCTAAACATATATGGGAATAGAGGGACATTGACCTAGTGCAAACATTTGGAATTAGAGGCAGCCAGATTTGCTTGGGGTGGCACGGTGGTGGTAGTGCAGTGGTGGTGTTGCTGCATTTTATCAGCAGAGACTCGGGTTTGATCCTGACTACAGGTGCTGTCTGTACGGAGTTTGTAAATCCCCCCCCCCCTCCCCACCGTGACCACGTGGGGGTTTTCCATGGGTGCTCCGGTTTCCTCCCACATTCCAAAGACATACAAGTTTATAGGTTAGTGGGCTTCGCAACAAATTGACATTTATCCCTTGTGTATAGGATAGGGCCGGGTGGTGTGGACTCAGTGGGACATAGAGCCTGTTTCATGCTGTATTGATTAAAGTTTTTTTTAAAGCCAAAAATGGGGGGGGGGAGGGGGAAGAGGGGAAGAGGGGAAGAGGGGAATGGTGGAAAGGGGGTGCATTGGGGGGAAAGCTTGATTGCCATAAATTCCATAATTGTTCTTATGGGGGTGATGGAGGTGATTGGGGTGAGCACTGATGCCACGCACCCCCACCCCCACCCCCACCCCGCGTTGGGGGGCGGGGCCTAATGGGTCCCGCTTGGACTCATTGTACTATTACTGACTAAATTGCCTGTCCCACTTTCACGACCTAATTCTCGACTTCTGCCGAGTTTGCCCTTGACTCATACTCGCAACATGGTCGTCACGAGGTCATAGGGGATCGTAGCAGGCCGTGATGCTAGTCGTAGGTACTCGTGGCATCAAGTAGGTCGGGGTGCTTTTCTAGCATGATGAAAAATGTCCACGAGTAAAAAAGGTCGTGAATTAGGTCGTGAAAGTGGGACTGGCCCTTTAGCAAGAAGGCATGTGCCAGGTGAATGAAGTCCGCTTCCAAAAAAAAGAGCTTGCAGTTATATCTGTCTTGGGTTACCATTTTTATTCTTATCATCTCAGAGCTAGTAGGTTCAAACGTTCTTTCAAGATTTATACTTGTGATCTTGCCTGACACTGGATGGATTTAAGAGAGAGTTATGCCCCTGTCCCACTTAGGAAACCTGAACAGAAACCTTTGGGCCCCACCCAAGGTTTCCGTGCGGTTCCCGGAGGTTTCTGGAGGTTTTTGTTCTCCGCCAACCACCTTCAACTAGCATCGCAACCGGCTTCGACTAAAAAATTACAGATTTTTAAAACTGAAACCGCATTCGACCATTAGTGAGGCTGACAAAAACCTTCGGGAACCACACGGAAACCTTGGGTGGGGCGCAAAGTCTCCAAAGGTTTCCGTTCAGGTTTCCTGAGTGGGACAGGTGCATTAGTTAGAGCTCTAGGGGATAGTGGAATCAAGGGATATGGGGTGAAGGCAGGCACGGGTTATTGATTAGGGACGATCAGCCATGATCACAATGAATGGCGGTGCTGGCTCGAAGGGCCGAATGGTCTCCTCCTCCACCCATTCTTTCTCTCCAGAGATGCTGCCTCTCCCGCTGAGTTACTCCAGCTTTTTGTGTCTATCTTCGGTTTAAACCAGCCTCTGCAGTTCCTTCCTACACAGTGTAAATAATTTATTGGTTGATAAGTAATTCTGGATTGAAGTTAGATACATTTGAATTGTTTCTTATCATCATCTCATTATCAGAATGGCAATAAGACCAGTCAAAACACTCAAAGCGTGATATTGGTCGGATATTATTGACATCAAATGGACACTTTGCCAACCACTCTGCACAGAGCAAAGTCTCACAAACTGCAAATGAGATGCACAACCATAAATCTATTTCAGTGGCCTTTGTTGTGGAATTAGTTTGGCCTAGTATGTTTTATCACCCCTCTTCCTCCCCGCAGCCCCACTCTTCGTTGAAAGTTTCTATGGGTTGTTTTATTTTAAACTTTATCAATCAAATAGAGCCACACTTGAACATCATACCTGAAAGATAACACTTCGGACAATTCAGCATTCCCTCAATACCACACTCAATTATCAGCTTATAATAGACATGCAAATCATAATAATGTGAATCAACAGCCAGTTCTACATCAAATGCCAAGCAGAGTGAGCGGGCCAAACTAAATACTGGTTCTACTTAAAGAGACAAAACAATACACTTGTTTGGAGACTGCAAAGTCACACTAAATCAGTCACAGATAATGAACAACATGCACTATTCAAATCTACAGAGGGAACAAAACTATTCATGAAGTTGTATTTCTTCTACGCCTACGCACAATTGAATGTCAACAAAGGTAGTCACTAGCACCTAACCATCAACATGGATACACATTGTTATACATTTATCGATACACATATTTTTATCCTGTTAAATTAAAACTTCCTTTAGGGTTTTTTCAGATCAGAATCGAGACAGGAATTTCCACAGCTAGATATTATGAAGACCAAAGTTCTTATCTCTAGTATCACTCATAAATCTCTTCTCCATCATGGTCTGGTTTGGCTCAGCCACCAAGCACGACACCTGGAGGCTGCAGCGAATCGTCCGATCAGCAGAGAAGATTATTGGCTGCATCCTTCCCCCCATTGATGAACTGTACACTGCAAGGGCCAGGAAGCAAGCTGGTAAGATAATCTCTGACCCGTCACCCTGGCCACAAACTCTTTGAATCACTTCCCTCTGGAAGGTGAATCTGGACTGTCAAAGCTGCCACAGCCAGACATAAAAATAGTTTTTATCCACGAGTAGTTACCTGACTCTACAGCCAATCTATAGCCTCCCTTTGATCTGGTATTTTGTTGGTTCACATGCTTGATCAATGGTGTTTTATCATTAATGTTTTATTATTATTAATGTTTAGTGTTTTCCGAGTCATTCATAACTGTCACTGTATGTCATGTTGTTACTTGTGGGTGGAGCACCAAGGCAAATTCCTTGTATGTGAATACTTAGCCAATAAACTTACTTACTTACACTTCTCTTACTCGTTGTCTGAAATTAAACAATAATATTTTCAAGCTTGATGATATAGCGCGTCCATGCCCCTAGATTCCCCATCTACACTAGTCCCACCTGCCTGCATTTGGTCCATATCCCTCCAAACCTCCTTTTTCAATGTACCAGTCTCAATGATATTTAAATGATGTGATAGTACCTGACGCAACTGCCTCCTGGCTGCTCGTTCCATATATTCACAACCCTTTAAGTGAAAAAGGTTTTCCCGCAGCTTCCTATTCCACCTTTCCCCTCTCACCTTAAACCTATGCCCTCTGGTTCTTGATCCCCTATTGTAAAATACTATATATTCACCTGATTTGTTCCCCTCGTGAAGACCTAAGTTGTTATCTGCAGTTCAAGTCATGGAACTTCACTCCATTTCTTTTATATGCAATTGTCTGAAATTAAAGAAACAACATTTTCATGTGTGATGCTAAAGAGTCATGGAGATGTTATAGAGTCATAGCAATCACACCAGCCTCTTGCATTCTAAGAAATAAAGTCTGAGCCTGCCCAACCACTCCCCTTTGTAAAGGTCCTCAAGTTTAGGCAACATCCTTGTAAATCTTCTCTGCACCCTACCAGCTTAATGATATCCTTGCTGCAGCAGGGTGACCAAAACTGGACACAATACTCCAAATGTAGCCTCACCAACATCTTGTTCATCTGTAATCTAACGTCCCGACTTCTATACACAATATCCTGACTGGTGAAGGCTATGTATGAATATCCAACGTATGAAAAGATTTCATATCGCCGTGAATAAAACTACCCATTTCCAACTCTGTGATCTATTTTTACTTTCATAAGCACACGATTATCCAAAAATTCTATTGCATTATTTTAATTTATGGGAAGCCCTGTATTTGCAGTTAAGTAATCCCACAATATCAAAATGTAATAAAATTTTCAGTCATATTTTCAATTCCTGCTTGGTTTTTACCCTCCATAAAATAACAATGTATGAATAGTTCTCCTGATGCATTTTGATGGGCGGCAACTGCTCACTATCTTAATTGACATTTCATTGCATGACAGAGGAGAAATGCAATTTTGCAAATACCTTTATTCCTGTTGATTCATGTCTTGTGAAGCGGTTAGAGCATAGTTCATTGTCTGCACTTTCATTTAGTGTGACTTTGCAGTCGCCACACAACCATACTCTTTTGTCTCCCACAGCAAGGATCTATAATCCCCTTCAGCCTCGCAATCTTCTAAGAGGTCCATGTTTTTCCACTTCTACTCTCTTGTAACCTCCAAGTTTAATTGCTCCATGCTTGGCAGCTTCCCGTTCAACTGCAAAGCCTGAAACCTCTGGCGTTCCCTTACTATGCTTCGCCATATCGCCACCTCTCTTTCTTCATTTTCCTCACCTTAATACCGTTATCTCTGACTAATCTATTGTTCATTTGCTTTGAAATCTCTTCATGTGACCCAGTACCAAATTTGGTTTGAAAATACCCTTGTGAAGTGTTTAGCTGCCAAACAAAATACTGTTGTCATAGAGACAGAAAATACTAGAAATACTCAATGGTTCAATGGTTCTTTATGGTCACGCATGCACAGCAATGGGAAATTATTTTGCACAACCCACATATGGTTTTAGTGCCAATTACAAAGAAAATGTTTGTCCGGTCCACATGTTGGAAGTGCTGAGGCATCCCTGATTCAGGTAAGCCCCAAGCTGCTGCAGGCCTGTGACCCCCTGCTTGCCTGGGTCACCTCTGTGTCCTGAGCGGCACCTCCTGCAGTTGACCTTGAAGGTGCTGGAGGCATTACCCCCAGTCCCTCTCCTACAAGGCCACTCTTTGCATCCATCGTCTCCATTGGCTCCCTCATCAATTCTCCGGCCTTCGGGGCTTCCAAGCTTCCCCCTGTAGGCAGCGGTCCGCCAGGTCTTCATTCTGCTGGCCATCGGGTCCGTCCTCATTCTCGGCCGGTCACCAGCTGTTCGCTGCGGCCGCAGGGTCTGCTCTTGCACGGCTCTGCGTCGGCTGGTGGGTCCACTGCACCTATGCATTATAGGTCAGGCTGCACTTATCGGAGAAACCTTGTCAAAGGCATTGCTAAAGTCTACACTGATAATGTCTATTGCCCTGCGCTCATCAATCCTCTTGGTGACCTCTTCAAAAAATGAGTAACAGGAACCTTTATGATGGTTGTTTCCAGAAATGGGACGAAAATATAAACTGAAATGATGGAAGCAGGAGAACTGATTTTCAAAACGATACTACTTTGTTAGAGCAACTGTGATGAAATGCAGATAAATTAACCGGGACTTCATCTGGAGATACCATAGGTTTTTCCAAAAGAAAATCGGTATTTTATTCAGTTGCACTTACAGCTTGATTGGAACTAGTTAAATTGGAGAATGCAAACTCAACATGGATTGCTTTATCCTTGGTAGTTGTTGTGAAGCCTGCGAGTGTTTGTACTGACAAGGCACAGCATGATTGGCATGTGAGCGGGATCATGAGCCCATAGTCAAGCTGTTCTTTTATATTAGACAATGAACAATGCACTGGTACTCAATAGCACTGTGTGTCTCCAGCAACTCGAAATGCCACTTGAATTTAAAATATTTTAAAACATTATCACTTGTATTAAATCAAACATTTTCTAAGTGTTTGTACTCTTAAAATTCCAGTGCTCAGCTTTTGAGCAATGAATGGCTTTCAGTAATTGGAATAATTTGGACTGCTCTGCCAGAGGCTTAGGAGCGTGCCAAACATTTTGTTTTGAAGAGGCTGATCCTGAAACAAGACTGTTTCTATTTCTATTCGGCACAGAGAATATTAACAAATCCAGATCTGTGAATGCATTTTTTGATGAAGACTTTGAAATTCTTACTGCATTTTAGATCCAAAACAAAATAATCATGAACTACAAGAACACCAACCTCTGTTCTCCATAATTGTGCAGACAGAACACTCAATCCAGAACTAGTCTGGTTCATGACATGTTCAACACCAATTGGTTTATAGCATGCTCAGAAACTGTCCTGAAAGATGGAAGTGATTAATAGGTATTAATTGAAGAAACAAATTATATTTGATTAATGCACAACTCTGTGAGCACAGGTAATACGCAAGACTGATTGTCACGGCGGGAATCTCCAGTGCTTATTGCCAACATCCTAAACAGAATGTTGAAAATATATAAATCAAGTAAACCCACAGTTGACAGCTAAATAGCAGAAGTGCTGAACCTATTCCAACAGAGACAGTCCACTTAGCTGCAGTCTGTTTGTCTGTACATGGATCCCCAGTGCTTTGTATGTTAGTGTAGTAAATTCTCCACTGGAAGACTGCTGCCAAGTCTACAGCACAATCTTGATAACATCCTTTTCAAGCCAAAAATGAAAGCTTTGCCAGTAAGCTGAGAAGACGTGCTGTTTCTCTGGCTACATTTTTTTGTATTGTGGCTCTGTCAGTACTGGCAAAGATACTTGTTTATTTGATGCATTCTGGTTAGCTTGATACACCAACAGAAAGTCTGCATTGCTGTCCAGACTGTTCCTTGCAGCATGTAATGTTTGATTTTCCAAGTGCTCCCCCTTTATTTCACCTGCTAGAACTAGATTTAAATGAGTGCAGGTCAGGCCTCAAAGCTCATGTGTGCATTTACAAATGAATGCTCAGACATGAACTAGTGTGAGCTTTCAACATAGATTCAATATGATGCAATTAATCACACTGGAGTGAAGTAAGTATTTCTTTGATAGCACTATATTATGACTACATTCCATGACTAAAGTCATCCAAATCTCAACATTTGTTCTGCAGAATGTGGATGATACTGATATTCACGCACGCACATAGCTGAGCCCCAAGGCATCATTGTCGTCTTGTTTAGTTTAGAGATACGGCCATTCGGCCCACCAAGTCCACGTTGACCAGTGATCCCTGCAAATGAACACTATCCTATGTACATTTATACCAAGCCAATTAAACTACAAACCTGCACGTCTTTGGACTATGGGGGGAAACCAAAGATCTCGGAGAAAACCTACGCGGTCACAGTGAGAACATACCAACTCTGTACAGACAGCACCCATAGTCGGGATCGAACCCATGTCAATGGCGTTGTAAGCGCTGTAAGGCAGCAACTCTACCACTGCGCCACCGTGGCCCTTTGTTCCCGAAAGCATTTGAGATGTGAGTCTTATAATTAAAATCCACAAAACCGTTGTCTCCAAATCTACACTCGCTGCATTACACTGCATTAAAAATTCACAATGTGACCAAGGAAAGCATGTACCACTTGGCATATTTCAGGAGCCAGCTCTCAGTGAAAGCAGACACCAATGAATAAATTCATCACTCCAGCAGAGCCTTTCGTAAATTGATGACAAAAATATTTGAAGAACATGAACACAAATCAAACTTGGACCTCTTGGCCACCAATGATCCCTGCTCTCTTACATGCTTTTGAGACCTGGGCCACCAACAGTGGGAACTTAGTCATAGAGCCATAGAGTCATACAGTGTGTAAACAGGCTCTTCAGCACAAATTGCCCACACCGACCAACATGCCCAACCATAAACGCCACTCCTTTTAGAAACATAGAAACATAGAAATTAGGTGCAGGAGTAGGCCATTCGGCCCTTCGAGCCTGCACCGCCATTCAATATGATTATGACTGATCATCCAACTCAGTATCCCGTACCTGCCTTCTCTCCATACCCTCTGATCCCCTTGGCCACAAGGGCCACATCTAACTCCCTCTTAAATATAGCCAATGAACTGGCCTCAACTACCCTCTGTGGCAGAGAGTTCCAGAGACCCACCACTCTCTGTGTGAAAAAATTCCTTCTCATCTCCATCCTAAAGGATTTCCCCCTTATCCTTAAGCTGTGACCCCTTGTCCTGGACCTCCCCAACATCGGGAACAATCTTCCTACATCTAGCCTGTCCAACCCCTTAAGAATCTTGTAAGTTTCTATAAGATCCCCTCTCAATCTCCTAAATTCTAGAGAGTATAAACCGAGTCTATGCAGTCTTTGTTCATAAGACAGTCCTGACATCCCAGGAATCAGTCTGGTGAACCTTCACTGCACTCCCTCTATGGCAATAATGTCCTTCCTCAGATTTGGAGACCAGAACTGTACGCAATACTCCAGGTGTGGCCTCACCAAGACCCTATACAACTGAAGTAGAACCTCCCTGCTCCTATACTCAAATCCTTTTGCTATGAAAGCTAACATACCATTGGCTTTCTTCACTGCCTGCTGTACCTGCATGTCTACTTTCAATGACTGGTGTACCATGACACCCAGGTCGCACTGCATCTCCCCTTTTCCTAATCGGCCTCCATTTAGATAATAGTCTGTTTTCCTATTTTTGCCACCAAAGTGGATAACCTCACATTTATCCACATTATACTGCATCTGCCAAACATTTGCCCACTCACCCAGCCTATCCAAGTCACCTTGCAGTCTCCTAGCATCCTCCTCACAGCTAACACTGCCCCCCAGCTTAGTGTCATCCGCAAACTTGGAGATATTGCCTTCAATTCCCTCATCCAGATCATTTATGTATATTGTAAATAGCTGGGGTCCCAGCACTGAGCCTTGCGGTACCCCACTAGTCACTGCCTGCCATTGTGAAAACGACCCGTTTACTCCTACTCTTTGCTTCCTGTTTGCTAGCCAGTTCTCTATCCACATCAATACTGAGCCCCCAATGCCGTATGCTTTAAGTTTATATACTAATCTCTTATGTGGGACCTTGTCGAAAGCCTTCTGGAAGTCCAGATACACCACATCCACTGGTTCTCCCCCATCCACGCTACTAGTTACATCCTCGAGAAATTCCACAAGATTCGTCAGACATGATTTACCTTTCATAAATCCATGCTGACTTTGTCCAATGATTTCACCACTTTCCAAATGTGCTGCTATTCCATCTTTAATAACTGACTCTAGCAGTTTCCCCACTACCGATGTTAGACTAACTGGTCTGTAATTCCCCATTTTCTCTCTCCCCCCCTTCTTAAAAAGAGGGGTTACGTTTGCTACCCGCCAATCCTCAGGAACTACTCCAGAATCTAAAGAGTTTTGAAAGATTATCACTAATGCATCCACTATTTCCGGAGCTACTTCCTTAAGTACTCTGGGATGCAGCCTATCTGGCCCTGGGGATTTATCGGCCTTTAATCCATTCAATTTACCCAACACCACTTCCCGACTAACCTGGATTTCACTCAAGTACTCCTTTGACCTGCGGTCCCCTGCTATTTCCGGCAGATTATTTATGTCTTCCTTAGTGAAGACGGCCCAAAGTAGTTATTCAATTGGTCCGCCATATCCTTGTTCCCCATGATCAACTCACCTGTTTCTGACTGCAAGGGACCTACATTTGTTTTAACTAATCTATTTCTCTTCACATATCTATAAAAACTTTTGCAGTCAGTTTTTATGTTCCCTGCCAGTTTTCTTTCATAATCTATTTTTCCCTTCCTAATCAAGCCCTTTGTCCTTCTCTGCAGGTCTCTGAATTTCTCCCAGTCCTCTGGTATGCTGCTTTTTCTGGCTACTTTGTACGCATCTTCCTTTGCTTTGATACTATCCCTGATTTCCCTTGTTATCCACGGATGCACTACCTTCCTTGATCTATTCTTTTGCCAAATTGGGATGAACAATTTTTGTAGTTCATCCATGCAGTCTTTAAATGTCTTCCATTGCATATCCACCGTCAACCCTTTTAGAATTGATTGCCAGTCAATCTTGGCCAATTCACGTCTCATACCCTCAAAGTTACCTTTCCTTAAGTTCAGAACCATTGTTTCTGAATTAACAATGTCACTCTCCATCCTAATGAAGAACTCGACCATATTATGGTCACTCTTGCCCAAGGGGGCACGCACAATAAGACTGCTAACTAACCCTTGCTCATTACTCAATACCCTGTCTAAAATAGCCTGCTCTCTCGTTGGTTCCTCTACATGTTGATTTAGATAACTATCCCTCATACTTTCCAAAAAATCCTCTTCCTCAGCGCCCCTGCCAATTTGATTTTCTCTTAGTAGACGTTGTCTCAAATGAAGCAATAACATTTTCAAGCTTGATGTCCATGCCGACCTAAATGCCCCATCTACACTAGTCTCACCTGTGTGTGTTTGGTCCGCTCCCTCTAAATCTGTTTTATCTCTGTACCTTTCTAAATGTTTCTTAAACGTTGCAATAGTACCTGCCTCAACTACCTCCTCCAGCAGCTCGTACCATACACCCACCGTCCTTGGTGTGGAAAAAGTTACCCCTCAGGTTATTGTTAAATCTTTCCCCCCTCACCTTAAACCTATGTCCCCTGGTTCTTGATTCCCCTACTAATGGTAAGAGACTATGTACGTCCTCCTATCAATCCCTCTCAGGATTTTGTACACTAAGGCACCTGAAAAATACACCAAAGTTGTCTCCACAATAGTGTCCATATTCATTGGAAAGGCAAATAATGTCCTCTCCCAGGTCATCACGCTCAGCACTGAGTCCTTTGTTAAAATCTCCATTGACTACATTTATCAAGGATATGCTCAAAGCTTCCTTAAAGAAGTGCAACATCCCCACTGACTCTTGTAAATCTCTCGCCCATGATCTCTTAAAGTAGAGATGGGGCATTCAGTATGTTATTAAGAAGCATGAGACCATGCATTGGGAGCATGCAGAAATTGATGCCGAGTGACTATCTTTGAAGAAAAACATTGTATGATTAACATTGTTCTTAATCATTTACATAAATCAGGATAAGTTCAACCTGCCCATTTAATGCCACGCCAGCCCAATCTCAAACAGCAGTGAAATGATGGAAGGGGTTATTGGCAGCCCTTTCAAGAATCACCTACACACTAATTACCTACCTGCTTCCTGATGTTCAATATGGGTTCCACCAGGACCATTCAACTTCATACTTCATCATGGATTTGGCCCAAATTTAGAAACAACTGAGATGTGGTGAGAGAGACTACTTCTATCATCGGTGCAATGTGTATGTCATCTTTCAGCCGCTCTACATAAATTTGCCAATACTTATTTCACAGAACTTCCCAAACACCTGACTCTTGCCCTCCAGATGGACAAAGCTAGTTTGTGTAAATATAGTAGCATTAAAGTCTCCTGGTATCCTAACTTGAATGTTGCTACTGAATCTATCTATATCTATACTATTACTAAAACTCTTCCAGTTTGCGTTTTTTTTTTAATTTGCGCATAATCGGTACCCTATATCACTAGGATTTTTTTCGCCACCTTACTCATCATTCTCTGCTCCAAGCGCACCAGGTTTTGTCCCGATCGGTGGAATATTAAGAAAATAATGAAGGTTTAAATAATCGTGAGATCAGCAGATTGGTCTTCTAGCCTGTCAGTCGCCATTAAGGTAACGTCCCTTCCGGCACCCACTGTCAATCACCGGGGCGAGGAGAATAAAACCCCGGAGGCGGGGCTGAGTCCACAAGCCATGCGTCTGCAAGCCGTGCTGAGTGAGCTCGCAAGAGTGGAATTGGGGATGCCGCTGAGTGTAGTCGGTGAAGCCTCTGAGTGGTCAGGACAGCCGCTGAGTGGAATCAGGGAAGCTGCTGAGCGGAATCGGGGAAGCTGCTGAGTGAAATTGGGGAAGTCGCTGTGTGGAGTCAGGGAAGTCGCTGTGTGGAGACGGGGAAGCTAATGAGTGGAGCTGGGAGGTGCTGTGAGGTGCCGTGGCAGGTGGCCGTTGAGTGGAGTCCCTCCCCCCCACACACTCCCACTCCCCCCTCCACATACCCACACCCCCTTCCCCTTTCCCCACACTCGCCTACCCACGTTGCCCCCTCTCCCTTCCCCCTCACCCACCTCCCCACACATCCCTCCTACCCCAATCCCCCACACCCCCCACACCACCCAACCCCCCACAGCATGCCACCCCCCACAGCACGCCACCCCCCACACCACCCCCCCTCACCCCCTCCCCCACACACCACCCTCTCCCTCCCCACACACCCCCTCCCCTCACACCCCCTCCCCCACACCCCCCCCACACCACCCCACACCCCACTCTCCCACACCACCCCCCCTCCCCCACATCACCCCCCTCCCCACATCTCATTCCCCCACGCCCCTCCCCCCCCCCACACACACACACACACCACCCCCCCTCCATGATGGAATATTGCATTGGGGAATGGGTCCCACTTAATCTAGTCACTTTTTAAAGCCACCCATTTGCCAGCAGGTTCTACAATAACGACATTTAAAAGCTAGACACAAAGTGCTGGAGTCACTCAGTGGGTCAGGCAAAATAACTGGAGAAAAAGGATGGGTGACGTTTCGGGTCAGGACACTTATTCAGACAAAAGGCTTACACACTACGCTGATGAAGAACGTAGTGTCTCTTACCACACCTCACTTACATCTTCTAATTTTGGGCCAAGTCCATGATGAGGTATGAAGTTGAGTAGTCCTGATGGAACCCATACTGAACATTAGGGAGCAGATAGGACTTAAGAAGGATCCCAACCTGAAATGTCACCTATCCTTTTACTTCAGAGATGCTGCCCATTGAGTCGGAGCACTTTGTCTATCTTTGGTATAAACCAGCATCTGCAGTTCTTTGTTTCAACATATAAAAGACATTGGAGAAGTACAGAACAACAAGGATTCATGGACCAGGTGAGGACAAATGGGACTTGCTTGGATGCATCTTTGTGGCCATATGGTCCAGTTGGGACAAAAGGCCTTTTTCTGTCCTGTATGAGTCTATGACTTTCAGAGATCTATATGGTGCATTTTTCAATATAATATAAATTCCGTAGGGACTGTGTTCAAGTCAAATCTGTGCAGGCACATAGATCCATGTGAATACATGGTCTGAAGAAGGATCTCGACCCGAAACGTCACCTATCTCCTCCGCTCCTTAGATGCTGCTGCACCTGCTGAGTTTCTCCAGCCTTTTGTGTACCCTCCATGTGAATACAGACCACTTCCACCTGTACTACCCCTTTGTGATGCAGATAATTGTGGTTCCTGTAGAATCCTTGCATCTGTGCAGCCCAAAGTAGGCAGCAAGAAATATTAGACAATGTGATTAATGGCAAAAACTGCCTTGAGGGGCAGATCATTGATCGCCACACAATTGATTGCACACACTAGACTGCCCTTTTAAGTTTTAACTGCCCTTCACTGCACTTTGTAATGCTGGACATCAATAACATGCTGACAGACTGCTGTCCAACATTGTTAAAAGAACCGTAATGCAAGATGTGACAAAGGCTGTCCTTCCCTCATTTAAATAAGCGGCACAGTGGCGCAGTGGTAGAGTTGCAGCCTTACAGCGCCGGAGGCATGGGTTCAATCCTGACTTCAGGTGCTTGTCTGCATGGAGTTTGTACATTCTCCCCATGACCTGCGCGGGTTTTCTCCGGGATCTTCGGTTTCCTCCCACACTCCAAAGAAGTACAGGTTTGTAGGTTAATTGGCTTGGTGCAATTGTACATTTTTCCGAGTGTGTAGGATAGTGATAAATGAGCGGGGATCACTGGTCAGAGTGAACTCGATGGGCTGAAGGGCCTGTTTCTGCACTGTGTCTCTAAACTAAACTAAACTAAATACGGGAGAGTATCTGTAACATCTGTCAGAATTTTTGCAGTTGACTAATGACACAACAGCTGGTATTCATTCCTATCTAATGACATGTTGCCCAAAAGTAGACAACCTTTTCCTGTGATTGGATATAGGATTGTATTGCATTAGAATGGCTGAAGTGCATAGTGCATACTTGTAAATCAGACATATTAGTTAATGGGGTGGCACAGTGGCACAGCAGTAGAGTTGCTGCCTTACTGTGCCAGAGAAACTGGGCTTGATACTGACTGCGGGTGTTCTTGGAGTTTGTACGTTCTCCCTGTGACCGCATGGGTTTTCTCCGGATGTCCCGGTTTGCTCCCACACTCCAAAGACATACAGGTTTGTAGGTTAATTGGCTTTGGTAAAATTGTAACTTGCCTCTAGTGTGTAGGATAGTGTTAGTATATGTGGTGATCGCTGTCGGCGTGGACCTGGTGGGTCGAAGGGTCTGTTTCCAAGCTGTATCTCATAAGTCTAAAGCCTTCACTGGTTTTACCACATACACCGACTGTGCAGAAGGAAGAATTGTGGCCAATTGTCAGAGCTAACAAATTTCCTTAGAAGATGCAGAGGCATCCCAAGTGCAATGTGGCTGGAGAGGATAGGCAGTAAAGATTGGCTCTGTTGTCAATCTCCCATTCACAGTGGTTGGTAATTACCAAATATCCACTTTGTAGTCCCTTTCAAAAATTCCTTGAACACTTTGAAGCCCAGCTTGTATGATTGTCAGAGAAACAGAGAACTCCACACTGACAGATGAAGGACAATATTAAACTACAATTTTACTTCGGAGTCACGTGAGTGACTACGTGAAGACCCCGCCAGCACGCATGCGCGACATATCGTCGTTCGCATGCGGAAGCGACAGTCGGGAGGAGTGGGGCTCCTCCAGCGATGGAACGGTAAGACTCACCAGAGTGGTGAGCGCGGCGAGAGTAACGGCAAGAGCTGCTGCTATAGAGCGCAGCCAGCAGCGTGCCGTTTTTTCTCCGAGCTGCAGGTGCTACCTGCAGCTCCCGAATTCAGCCCGGGAGGACTGCTGGTTCGCCACGGACAGGCGGTAAAACCACCCGTTCGTTTCTCGAGCTGCAGGTGCTACCTGCAGCTCCCGAATTCCGCCCGGGAGGGCTGCTGGTTCGCCATGGACAGGCGATAAATCCACCCGATTTTTTCCCCGAGCTGCAGGTGCTACCTGCAGCTCCCGAATTCCGCCCGGGAGGGCTGCTGGTTCACCATGGACAGGCGGTAAATCCACCCGAATCTTTCCCAGAGCTGCAGGTGCTACCTGTAGCTCCCGACTTCCGCCCGGGAGGGCGGTTGGTTCGCCACGGACAGGCGGTAAATCCACCGGGACTGGTTCGCCACGGACAGACGGTAAATCCACCCGGAAGCCGATCGGGACTGTCGACTCAGTTGGGCCCAGTCCCGAGGACACCCCGTTTGCTGCAGCAACGGAGGTCGTCAAACCCGCATGGAGCGGATGGTGGAGCAATTGCTCCAGCGTGACCTGCTTTAGCAGGGGCAGGGTCACAGTGGGCCTCTTCGCAGGCCCACGGCAGGATCCTATTATGGACTGCCTAAATGTCTCACCCTCTTCGGAGGGGAGCATTGGGGGTCAGAACTGGGCTGACCCGAAGAGGGGGAGTTGGCTGAACAAACCAACAGTGTCAGGGGTGCAGTGAAGAGTTCTGGATATGGTAAGTAACATGCAGTTCCTTCTAAAAGGTTACCTATCCACCCTAAGCTGGCAGCTAGTTTAATTATATGACTACAAACCAGCTTCAGGAGCAGCCATCTATGCTATAGCTGATAAGTACTTTGCTCCTGATAATTGTACTCGCTATTGTTCCCGCGGTAAATACCCTATTTGGGGGATCATGAGCCCTACGATTAGAGGGCAAGGAGTCAAACTTCAGAGGATCCTGAAGCTTTTGACCGCCGGTATTTCGGCAGTGCCAGTACTGCGGTGGGTATAGAGCTACCGGTAGGAAAAGGATGCTCTGGCCTTACTGTGAACACAGTTTGAAAATAACTACAGGAAGAGCAATTCACCCCAAATTGCGGGGTTATGCAAACCAGGTACGCTCAACCACCATATCTGCTGTGCGGAGCTCCCCAAACAGGTGAAAGACCTGGACAAAGAGGCCATAGGGCTGATAAGGTACCCAGTACCTCCAAGCGCACTGCCAACAGCTACAGCACCCCTACACACCCAAAGCTCGAAGGCCGGCCCACCTGCACAACAGCCTTTTTAGGCCATGGCCCAGCCCGGCCTTCTTGGAAAATGCGCCACCCCTACAACGCATCAACTCAAACAGAAGAAATAACGGTGGTATTGGACACTACGCCGGCAATACCTTGGAGGTAGGTGGGTCTGCCTCCCCCAGGAACATCATATGTCTAAAATTCATCTTATGGGGGAGACCAGTTGCACTTTTACCTCTGATCCTTACATATTCGGAAGTATTCAGGGCTATAAAATTAATTCATTTACGAACTCCCTGCCCCGGTCCAGCATTCGCCTAGCCGAAAGTTATATTTTCACAAAGAAAGAACGGCGGGCCATGCTGAACTATTAAGAGGGGTTATTGAGAGAATCACAGGAGTTCGTATCTAATATATTTACCAAAAATAAAAGATGGCGGATGCCGCATAATCATAGACCTGACCGAACT
Source organism: Raja brachyura (assembly GCA_963514005.1). The sequence goes on from OY740783.1 coordinate 51,599,899, forward strand.
GAATACTTCTGTTCAGTATGTTCATTTCAAAATGGACACAGTAGCCAGCTTATAGCTATGGGTACTACATGGCATGCATTAACCTCAAGATGCATACTATTCAGTACTTATACACAAGGATCATAGGGAATACCTTAAATTTATCTGGATGGGACAATTATGGCAATATATAGCCTTACCCAATGGGTTATCATCAGCACCCAGGCTGTTCAACAAATTACCAGCTTTGGCCTATTTAAGGAAACAAAATCATACTGTTATGGCCTATCTTGATGATATCCTCATTGTCGGGGATAATTGGAAACGGCTACATTGGCAGTTTCTAGCCATAAAACATCTCTTTCAAAAGCTGGGGTTCATCATACATCCAGATAAATCAAAGTTGGAACTCTCTACTACCATGGATTACTTGGGGTTCACCATTGACTCGGTGCAAATGTCTACCACCTTACCACCGAACAAGGTGGTGGACTTGGTAGAAGCTTGCAGAAGCCTTACTGGCATCAGGGATCCATCCATACGGTAGGTGGCCATGGTATTGGGAAGATAGTGGCTGCTTTCCCGCAGTGCAATTCGGACCACTACATTATCAAAACCTACAAAGAGCTAAAATTATAGCTCTCAAAAGTCATACCATTTCAACAGGCCTATGAAGTTATTAGAAAAGGCAAGAGTTGAATTAAATTGGTGGATGGGAAATGCTCAATTCTGTTCCAAATCCATCACTATCATAAATCCTTCGGTTACATTACAGACTGATGCCAGTGTTAAAGGTGGGGAGCAGCTAATACCACCACTGTTGTGGTGGCAGATGGAATGCACAAGATTTAACCCTGTTGAGAGCACTAGGGATTAATTATCTAGAAATACTGGAAGCATTCGTGGAACCCGGGGGCCTACTGCTTAGATATGCACCAGTTGCATGTATGGTTACAAATTATAATACCACAGTGGTGGCTTATATTAATCTTTTGTGTGGAATAAAATCGATATCATGTGATGAATTGCCTTTTTTACAACTAGCACTGGTGTCTGGATAGAGAGATTTGGATCTCAGCCACTTACCTTTCAGGTAAACTAAATACGGTGGCGAACATCAGGTCACGCAATTCAACGACAACAATGAATGGATGTTGGATCGGGACCGGGGCCAGCAGCGATGGATGTTTCTCGCTGCATTGGGGGGATTGTTTGCTAAGCATTTCCCCCCTTCTGCCTCATCAGTCGGGTCTTACAAAAATTTAATAGACTCCGCAACTGGTATTTCGGGTTCCCGATTGGCCTACCCAACCATGGTCCCCAGCAGTACAAAGATGGCCGCAGAACACTGCTTCCGGATCCTCAAACGGCCGGGCCTGTTGGCACACCCTGTGACGGGTAAGTTATCCGTGCCATGATCGCATTAACCTATTGATGCTGTTTCTGAACAGGCCATTCTGGACTTCGGATACTCCGACAGGACGATCAATGTCATCACTCGTCGTGAGGGAGTCCACCAGGGACAGCACTGACATATGTCAGCAGATGGGAGTGTTTCTTCTTCAGAACAAACACTTCATATGACTCGGCCACCATCACTGGATTGCAGGAGTTCTGGCCACCCTTCTTTCCATGAAGGTTTGAGCTATAATGCCATTAAATTTGCAGGAGTGCCCTACCTACCAACCTGGACCGAGGAGGTGATCACCTGCGTATAGGATCACACCCTCTGGTATCAATCTGATGAGGGGTATTAATATTTTCCCCTAGACCAGATCCACTCATACATGGGACCTAGGCATAAAATTTACTATGCTTCGAGGATGGACACCAATATTGGGGCACTCTCTGGATAACTACATATTATATGGTTATGCTTATGGCACTTGTAACAGCACAACGGGTCCAGTCTTATAGCTAAGGCTGCATCCACGTCAGCGGCTAGGATGATGGGAGTTCCTATGGACCACATCCTTTGCTACAGCGGGTTGGAGAGTGAACGGATTTTCAGCACTTCTTTAATAACCCGTGGCCGCTCCTGAGACGTTGCGGGGAATATGTTGGGTTTCTGTTACATGATTTACCCAATGTGGGGCATATCATTTTAGGTATGACTAAATACCTTCTTTGTTTTTCAGCCAGTGTCTTGTCTGAATTACGTTCATCCTCTTATCCCAACTTTAGCGGTGTGTGAGCATGGAGCTTCCAGGGCATGAAATCACAGAGCTTTTAAATCTTCACGTAGTCACTCACGTGACTCCGAAGTAAAATAGTAAGATTAAACGAGAACTTACCAGTTTGAAGTTTGATCTTTATTTTATGAGGAGTTACGATGAGGGATTACGTGCCCTCCGCTCCCGACCCTCTATTATAAAGATCACCTGGTATGAAAGTTCTCTTTTTTATCTTACTATATTAGTCATTGTGACTGTTTGTTCTGTGATTTCACACCACTGCTTTGAAGAATGTCGCGCATGCGTGCTGGCGGGGTCTTCACGTAATCCCTCATCGTAACTCCTCATAAAATAAAGATCAAACTTCAAACTGGTAAGTTCTCGTTTAATCTTACTATCTTGTGGGATGGCATTTAAGTGATAGATGTCCTCAAAGCTCACCATAAATGTTCAAAAATTATATCTAAATATAACAGAACTTTAGCTTAAGCAGTAAAAGTTAAAATTTATTCAAATTTTCCTTTATTTTCCTTTCCTTTATTCTTTCCCATTTTTGTGTCTAAATGGACTTTTTTCACCAATTTGCTTGAAGTGGTCTCCAGTTTTTCAGCTTGTTTCTAATGTTAAGATGCCTTTTCAACTTTATCAACTATATCAACTTTTCACTATTGGATTTACCTATAATTCTTACTTTCTTTGCTTTGTTCCTATACGAGGACTTACTTCTGACTCTCAGTTTTAACAGGATGTATGAGAACAGAAATGCGTCTTTGCTCTTCACAGATCCAGATGAATCAGCTTTGTATCGTTATTTTTTGTTACATTTTTATGTTTGGTCACAAATTTTGTTCTTAATTGAAGAGTGATTAGCAAATCTGTTTCAGGTCCACAGAATATCTCATTCATTCAGAGAATTTATGCTGCATATATCCATACTTTGGGTTAAATACAATAGTAAAGTAACTATGTTTTATATTAATCTAAGTTGGATAACAATTATTTTTTTGTAAATATATGGACATAATCACTAGGCAGTCTATCAACATTTTAGGTTATATCATTCCTTATCCTTTCAATCATTGAATGATTAATGATGATAAAATACTCAATATCTGCTGCTTTCATTCTTAAATTACATTAAAGCAAAAGGAATCTTATAGCTACATACTGCAATCATATTAAATTCATAATTTATGTATAAAATAGTCAGATTCAAAACAGGAGTCTGTGTTGTCATTAATTCATCTGTAGGGTGAGTTAAGTAGGATGACCTACTTAAATGCCAGTGACTTAATAATATATTACATCTAAATCAATTTGGGACAGGGTGCAATCTTGGTGAACTGCTTTCACTTCACTAAACAAGGACAGGAATTCTAATGGCTGATGAATCAAAAATCCTATCTGACTGGAAATTCCATATTTTATTTATTAATTCAAGGGTTGTGGGCTTTGCAGGCTGAGCCAGCATTTAATTGCACATCTCTAATTGCCCTTGCGAAGGTGGTGCCTTCTTCAAGTGTGGCAGTCCTGATATGTGGATATACCCACCGTGCTGTTAAGGAGGGAGTTCCAGGAGTTTGACCCAGCAATGGTGAAGGAAGAACAATATATTTCCAAGTCAGAAAAGTGTGCGGCTAGGGGACACACTTCTAGGTGGCGGTGCTCCCATACTTTTGTGCAGGAAGGAACTGTAGTGAGTCTGAAGAAAGGTTCTGACCCAAAACATCACATATTTATTTTCTCCAGAGATGCTGCCTGACACGCTGAGTTACTCCAGCACTTGTGTCTGCACCCATACTTTTGCTGCCCTTGTTCTTCTTGCAGGTAGAGGTCATGGTTTTGAAAGATGCAGTCTAAGGAGTCTTGGTAAGCTGGCTCAGCACATCCTGTAAATGGCACAAACTGATGCCAGTGGTGGGGTGAGTGAAAAGTTGTGGAAAGAGTGCTCATTAGGTGGGCTGCTATCCTGTATGGTGTCGAGCATCTTGAGTGTTGTTGAAGCTGCACTCATCTGGGCAAATGACCACTATTCCCTCACACACCTGATTTGAGCTTTGTGAATAGACAATAGACAATAGATGCAGGAGTAGGCCATTTGGCCCTTCGAGCCAGCACCACCAATCAATGTGATCATGGCTGATCATCCACAATCAGTACCCCGTTCCTGCCTTCTTCCTATATCCCCTGAATCTGCTATCTTTAAGAGCTCTCTCTTGAAAGTATCCAGAGAACTGGCCTCCACCACCTTCTGAGGCAGAGAATTCCACAGACTCGCAACTCTCTGTGTGAAAAAATGTTTCCTCGTCTCCGTTCTAAATGGCGTACCCCTTATTCTTAAACTGTGGCCCCTGGTTCTGGACTTCCCCAACATCGGGAACATGTTTCATGCCTCTAGCGTGTCCAAACCGTTAATAATTTTATATATTTCAATTAGATCCCCTCTCATCCTTCTAAATTCCAGAGTATACAAGCCCAGCCACTACATTCTCTCAGCCTATGACAGTCCTGCCATCCCTGGAATTAGCCTTGTGAACCTACGCTGCACTACCTCAATAGCAAGAATGTCCTTCTTCAAATTTGGAGACCTCTTGTTATGAAGGCCAACATGCCATTCGCTTTCTTCACTGCCTGCTGTACCTGCATGCTTACTTTTATGACGGATGGCTTTCTAAAGGTACTGTATATTCTAACTTTATCCTTGAACTATTCTTGAGACTACATAGCTTTTCCAAGCAGTATTGTCAGTCTTCCAAAGACCAGCACCGCAGAAATATCAGACCATCTGTGTGACCCACGCTTTCTATCTCTTCACCACATCAACAACTTCTGTTTGTTGCAGAGGAGGACCATAAGACAATTAGATCAAAACACATAGGAGCAGAATTAGGCTATTCGGCCCATCAGGTCTACTCCGCCATTCGATCATGGCTGATCTAGTTTTCCCTCTCAACTCCATTATCCTCCCTTGTCCTCGTAACCTTTGACACCCGTAATAATCAAAATCCCACCAATTTCTGCTTTAAAAATACTTGCCTTCCACAGCAATTAATCCACAGATTTACCAACCTCTGGCTAACCTCTCTCCTAGAGAGGCCCAGGGAGCCGTTGGAGACAGAGGGTGGAGTTACCTGCGCTGTGAGTATAAATCTAGCGCGGGGCTTGCTGTTCACAGAGGCCCGGGGAGCCGTTGGAGACAGAGGGTGGAGTTACCTGCTGTGAGTATAAATCTAGCGCGGGACTTGCTTTTCACAGAGGCCTGGGGAGCCGTTGGAGACAGAGGGTGGAGTTACCTGCGCTGTGAGTATAAATCTAGCGCGTGGCTTGCTTTTCACAGAGGCCCGGGGAGCCGTTGGAGACAGAGGGTGGAGCTACCTGCGCTGTGAGTAGACCAGCAGCTGCAACGTTCCATCTTCCAGTGAGGGAATCTGGTGGAAGGTTCTGATTGGTTGAAGAGGACCAGAGGAAGCAGCTGATTGGCTGCAACCCGGGGTTTACATTTTTACATTTCTGCCTACAGGTTTAAGGATTCTGGGAGCTAAGGATTCTGGGAGCTAAGGATTCTGGGTGTTAGGGATTCAGTATTTATTAGTATTTATTAGTAAAGTTTAAAGAATAAATTTTTGTGTTTAATAAAAAATAAATTAAAAAATATATATATTTAATAGAGTAATTTGGGAGTAAGATGTCAGTGGAGATTGGCCCCATGGTTTGCTCAGCCTGCAACATGTGGGAGATCAGGGATATTGTCGGTGTCCCTGGTGACTACATTTGCAGGAAGTGTGTCCAGCTGCAGCTCCTGGCAGACCGCATTGAACGATTGGAGCTGCGGCTGGATTCATACTGGAGCATCCACGATGCAGAGAAAGTCGTGGACAGCACATACAGCGAGTTGGTCACGCCACAGGTAAAAGCTAAGAGGACAGAAAGGGAGCGGGTGGCCAATAGCCAGCAAAGCAGTAGGCAGATAGTGCAGGAGTCCCCTGCGGTCATCTCCCTACTAAACAGGTTTACCATTTTGGATACGGTTGAGGGAGATGGCTCATCAGGGGAATGCAGCAGCAGCCAAGTTCATGGCACCATGGGTGGCTCTGCAGCACATGGTGGGGGAAAAAAGAGGGGAAGGGCTATTGTAATAGGGGATTTAATTGTCAGGGGAATAGATAGGCGTTTCTGCGGCCGCAAAAGAGACTCCAGGATGGTATGTTGCCTACCTGGTGCAAAGGTCAGGGATGTTACTGAACGGCTGCAGAACATTCTGGAGGGGGAGGGTGAACAGCCAGTTGTCATGGTGCATATTGGCACCAACGATACAGGGAAAAAAAGGGATGAGGTCCTACAAGGTGAATTTAGGGAGCTAGGAGATAAACTCAAAAGTAGGACCTCAAAGGTAATAATCTCCGGATTATTACCAGTACCACGGGCCAGTCAGAGTAGAAATAGGAGGATATTGCAGATGAATACGTGGCTTGAAAAATGGTGCAAGGGGGAGGGATTCAAATTTTTAGGGCACTGGAACCATTTCTGGGGGAGGTGGGACCAGTACAAACAGGACGGTCTGCACCTGGGCTGGAATGGAACCAATGTCCTTGGGGGAGTGTTTGCTAGTGCTGTCGGGGAGGATTTAAACTAATGTGGCAGGGGGATGGGTACAAGAGCAGAGAGGCAGGTGGGTGTAAAACGAGGGTGGAAGCAATAGGGAGCAAGGTGAAAAGTAAAAGTGGCAGGCAGACAAAACCAGGGCAAAAATCAAAAAGGGCCACTTCGCAACAAAATTGTATAAGGGGTAAGAGCGTTGTAAAAACAAGCCTGAAGGCTATGTGTCTCAATGCAAGGAGTATTCGTAATAAGGTGGATGAGTTGAACGTGCAGATAGCTATTAATGAGTATGATATAGTTGGGATCACGGAGACATGGCTCCAGGGTGACCAAGGCTGGGAGCTGAACATCCAGGGATATTCAATATTCAGGAGGGATAGAAAGAAAGGAAAAGGAGGTGGGGTAGCGTTGCTGGTTAGAGAGGAGATTAACGCAATGGAAAGGAAGGACATTAGCTTGGAGCATGTGGAATCGGTATGGGTAGAGCTGCGAAACACTAAGGGGCAGAAAACGCTAGTGGGAGTTGTGTACAGGCCACCTAACAGTAGTAGTGAAGTTGGGGATGGTATAAAACAGGAAATTAGAAATGTGTGCGACAAAGGCAAAACAGTTATAATGGGTGACTTCAATCTACATATAGATTGGGTGAATCAAATTGGCAGGGGCGCTGAGGAAGAGGATTTTTTGGAAAGTATGAGGGATAGTTATCTAAATCAACATGTAGAGAAACCAACGAGAGAGCAGGCTATTTTAGACTGGGTATTGAGTAATGAGGAAGGGTTAGTTAGCAGTCTTATTGTGCGTGCCCCCTTGGGCAAGAGTGACCATAATATGGTCGAGTTCTTCATTAGGATGGAGAGTGACATTGTTAATTCAGAAACAATGGTTCTGAACTTAAGGAAAGGTACCTTTGAGGGTATGAGACGTGAATTGACCAAGATTGACTGGCAATCAATTCTAAAAGGGTTGACGGTGGATACGCAATGGAAGACATTTAAAGACTGCATGGATGAACTACAAAAATTGTTCATCCCAATTTGGCAAAAGAATAGATCTGGGAAGGTAGCGCATCCGTGGATAACAAGGGAAATCAGGGATAGTATCAAAGCAAAGGATGATGCGTACAATGTAGCCAGAAAAAGCAGCATACCAGAGGACTGGGAGAAATTCAGAGACCAGCAAAGAAGGACAAAGGGCTTGATTAGGGAAGGAAAAATAGATTATGAAAGAAAACTGGCAGGGAACATAAAAACTAACTGCAAAAGTTTTTATAGATATGTGAAGAGAAATAGATTAGTTAAAACAAATGTAGGTCCCTTGCAGTCAGAAACAGGTGAGTTGATCATGGGGAACAAGGATATGGCGGACCAATTGAATAACTACTTTGGTTCCGTCTTCACTAAGGAAGAGATAAATAATCTGCCGGAAATAGCAGGGGACCGCGGGTCAAAGGAGTACTTGAATGAAATCCAGGTTAGTCGGGAAGTGGTGTTGGGTAAATTGAATGGATTAAAGGCCGATAAATCCCCAGGGCCAGATAGGCTGCATCCCAGAAGTAGCTCCGGAAATAGTGGATGCATAAGTGATAATCTTTCAAAACTCTTTAGATTCTGGAATAGTTCCTGAGGATTGGCGGGTAGCAAACGTAACCCCTCTTTTTAAGAAGGGGGGGAGAGAGAAAACGGGGAATTACAGACCAGTTAGTCTAACATCAGTAGTGGGGAAACTGCTAGAGTCAGTTATAAAAGATGGGATAGCAGCTCATTTGGAAAGTGGTGAAATCATTGGACAAAGTCAGCATGGATTTACGAAAGGTAAATCATGTCTGACGAATCTTGTGGAATTTTTCGAGGATGTAACTAGTAGCGTGGATGGGGGAGAACCAGTGGATGTGGTGTATCTGGACTTCCAGAAGGCTTTCGACAAGGTCCCACATAAGCGATTAGTATATAAACTTAAAGCATACGGCATTGGGGGCTCAGTATTGATGTGGATAGAGAACTGGCTGGCAAACAGGAAGCAAAGAGTAGGAGTAAACGGGTCGTTTTCACAATGGCAGGCAGTGACTAGTGGGGTACCGCAAGGCTCAGTGCTGGGACCCCAGCTATTTACAATATACATAAATGATCTGGATGAGGGAATTGAAGGCAATATCTCCAAGTTTGCGGATGACACTAAGCTGGGGGGCAGTGTTAGCTGTGAGGAGGATGCTAGGGGAATGCAAGGTGACTTGGATAGGCTGGGTGAGTGGGCAAATGTTTGGCAGATGCAGTATAATGTGGATAAATGTGAGGTTATCCACTTTGGTGGCAAAAATAGGAAAACTGACTACTATCTAAATGGTGGCCGATTAGGAAAAGGGGAGATGCAGCGCGACCAGGGTGTCATGGTACACCAGTCATTGAAAGTAGGCATGCAGGTACAGCAGGCAGTGAAGAAAGCCAATGGTATGTTAGCTTTCATAGCAAAAGGATTTGAGTATAGGAGCAGGGAGGTTCTACTTCAGATGTATAGGGTCTTGGTGAGGCCACACCTGGAGTATTGCGTACAGTTTTGGTCTCCAAATCTGAGGAAGGACATTATTGCCGTAGAGGGAGTGCAGCGAAGGTTCACCAGACTGATTCCTGGGATGTCAGGACTGTCTTATGAACAAAGACTGCATAGACTCGGTTTATACTCTCTAGAATTTAGGAGATTGAGAGGGGATCTTATAGAAACTTACAAGATTCTTAAGGGGTTGGACAGGCTAGATGTAGGAAGATTGTTCCCGATGTTGGGGAGGTCCAGGACAAGGGGTCACAGCTTAAGGATAAGGGGGAAATCCTTTAGGACGCAGATGAGAAGGAATTTTTTCACACAGAGAGTGGTGGGTCTCTGGAACTCTCTGCCACAGAGGGTAGTTGAGGCCAGTTCATTGGCTATATTTAAGAGGGAGTTAGATGTGGCCCTTGTGGCCAAGGGGATCAGAGGGTATGGAGAGAAGGCAGGTACGGGATACTGAGTTGGATGATCAGCCATGATCATATTGAATGGCGGTGCAGGCTCGAAGGGCCGAATGGCCTACTCCTGCACCTAATTTCTATGTTTCTATGTTAAAGAAATTCCTCCTCATCATCATTCTAAAGGTACATCCATTAAATTCTGAGGCTGTACCCACTGGTATTAAAACTTTATAGATACAGCGTGGAACAAGCCCTTCAGCCCACCGAGTGATCGTGTCAACCATCGATCACCTGTACACTAACTATCCTATACATTAGGGATGTTCCAATTTTTTACCAGAGGCAATTAACCTACAAATTGGTACGTCTTTGGAGTGTAGGAGCAAACCAGAGTACCCAGAGGAACCCCATGTGGTCACAGGGAGATCATACAAATTCTGTACAGACAGCAATCCGGATCTCTAGCACAGTAAGGCAGCAACTCTACCACTGCGGCACTGGTCATAGAATCTCCCACTACTGGGAATATCCTCTCCACATTCACTCTATCTAGGCCTGGGACATTGAAAGGTGTTTGATGATAATTTTAGTGGCTCTTTGTTCGGAGTTCAGGTACCAACAGAAATCTTGCCAGTCAAGAAACCTGTGCAGACAGCACTCTTGTGCACCTGTAGGAAGAAGGAGTACCTCTGACACAGGGCCATAAGTGACTCCCACAAAACCATTGAAGAATAGTCTCAATGTTTCGATTTCCAGTATGTCTTTGATAAGATGTTGTACCTCTTTATTCCATATAAGTGGTTATTGCACAAAATTGGAGCAAGCATGATTGTGGTAACATACTATTGTGGAGTGAGAATTAGTTAATGGACAGAGACCAGTCACGGAATAAACAATGTTTTGGGGTTTCTGACTGCGAGGATATGAGAGGAATTATTGGAGAAATGAAATAAGTGATGTTTTGGGTGGAGACCCTACTTCAGACTAAGTCAAGAAGGGTCTCGACCCGAAACGTCAACTATTCTTTTTCTCCAGAGATGCTGTCTGACCCAATGAGTTACTCCAGATTTTTGTGTCTATCTTCGTTTTAAACCAGTAACTGCAGTTTCTTCTTATGCATTGTTGGTGCAAGTGAGGTTGGTGTGGAATATCATAATTTGCTAATTGTAACAATGAAGGCTAGTGCTTTTATCTCTACCCGATGCGGCAGCAACTTTGGTCATATTAGCTTTTCCACAGAACAGCTAACAGCTGCTATAATATCCCATGGGTTTTGAAGGGCTAAGTATGTTGGTAACCCATGCCCTAAAGCAGGTGTCCACACCAATCTGTAAATGACTATGTTTTCACGATTTGGGAGAGATGTATGTGTGCATCTCAGGACAGTCTCAATGACCTATGTTGAACTTACCTGTTACACTACAATGCTGAGAACTTTGCACTCTGTTTTCCCCTTTGCTCTACTATTTTAATTGAGTTTTCCTTAATTGTATTTATGTTTAGTATCATCTGATTTGATTGGATAGAATCAGACATAAAGCTTTTCTCAGTACCTCAGTGCCCTTGACAATTATAAACCTAAGCCTAATAGGAAGCACTAATTCATGTCCTGTCTTTTCAGATACTGATGGATTTTTGTCTATTTTGAGAATTTTCTACTTTTACATTTTTTTCATTTGACCCTCATGCCATCTATCAATGCTCTTAATCAAACCTGCAGCTAAAAAACTGCCCTTAATGTCCAATTTTGGATTTAATATTAGGTTATGGGCTCCCAGGGGAATTCTCATCTGATGGGTTCTCTTCCAACATGCCTGTCTTTAACAGCATGTGCATATTGAGAAGTCTTCTAGCAGTTGTTGAATAGAGAATCAAAATGGATTATACTGCTGGAGCAGCACTTAACTGAAATAAGTGTGCACTTAACCCATGCATTTAGATAGGGAGGAGCTTTCCAGTTCTCAATAATATTTCTTGACAAATGAAAGAATTGGTATATTTCAAATCCTTGCTATAGCAATTCACATTAAACAAGTCCTTGAACATAAGTTTGTTGTGTACAAAATGAAATATCATTCACAATCAAGTATTATTCAGCAGACACAGGTGAATATTGCCATTTTTAAATCTTGTTTGGGATGTGCTAATATTCATGGTATCAATGCTATTGGAAAATATTGAAGTCAGTAGAAAACAAAAATCAGCAGGATTTAAAACATATCTGCCAAATAGTTATCTTCTACTTTTGCATTCCCATTAACACCAATTTCACATCCCAGTGAGGTTGGATGTAGCTCAATAAGAAATTGGATGAGCTGTAAAAAATTGCCACCTTCGAGCTGCAGTATGTGTTGTAAATGGTAACCTCGTCATTAGCAACTGGTTTTGCACTGACCCATGTTAAACATCAGGGAATTCAATGTTGTTCACCATTCACACACCACTGAATACTGGATATGCATGGATGTCATCACCATGTCACGACTTTGAAATGAAACTAAAGAAGATAGAAATCTTCTCGAAGAAGGCTGAAGAAGCCTTGTAAGTCACTGCAATAACTAACACATGGTCATTCAACATAGGCCAAGAATTTTGGCAAATGATTGCTAGTTCTCCTTCCAAAAAAAAAAGAAACATTTGAAAACAGTTCACCTGTTTGTGGATAAACTCAATATGGCATAAAACCAAACAGACTAAACTGAGGGAAAGTAAATTCCAAACTATTGACATGTTGAGAAATTGTTGGAACCTTTGTTCACCAAAGAAATATTTGTTCTTTATAACCTCTTTAAATCAATTTAAGAATGATATATTGTCATATGTCCCAAAATGGAACAATGAAATTCTTACTTGCAACACAATAGATGTGTAAACATGGTACTCTCTTTAAAAGACAAATGTTTTGTTTGGAACAGGTACATTGGGACATAACAGCATTACAGTATTTCAAGCAAGAATTTACCTGTTTAGTTTTGAGTTTGCTATTCCTCTTTTTAGATTGTGTTGTTCTTTAATCTTTAGATGCTGAGCGACGTCGTGTGAAATACAGCTACAAACATCTTTGGCTTGAGGACATACAACAGTCATGTCATTTAGCTGCAGATTTCATGCATTGGTTTAAACCGAACAAATCAAAACCAACAAAATAAAACAAAATAATAGGTGAAGGTTATGCCTTAAACAACATAAATGTTTATACTGACAGCACCAGTCACACCTATTATTGAAACAGAGGCAATAACATTTTACACGAGTAGGGTCATTAATGTCAGCAACTTGAGAAAAAAACCAAAGACCATATTACCATTTCATACATCACACTGTAAATCTAAAAGCTCTCTGCAGGTTTGTTCCCGACGAACTAATTCCCCAGATTAACAAGATTCAAAGCAGCGCTGTGTGCAATTGTCCATACTCAACAATGTTGCACTGTCTGACATTATTGGTTACCTTCTGCACCTTCAGTACAGCAAAATTATACCTTCCATTTTACCAAGAGGATTAAGAGGGAAACATCCCATCTGTCTCCACCACAAACGAGTAGACTCCTCTCTCAATACCTGAACTCCTCTTTCTGTACCTCCTAGCCTCTGCTAATGTCACAGAGGCCTGCTCTACCAACCAGAAAACCTTGGTCTTAGAAGAATATGATAACAAGCCTTTGAACTGTGAGGAAATAATGCAATAAAGGTCTTATTTTAAATTCACAATTTGAAATCATCAATGATGAAAATGATTGTATGATCATTTTTCACTCCTCCTCCTTGTCAGTCTTCTGATGTTACAGGTGTGATCAGCTTATACCTCATCACTGGGATTTGAAACCCTGAGTGATCAGTAACTACCCAAATCCTGCGTACAAGACTCACCAGTCCACTTTCCATGTTACCATCTATCTGGTGGCGGAGATGAGCCGAATGGTCAAATACTATTCTTATGTCTTATGATCTTATGATCTAGCTGTTGTGTCATTAGCTTTGAAAGTTTTATTGTTTTCTTCATGCGTGGAACATATATAAATGTAACTTTGATGGTGAGAAACACCAAGTTGGCACAGATCTTGGAAAACTCACATGTATCTAGGTCCGAAGTTTCTTGATCATGAGGTTCTATCACATCATGTGAGATTTTATGTAGAATACCGTGGAATTGTGTTTTAAAACACAGCCTTTAGACTTTAGAGTTCTGACTTAACAAATATAGCATGGTGTCTTGAGTGTAGGAGGAAACTGGAACATCCGGGGGAAACCCATGCGATGACGGGGAGAACGTAAAAACTCCGTACAGACAGCACCTGGAGTCAGGATCAAACATGGGCCTCTGTTGCTGTATGGCAGCAACTCTACCGCTGCGGCACTCTGCCACCCTAACCCAGGTCCAAGCCAGCCAATAGATCTAAAATCACCTGTTCAAATTCGACTGCTACTTCAAGGCACATGGACAGAATTGGTTGTGACAGAAGGGATGTGGTCTGATTATATTGTAGTTAAAGGACCTGACCTTACCGGAGCCACTTGTGGGGAGAGCAAGACCTCTATCTTGTTCCAAATGAAGGACTTTAACTTCTCGTTTTTAACAAAAGCCCCCACCATCCTGCAACCCCTCCCCCTGCTGATCTCATGACTGCTCAATCACTTCTTCCACAACTCACACCAAGTGTTGGAGACTGAGGGGGTGACCTGATGGAGTAAACAAAATTATGAGAGATGTGTAAGAAGGAACTGCAGATGCTGGTTTAAACTGAAGATCGACTCAAAATGCTGGAGTAACTCAACGGATAGGCAGCATCTCTGGAGAGAACGAATGGGTGAATTTTGTGTCAAGACCATTCTTCAGACAAGCTTAGATAACGTAGATGGTCACTCTTTCAGGGTGGAAATGTCAAATAATAGAAAGAATAACTTTAAGTTGAGAGGGGAATATTCAAAGGAAATTTATGAGGCAAGACTTTTCATGCAAAAAGTTGTAGGTGCCTGGAATGCATTGCCAGGGGAAGTGGTGGAAGCAGGTATGATAGTAATGTCTAAGCGACAATTGGACAGGCATAAGAGCAGGCAGCGAATGGAAAGATATAAAACATGTGCAGGTAGATGGAATTAGTTTCAATTTGCATTATGCTTGACCCAGAAAATGAAAGCCCTATTTCTGTACTGTATTGTTTTATGTTCTATGAAATCAAAATCTGACCGTTGGAAGTAGCTGAAAACTAAATAAATATAGAGTGAGTAAGCATGTGATACATTTCACTTGAATTTCTTATATATATTTTATTTCAGTAGTTTGCAATAGGTTTCGTTGAGAACCAAACGGATTGTTCAAAGGACATTTTGTCAGAATATGATTGATGTCTATGTTTGGAGCTTTTATGATTCGTTGCCTTTCAGTGAATCTGACATTTAAGCCAATAAGTGTGCGTTGTGTCCTAGCCTGCAACTGAATGGCAGGTTAGTGAATAAGGGCATTTATCATGCTCACAACTGAGATGGGATACATTTTCCCATCAATGTATTGTGGATAGGTAATCTCTATTGGGCTGATTCACAATGCTGTGCTGATGAAAATACACTCACCTTCCACGAATGTATTTGGGCGATGTAGACATGACTGTCCAATGCCTGATATGTTGAATTATACTAATTTAAAATTTAGTTGGAATTTGAAAACATTACAAATGCAGGATTTGGATCCTGAAAATGAATGCAAATGAATGCTAACATGCTCCATACCAATTTATTATCCATCCCTCCTTCAATCATTTAAAATATCCCCCGAGGGGATTATTTTCCTCCAGTCTTTATGGTTTTAATAGTGTGTGACTGTTTGCTGTAGCATTGCAAATCAAGAAAGAACTTGAGTTTAAATACTGCTTTTCACACCATGAATACAATTCAAAGCCGGGTACCATTCCACCTGTTCCCCCACCTTCAATCACAAGCCTTCTGGTATCTTTCAGCCTCATTTGTCAGTCTGATCCCAGGTTTCCGTCTCGCTATGTTGTGAACCACTCCTTGCTCGAACATAGAACTTTACCCCTTGCCCTTTTCACTGAGCATATTGTTAACTGTAAGAAAATATTCAAAAGATGAGTCTGATGTAAATGATTAATTAAACACACAAAAAGCTTCGTAAAGCTACAGATAACAGCAACTTTGCAGATTAACATAGGCTAAAACAATGGAAAGGTTTGCAAAAGAATAATTGAATTTGAAATGTTAAATTGAGACAAGCTAGCATATATTAGGAGGGAAAAGGAATAAAAAATAAAAGGGAAATCCCGAGCAAAGCAAATGCAAATTATTAAAGAATACATTTTATTTTTAGTATACTGCTTAATATTTTGAAAAGAAGTATAAAATGTTAGTCCGTTGGTAATAACACAAAAAACCAAGTATAAATGACTTGCTATCAATGTGGACAAGAGCTTTGTATCCAAACTCTCATCTTCAGTCCTTACCTCAGTTCCTTCCAGACTGCCAATTTTAAATGTATTTATATTTACAGTGCCAATGAGTTAAGCAGATAGAAATTTAGACGAGCAATGTGGCAGATTATTAAAATAAACTATTTGCAGTGCATTAACTGAGAGAATTCTCAGACCGAGTAGAATAAAAATTAGTCCCTGTCTCAACACTGGAATAAATTATGTAGATGAGACAGCACTGAGACTCAAAAACTTGACAATATGTTTCTCTACACGAGTGGTTTAGTAGGAAATAGTTTTTGCACCCAATGGATGTTTGTTTTGCAGCATTGATATAGATGGATATACATTTAAATCTAATTTCAGAATATTGGCTGAAGACAGGTTACCAGCATGCTAAATATTGCAGGCACGAATGTATTTATTATTGAATAATGGACACATAATGCTGGAGTAACCCAGCAGGTCAGGCAGCATCTCTGAAGCAAAGGAATAGGTGACGTTTTGGGTTGAGACCTTTCTTCATACTAAGAGACAGGGGAGCGGGGAACTAGAGGTATGAAAAGGTACGAAGTACAAATTAACGAAAGGTATGAAAATACCAAATCATTGCCAGCACCGATGATCAAGGAAAGGTGGAGGCCACAAAGGTCTATTATTTGTTGTGCATTTGTGATCACTGCACTCAGTGCACAATAAAACCTTTTCTCCCTGATTGGAAAAGATCTCAGATGATTAAACATGGAACTGAAAGTATTTACAGAAATTGCCCAGGTGAGTGGTGTACAAGAACATGACCTAAATATGGAATTAGAAGTGGGTTATTCGCACCCACATACCAATATCAACTTTCACTAAGATGAGGGTTGATCATTTAGCTCAGTGCTAAGTTGTTGCACTAACCCTATATCCCTTGATTACACTACTATCAATCTCTGCTTCAAATATGAGCCTTCCTTCTCTGTCCTCCTGGACAGATAATTCCAATGATTTAATTATATAGCAGCATGTAAAAGACCCTGGGACAGAAACATGGATAGGGAAGGTTTAAGGATGTGGGCAAATACAAGCAATTGAGACTAGCTTAGTTGGAGCATCTTGGTCAGCGTGGGTAAGTAGGGTTGTTGGGGCCTATCTACGTGTGTATGACTCTATGCATCAATTTACTATATAAGAGTTGGGACATTGGTCTACAAAACTCTGGTTAGTCTGCATGTGGAGTATTGTGTGCAATTCTGGTCGTCACACTGTATAGGAAGGATATAATTGGGATGGAGAGAGTGCAGGAGAGATTCACCAGGATGTTGCTTAGACTGGAGGGAGATTGTGGGAATTAATAGGCTCAGCTTGTTTTCCTTCGAGTGACGATAGATGTTGAAGCTTCACCCGAAAGAAATATATAGGATTATGAGAGACATAGAGAGGGTAGATAGTCAAAATTATTTTCTCATGGTAAGGCATTGAAATAAATGCAGTTTAAATCATCACTTCCCTCGTTCCCTGCTAAGCTTCCTATCATGTCTTCTGCACTTACTTTCTTTAACTTTTCTATTGCTTCAACCTGCAGAAATGTTTTCTCATCTCAGTCTTGAATTGACAACCGCTTACTTGAAAACTGTAAAGACTAGTTTAAACACCCCAGCCAAGGGAAGTAACATCAATGTTATCTACCTTGTCATGCCTTCAAGAGAGAGCTGAATAGGGCTCTTAAAGATAGTGGAATCAGGGGATATGGGGAAAAGGCAGGAAGGGGATGATCAGCCATGATCACATTGAATGGCGGTGCTGGCTCAAAGGGCTGAATGGCCTACTCCTGCACCTATTGTCTATTGTCTATTGTCTATTATCTATTGTCTATTGCCTCATAAGGATTGTGTACAGTACGTTTCAATTAGATCACCCCTCATCCTTCTGTACCAAAAGTGCAAACATCCAATCTGTTTAGACACTCTTCATAGGACAAAACCCCATTTCAGCAAACTCTCTGATGAACTTCACTGTTCTCTCTCTAAATATACATGTCCTTATTTAGGGTGGAAGACCAAACCAAATACAATTTTCCAGTAGGACACTTTGCAGTTTCAAAAAGGTTTCCTTATCATTGTAAGATGGCACCAGAGCGCGGCAACTCTATGCATGCTCTTCCCAGAGAAGGACCTGTTATCATCCAATACAATCGCTCAACTGTTTTTCTTTAATATTTAAAACTGTATTACATTTTATTTAATATTCCTGCAAATCTGATGATCCTATGTCCCCCTGATCTGTGCCAATCTGACCAGCGAGGCCTACTCTGCCCGGCAAAGCCTGAGGCCTACACATTCCCCAAAGCCTTGACCTCGCTTAGCTGCCGACCTGATCAGATGACAGTCAGGACTACCTGACGCGGTACCCCAATGTTGAGGCCTGATCAGGCCAAAGGTCTGACCCATTGGTGGGCCCTCTGCTACTACCCGGACTCCCAAACCGCACTGACCTCAATCACCTATCTGATGGGAAGGCTGACTCTACACTCCAGCTCCTGGGACTGACCAGGAGCGCTCATCCTCTCAGGAAATGTAGGAAACAAGCACGTTTTAGGTCCCTCCCCCATTACAGCAAACTGCTGGCAAACTTACAAGCTATTGAGAACAAACTGGATGAATTTAAAGCTAGACTATGGGTGTACTTTATATCATATTCATTGAACCTCCTCTGGATCTTCTCCTATACCAGCCGACCCTCCTCAGATATGGGGTCAACAACTGCTCACAATACTCCAAATGTGGTCGGATAGTGTCTTTTAAATCCTCAGCATTACATCATTATTTTTTTATATTCTGGTCCATTCGAAATTAAACCTAACATTGCATTTGCCTTCCTTGGTACCGATTCAAGTTGCAAATGATCCTGTGATCATGTGGGCTTCTTCCAAATGCTTCCACTTCCTTCCACATCCCAAAGATATGCAGGTCTGTACGTTAATTATCCTCTGCCCCTTGTATGTAGGATGGATGAGGAGGTGAGATAACAAAGAACTAGTGGGAAGATAGACATAAAATGCTGGAGTAACTCAGCGGGACAGGGGGGTGGAAGATTGCAACCTTCACGTGGTCTGCCCTGTTTTGACTAATGCAAACAGAAGATCAAAGAGAACAAGTTTTCCTACAACTTTAGGCTGCGTACACCTAACGACAGAAGAAGAAGCAGGACAGGCAACATCTCTGGATAGAAGGAATGGGTGACATTTCAGGTCGAGACCCTTCTTCAGATTGACAGATCGATAGTTGGCGTGGACTTGGTGAGCCAAAGGGCCTGTTTCTATATTGTATCTCTACACTAGATTAAACTAAACTAAACTAAACTTGTACTTGAGTTTGACTTGATTGTATGTGTAGTATTATCTGATCTGATTGGATACTGTGCAAAAGAAAGCTTTTCATTGTAACTTGGTACACCTGACAATAATAAACCTAAACATAAGCCTACAATGGTGCTTCTGTAAATAAAGGCAAGTGTTCCAATAGCTTTACTAATTGCTTGCTGAAACTGTGACCTGCATATTAACTTTCCGTTGCGTGTGTAAAGGACAGCTGGATTCCTCTGAATGTCAACACCTTTTAATCTCTCACCATTAAAAAAAACACTTCATTTTTCATATTTTTTGTTAACAAAGTGGTTGCTACATTTTTTCCACATTACATTCCATCTGCCATGTTGTTGCCCATTCATTGACCTTTAACTATATGAAGCTCCTCTGCACCACAACTTACATTGCCAGTTAGCTTTGTGATACATATTATACTTGGTCATAACCAACTCATGACTATGGGCGGTCGGGGCCCCAGCAATAATTCCCCTGGTGTGTAGGAAGCAACTGCAGATGGTGGTTTAAGCTGAAGACAGACACAAAAAGCTGGAGTAACTCAGCGGCTCAGATAGCATCCCAGGGGAAAAGGAATAGGTGACATTTCAGGTTGAGACCTTTCTTGAATCAGTCTGAAGAAGGGTTTCGACCTGAAATGTCACCTATTCCTTTTCTCAAATGGAAACATAGAAAATAGGTGTGGCAGTAGGCCATTTGGCCCTTCGAGCCAGCACCGTCATTCAATATGATCATGGCTGATCATCCAAAATCAGTAACCCATTCCAGCTTATCCCTCCATATCCCTTGATTCCCTTAGCCCTAAGAGCTAAATCTAACTCTTGAAAACATCCAGTGAATTGGTCTCCACTGCCTTTTGCGGCAGAAAATTCTACAGATTCACAACTCTCAGGGTGAAAAAGTTTGTCCTCATCTCAGTCCAAAAATGGCCTACCCCTTGTTCTTAAATTGTGACCCCTGGTTCTGAACTCCCCCAACATTGGGAGCATTTTTCCTGCATCTAGCCTGTCCAATCATCTAAGAATTTTTTGTTTCTATAAGATCTCCTCTCATTCTTCTAAATTCCAGCAAATACAAACCCAGTCGACCCATTCTTTCATCAAACGTCAGTGCCACCATCCCGGGAATTAACCTGGTGAACCTACGCTGCACTCCCTCAATAGCAATAATGTCCTTTCTCAAATTAGGAGACCAAAATTGCGCACAATACGCCATGTGCAGTCCCACCAGGGCCCTGTACAAGTGCAGTAGGACCTCATTGCTCCTAAACTCAAATCCGCTCGCAAAGAAGGCCAACATGCCATTAGCTTTCTTCACTGCCTGCTGTACCTGCATGGTTACTTTCAATGACTGATGTACAAACACACATAGGTCTCGTTGCACCTCTCCTTCTCCTAATGTGACACCATTCAGATAATAATCTGCCTTGCTGTTCTTGCCACCAAAGTGAATAATCTCAAATTTATCCACATTATACTGCATCTGCTATGCATCTGCCCACTCACCTATCCAAGTCACCCTGCAGCCTCATAGCATCCACCTCGCAGCTCACACTGCCATGTAGTTTTGTGTCATCCTCAAACTTAGAGATGTTACATTTAATTCCCTCGTCTAAATTGTTAACATATATATTGTACACATTTGGGGTCCCAGCACTGAGCTGAGCGGCACCCCACTAGTCACTGCCTGCCATTCTGAAAAGGACTCATTAATTACAACTCTTTGCTTTCTCTGCCAACCAGTTCTCCATCCATATCAATACCCTACCCCCAATACCATGTGCTCTAATTTTGCATACTAATCTCTTGTGTGGGACCTTGTCTTTTGGAATGTCCAGGTATGCCACATCCACTGGCTCCCCCTTATACATTCTACTTGTTACATCCTGAAAAAACGCCAAAAGATTAGTCAGGCATGATTTCCCGCTCATAAATCCATGGTGACTTTGACCGATCCTGTCACTGCTTTCTGAATGCGTTGCTATAACATCTTTAATAATCGACTCCAGCATCTTCCCCACTACCGATGTAAGGCTACTTGGTCTATAATTCCCCATTTTCTCTCTCCCTTTCATAAAAAGTAGACAATAGACAATAGGTGCAGGAGTAGGCCATTCAGCCCTTCAAGCTAGCACCACCATTCACTGTGATCATGGCTGATCATCCACAATCAGTACCCCGTTCCTGCCTTCTCCCCATATCCCTTGACTACACTATCTTTAAGAGCTCTATCCAACTCTCTCTTGAAAGCATCCAGAGAATCGGCCTCCACTGCCTTCTGAGGCAGAGAATTCAAAGTGTTTCCTCATCTCCATTCCAAAGGGCCTGCCCCTTATTCTTAAACTGTGGCCCCTGGTTCTGGACTCCCCCAACATCAGGAACATGTTTCCTGCCTCTAGCGTGTCAAATCCCTTAATAATCTTATATGCTTCAATAAAATCCCCGCTCATTCTTCTAAATTCCAGTGTATACAATCCCTCAATAGCAATAATGTCCTTTCTCACATTTGGAAACCAAAACTGCACATAATACACAAGGTGTGGTCTCACCAGGGGCCTGTACAACTGCAGAAGAACCTCTTTGGAGTTACTCCTCTTGTTATGAAGGCCAACATGCCATTAGCTTTCTTCATTGCCTGCTGTACCTGCATGCACGCTTTCAGTGACTGATGTACAAGGACAACCAGATCTTGTACTTCCCCTTTTCCTAACTTGACACCATTCAGATAATAATTTGCCTTCCTGTTCTTGCCACCAAAGCGGATAACCTCACATTTTTCCACATTAAACTGCATCTGCCATGCATCTGCCCACTTACCCATCCTGTCCAAGTCATGCTGCATTACCATAGCATCCTCCTCACAGTTCACACTGCCACCCAGCTTTGTGTCATCTGCAAATTTGCTAATGTTACTTTGAATTCCTTCATGGCCTTCATCTTGCAGCCATGTCTTTGTAATTCCCACAACATCATACTTGCCAATTTCTAAATGAGCTTCAAGCTCATCCACTTTATTTCATATACTTTGCGCATTTATATACAACACTTCACCTCCGGGTATTGACATTAGTGTCACATTGCCCCTGACCTTACTCTCTTATCCCTTCTCAAACTTCCCTTTCCATTAATTCGGGAGTCTTTTGTAACTTTTCCTGTACTCACTTCTCCTTTAATTGGCTAACCTCCAGTCCACAGGAACTGATCCAGAGTTGACAGAAGATTGGAAAATTATATCCAATGCATCCACGATTTCTAGGGCCACCTCCTTGAATACTCTGGGATGCAGACTATCAGGCACTGGGGATTTATCTGTCTTCAGTCCCAACAATTTACCTAACACCATTTTCTGACTAATCTGGATTCCCTTCAATTCCTCCGTCCCACTGGATCCTCGGTCCCCTCGTATTTCCGAGCGATTGTTTGTGTCTTCCTTAGTGAAGACAGAACCAAAGTACTCGTTTAACTGTTCTGCCATTTCCTTGTTTCCCCATTATAACTTCATCTGTCTCTGACTGTGAGGAACCTACATTCATCTTCACTAATCTTTTCCTTTTTGCATACCTAAAGAAACTTTTACAGTCAGTTTTGATATTCCCTACAAGCTTTCTTTCATGCTCTTTTTTCCCCCTCTTAATTAACCCCTTTGTCCTGCTCTGCTGAGTTCTCCCAGTCCTCTGGTTTGCCGCTTCTTCTGGCCAATTTATATGCCTCTTCCTTGGATTTAACTCTATCCTTGACTTCCCTCGTCAGCCACGGTTGAGCCGCCTTTCCATTTTTATCTTTTCGCCAGACAGGGATGAGCAATTGCTGAAGTTCATCCATGCGGTCTTTAAATCTCTGCCACTGCATCTCCATTGTCAACCATTTAAGTATAATTTGCCAGACTATCCTAGCCAATTCCGGTCTCATACCTTCAAAGTTTCCTTTATTCAAGTTCAGGGCCCTAGTCTCTGAATTAACCGTGTCACTCTCCATCCTAATGCAGCCTTCCACCATATTATGGTCACTGTTGCCCAAGGGGTCTTGCACAACAAGATTGCTAACTGATCCTTCATTGCACAATACCCAGTGCAGGATGGCCTGCCCTCTAGTCGGCATAGTGTTTTAAAAACCCATCCCGTATACATTCCAGGAAATTCTCCTCCTAATTCCTCTAGTACCCTCTCAGTCAGAAACCCAAATATCATTGTTTATTCCGTGACTGGTCTCTGAACATTAACTAATTCTCACTCCACGATAGTATATTACCACAATCATATGAATCATGCTTGCACTAATTTTGTTCAATAACCTCTTTCTGGCATAAAGAGATACAACGTCTTCTCCCCAAAGTCATACTGTAAATTGAAACATACCACAAGCACACATTCCCCTTTATCTAATTTGCAAGTTAAAACCTTGAGAAATCTGTAATAGATTTGTCAAATGTTATTTCCCTCTCATGACACAGTCTAGTTTATTACTATTTAGTAAGAATCCCTGCTGCCAGTTCCTTAATCTTGGAATCTAGCATCTTCCCTGCTACTTACATAATTTATCTGCTATGATTGTTTTAACTGATGCTAATTTCTTCCAGTTCCTCCTCCACTCAAATTCTCCATTAATTCCTGGAGTTTTTTTTCAAATAAAATACATGCTTCATTTCTTTGCCTTATTGTATTGTTCAATGTGATTTTCATATCTTATTCTTTACGTGACATACACTGGTGTTTGCTGTTCTATTCCTTTTTAAATATAACTATAACAGCGTCGACTGGTTGATTTTGTGTGTCTTTTTAGATTTCTCTTGCATTTTACTTTCTCTTTCACTAATAATTTGTCAAATTCTGTAAGCTTCCAGGTATTGGGTTAATTATTCAGTTCAGCAATATTATGTGATGTTTTCTTTGATATTGTTTCTCTTAGCCATGAATAGCTGATGTTTTATGTTGGACTTTTGTGACAAAGTGATTTGTGTTTGGTATACACTATGCATTAATTCCATAAATGTTAGCAATTGCTTATTTACGCTTAATATGCTTTAATATGGGTTTTCAATTTATCATAGCCAATTTAGGTTTTATACGAGCATTGGTAGCTTTACTTATAGTCTAGACCCTAGTTTTGGATTGTGTTGAATCACTTTCAAACTTGATCTAAAATTCTATCATATTTTAATCATTCTTCCCGAAAATCTCCTTACCAGTTTACCAATTAATCCCTCAACATTGCACTATACACTAAAATAGTCCACAATAATGTTTACAGACTATAGCCTTTCATCAGGACAGTTTAGTTTATAGTTCCTTCATGGAAACAACCCTTCAACCATCAAGTCCACATCGACCTTTTCATACTAGTTCTATGTTATCCCACTTTCTCATCCATTCCCTACACACCAGGGCAATTTACAGAGGCCAATTAACCTACAAACCAAAGATCTATAGCGAAGCAAGATAGACCACTCCTTCTAAATGCAATGGGTTGACGTGTAGTACGCAACGGAGCGGAATGAGGGCCTTTTTTTCATCCTTTTCAGTAACCCGACCCGATCCGACGCAACTCGCAGTGTAATCAACGTTGCAGGGGAACAGTTTGTGTTAATAAATTATAATTTTGAAAATGAGGAGATGATTTTTACCAAGTAACATTTATTTTTACGAGGATGTTTCCGTAACCGGCTTCCGTCTCCGCACTACTATCTTTGCTCCACTATGTGATCTTTGGTGTGGAGACGGAAGCCGGTTACGGAAATGGGCCGAAAATTACCCATGAATCTGCCCATGACCGTACTACGTCTTTTTCATCGAGTGATCTATCTTGCTTGCTATCAGATCTTTGCTGCAAACCTGCACATCTATGGGACAGGGGAGGAACCCGGAGGAAAGCCACAGGATCACAGGGTAAACATGCACAATTCTTCCAGCTGTGTCATTGTACCACCCTGAACAGCCGTTCTGCTGAAAGATCTTTGCTCTACCCTTTTCTTTAGAGAAGCTGCCTGACTTGCTGAGGATTAACAGCACTTTCTCAAGATCAACAATTATCACAGGTAAAGAGAGGACACTGTCGCTTGATTTCATTCATTGCATTGTTTCTCCAGTCTAATTTGATAGACATGCACGTTTCATTTTGACAATTTCTCTTCCTCCATTTAATCTCCATCTTCAACAGTTTCTGCAGAAGCTGACCTTTTATTACAAAATTGGTTGGAGATTAAAATAAATACTTCAATAAATCATTTGCCTCTAACATTCCTAACAAATATGGCAGATATTTGGAAAATACCTTTTTGGCAACATGGCAAATATTTGGAAAAGAGTGTTATAAATATTATATAAACTTAATTATTGAGAGATATTTCTTCTCAGCGAGTGAAATTTTGTATAATCCCGTGGGAAAACAGGTATTTAAACCTTCTGACCTGCGAAGTTTCAAGGCCGTTGCCATAATTGGCCCTTGTTTATTTTCAAATTTGCACCTTGTCAGCATTCCTTAAATTGCGTATAATTTTAGGTCAGATGTTTTGCTAAAAAGAGCATCTGCTTGAAACTGCTGTCATTTACAAACTTCTACTTTTTGTAGATTCTTGAGCACGTCATATCTAGCCTTTCTTTCCATTTGAATTTTAGGATGCACTCATATGCACAATATAGTGATTTCTTTTAGGGAATAAAGGGGCAGCACAGACCTCCCCAGTTGTTCCAGCTCTTAACCTAGAAATCTCAGGACAACTATTGTTAAACAGGCCTTTAGACCAACAATGTCCATGCCAACCATGACGTCAGGTTAAACTTATCTCCTCTGTCTGCACGTGATCCATATCCCTCCATTCACCACATATCCATGTGCGTATTTATAACCTTCTTAAATGCTACTATCTAACTGCCTCCATCACCATGCGCATTCTACACCTCGCTATTTTTGATCTCCGTCATTGGGAAGAGAAAATCAGACTGATTGAGGATAAGATTCAAGAATGTATTTATCATTATGTTGAAAAAGTTCTACATCCCCTCTGATTGGGGAGCATGGTGGCATTGATGTTAATACTGCTGCATCCCAGCACCGGAGACCTACACATAATCATTCTCTCACATACCATCTGTATGGAGTTTCTGCCTGACTCCTTAGTTTACCCCGGGATCCCTGGCTTCTCCCCGCATACTGAAGATGTGATTGTTGGTCGTTGTCTTATGTAAATTTCCCACAGTTTGGGTGGGTGGTAGGATAATTGGGAGTGGGAAGAGTAGGTATGGTTGATGGATATGTGAAAGAGAAGAGTTTGCTTTGAAATAATTGGGTTATGGGATTACTCTGAGAACTGACAAAGACTAGGTGAGCTGGAGTCATAGAGTGATACAGTGTGGAAACAAGCCTTTCGGCCCAACTTGCCCACACCGGCCAACAATGTCCCAGCTATACTAGTCTCACTTGCTTGCACTTGGTCCATATGCCTCCAAACCTGTCCTATTCATGTATCTGTCTAACTGTTTTTGAAATGATGGGATAGTCCCAGCCTCAACTACCTCCAGCTTGTTCCATACACCCACCACCCTATGGGGGAAATGTTACCCTTCAGATTCCTATTAAATCTTTTCCCCCTTCACCTTGAACCTATGTCCTCTGAACCTCGATTCCCCTACTCCATGCTAGAGACTCTGTGTATCTACCTGATCTATTCCTCTCAGAATTTTGTACACCTCTATAAGATCACCCCTCATCCTCCTGCGCTCCATGGAACAGAGACCCAGCCTACTCAACCTCTCCCTATAGTTCACGCCCTCTAGTCCTGGCAACATCCTCGTAAATCTTTTCTGAACCCTTTCAAGCTTGACAATATCTTTCCTATAACATGGGAACCAGAACTGAACACAATATTCAACCTTAGCCGAAGCAACTATTACACTGATACCCAAAAAAGATAACGGTCTCGAAGAGCCGGGTTCATATAGAGCAAGCCAACTTCCAGAATACTGACTAATCAAATACTCTCACTTAAATTTCAGCTATCCAGGGGCAATAGAGTGTGCACTATCACCCCTGTTATTTGCCCTTGCGATTGAACCTTTAGCCAAAAGTATAAGAGTATATCTGAACATTCATGGCTGAACTACTAAATATTCTAATAATAAAATATCATTGTATGCAGATGATGTACTACTATATATCACCAATTCCTAAGTTAGCATTCCAAACATACTAAATCTTATAGAGGAAATTTCCTTTTCAGGATATAGAATAAACTGGAACAAAAGTGAAATTATGTCAATAAAACCTCAAGATCCGACACACCTTCTAAAATTCCCTTTTAGAATTGCCATGGAAAAATTTCAATATCTTGGAGTTCACGTAACTAGAAAATATACTTCTCTATTTCAAGCAAACTTTCCACCATTAATTACCAAACTAAATGCCTTTATTCAATTTTGGGAAAGGCTTCCGATTTCCCTCATAGGTAGAATAAATGCCATAAAGATGATCTTCCTTCCACAAATCCTGTACCTATTTCAATCAATACTGATTTATCTCCCTAATTATTTTTTTAAAAATCGATTCTCTGATCACAAACTTTATTTGGGATTATAAAACACACAGAATCCATAAATGACATCTATGTAAACACAAATAAATTGGCGGATTGGCTCTCCCCAATTTTTTGTACTATTACTTGGCAACGAATATTAAAAGCGTAATCTAGTGGATGGACAACACATGCCAACAGGTAAAATGTTTAATAATGGAGAGAGAAGATTGTTCGCCTTTTAATATAGGCACAATTCTTTTCTTATTTAATTTCTTTTATTAGAAGTAATCAATTTACAATAGTGTAAACAGCTTTACAAACATCAACTTAATTCCATATTTTTTTAAATAACCCGTTAAAAGTTATTATCTTCTATTTTTTTGGAGATAAAGATAAGGATAGAGTAGAGTAGTTTTAAATCAATAAGGGAGTGATTAAATAATAATTTGATTATATATAAGAGAAAAAGAAAAAAGAGAAAAGAAAAAAGGTTAACAAAAAGTAAAAAGATATAATATATATATATATATAAATGAAAATCAACAAAATATATTGTAACTAAAACTATTACAAATGATAATATCAATAAAGACATGCATATTAATCCTAGTATGAAAATAAGTTATTCTCATCAAATCCCGCAGGGTACCCGTCGAGCTGTGATGTCAAGAACAGCTACTTCTCTAAATACTGTATATATGGAGACCATATTTGTTCGAAGGAATTATATTTGTCCAATAGGACAAATCTGATTCTTTCTAAATGTAACGTCTCCAACATTTCTGCTGCCCACATTTTAATTGTGGGGGATAATGTTCCCTTCCAAAATTTCAATATTAATTTTTTCCCTATTATCAAACAGTAATCAAAAAAATTTCTTTGATTTACTGTAAGTACCGAATTTGAATCCAAAATTCCAAGTATTATTAACTTTGGGTCAGGGTCCAATCTAATTTTAAGAACTTCAGAAATAACCTTAAAAATTTCTGTCCAGTAGTAATTCAATTTGGGACATGTAGCAAAACTGTGTATTAAATTTGCTTCTAAATTCTTACATTTATCACAAATTGAAGAGAGATTGGGAAAGATACTATTTAATTTAGTTTTTGAATAATGTAATCTATATAGTACTTTAAATTGTATCAATGTATGTCTGGCATTTAACTAACACCGATGTATTCGCTGTAAACTTTCTTCCCAATTTGCTTTTGTTATAGATAAACCAATTTCATTTTCCCATGCTTGACGATATGTTTCAGTTGTTGGATTCTCCTTATCCAAAATTATGTTATATATATAGGCTATTAGTTTTTCTGTATTTGGGTGTAAATTAAACAATTCATCTAATAATCCTGGTTCTTTAATCTTGTGTATTGGATTTTATATAATCTCTAATTTGTAAGTACCTAAACAAGTGTTGCGGAGACAATCCGTAGATATCTTGTAACTCTTGGAATAAAAGAAATTTTCCTTTTCTATAAAGGTTCTCTATCCTTTTAATTCCTAAATCATCCCAATGTCTAAACCCTCCATCCAATATAGAGGGTTTAAATAATGGGTTATTCGTGATTGGTAGTCTAAGTGAAAGATTATCTAGATGTAAAGTCTTAACTATTTGTTTCCAAATACATCTATTATTATAAATTATAGGGTGTCCCTATAAATTTTTTTTTGTACTTCTTTTGGGGCAAAGAGAATCGAGCCTACATTATAAGGTAAACAGTCTTCCTTATCCATCTTTAACCACGTTGGTTCATAATCCATATTTACCCACCAGAAATTCATATTCTTAATCTGGACTGCCCAAAAATAATATTAAAAATTTGGAAGTGCTAATCCTCCGTTTATCTTAGATTTACATAAATGTTTTTTACTTATTCTATGATTTTTATAATCCCAAATAAAACTATTAATAATATTATCTATTTTTTTTTTTTAAGTGTTTGGGAGAAAAAAAGGAATAGCCTGAAACAAATATAATAATTGTGGTAAAAACACCATCTTTATAGCATTTATTCTACCAATCATAGATATAGGAAGTGTTTTCCAATACAAAATATTTTTTTTAAGTTTATCTAATAATAGAGGGTAATTAGATTTAATTAGTGAATTATAAGATTTAGTTACATTAATTCCTAAATATTTAAATTTGTCTGTAACTATTTTTAATGGATATTGTTGTAATATATTTACATTAATTCCAGTTATAGGCATAATATCACTTTTGTTCCAATTAATCCTAAATCCTGAGAATGTGCCAAATTTAGTTATAACATTAAACAGCTTAGGTATACTAATTTCCGGTTTTGTAATATAAATCAAAACGTCATCTGCATATAAAGATATTTTGTTAGTTGTTGTGTCAGTATTATAGCCGTAGATTTCAGGTTCAGATCTAATTCTTTCCGCCAAAGGCTCTATCATCAAAGCAAATAGTAAAGGCGATAATGGACATCCCTGTCTACATTCCCTAGAGAGCTTAAATTTAGCTGATAATATTTGATTAGTTAAGATTCTTGCCGTTGGATTCAAATATAAAATTCTTATCCATTTACAGAATCTATCCCCCAATTGAAACTTTTCCATTATATTAAATAAATATAGCCATTCCACCTGATCGAATGCCTTTTCTGCATCTAGCGATACAACCGCTAATTCCCTGTCCCGTACTCTTTTTGAATATATAATATTAAACAAGCGTCTGAGATTATGGGATGAATAGCGTTTTGGAATAAAACCTGTTTGATCATAATGTATTAATTTAGAAATCACCAGACTTAATCTCCGAGATAAAACTTTAGTTAATATTTTTTGGTCTGTATTTAGAAGGGCGATCGCTCTATATGATCCTGGATCTTCCAAATCCTTCTCTACCTTAGGAATGAGTGTAATTGTGGATTAATTTAAAGATTCTGGTAATTTGCCTTGTTCATATGCATATCTATATACTGTATATAATCTTGGGGAAATCAGATCTTGAAATTTTTTATAAAATTCTGCACTCAGGCCATCAGGGCCCGCTGCTTTTCCATTCTTTAACAAACTAATTGATTCTTCAATATCCTTTACTGTTATTTCAGCGTTTAACAAATGTCTACCTTCCTGATCTAGACTATTAATTTGACACTCTTGTAGGAATGTTTCCATACCATCTGTTTGTCCTGTTAATTTAGATGAATAAAGATTTTGATAATATTGTAGAAATCTGTCATTAATATCTTTTGGTATCGTCAATATATTTCCATGCGCAGATCTAATTCTATGTATCATTTTTTCATCTTCTAATTTTCTAAGTTGTCGTGCTAGTAGTTTTTGTGGTTTGTCTCCAAATTCAAAGTGCACTTGTTTGGTTTGTTGAAATAGTTTAATGACTTGGTTAGAATATATTTTATTTAGTCTATATTTTACTATTGCAATTTTATTACTTAGCTCTTTAGAAGGGTGTTTTATGTTTTCACTATCTAGTTGTTTTATCTCATTTTCTAACTTTTGTTCCATCTTTCTATTTTCTTTATTAAAATAAGCTTGTGCTGATATTATTGCACCACGCATAAATGCTTTAAATGTATCCCAAAGTAACGATGGTGAAATTTCAGGTTTGTCATTAGTTTCAAAAAATAGTTTAATCTGTTCTACTACATGTTTACAACAGTCCTTATCCTTTCATATCTGGGGATTAAATCTCCAAGTAGTAGTTTTATTAAGTATATCTTTTAGTTTTATCTTGAATGTTAGTGGCGCATGATCTGAAATAATAATATTGTGATATTTTGCATCATACGTAAAAGGTAGTAATTTTGAATCTATTAGAAAATAATCTATCCTAGAGTAAGTTCCATATACGGGTGAGAAAAACGAGTATTCTCGTCCGGATGGATTATCTAGTCTCCAAATATCCTTAACATTAGATGTATTAATAAAAGAATTTATAAGTTTACTTGAATTAGAGGTAGCTTTCCTTTTTGTAGAAGACCTGTCTAGGTAGCTATCTAAGGTGCAATTAAAATCACCCCCAATAACTAAATTATATTGCGTGGAAATAGGAATATTATTAAATATTTTCTTAAAAAATAATGGATTATCAAAATTAGGGGCATATATATTCACCAAAATTACTTTCTGTGAATATAATTCCCCTGTAATTATTACATATCTACCCTCTTTGTCCTCTATTATAGTACTTTGTTTAAAAGGTATACCTTTACGGATAATTATTGCAACTCCTCTAGATTTGTGTATAAATGAAGAGTGATATACCTTGGAAATCCATTTTGCCGTTAATCTATGTTGAGCATCTCTTTTAAGATGAGTCTCTTGAAGGAAGATCACGTCTGATTTCAATCTGTTCAACTGTGCTAGCACCTTTCCCCTTTTAATTGGTTCATTAATTCCCTTAACATTCCAACTACAGAAGGTAATTCCACCCCCCCAGTCTTCACATTCATGTCTTGCATTTTACTGTTAGGGTGGTTTTTTTTGGAGTAGCCTTCTCGACCCCTCCAGCCCAGTGGTATACCCAAACGCCAACCTGATGAAAATTTCTATCCTCAGTAATCCATATACATGTCTTCTTAAAGTAATTATACAATATCGCTCATAATTACATTCATATAATATATAACATAAAATCAAATACTTAATATATAAGAAAAAATAAAAAGTGTAATTAAAAAAAGAGGAAAGGGTGTTATCAGGGTGCCCAGAAAAAAAAGAAACTATACTGATATGTAGTGTAGTGTGCATTAGTGAAAGCCACACTAGCGTGGCTATTAATCTATTGACTTCCGTTTTTATTAAAAAGGATGTTAAATGTTCCAGCTCCTATCTATAATGCTGTGTATATTGGGGTGGGGTACTAACTTTAAATACTTAGTAATTATTTCTATTATTCATATTACTAATTACTAGTTATTAATTTCTATTATAATTAATATTATAATACTATATTAAGGGAATAATTGAAATTTTACTAATTAATACCAAACTATAACAACATGTCCATTATTCCCCCTCTTTCTCAATGAATAATTCATAACCGCAGGTCGGTGATAAAAGTTCATTCTTCTTCTCCTTCCTCGCTTGCTTCTTCTTCTGCTTCCTCTTCTGCCTTTTTCTGTATGTCTCGAGCGAATTCCAGTGCGTCGGTATGCTTAACAAAACGATATTCCTTGTTGTCGTAGGTCACTCTCAATGTTGCTGGGTACATCAAACCATATCTGAGATCCTTTATATCCTTTATATTCCGAAGAATACCTCTTGTTTCTGTGAATAAAGATCTTCTCTTAGCCACTTCAGCCGGGTAATCTCGGAAGATACTGATGTTATCTCCTTCGTATTTCAAATTCTTCTTTCTTATTATTATCTTCATCATTTCTTCAAAGACGTGCTCGTGGGCCACCTTTACAATCATTTGTCTTGGCGGTGCACCTCTGCCAGGGGCCCGTCTTAAAGCCCTGTGAGCACGGCCCAACAGGGGTTCTTGATCCAGATCCAGAATGTCCTTTAGGAATTTTGCAGCAAATTTTCGCGGGTCTTGATTTCCTTCCCGCCCCTCGGTCAATCCTACGATACGCAAATTCTTACGTCTTTGTCATCCCTCCAGATCAATACATTTCTCGTTTATTTTACGTAGTAGCTCTGAGAGACGTTTATTCTCGACGCGTAGTTTCTCACTTTCCTTAGCACTTGATACAGCAAAGTCAGTCAATTCTTTAATTGCATCATTGTGTTGGTCAAGTGAGATTGAAATAGGATCTATCTTCGCATCCAGCATTTGTTCAATCCCAGCAATCTTGTCGTTTACCTCAGCCATCCGGTTTTGAAACTCAGCATCCGCCTTTATTTTCCATTCATTCA
Organism: Raja brachyura; assembly: GCA_963514005.1. The sequence goes on from OY740783.1 coordinate 51,633,739, forward strand.
TCATAATCTTTACCGTTTCTGTAGCTTCTTTTTTTAGTTCTTCTTTAATTCTCTCGTGAGACGCCTGGATATCCGTTCTTAACAGATTTATTTCATCTTTATATTCCTTCTTCATATCTTTCATTTCTTTCATCAGTTTCTTCATTTCGCCAAGCAAAGAATTTTTAAGTTCTTCCATTTCACTTTTTCTCTGTGAAATCTCTTCCTGGGAGGCAGCCAAACTCGAGCCCGAGGCTTTGAGGCCTGCCTCCCTTCTTTGTCCTTTTTTTGTCGCGGGGGGGGGGGGAGGAGGAATGCATTTTGAATTTCTTACCGAAGTTGCGTGCCTGATGACGTCACGCAGCTTGCAATCGCACCCGGAGCCGTTTAAAATCGCTCTCCTGCGGTAAGTACCGTTAGTAGCCTCCTTTAACCCCCGATTTTTTTCAGATTTTCGCGGAGCTGATCTGGCGCGGTTCTCTCTTAGAACATGGCGCCACCGGAAGTCAGGCACAATTCTTTTCTCTCCAATAAATTTGAAGAAAACAGTATATGAGAAAAATCCAATTATCCATGGTACCCTACGAATCTGGAAACAAGTGAAGTCAACCTTTAAACTGAGAAATTTATCTCTTCCCTCACCAATTGCCAATAATCCCTTGTTTAAGCCATCCATTTTAGACAAGACGTTCACACACTGGGAAAGATTGGGAATTAAAAAACTGGGAGATCTTTATGAGATGGGAACTCTTCTCTCATTTTAAGAATTACAGTCAAAATATCATCTGAAAGGTAGCCAATACTTTAGATATCTTCAAAGATGAGACTATCTGAAATCAAATACCCAAGACTATCAATATATGGTTCCAGACATTCTAGACGAAGGCATGAATAGAAACTCAGATTCAAACAAGTTAATATCGTACATTTATAATACCCTTTTAAATATACAAACTCCATCATCGGAAGTAATTAGACGAGCTTGGGAAGATGAACTCGGCCTAACAATTATAAAAGAGAGATGGGAGGAAAGTCTTCTATATATACACAACTGTCCTCTTAACGTTAGGCATTCGTTAATACAATTTAAAATACTGTACAGACTTTACTATTCAAAGTCTAAACTGAATAAGATCTTCCCAAATGTTTCTCCCATTTGTGATAAATGTCTCCTTCAGGAAGCAACTATAACCCATTATTTTGCCTCTTGTATAAAGTTACATAATTTTTGGAGGTGAATTTTTGAAATTTTTTCTAAAATACTTAAATAAAATTGGACCCCGACACTGAACTGATCACTCTAGGTGCGTCAGACGCCTGTTCTGAGCTAATATTATTTCCTTAATTATGGCCTGATAACGGCGAAAAACAAATACTTAAAGTTTGGAAACATACATCAGTCCCTACTGTTAAGATGTGGATAACAAACATGTCCAAGACACTACATTTGGAAAATATTAGGCTTCTCTTGGCAGAAAAAACAGATCAATTTTTCAAGACATAGACACCCTTCACCGAATTCTTACAAGGATAGTATGGCGCAACACAGCTTTGGATTTAAATCCAACTATGGGTTGGGTCAGGTGGGTGGGGGGGGGGGATACGAGAGGCAGGTATATCTCCACTTTTTTCTTTTTTTTTGTTTCTTCTCCTCTCTTACATCTTTATTCACTCTTTGCTAGTCTAGGGGTCCTATCTTCGCACCTCTCACCTTTTCTCTCTCTTGTTCTTTCTCGTTTCTTTTCCCTTATTTTCAAGTTAAAAAGTTAAAATTGAAGCTGTACAATAACTATAATTTTATATGCAGATTGTTTTATTCTTGTACAATTGCTTCTAATAAAAATAAATAAATAAATAAAAAGAGAAAAAAAAAAATGAACACAATATTCTAAATGTGGTCTCACCAATGTATTATATAACTGTAACATGATCTCCCAACTTCTATACTCAATACTCTGACTGATGAAGGCCAAAGTACCAAAAGACTTTTTGACAACCTTGTCTACCTGCGACTCAACCTTCAAGGAACCATACTGTACTCCTAGATCCCTCTGCTCTACCCAGACTACCATTTACTGTGTTGGTCCTGCACTTGTTCGACATCCCAAAATGCAACACCTCACACTTCTCTGTATTAAATTCCATCAACCATTCCTCCGCCTACCTGGCCAATCAATCCAGATCCTGCTGCAATCGTTCACAACCATCTTCACTGTCTGCAAAACCACTCACCTTTGTGTCATCAGCAAACTTGCTAATCTTGCCCTGTTCTCATCCAAATCATTAATATAGATGACAAACAGTATTGGGCCCAGCACCGAACCACTCGTCATAAGCCTCCAGTCTGACAGGTAACCTTCCACCATCACCCTCTGCTTCCTTCCATGGAACCAATTTGCTATCCATTCAGTTATCTCTCCTTGGATCTCATGTGATCTAACCTTCCAATGCAGACTACCATGCGGAACCTTGTTGAATGCCTTACTGAAATCCATGTACACAACATCTACAGCTCTGCCCTCATTGACCTTTTTGATTTTTTTGAAGATGTGACCAATCAGATTTGTGAAACATGACCTTGCATGTACAAAACCATGCTGACTATCCCTAATCTACCCATTGCTCATCTAAATGCCTGTATAACGTATCCCTCAGAGTACTCTCTAGTAAGTTTCAAGTACAGATGTTTAGCTCACCAGCCTATAGTTCTCTGTATTTTCCCTGCAGGCCTTATTGAAAAGAGGCACAACATTTGGCTCCACACTCCAGACTTCCGGCACATCTCCTGCATTTAAAGACGATTCGTAAATTTTAACCAGGGCTCTCGCACTTTCCACTCTATGGCCTCGGATAAATCTGATCAGGCCCTGGAGATTAGTCTACCTTCCTACACGACAGTACCTTCAGTACTTCTTCGACGGTAACACTGACCGCTCTCAAGACACTTCCATTGACTGTCCTAAGTTCCTCCATCCTACTGTCTTTGCCCTCGGTAAATACAGAGGTGTTTACTCATTTAGGACTTTGCATATTCCTATGGCTCCACACAGAGCTGACCGCTTTGACTCCTGAGAGGTCCCACTCTCTCTCTAGTTACCTTTTTCCCCCTTATGCATTTATAAAATCTTTTGGGATTGTCCTTAATGCTACCCGCCAAAGCTATCTCCTGGCCCCATTTTGCCCTTCTGATCTAATTTTTCAGTTTACTCCTTAGTTCCCAAAACTCCTCCAGGGATGCACTGATCCCAGCTGCCTATACCTGTTCCATGCATCCTACTCTTTTTGACCAACAACTCAATTTCCCTCGTCAGCCAAGCTTCCTTACCTTTGCCTGCTTTGCCCTTCACTCTAAGGGGCCGTACATATCCTGAGCCTTCGTCAGCACACTTTTAAAAACATCACACATGGCCGATGTTCCTTTCCCATCAAATAGCCTGCTTCAGTCAACTTGAGTGAGACCTTCTCTCGTACCCTGAAAGTTGGGATTACCACAGTTGAGCATTTTAACACGTGGACCCTCTCCGTCCCTATCCATAACTATCTTAAACCTAATCGAGCTGTGGTCACTTAACTCTGGTCCCAAAAGGCTCCTCCACAAATACTTCATTAACTTGCCATTCCCAATACTAGATCCAGCATTGCCCTCTTATAACATATAACAATATAACATATAACAATTACAGCACGGAAACAGGCCATCTCGGCCCTTCAAGTCCGTGCCGAACAACTTTTTTCCCTTAGTCCCACCTGCCTCTTATATGTGGGGGCCTCTACATGCTGCTTAAGAAAACTATCCTGAACACGTTTGAGGAATTTAAACCCCATTTAATCCCTTCACACTGATTTTCCCAGTCTATATTGGGAAAGTTGAAATCCCCTACTACAACAACCTTATTTGACCTGCAGCTGCCTACAATCTCCCGGCACATTTATTTTTCTAATTCCCATTGACTATTTGGGGGTCTGTAGTACACCCCCAACAATATGATCTTCCCTTTTTTGTTCCTCAGCTCTACCCATAGAGCCTCACAAGCCGAACCATCAGTAATGTCACCTCTGATCACTGCTGTGACATCTTCCTTAACCAACAATGCAATCATCCCCTCCACTTTTAACCTCATCCCAGTCTCTCCTGAAGCTCCTGTACCCCGGAACATCGAGCTGCCAGTCCTGCCCTTCCCTTAACCAGCTTTCACTCATGCTACAATATTCCAGTCGCTCATACCTATTCATGCCCTAAGCTCATCTGCCTTATCTGTCAGTCCCCTTGCATTAAAATACGTGCAGTTTAAACCAACCCTCCTTCATCGCTCTCCGTCTTTCACCTGCCTATTCTGTCCACTAACTTTTCCCTCACCACCCTCCAGACCAACGTTTAGCCTCTCACGTGCCTTTGTTCTGTACGAGATCCCACCTTCCTGCCAATCTAGTTTAAACCCTCCTGTGTAGCATTAGCAAACCTTCCCGCCAGGATGTCGGTCCCCCTCCAGTTAAGATGTAACCCGTCCCGTTTGTACAGGTTACCCCTGCCTCGGAGGAGATCCCCTTTATCCCGAAATCTAAATCCCTGCCCCTTGCACCAACTCCTCAGCCACACATTCATTTCTCCTATCTTCCTATTCTTATCTTCACTAGCACGAGGTACTGGAAACAATCCTGAAATCACTACTCTGCAGGTCTTGCTTTTCAGTCTTCTACCCAATTCCGTAAACTCGTGTTGCAGAATTTCCTTCCTCTTCCGACTATATCGTTTGTGCCAACATGCACAATAACCTCCAGCTGCCACGCCTCACTCTTGAGGATGCCGTGCAGCCGCTCCGAGACTGCCAGGACCCTGGCACCAGGGAGGCAACACACCATCCTGGAGTCTCGCCGGCTGCCGTAGAACCTGCTGTCCACACCTCTGACTATCGAGCCCCCCACCACTATGGCTCTGCCGGACGTCACTCTTCCCCGTTGAGCCTCGGCACCAGGATAGGAATCACAGCCCTGGCTGCAACTCAATCTTGTTGTGTCGTCCGCTCCGACAGCTCCCAAAAGGGTGTACCTGTTTTCAATAGGGGGGCTCCTACGCTCCAAGTTTACTTCTCTTCCTGTGTCCTCGGTGTGACAACCTCACTGTAGGTCTTGTCCAGGAAACTCTCGTTTTCCTGGATGGTCCTGAGGTCATCGAGCTGCTACTCCAGTTCCCTAACAAGTTCATTCATGAGGTGCACCTGGACACATTTTCTACAGGTGGAGTTGTCAGAAGTATCAGCAGTGTCCGTGACTTCCCAAATTCTGCAGGAGACGCACTATAACAACTTGTCTCCATTACTTCAGTGGACAAAATCACAAATTGCCAATGAGACACTCAGAGTTGCGTGAAACCTATTCCTTTCTGAACTGTTGACAACCTCCTTCTGCATTGCAATATGCCACAAGTATAAATATCGGACATACGCAGAACCAAATCAAGCGTAGCCTCCTCACCGAAAACTCTTGAGCCAAAGACTTACACTTTGCCTCCCAAGGCACTTCACCCCAACAGGCCACTCCCCTAGAGCTAGCCCTACTTTGATTTGCTGTTCAATTAACTAACTTGCTAATTTAGATTCTGCAGCCAATCCCCGCACTTGCTCCTTCAACTGCCGCTCCTCTGCCGACCTTGCAGGTGTGTGTTGCATGCTGGCCCTGACTGGTTTTTAAATGTCCCACACTGAAGGTCTCCTTCTATCTCATGAGATGTGACTCTTTGGAAAATTTTGGGCCATAATGTTTGCGGTAGAGAAGGCATTTCAGAATGGCATTTAGATCCACAAGTACATGCATTGGGAGCACACAAAAGGTCACCTTAAACAGTAGAAATAGTGCAACGCTTTATAAAGTAATTGCCCAACTATCCTTTCAGAGATATGCTGCCTCAGTTGTTAAAGAGCCTATTAGCGCAGAAGCCACAGAACCAAAGCAAACCATCTTCAAACCCTACGAACAGTCTAAGAAAGGAGGATGTCAAGGGTACATTTTATGTGTACCTGCACTCTGAAAGAAATGCCTTTTGCTTTTCATTTCTCCTTTCAATTCAATTGGGTATACAGTGAGCCAAAACGTGCTACAAAAATTAAAATAATAATGACATACTTTCTTACTAGTGTGTAAATCACCCCACTAATTATTGGAACCAAAGGCACATCACCAAATCCAAATTTGTAGAATATACTGGCTGAATTAAGGTGCCACATAAATAGCATCCAATGCAAGCCTTCATGACATTTTTGAGAACTTGTCTACTGTCCATTAAGTGGCCATAAATTAATGATAAAGTTAACCAGACATCATAAGCATCTTTCTGATATTGTGGTATTTATTATTATTATTATTATATAAAGCAGTTGCTACATTTTTTCAAAGAGATTTGTAAAACAAGATTTTTAACATTGTATTTACTTTGTCTTCCTTTTGATTCTATGCTTTCATTTTCTGTCCAGTTATTTATTTCCCTTTCAGTTACCAATTGACTTTAATGTCCTGTTGCTTCTTGCACTGGATCTTTATCTTTCTTCAATTCTCATTGAGTAAGTAGATGCACAGTTAATTCTCCCCAATCGTTAAAGTGACAAATGATCTTCCACCCTTACTGTGCAGTTATTCGCATATGTATCCATTAGGTTTTGATAGGTGACGGATTTGAGTTCAATGGAAAAGGAAACATTTAATGGGCACATTGTAAAATGTTATTGGGAGAAGGCAGGAGAATGGGTTTAAGAGCGAGAGATAGATCAGCCTTGATTGAATGGCGGAGTAGACTCGTTGGGCTGAATGGCCTGATTCTGCACCTAGAACTTATGAACCTATGTGTCGATGCAGCTTTTTGCTGCTTTGTTTGCATTTTCAAGTTGCATTATTACCTGTTATTATTACCAGAATACCTGTGGAATACCTGTGGCATCATTTCTAAGATTGGTGAAAAATACTCAGAAGGTTTATCATTGCACATGGTCTAAAACAATCACTTAATTTCCAAAATTCTTGTTCCAAGTTTTTTTTCAATGATGCAATCTATTGCCAAAATAGCTTGTGGGCGAAGTGAAAATGTCTCTTTCATAACATCTAATTTGCATCCAGCTGTGGGTATTTCTGGAGTCCTCTATGCACTTGGTGAGGCAACAGTGCCTGCAGTGTCTTGCAAAACAAGTTAAAAAGGGCATAGTTTCCAGTTTGCAAATGAATATCCTGTGGCTTTATGTGTATGAAATTTGACTAACGACTTTCAAACCATAAAGAATATATTATCTGTTTTGTTGAGATTATACCATACCAATATACACTTGCAGTTCGAAAGAAAAAAATATAAACTATTAATAAATCAATTCTCACTTCTCTCCTAAAGTAGCTGACACCATGATGAATGATTCTCACCCAGAGGTGTTCACTGTTGAACAGTGTTGAGGAGCTATTCGATTGCGAATGACATAGTTAGTTGAAAGAGTCAACAGTGTTTAATTGTACCTGACAATGGAACAATGAAATACTTACTTGCAGCAATGTTTCTCTGAGATCTTCGATTTTCTCCCACGCTCCAAAGACGTGCAGGTAAGTAGGTTAACTGGCTTGATGTGCAAATTGTCCCTAGTGTGTGTAGGATAGTGTTAATGTGCGGGGATCGCTGGTCGGCATGGACATGGTGGGCCGAAAGGCTTGTTTCCGCGCTGTATCTCTAAACCAAACAAAACTAAGCATAAGAGGCCTGCAAATACAATACACACAGATAGTATATAATAAGCATATGTTTTAATTCATCGATAACCACAATACTAGTCCAAAAAAACCATGCTGCTTAGTGCAACCAAAGACAGTCCATGGAAGATCATAGTTGAGGTTAGTGTTATGTAGTGTTCAAAAGTCTGATGATTGTTGAGAAGAAGCTATTCTTGAACCTCGTGGTCATCAATTTCAAACTATTATATCTCCTTTCCTAGTGTAGGAGTGAAATGAGAGCATGGCTGGTGTAATATGAGTCTTTGATATGATATTGGATTTCTTTTTGAGTCAGCGCCTCATAATAGATTCCTTCGATGGTGGGGAAGTCAGTACCTGTGGTGAATCGGGCAGTGTCCACCATGCTCTGAAATCTCCTTAGTTCATGGGCATTTGAGTTGCCAAATGAGCTATAATGCAACCAGTCAAAATGTTTTCTACCATTAACTCGAGAGAATATTCATCAGCATACCAAATCTTCTCAATCTTCTAAGGAATTAGAGGCATTATTATATCGATGGCAGCAGAATCTGATCTCCTTCCCTGCTGACTCAAGACATACTTCTAGCATATTCGTAATGGGCCTGTCCCACTTAGGCAACTTTTTAGGCGAGTGCAGGAGACTCTGCGCTCACCACATGGTCGCCACATGTTTGCTGATGGTTTCTGGTGAGTCTCCTTCATGGTAGCGAAGAGTTCCCACATTCTGGGAACTAGTCGCGGCTGAGTATCCAAAAGCAGTACCCCTTTCCTACTTTCTCCCCATATCCCTTGATTCTTTTAGACCTAAGAGCTCTATCTAACTCTCTCTTGAAAACATCCAGTGTATTGGCCTCCATTGCCTTCTGTGACAGAGAATTTCACAGATTCCCAACTCTCTGGGTGAAAAAAGCATTTCCTCATCTCAGTCCTAAATGGTTCACCCCTTATTCTTAAACTGTGACCCCTTCTTCTGGACACCCCCAACATCGGGAAGATTTTTCCTGCATCTAGCCTTATCGGTGAGAGAATTGATTACAGGAGTTAAATGTTGTGTTACAGTTGAACAAGGCATTGGAAAGGCCACATTTAGAGTATTATGTACAGTTGTGTTTGCACTACTATAGAGAGGATGTCATTAAACTGGAAAGATTTACAAGGATGCAACCAGGACTTGGAGAGTTGAGTTATAAGGAGAGGCTGGATAGACCAAGCCTTATTTCCCTGGTGCAGGTACATGGCTGAGAAGTGCTCTTTTAGAGGTATGTAAAATCATGAGGGCATAGCCACTGTCCTTTTCCCAGGGAAGGGGTTTCAAACTAGAGGGCATGGGTTTGTGAGAGTGGAAAGATTTAAAAGGGAACTGAGGGGCAACTTCTTTACAGAGTGTGTATATAGTACAAGCTGTCAGAGAAAGTTGCAGAAGCAGGTACAATGATGTCACTTGGGCAGGAGAGGTTTTCCGGGATAGAGGCAAGGTCTATCTTGGTTACATAATTTGGCTGGCATGGACAATTAAGGCTGATGGGCCTGTTTCCATGCTGTAAAGCTCAATGATTCTAAGAGAATTGCACAAATTAAGCAGTAAGGTTATAATTTTAATAATCTTGGCATGAGCTGTTTCACTATTCCTGTCCACCCAAATTATAAGTATTTACTAATTTCTATCCTCAAAGTATATTAATGCCTATCACAATATCCATGGCCTGAAAATTGTATTTGTCATGATTCTGGAAATATTTGAAGAGGAATACTGCAAATACTTATAATCTGAAATGTCCAGAATTGACAGAAGCACACAACAGGCCAGGCTACATTTGGCGAGGAAGAAATAGAGCCAATATTTTTTGCTTTACATAAGATTCTTTCGACCTCTTATTACGGTCTCCCCTCCTACTACAAAAAGCTTTCTCCCCACTACTACTATCAATGTGAAAAGTGGTCTTGTCCATGTCCTCCAGAGATGCTGCCTGACCTGTTGAGTTACTCCAGCACTTTCTGTCTTTTTTAACTCTCAGTGGAAATGCATTTGCGCAACTTGCTTATCCTATGCAACCCAAGATCTGGTAGGTTCATGAGTTCACTCATTTGGTTAGTATTTTTGACATAATGCATGTGTGTCTGCTCTCTCTCTCTCTCTCTCTCTAGATCTCTCTAAGTTGTAAATACAGTACTTGCCAAGGCATTCTTTGTAAGGGTTTGGAGAAAGGAATAAAAAGCCTGTCTCCATTATGCAGGGTTTTGGTGAAACCACTCCTGGATTACATTGGCCAATACTCAGCCCACCATCTTGCTTTATAAGCTGCCCAGTGAAGGTTGTCACTGGACAGGTTGCTGGGATGAGGTCATGAGCAAAAGTATGCTCTCAATGAAGTTTGGTAAAATGAGAGGTGATCTCATTGAAGCATATGGAATTCTGCTAGGATTTGGCAGAATAAATACTGAGAAAATATTTCCTCAGGTTGAGGAATCTAGAACAAGGGCAAAAGGGGGATAAAATCAGGATACATGGCCATTTAGCAATGACTAGGAGAAATCTCTTCATTCAGAAGGCTATTAATCTTTGGAGTTCTCCAACACTGGGAGATGCTTTGTGGATGCTTGGTCTTTGTGTCAATTCACAAGTGAGGCTGATAGATTTTCAGACTAAATGGATCAGAGAATAACTTTTTTGATGTTGGTTAAATAAATGGAATTGATTTTGAGGATCAGCCATGATTTTATTGAATACAAGGCTTGTGTGGAATATTTCTGCTCCTACATCTAATGTTCGTGTGACTTTGTAGTAAATATTAGATTCCTTGGTTTATTGTTGAAGGCCAGTCAACACTGTACAAAAACTTGGTATGGGGTTAGTAAATAGTAGAAAACCATAAACTGACAAAAACAAAATCTTCTGAGAAGATTCAGGGAGAAACAAAGTTAATGTTTCAGGTTGATGCCTACAAACAAGAGAAAGTTCATCACAAATCGCATCCATTCTCCCGAAACTTTGATTCCCAATCCTTTCTACTTTCTGTTGCCTTCTTCCCGAGGATTTTTAATGCACCAAACACAAGGGAGTGAGAAGATGGCATTATTGTTCCTATCACGACCTGTCACTTGAGTTTTAAGGATTATTCCCTCCCTTGAATAAACATGCAAAAATGATAATAAATCTTCAGTATTCATAGCATGAAAGAAAACCCAGATATTGGCATACCATTTTGGGGATTGAGATTCATAGATTATAATTTGATAAGAACATCAGCGATATAGATTCAAACACGATCTAATTGAACGGCGGAACAGGTTAATCCTAATAGATTATATTCCTTTCTTTCACCGTAATCATAAACAAATACGTGGGTGCCATGAATTAATTGCTCTGCCTTTTGTGGTTGATTTTCTGCTTCAGGCTCTTGTCAAACCAGCCACTGGTTGAATACAGAGCTTTCAGAAATGTGTAAAACAAATTGCCACAGAAACTCAGTTTGTCAGACAGCATGTGTGGAAGGAAATGGACAAATGACATTTCAGGTCAGGACCCATCTTCGATGGTCTTATGTACCCATCTTATGTCCATTTTCTTCCACAGATGCTGCCTGACCCGTTGAGTTCATCCACCACTTTGTTTTTTTTTTGTTCGAGCTTCCAGCAGCTGCAAACCCTTGTGTCTCCTCCTCAGAAAATGTCTGTTAATATTTGATATTGCGCACAAAAGGTTGCCAATTAGTGATGTTCTGAAAAAAGGCAATCATCTTCAGAATAGAAAAAAGTGCTTGGAAAGATACCCAATTATTATGGATATTTCCAAGTCTAGTAAATTAAAATCTGGCATAAACATAGTATCGATCTGCAAAGCCCAATTGATCAAATATACTACGTTGCAGAAGCATTTACCCAGTTGATGAACTGATACAGGGATCTCAGCAAAACATGATGATCTTTGTAGTGATGTGGCATACAAGGACAACAGAACACAAACTAACTCTGATAAATTTTGAAATATTGATACTTTGTTGCATGATGCATTTACAAAATAGATAATATTCCTGTTAGCTCTGTCAGTTTTATTATTTATCATTTTATTATTTGAACCATGAAGTCTTTGTACCTGACACAGTCTCGACCCGAAACATCATCTATTCCTTTTCTCCGGAGATGCTGCCTGACCCGCTGAGTTACTTCAGCACTTTGTGCCTATCATTGGTGTAAACGCTAGAAACTAGAAAACGCTAGTGGGAACAGTGTACAGGCCACCTAACAGTAGTATTGGAGTTGGGGATGGCATCAAACAGGAAATTAGAAATGCGTGCAACAAGGGTAACACGGTTATAATGGGTGACTTCAATCTGCATGTAGATTGGGTGAATCAAATTGGCAGGGGTGCTGAGGAAGAGGATTTCCTGGAATGTATGCGGGATAGTTTTCTCAACCAACATGTGGAGGAACCAACGAGAGAGCAGGCTATTCTAGACTGGGTATTGAGTAATGAGGAAGGGTTAGTTAGCAGTCTTGTTGTGCGTGGCCCCTTGGGCAAGAGTGACCATAATATGGTTGAGTTCTTCATTAGGATGGAGAGTGAGAAAATTAAGTCAGAAACAAGGGTTCTGAACTTGAACAAAGGTAACTTTGAAGGTATGAGATGTGAATTGGCCAAGATAGACTGGCAGGTGATTCTTAAAGGGTTGACAGTGGATGTGCAATGGAAGGTATTTAAAGACTGCATGGATGAAGTACAAAAGTTGTTCATACCAGTTTGGCAAAAGAATAAATCGGGGAAGGTGGTGCATCCATGGATAACAAGGGAAATCAGGGATAGTATAAAAACAAAAGATGAGGCATACAAATTTGCCAGAAAAAGCAGCCTACCGGAGGACTGGGAGAAATTCAGAATCCAGCAGCGGAGGACAAAGGGCTTAATTAGGAAAGGGAAAATAGATTATGAAAGGAAACTGGCAGGGAACATAAAAACTGACTGCAAAAGTTTTTATAGATATGTAAAGAGAAAGAGACTAGTTAAAACAAATGTTGGTCCCTTGCAGTCAGAAACAGGTGAATTGATCATGGGGAACAAGGACATGGCAGACCAATTGAATAACTACTTTGGTTCTGTCTTCACTAAGGAAGACATAAATAATCTGCCGGAAATAGCAGTGGAACGGGGGTCAAATAAGATGGAGGAACTGAGTGAAATCCAGGTTAGCCGGGAGGTGGTGTTGGGTAAATTGAACGGATTGAAGGCCGATAAATCCCCAGGGCCAGATAGTCCGCATCCCAGAGTACTCAAGGAGGTAGCCACAGAAATAGTGGATGCATTAGTGATAATTTTTCAAAATTCCTTAGATTCTGGAGTAGTTCCGGAGGATTGGAGGGTAGCTAATGTAACCCCACTTTTTAAAAAAGGAGGGAGAGAGAAAGCGGGGAATTACAGACCAGTTAGTCTAACATCGGTAGTGGGGAAACTGCTAGAGTCAGTTATTAAAGATGGGATAGCAGCGCATTTGGAAAGTGGTGAAATCATTGGACAAAGTCAGCATGGATTTACGAAAGGTAAATCATGTCTGACAAATCTGATAGAATTTTTCGAGGATGTAACTAGTAGAGTGGATAAGGGAGAACCAGTGGATGTGTTATATCTAGACTTTCAGAAGGCTTTCGACAAGGTTCCGCATAAGAGATTAGCATACAAACTTAAAGCACACGGTATTGGGGGTTCAGTATTGATGTGGATAGAGAACTGGCTAGCAGACAGGAGGCAAAGGGTAGGAGTAAACGGGTCCTTTTCAGAATGGCAGGCAGTGACTAGTGGGGTGCCGCAAGGCTCAGTGCTGGGACCCCAGCTATTTACAATATACATAAATGATTTGGACGAGGGAATTCAATGCAACATCTCCAAATTTGCAGATGATACCAAGCTGGGGGGTATAGTTAGGTGTGAGGAGGATGCTTGGAGGCTGCAGGGTGATTTGGATAGGCTGAGTGAATGGGCAGATGCATGGCAGATGCAGTACAATGTGGATAAATGTGAGGTTATCCACTTTGGTGGCAAAAACATGAGGGTAGACTATTATCTGAATGGTGGCAGATTAGGTAAGGGGGAGATGCAACGAGACCTGGGTGTCATGGTACACCAGTCATTGAAAGTAGGCATGCAGGTGCAGCAGGCAGTGAAGAAAGCAAATGGTATGTTAGCATTCATAGCGAAAGGATTTGAGTATAGGAGCAGGGAGGTTCTACTGCAGTTGTACAGGGTTTTGGTGAGGCCACACCTGGAGTACTGCGTACAGTTTTGGTCTCCAAATCTGAGGAAAGACATCCTTGCCATAGAGGGGGTACAGAGAAGATTCACCAGACTGATTCCTGGGATGTCAGGACTTTCATATGAGGAAAGATTGGATAGACTCGGTTTGTACTCGATGGAATTTAGAAGATTGAGGGGGGATCTTATAGAAACCTACAAAATTCTTAAGGGGTTGGACAAGCTAGATGCTGGAAGATTGTTCCCGATGTTGGGGGAGTCCAGAACAAGGGGTCACAGTCTAAGGATAAGGGGGAATTCCTTTAGGACCGAAATGAGGAAAACATTCTTTACACAGAGAGTGGTGAGTCTCTGGAATTCTCTGCCACAGAAGGTAGTTGAGGCCAGTTCATTGGCTATATTTAAGAGGGCGTTAGATGTGGCACTTGTGGCTAAAGGGATCAGGGGGTATGGAGAGAAGGCAGGTACGGGATACTGAGTTGGATGATCAGCCATGATCACATTGAATGGCGGTGCAGGCTCGAAGGGCCGAATGGCCTACTCCTGCACCTATTTTCTATGTTTCTATGTTTCTATGTAAACCAGCATCTGCAGTTCCTTCCTGCACATATAGTAGCTGAATTCAGTCATGGCATTCTTCCTAATTATTCATTATTAATTTCATGGCATGGGCTAGAAATAACCTTAACCTCACAAATATCCAACATTCCTTCTTTTCTTTTATATTTTACACTCAGAAACTATTGAATAATCACAATTTAGAAATCACCGAAGCAAAAATGAGCATCTACATCAAATTTGTTTTCTCTAGGGGAATGCTTCATCACAACTCTTTGCTTTTTAACACCTAATCTACAATTACAATTTGTAGTCTATCTTAATTAAACACAAATTGCAGTGTATTGTTTTAAATGGAACAAACGTCACCACATCCTGGTTTATCATAAGGACAGAGCGTTCATGGGAATCATCAGATAGCACTTTCACTACAGAAAATACCCAGATTAGTCAATCAGCTTTTTTTTTAAATTCACTCACTGGAGATGAGCAGCACAAGCAAGAATAGCATTTATTATCCATCCCTAATTGACTCTCTAAACTATTTTAATGCCAATCAGATTGGGGTGTCTTGAATGACATATGGTAGGTACCTGGGTAGAGGTGCGTGGCTTTCTTCTCTGAAGGATAACAGTAAACCAGAGTATTAGCTTAAAGAGTAATCCAGCATTTTCTGGTCACACATAATAATAATCAGCCTATTCATCCAGTTTTATTTAATTAATTGCATTTAGTCAAAGTAGTTTTCACAAGTTTGGACTACTGATCAGGATCTATAATAGTACCATTGCACCATTGTAAATTCTCACGGAGGGTTTAAAGTTTTGTTTCCTAATCAGTAGCCCAGACCTCTGAATACAACTTCAACAATTGACAGTCAGAACCTTTTTGCCCAAGGGGGAAATGTTAAATACATGTCAAAAGACAAGTGTGCTTTATTGTCATATGTCCCAGATAGAACAATGAAATTATTACTTGCTGCAGCACAACAGAATATGTAGTCATAATAAATAATATAACAAAAACTCAGGAAAAAAACCCCAATAACAGTGGCATAGCTTTAAGATTCGAGGGGCAATGGTGGAAAGGAGATGTGTGGGGAGGTTTTTTACACAGATAGGACAGTGGTGTTTAAGAGACTTTTAGATCGGCACAAGGATATGCAGGCAATGGAGGGGTATGGATCATGTGCAGGCAGATGAAATGAAATTAGTTTAGCATCGTGTTCAGCACGGATATTGCGAGCCAAATGGCATATTCCTGTGAAGGAAGGAAGTGCACATGCTGGTTTACACTGAAGATAGACGCAAAATGCTGGAGTAACTCAGCGGAACAGGCAGCATCTCTGGATAGAAAGAACAGTCTTAAGAAGGGTCTCACCCCGAAACATCACCCATTCCTTCTATCCAGAGATTCTGTCCCGCTGAGTGAATCTGGCATTTTCCTGTGCTGCTCCATTCTATAGTCTATGCTCACCTGGGTGTAATCCTATCAAACCACTGCAATAAAAATGCAGGGACAAGCCTTTCCTATTAGCAATTCAAAACTCTATTGCAATACGTGAACCCCCAATTTCCAAAGCTCGGTCGCCAGCTAATCCTTTGTGAAATCATAATTGTACCTATGTCAATTGTATAGGGGTTGCATCATTCCCCTATATTTGCAGGTTAAGCTCCATCATGTTTAAAAACTGACCCAATTCCTTGTAGCTCTCCAACAAGCATTTCATTTCTGCACATTCAGGCCATTATAAAAAGAAACAAAAATGATTTTAACACATAAAAAATCAATAACATCAATGGAATGCAGAGTGATACATAAAACATTTACAGATCATGAAATTATGTGTTTAACAGTTTCGCTATAAGAATTAATCAGTGATAATCCAGTGGTTCCATGCTGCTTGCTGCAGTGGCTTCAGCAGGTCTGCTCACAGTAGAACACCTTCCCCTTCCGGTAGCACTTACATCCACTATAATGAAATGCTTCAATAGGTTGGTTGTGGCATGAATTTAGTTATCCTTCAAAAATAACCTGGATCTACTTCAATTTGCCTATGGCCACAACAGGTCAAAGCAGATGCTATCTCATTGGTTTTCCGCTCTGCTCTGGACAAGTTGGATAACAAGAACACATACGGCAGGCTGCTGCTCATTGATTACATCCTGGCATTCAACACTCTCCTCCAAACTCATCACTAAGCTCCAAGCCCTGGGCCTTTTCACATCTCTTTGCAACAGGATCGCTAACTTCCTCATCAGCAGACCTCAATCAGTGTGGATAAGGGTCCACGTCTCCTCCTCACTGACCATCAATACAGTAGCACACAATGGTTGCGTGCTTAGCCCCCTGCACCCATGACTGTGTGGAAAGCACAGCTTCAATGCCATCGAGAAATTCACCAACAAAACCACTTTTTTTTTAATTAAAAAAATTATTCAATTATGAAAATTAATATTTACAATACAATAAAACAAAACAATTCCCGCGTAGCCCCTCTCTAACACCCCCCGGGGGCAGACGTAACCCCAGAAAAGGGGCAGGCTGCTGACTCGTACAGAACCCTCTTTCGCCTGGTGCCGTGACTCACTGATGGCCAGCTTGTCCAGGCCCAGGAGCAAACCAACCAGCACATCTTCGGCCCTACCCTCTCCCCTATGCACAGGGTGTCTAAAGATGAGGATGGTGGGTGCGAAATGCAGCCAGAAGGCAAGACCAACAACACCACAGGGGGTGAGCAGTCCAAATACAGGAGAGAGTTAGAACACCTGGTTGAATGGTGTGGCAACAACCTCTCACTCAGTATCAAGCATAACGGTGCCAGAAAAAAAGGTCCAATGTCACACATTGAGGTGGAAAATCCCAAGCTTATGGAAGGACCGTTTAGAAGTCTGATAACAGAAGAGAAGAAACCGCTCCTGAGTCTGGTGGTATGTTTTTTGTTTGCCTTGGCAGCAATTATATTTGTGCCACTTAATAACTAAATGACTAATAACTGAGCACACACCTCAAGGCTGCGGGCTCAACCCCCTGCTGTACTCGCTCTATACTCATGACTGCATAGCCGGTCATAGTGCAAACTCCATCATCAAGTTCGCTGACGACACCACTGTTGTGGGACATAACACTGATGGGGATGAGTCAGAGTATAGAAGAGTGATCGGCCGTCTGACCAAATGGTGCCAGCACAACAACCTGGGCCTCAACACCAGCAAAACCAAGGAACTGATTGTGGACTTTGGAAGAGGTGGGATGGGAACCCACAGTCTCATTTATATCAACGGGTCGATGGTGGAAAGGGTCAAGAGCTTCAAATTCCTGGGCATGCACATCTCTGAAGATCTCTCCTGGTCTGAGAATACTGATGCAATTATAAAGAAAGCACATCAGCGCCTCTACTTCCTGAGAAGATTACGGAGAGTCGGTATGTCAAGGAGGACTCTCTTTAACTTTTACAGTTGCACAGTAGAGAGCATGTTGACTGGTTGCATGGTGGCTTGGTTCGGCAACTTGAGCACCCAGGAGCGGAAAAGATTACAAAAAGTAGTAAACACTGCCCAGTCCATCATTGGCTCTGACCTCCCTACCATCAAGGGGATCTATTGCAGTCGCTGCCTCAAAAAGGCTGGCAGCATCATCAAGGACCCATACCATCCTGGCCACACACTCATCTCCTCGCTACCTTCAGGTAGAAGTTACAGGAGCCTGAAGACTCCAACATCCAGGTTCAGGAATAGCTACTTCCCCACAGCCATCAGGCTATTAAACTCAACTCAAACAAAACTCTGAACATTAGTAGCCCATTATCTGTTGATTTGCAATTTATCTGTTTATTTATTCGTGTGTGTATATATGTATATAATGGTATATGGACACACTGATCTGTCCTGTATTCATGCCTACTATATTCTCTTGCGCTGAAGCAAAGCAAGAATTTCATTGTCCTACCTGGAACACATGGCAATAAACCTGAATCTTGAATCTTGAATCTAATGCATGTGGTTAGTCCGAGAGCTGTTAAAGAGCTGATTGCCACACAATTGTCCTGCTAGTTCTCATCAGGGAAGCTTAATGGCATTTTGGTGAAAAATGCATGAATTGCTCCCACTCCTGAACTTGACTAGCCAATTGGCAACAAGCATTGTCAACACAGAGCATTTAGAGTGTCATCATATCATCATTAGGTCATAAGGTCATAAAAACCTAAGGGGGCGCCGTCCTGTATGGTATGGCTGCCCAGCTTCCAGCTGTTTATTTTTTTCACTCTTTTTTTAATTTTTAGTGAGTTTTTGTGTTTTGTTTTTGGAGTTCTAGTCTTTTTTATGTGGGAGGTGGGGGGTTGGGGCGGGGGGAGGGGAAGGGGGAAACTACTTTTCAGGGTCCCTACCTGGACGAAGAGGCAGCTTTTCTCCGGGCTGCACTTTCGACCTGTCCCCGCGGCCTACCAGCGAGCCTGCAGTGGCGTTTCCTGAGGGGACAGCCCAGGTGGGGACTCTGAAAAGTAGTTTCCCCCTTCCTGCCCCCTCCCCCCCCCCCCACCCCCCACATAAAAAACATTAGAACTCCAAAAACAAAACACTAAAACTCACTAAAAATTAAAAAAAGGGAAAAAATGAAAAGCTGCAGGCTGGGCAGCCATAGAACCTGGAGGGCTATGGAGGAGCGGGTGATGCCTTGCCTGGGTCGCTGCGCTGGACATCCGGTGAGCTGAGACTGCCGAGAAAAACATCGTGGAGCTGTGCGTCTGTGGAGCGGCCAGCTGCGGGCGGCGGCGCTGACTTTAATATCGGGAGCCTGGGATCTCTCACTGAGATCACCAGTGGTGGAGTTCCATCCAGCGCGGCCTTGTTGGCTTCGGAAGCCGCGGTCTCCAGTAAGGAAGTGGCCGTTCCAGGTGTCCCAAGATGCTGAGAGGATTCTCCCAACGCCGGAGCACCATCACCCAGCAAGAATGGCCTGGAACATCGGGCCTCCGTGGAGGCGACTGCGGAGGCCTCAATGGGCCCGACTATGGGTGGACATGGAATGGGGACTGGACATTGTGCCTTCCCTCATAATGAAAACCATTGTGGGGGGATGTTTTTTATGTTTAAATCTCTTTATTATTGTTATGTCTGTATTCTTTTTTTTATGTGCTGCATTGGCAAGAAGCAATTCACTACACCAATTGGTGTATGTGACCAATAAATAACCTTTGAACCTTTGATAAGAGCTGAATTTGGCCATTCGGCCTATCAAGTCTACTCCGCCATTCAATCATGGCTGATCTATCTCTCCCTCCTAATTCCATTTTCCTGCCTTCTCCACATAACCTCTGACGTTTGTACTAATTAAAAATCAGTGTGAATTAAAGTTATATCCCATTTTATTGATCAATTCCTGATGAATATTTAAGATTTATTGAAGTAGAGTGGGAGACTTTCTGGGAAACTTAATCAAGGCTTCACCTAGGAATTATCCAAGGATATATCTTTAAAAAATGTAAGACTACAAAACTGACCTAACCACTATGAAGTATTTGGCACTTAGTTTATTAAATTAGTTCCAGTATGTGGTTAACATTTTTTGTGGTATAGTGTTGCCAGATAATGAAATATGCTAAGTGGTTAGATTATAATGTCAATCAGTATGAAGCACTTTGCATAAGGTTTACAATCTTCCCATGGGAAGTTTTGTGCCATGTATGTTTTGAGCCATCACTTGTTATCTCTGAGAATCATTGCAAACGGAAGGAATTCCAACATGGACGACGAAACATTCAACATGGATCGTATAGCCATTTCAGAATCTCTAGTTGCAATCACACTATGAATTTCCATGTTCTCCCCATCTATATCTGCTGAAATAACCCACAGCCCCTGTCCTCTCTGATCTCGCAAGTAGAATCCACAATCAAACCGCCATCCTTGGTGAGGTAATTGAGTAAATGTTGGCCCTCAATGTCGGGGCCAGACACATAGATTGGTGATTTAATCTTTCTTTATTGAATTCCTGCTCCAGTGATCACATCTGCCCAGGTGTCCATCAGAATTCTAGGAGGTTATTATGAAATAAATCCCTTCAGATTGCTGGAGTCATTCCATACCTACCCTATTGGGTATATCATCCATTAAATAGTTAATGGATATCATGTTCATAAGTTCATAAGTGCTAGGAGAAGAATTAGGCCATTTGGCCCATCAAATCTACCCCTACTCACAAGGTTAATTCCCGTGACGGCGGGACTGTCATGTTGATAGAATGGTGCGGCTGGGCTTGTATACTCTGGAATTTATAAGGATGAGAGGAGATCTTATTGAAACATATAAGATTACTAGACTAAGTGGGACCCGTTGCAAGCGCTGGTATAGGTGTTGTGGGGTGAAGGGACTGGTCTCCAGAGGGCTGGTATGGGCATTGTGGGCCAAATGGATTATTGGGGTGGCAGCTCAGTCCCTCAAGCCTGATGTGCTGGCAGCTCACTCATGGCTGGTGGGCTGGCAGTTGACTCACGGCTATTCCTTGAAATTCCATTTCAAGCAGGGTGCAAGGCAACCAAATTCAAATCCATTTTCCTACCATTTTAAGCAGGGTGCAAGGCCACCAAATTAAAGTGCCGTTTCATACCACTTCAGGCAGGGTGCAATGCCACCGAATTCAAGTGCAGTTTCCTACCACTTCAAGCAGGGAGCAAGGCCACCAAATTCAGGTGCAGTTTCCTACCACTTCAAACAGGGTGCAAGGCCATCGAATTCAAGTGCAGTGTCATACCACTTCAAGCAGGATCCAAGTCCCCCAAACTCAAATGCAGTTTCCTATCACTTCAAGCATGGTGCAAGGCCACCAAATTCAAGTGCAGTCTTATACCACTTCAAGCACGATGCAAGGACACCACATTCAAGTGCAGTTTCATACCACTTCAAGCAGGGTGCAAGGCCACCAAATTCAAGTGCAGTCTAATACCACTTCAAGCAGGGTGCAAGGCCACCAAATTCAAATGCAGATTCATACCATTTCTTGCAGGCTGCAAGGCCACCACATTCAAATGCAGTTTCATACCATTTCATGCAGGGTGTAAGGCCACCACATTCAAATTCAGTTTCATACCATTTCAAGCATGGTGAAACCACCATAAAACCACCATAAAAGCACACAAAATACCACACTCATAGTTCAGTAGACATTCAGTGTGTTCAGTTGATTCACAGCTCAAACGGAGTCATGACCTCTCCCTCCCCCATCATGCAGAAACTGAGCCAGACCCTCACTTCCGGGATTTATAATCCCTCCCCCCTCCCACTGGAAAAGGTGTGGCCTTCATGGTGTGATTGACAGGAGAGAGATTCTCAACATTTTTTAAACACTAATAACACTTTTATTTTTCATTGATGGGAAGAATCCTCTGCACCTGATGAGTGGATGGGGACTGAGTAAGATGGCCAAAAATCACAGCCGTAAGTAGTAGTGTTTTATCTAAAATTTTACTTCGGAGTCACGTGAGTGATTACGTGAAGACCCCGCCAGCACGCATGCGCGACATATCGTCGTTCGCATGCGGAAGCGACAGTCGGGAGGAGCGGGGCTCCTCCAGCGTAAGTTAAAAAGCTTACGCCAGGTAAGTCTCACCGAAGGAGTGAGCGTCGACGAAGTCATTTACTAACATGGAATCACGGAAATCAAAGAGAGCAGCGGCGAGAGCAGCTGCTATGGAGAGCAGCCAGCAGCGTGCCGCTTCTCCCGAGTTACAGGTTTTACCTGCAGCTCCCGACTTCTCGCCCATGAGGGCCGTTGGTACACCACGGTCGGGCGGCAAATCCACCCGGTAGTCGGACGGGGCCGCCGACTCAGCTGGGTCCGGACCCGAGGACACCCCGTTCGCAGATAGCGACGGAGGTCATCTAGCCCGCATGGAGCGGATGATGGAACAGTTGCTCCAACGTGACCTGCTAATGCAGGGGCAGAGTGACAGTGGGCCTCTTCGCAGGCCCACGGCAGGTTCCTACCATGGACTGCCTAATGTCTCGCCCTCTTCGCAGGGGAGCATTGAGGGTCAGAACTGGGCTGACCCAGAAGAAGGGGAGCTGGCTGAACAACCATCAGTGTCAGGGGTGTGTGAAGAATACCTGGATATGGTAAATAAACATGCAGTGCCTATACAGAAAGGCCTACCAATCCACCCTAAGCTGGCAGCCAGCATTAATTACATGGCTACTAACCAGCTACAGGAGCAGGCTATTAATTCTACAGCCGATAAATATATGGCTCCTGAGAATTGCAAGTCGCTGAATGTTCCCGCGGTGAACAACCCTATTTGGGGGAACATGAGCCCCATGAGCAGAGGGCAAGAAATTAAACTACAGAGGATCCTGAAGCTCTTAACCACCGGGATCACAGCAGTGGCCAGAACTGCAGTGGGGATAGAGTTGCCGGAAGAACTGCAAGATGCCCTGGCACTACTGTGTAATACACAGTATGAGATAAACAACTTCAGGAAGAGCATCATTAAGCCGGCACTCAACCCCAAGTTTGCGGGTCTGTGCAAGCCTGGGAACGCTCAGCCTCCAAACCTGCTGTTCGGGGATAACCTTCCCAAGCAGGTAAAAGACCTTGACGAGGAGGCCAAGGCCTTGGGCCTGATCAAGGTACCCGGCTCTACGAAAACTCATTATCCTCAGCGACAGCACCCCTACACACCCACCGGACAGAGATATCACTACAGATCTGCCGGTGGTGAAAGCTCGAAGGCCGGCCAACCTGCACAGCGGTCTTTTTTAGGCCATGGCCCAGCCCGGCCTTCTTGGAAGATGCGCCACTCCTACAACACGTCGAACCAACAGAAGAAACAAGGACAGAGACCGCAACACCGGCATTAACCATGGAGGTAGGTGGGTCTGGCTTCCCCAGGAACACATCTTGCCTAAATTCACTTTATGTAGGGGGCCGGTTGCACATGTTCTATGAAATTTGGCGCACTTTTACCTCTGATCGTTTCATACTCAGAAGTATTCAGGGCTACAAAATTGAATTTATTCACGAACTCCCTACCCCGGTCCAGCATTCACCTTGCCGAAAATTCATCCTCTCTCAAAAAGAGAAGGCAGCAGGGCATGCTGAACTATACAGGTTAATTGAAAAAGGGGTAATTGAGAAAACCATCAGAGAACCTCAGGAGTTCGTATCTAATATATTCACCAAAAATAAAAAAGATGGCGGTTGCCGCATTATCATAGATCTGACCGAACTGAATACTTCTGTTCAGTATGTTCACTTCAAAATGGACACCTTTGACACTGCTATACAGTTAATAGCTAATGGGTACTTCATGGCATGCATTGACCTCAAAGATGCATACTATTCAGTACCAATACACAAGGATCATAGGAAATACTTAAAATTTATCTGGATGGGACAGTTAAACCCCTGTCTCACGGTGCGAGTTGGCCCACGAGTGACCCTGAGTTTTCACTCGTGGTGATCACGTACAGCCAACGTAGTGGGAACGTCGGAACTCGCGCGATCAACTTGTCCACTCGTGGCGCTAACGGCAGGTACCCGTGAAACTTGTGAACTCGTGAAAAAAGTCAAACATGTTTGACTTTTTCCACGAGTCAAATTTCGTGGTCAAGTTTAAAATTGAAACATTTAAACTCAGAGTTATATCGTAGTGGCCCGTGCGTTAACTTTAGTGATCCGTGCGTCTACCGTGGGAACTCTTTAATAGACACAAAATGCTGGAGTAACTCGCGGACCAGGCAGCATCTCTGGAGAGAAGGAATGGAGTCGAGACCCTTCTTCAGACTTACCCAAAACGCCACCCATTCCTTCTCTCAAGATATGCGGCCTGTCCCGCCGAGTTACTCAAGCATTTTGTGTCTATCTATACTTTAGTTTCGGATATGATCAAGTGTAAGAAACGCAAACCAGACTACCTTCACATCAGAGAATCCCAATGTTCCTAATTTGGCCGAGGCACTTCACTGTCTGTGTGTAGGAAGGAGCTGCAGATGCTGGTTTACACCGACGATAGACACAAACATGCTGGAGTAACTCAGCGGGACAGGCATCGCCTCTGGAGAGAAGGAATGGGTGATGTTTCGGGTCGGGACCCTTCTTCAGACTCCCCGCTCATTCTTCCCTCGTCGATGTGAACTTGTGGAGGTGCGAGGAATCGGGCGTCGCTGGGTAAGGGGAAGAGAGGTTTTACTGCTGAATTATGCGCAACAGAAGCATGAAGTGGGGGTAAGGTCCGTTTAAACTATCTTGTCGTCATCCCCCCCCCCCCCCCCCCAATGTTGGGAGAGAGAGGGAAGAGAGTTGTGCAAACAAACCACGGGAGACTGCATCTTTGGAGGGAAATCATAAAATGTATAGGGATGTTTCGGGCAGGGACCCTAAAGGTTGACTACCCGTTTCGCAGATGCTGTTCCTAGCCCCCCCTCTCACTCCTCCCCACCCATAGTCTTTGCCTTCTCCCAATTCCACCATCCCTCGCCCCCCCCCCCCAAACCTGTCCTCGCCTGAACTGCTGAAGATAACCGAGTGCTTTAAATGCGAATCCCGCACTGCAGCAACAACACACGCCCTGAGCGGGAGAGGAACTTGGTAACTCAAGAGCAAACGGGAGGGGAACTTGGTAACTCTGGAGACGATCTCGGAACATCGCAGATTACCATACCCGTGGGAACTCGCCACAAACACTTGCACATCAACTTGGAATATCGTACACAACCACGAGTCTGTCACTCTGGGTCACTCGTGTGTCAACTCGCACCGTGAGACAGGGCCTTTATGGCAATACAAATCCTTGCCTAATGGGTTATCATCAGCACCCAGATTGTTTATCAAGATATTAAAACCAGCCTTGGCCTACTTAAGAAAACAGAATCATACTGTAAGGGCCTATCTTGATGATATCCTCATTGTTGGGGAGAGTTTGGAAACGGCTACATTGGCAGTTTCAGCCACGAAACATCTTTTTCAGAAGCTGGGGTTCATTATACATCCAGATAAATCAAAATTAGAACCCTCTACCACCATGAACTACTTGGGGTTTTTTATCAACTCAGTGCAAATGTCTATCACGTTGCCACCAAACAAGGTGGTGGACTTGATAGAGGCTTGCAGGAGCCTTACTGGCATCAAGGACCCATCCATTCGACAGGTGGCCAGGGTGATTGGGAAGATAGTGGCTGCTTTTCCCGCAGCACAATTTGGGCCTTTACATTATCAAAACCTACAAAGAGCTAAAATTATAGCTCTCAAGAGTCATGCAGGCCATTTCGACAGGCCTATGAAAATACCAGAGAAGGCAAAAGCCGAATTAAATTGGTGGATGGTTAATGCCCAATATTGTTCCAAACCCATCACTATCATCAATCCCTCGATCATCTTACAAACGGATGCCAGTGCCAAAGGTTGGGGAGCAACTAATACTACCACTAGTTGTGGAGGTAGATGGAGTGCACAAGAGTTAACCCTATTCAAAACTTTGGGGATTAACTATTCAGAAATGCTGGCAGCATTTCACGGCCTAAGGGCATACTGCACAGACATGCACAAAGTACATGTTAGGATACAAATTGACAATACCACGGTGGTGGCTTATATTAACCACATGGGCGGAATAAAGTCGATATCGTGTGATGAATTGGCCAACAATATCTGGCACTGGTGTCTGCAAAGGGAAATTTGGATTTCAGCCACTTACCTCCCAGGTAAGCTAAATACGGTGGCAGACACCAGGTCACGCAAATTTAACGACAACATAGAATGGATGTTGGATCGAAAAGTGTTCACAGATATTGTAGAACGTTATGGGATACTGGATATCGACCTATTTGCGTCCAGATTAATCACCAACTACCAACATATGTTGCTTGGGAACCAGACCCAGGGGCAGTAGCGATGGACGCTTTCACGCTACATTGGGGGGATTTGTTCTGTTATGCATTCCCCCCCTTCTGCCTCATCAGTCGGGTCTTGCAGAAAATCAAACAAGACTCCGCTTCGGGTATTTTGGTTGTGCCCGACTGGCCTACCCAACCATGGTTCCCAGCGGTACAGAAGATGGCCACAGAACCTTGCATTCGGGTCAATAAACGACCTAGTCTGCTCATACATCCTGTCACAGGACAACACCACCCATGTCATGACCGCATGGACCTGTTAATTTGCAGATTCTAAAACGGCCTCTTCTGAGATACGGACTCACCAGCAGAACCATAGACACCATCTCAGCAGCATGCAGGGAGTCCACCAGGAAGCAGTACCTGACCTACATCAGGAAGTGGGAAGGATTCTGCGCTACTACCAACACTACATATGAATCCGCTACTATTACAGAAGTGCTGGAATTCTTGGCTGCCCTTCACTTTGATGAGGGACTGAGCTACAGTGCCATAAACAGTGCCAGGAGTGCCCTATCATCCTACTTGGGCCAGGGGAGTGACCAATTGGGCATTGGATCACATCCATTGGTATCTAAACTAATGAGAGGAATATTTAATTCCAATCCCCCCAGGCCCAGATACAACCATACGTGGGATATCAGCATAGTTTTAACTATGCTGCGAGGATGGACACTTAACTCGGGGCTCACTTTGGCAAAGCTCACCTACAAAATGGTAATGATCATGGCACTAATCACGGCACAACAGGTCCAGTCCCTGCACAAACTTAATCTGGATGCCATGACTATCACCAATGACAAAATCACTTTTTATGTGCAGGGACTGTTAAAACAAGATCGACCCGGAGCGTCTGGACATACCTTGGAGTTTCTGGCATATCCAGCAGATACTCGACTTTGCATCGTCACGTTAATTTCACAATATATTTCAGTCACCAAAAGTCTCAGGGGCACGGAGACAGCATTGCTTATAAGTCACAAAAAGCCCCATCACAAAGTAACGGTGCAAACCATTTCTAGATGGTTAAGGGTGGTACTGGATGCGGCGGGGGTGGACACTAATATATTCAAATCCCACTCCACCAGGGCGGCATCCACCTCGGCGGCTAGGATGATGGAAGTACCCTTGGACCACATCCTGGCCACAGCGGGTTGGAGTAATGAGAAGACATTTCATCGCTTCTACAATAAACCCGTGGCCTCTCCTGACTCTTATGCAGGAAGGATTTTGAGTTCTGCCAAATAATATTACCCCTATGGGATATATATATATTTGTTTTGGTATGAATAAATACCTACTTTTGTTTTTCAGCCAGTGTCATGTCTGAATTACGTTCATCCTCTTATCCCAGCATAGCGGTGTGTGAGCATGGAGCTTCCAGGGCATGAAATCACAGAGCTTTGAAATCTTCACGTAGTCACTCACGTGACTCCGAAGTAAAATAGTAAGATTAAACGAGAACTTACCAGTTTGAAGTTTGATCTTTATTTTATGAGGAGTTACGATGAGGGATTACGTGCCCTCCGCTCCCAACCCTCTATTATAAAGATCAACTGGTATGAAAGTTCTCTCTTATCTTACTATGTTAGTCTACGTGACTATCTGTGATTTCACACCACTGCTTTGAAGAATGTCGCGCATGCGTGCTGGCGGGGTCTTCACGTAATCCCTCATCATAACTCCTCATAAAATAAAGATCAAACTTCAAACTGGTAAGTTCTCATTTAATCTTACTATCAATATACACTGCAAACAGGAAGTTGTCAAGTTTAGACCACCAGCCATTTGCAGTGCTTTTACTTCAACCCAACCCATCACCAGCCATTTGCAGTGTTTTTACTTCAACCCAAGCCCCGCCAGCCATTTGCAATGCTTTTACTTCAACCCAAGCCCCACCAGCCATTTGCAGTGCTTTTACTTCAACCCAACCTCCACCAACCATTTGCAGTGCTTTTACTTCAACCCAATCCCCCATCAACCATTTGCAGTGCTTTCATTTCAGCCCAACCCCCCACCAACCATTTGCAGTGCTTTTATTTCAACCCAACCCCCCACCAACCATTTGCAGTGCTTTTAATTCAACCCAACCCCCCCACCAACCATTTGCAGTGCTTTTACTTCAACCTAACCCCCACCAGCCATTTGCAGTGCTTTTACTTCAAACGAACCACATTTTCATTTTCAAGCCACATTAAGGGCACTCAAGGTCAGTAAAACCACACTCACAGTTTAGTAGACATGTGCTTAGTGTTATTCACAGCTCAGACTGAGAGACGTGACCCTCTCACTTACCCCATCTTGCAGTGATGGACTGAGGAACAACACTTCCTGGTTTTATAATCCTTACCCCCTCCCACCAGCAGGGGAAGCAGAGAGAATTTCAACATTTTTTAAACACTAATAATTCTTTTGTTTTTAATTGATGGGAAAAATCCTCTTGTCCTGCGCAGCGGAGGGGGAAACTGACTCTGATGGCCAGAAATCACAGTCGTAAGTGGCAGCGTTTTTTCTAAAATCATGAAACAGAAAAACAGGAAGTGGTCAAGATCAGACTTTTAAAAATATAGATTAAGACACTAGAGGCAGGAAATATGTTCCTGATGTTGGTGGAGTCCAGAACCGGGGCGACAGTTTAAGAATAAGGGGTAGGCCATTTAGAACGGAGATGAGGAAAAACTTTTTAACCCAGAGAGTTGTGAATCTGTGGAATTCTCTGACTCGGGAGGCAGTGGCGGCCAATTCTCTGGATTCTTTCAAGAGAGAGTTAGATAGAGCTCTTAAAGGTAGCAGAGTCAGGGGATATAGTGAGAAGGCAAGAACGGGGTACTGATTGTGGATGATCAGCCATGATCACAGTGAGTGGTGGTGCTGGCTCAAAGGGCCAAATGACCTACACCTGCACCTATTGTCTATTGTCTATCTCCTTCCTGAAGGAACGTCCTTTAATTCTGAGGCTATGTCCTCTTTTCCGGGACTCTCCCTCTCCAAATCCACTCTATTCAGGTATTTCATTATTCGGTAAGTTTCAATGTTCCCCCTCATCCTTCTACACTCCAGCGAGTACAGGCCCAGTGCCATCAATCGGGGTCAAATAAGATGGAGGAACTGAGTGAAATCCAGGTTAGCCGGGAGGTGGTGTTGGGTAAATTGAATGGATTAAAGGCTGATAAATCCCCAGGGCCATATAGTCTGCATCCCAGAGTACTCAAGGAGGTAGTCACAGAAATAGTGGATGCATTAGTGATAGTTTTTCAAAATTCCTTAGATTCTGGAGTAGTTCCTGAGGATTGGAGGGTAGCTAATGTATCCCCACTTTTTAAAAAAGGAGGGAGAGAGAAAGCGGGGAATTACAGATCAGTTAGTCTAACATCGGTAGTGGGGAAACTGCTATAGTCAGTTATTAAAGATGGGATAGCAGCGCATTTGGAAAGTGGTGAAATCATTGGACAAAGTCAGCATGGATTTATGAAAGGTGAATCATGTCTGACAAATCTGATAGAATATTTCGAGGATGTAACTAGTAGAGTGGATAAGGGAGAACCAGTGGATGTGTTATATCTAGACTTTCAGAAGGCTTTCAACAAGGTCCCACATAAGAGATTAGCATACAAACTTAAAGCACACGGTATTGGGGGTTCAGTATTGATGTGGATAGAGAACTGGCTAGCAGACAGGAAGCAAAGGGTAGGAGTAAACGGGTCCTTTTCAGAATGGCAGGCAGTGACTAGTGGGGTACCGCAAGGCTCAGTGCTGGGACCCCAGCTATTTACAATATATATTAATGATTTGGACGAGGGAATTCAATGCAACATCTCCAAATTTGCAGATGACACCAAGCTGGGGGGTATAGTTAGGTGTGAGGAGGATGCTTGGAGGCTGCAGGGTGATTTGGATAGGCTGAGTGAATGGGCAGATGCATGGCAGATGCAGTATAATGCGGATAAATGTGAGGTTATCCACTTTGGTGGCAAAAACAAGAGGGTAGACTATTATCTGAATGGTGGCAGATTAGGAAAAGGGCAGATGCAACGAGACCTGGGTGTCATGGTACACCAGTCATTGAAAGTAGGCATGCAGGTGCAGCAGGCAGTGAAGAAAGCAAATGGTATGTAGCATTCATAGCGAAAGGATTTGAGTATAGGAGCAGGGAGGTTCTGCTGCAATTGTACAGGGTTTTGGTGAGGCCACACCTGGAGTATTGCGTACAGTTTTGGTCTTCAAATCTGAGGAAAGACATCCTTGCCATAGAGGAGGTACAGAGAAGATTCACCAGACTGATTCCTGGGATGTCAGGACTTTCATATGAGGAAAGATTGGATAGACTCGGCTTGTACTCGCTGGAATTTAGAAGATTGAGGGGGGATCTTATAGAAACTTACAAAATTCTTAAGGGGTTGGACAAGCTAGATGCTGGAAGATTGTTCCCGATGTTGGGGGAGTCCAGGACAAGGGGTCACAGTCTAAGGATAAGGGGGAATTCCTTTAGGACCGAGATGAGGAAAACATTCTTTTCACAGAGAGTGGTGAGTCTCTGGAATTCTCTGCCACAGAAGGTAGTTGAGGCCAGTTCATTGGCTATATTTAAGAGGGCGTTAGATGTGGCACTTGTGGCTAAAGGGATCAGGGGGTATGGAGAGAAGGCAGGTACGGGATACTGAGTTGGGTGATCAGCCATGATCCCATTGAATGGCGGTGCAGGCTCGAAAGGCCGAATGGCCTACTCCTGCACCTATTTTTCTATGTTTCTATCAAATGCTCATCATATATTAACTCATATCTTTCCCTTCCCTAGTGTAAATAACACAAATTTAATGACCAATGTTACAAGTGATTAATGAGATAGCAGAGGGTGGCTATGATTATGTTAATGAATAAGAAAGGCAGACAGAAGTCATATTTGTACAGATAGTGCTGGATGCCTTCAACAAGCTGCGAGGGAGTGGAGATGGAGGCGGATACAATAAAGGTATTTAAGAGGGTTTTAGAAAGGCAGGGAATGGAACTATCTGGATCACATGCAGGCAATTGAGATTATCTTAATTTACAACGTGTTTGGCATGGACATTGTGGGCTGAAGGGCCTGTTCCTGCGCTGTGTTCAAAGTGAAAATGAAAAGGTGAAATGGTTTGCGAGAATAAAATATTAGTCACAATGAAGGACACAATTAAAGGAAGAATGGTAAGGCTACGGGATAAGAGAATTAAGTAACTTGTTAAAATGTTGGAGAGATTAAAGAAGTGTGTCACCCATCTGTTCCCATCCTTCCCTCACACGCTCTTTTCCTATAAATTGAACATGAGAGAAAATTCTCAGAAGTTACCCTTTTTAAGTTGTTTTTTTTTCCCCTTCTTGTAAGGAAACAGCTGGACATAACACAATTTTTTCCTGATGATTTCTGTTCCTAACGCTTTCCAGGTGTCAGTGTCGTAACAAAACCTCATTTTTCTTCCCCTAGAGAGACTAAAACATGCAAATAAAATGGTGGTGAATATGCTTAGATTAAGATTCAGATTAGTTTATTATCATACACACAAGGGTGCAATGAAGCTCATAGCGTAAACAGTATACATACAGTAATGATAAATACAACAATAAGTGAATGACGAGTACTTAAAGGCACAAAGGACAGATTATTACAGGTTTAATTAAATCATGTTATGTCATTTAAATGTTATAATTGTCTATATTAAAAATTTCAGTTGCTAAGCAAAAAAATGATTGGAGCCAATAGAAGCACAACAGCATTTAAACTGAAGACACCTTTGTTCTATATGAATTAACATTGAATAATCAGAAATTAAAACCATGTAAAATAACATATACACATCATATTTACATAAGTTTGGCCCAAGGCAAAGCCTTAGTATTAAGTTACATTTTATAAGCTAAGCAACATTTAGTTAAACAAATCAGCCAACGCTCAAATCATACCTTGCTCACCTTCATTGTTAAATGTGCAAACAGATTCAGTCACTCATTTTAACAATTTGAATTAAGTTTATGTTTTGGAAGAGGAAATTTGTTTCAGCAATCCATCCACCAAATCTACAATCAGATTAAAGAATTTCATGTAGAAACTTGAAACTACAGATGCAGTTAGGAAAAAAGACACAACGTTCTGGAATAAATCAGCGGGTCAGGTAGCATCCCTGGAGAACATGGACAGGTGACATTTTGGGTTGGGACCCTTCTTCATCCCTCCTGTCAGGGAGAAGGGAGAAATCTGGAAGCGAGGAGCGGCAGGATAAAGTGTGCCAGGTAATAGGTAAACACAGGTGGGGGAAACGGATGGTTGGACAAATGCCAGAGATGACAATACACAAGGTGTGAGATAAAAACATTGGAGAATTGCAAATTATGAAGCCAGAGGGAGGAATGTGTGTAGATGGGAAGGGGGAAAGGAGAAATAGATGCACATCCAGGTGGAGGATGGAAGGAAAGGGAGGTGTGGGGAGAAAGGTGTTTTTTAGAATTTCTGTAAAATTGGGGAGTTCAATGTTCATACCCTTGGGTTTTAAGCTACCCAGTCGGAATATGAGGTGCTGGTCCTCCAGTTTATGGGTGGCCTCACTCTGGCAATGGAGGAGCCCAGGATCAAAAGGTCATAATACAAATGACCTTTGAGTAATTTGAGTACAAGAGCAGTGAGGTTCTACTGCAGTTGTACAGGGTCTTGGTGAGGCCACACCTGGAGTATTGCGTACAGTGTTGGTCTCCTAATCTGAGGAAAGACATTCTTGCCATAGAGGGAGTACAGAGAAGGTTCACCAGACTGATTCCTGGGATGGCAGGACTTCCATATGAAGAAAGACTGGATAGGCTTGGCTTGTACTCGCTGAAATTTAGGAGATTGAGGG
The DNA here is from genome assembly GCA_963514005.1 of Raja brachyura. The sequence continues at coordinate 51,666,981 of OY740783.1, forward strand.
GGGATCTCAATCTCCTAAAGGTGCAGACCCCCTTACCCCTCCTCCACTTCCACCTTTTTTCCCACTCTTTTACCTGCTCCCCACCTGGATTCACACCCATCCCTCCCCTTTCACATATATTCCTTCCTCTAGTTATAGGTGAATTGGGAACTCAATAAGTATCTGATAGGGTAAAAATGTAATAGGAACCTGAGGGTCAATTTTTCACACAGGGTGGTGGGTAAGTGGAATGAGCTGCCAGAGGAGGTAGTTGAGGCAGGTAGTATAAAATACATTTAAAATACATTTGGACAGGTACATGGATAGGATAGGTTTAGAAGGATATATTGGCCAAATGCAGGCAGGTGTGACTAGTGTTAATGGGACATCTTGGTCAGCATGCGCAAGTTGGGCTGAAGGGCCTGTTTCTGTGCGGTGTAACTCTATGACTCTATAACTATGAACCTAAAATATATTTTGCATTTCTCCTAGAAAATGCATAAAATCTTAATTAGTAGCTGCTCAAACCACACCATACCCACCTCAGTTTAGCTGGATTATTAAAAGTGCATGTAGGTTCAGTCATTTGTTTTTTCAATTTGAATTAAGTTTTACTGTATTTCTACTTTGGAATGTGACATTGATTTCAACAAGCCATAATAACAAGCCAGATAAGTAAAATATGACACCTTCAGCCAAAATCAAATTTCAGGTGTGAACTTTCAGAGTGGCAGGGTACCAGGTATCAGGGTACCTGTTGACTAGACAACACAGAAGCCTATACAAATTTTGATGACCAACCCCAACCATCAAGAAATCTCAAGCTATATTTTAGGACATATTCAGTGACACACCTAAATGACAGTTAACAATCACCTTCTGTTGTACTTTCACCCACTTACAAACATCTGTGGAATTTTTATGATAGTATTTTATGTACTTCAACGGAGTGCAATCTCATCAGCTCTTTTCATGGCAGGGAAGTCCATAGTTTTCTGACTTTTTCTAAGAACTAAGTTAAGAACTACGTTATTTTCCTTGCTCAATGTTGACATTATATTGAAGGTGCAATCTGATCAATGACTTACACAGCCACAGCATGCCACCTTTAGACCTTCTATCAATTCTTCCTTATCAACTTGGCAATAAAGCTAGTTTAGCTTGCTTTGTTGATTGTTGCTACTTGCATAAATATTTGGTAAACAAATGACAAATTAGATCTATCTCTTCAGAATATTCATGGGATCTAAATACTTTATCTTGACTTAGATAAGCCAGCAAAGATTTAGATTTCCTTGTTATTGTCTAATCATACTTGTTTTTGAAAATACTTTTAAAATGTGTTGTGACCTTGGCCACAATCCATCTCTTTATGTGATGGATCTTCAAGCTCATTTAAGTGGTTAAGTAAAACTAAAATATTTCCTGAATTGGACCTTTGTTTCAAAAAGAAAAACATTTCAGAAAAAAATATCTTTTGGGAAATATTTTTGAAGATTAGCTTTCCTTTGTTTTGAACATTCTTTGGCGTAGAAATCTGCATTCATTTTTCCTATTTTAAAGTCTAACTTAGTTTAATTTAGTTCAGAGATACAGGCCGTTCAGCCTGCTGAGTCCATGCCGACCAGCGATCCCCGTACACGAGCACTATCCTACACACTAGGGACAATTTACCAAAGGTAATTAACTTACAAACATGTACGTCCTTGGAGTGTGGGAGGAAACCAGAACACCTGGAGAAAACCCAAGCAGACAGCACCATTAGTCAGGATCAAACCCAGGTCTCTGTGCAGACAGCACCCATAGTCAGGATCAAACCTGGGTTTCTGGTGCTGCAAGACAGAACTCTACTGCTGAGCCACCATGCTGCCCATTAGTGGTCTGTTAGCGATATGTTTTTTAAAAAATCATGAAGTTCAACAGCACAAAAACAGGTACTTCAGGCAACTACGACCATGCTAACTAATTTTGCCCAGCTACACCATCTCATTGGCATGTATTAGATCTACAGCGGCTTGTAAAAGTATTCATACCCCTTGAACCTTTCCACGTTTTGTCACGTGACAACCACAAATGTAAATGTATTTTATTGTGATTTTATGTGAAAGATCAACACAAAGTGGTTCATAATTGTGAAGCAGAATGAAAATGATACATGGTTTCCAAATTTTATTACAAATAAAAAACTGAAAAGTGTGGTGTGCAAAAGTATTCAGCCCCCCTGAGTCAATACTTTGTAGAACCACCTTTCGCTGCAATTATAGCTGCAAGTCTTTTGGGGCATGTCTCTACCAGCTTTGCACATCTAGAGACTGAAATTTTTGCCCATTCTTCTTTGCAAAATAGCTCAAGCTCAGTCAGATTGAATGGAGAGCGTCTGTGAACATCAATCTTCAAGTGGTGCCAGAGATTTTCAATTGGATTTAGGTCTGGACTTTGACTGGGCCATTCTAACACATGAATATGCTTTGATCTAAACCATTCCATTGGAGCTCGGCTGTATGTTTGGGGTTGTTGTCCTGCTGGAAGGTGAACCTCCGCCCCAGTCTCAAGTCTTTTGCAGACTCTAACAGGTTTTCTTCCAAGATTGCCCTGTATTTGGCTCCATCCATCTTCCTATCAACTCTGACCAGCTTCCATGTCCCTGCTGAAGAAAAGCATCCTCACAGCATGATGCTGCCACCACCATGTTTCACATTGGGGATGGTGTGTTCAGGGTGATGTGCAGCATTAGTTTTCCACCACACATAGCGTTTTGCATTTAGGCCAAAAACTTAACTTTTGGTCTCATCAGACCAGAGCACCTTCCTCTACATGTTTGCTGTGTCCCCACATGGCTTGTGGCAAACTGCAAATGGGACTTCTTATGGCTTTGTTTCAACAATGGCTTCCATCTTGCCACTCTTCCATAAAGGCCCGATTTGTGGAGTGCACGACTAATAGTTGTCCTGTGGACAGATTCTCCCACCTGAGCTGTGGATCTCTGCAGCTCCTCCTGAGTGACCATGGGCCTCTTGGCTGCTTCTCTGATCAATGCTCTCCTTGCCCGGCCTGTCAGTTTAGGTGGACGGCCATGTCTTGGTAGGTTTGCAGTTGTGCCATACTCTTTCCATTTTCGGATGATGGATTGAACAGTGCTCCGTGAGATGTTCAAAGCTTGGGATATTTTTTTATAACCTAACCCTGCTTTAAACTTCTCCACAACTTTATCCCTAATCTGTCTGGTGTGTTCCTTGGGCTTCATGATGCTGTTTGTTCACTAATGTTCTCTAACAAACCTCTGAGGCCTTCACAGAACAGCTGTATTTATACCGAGATTAGATTACACACAAGTGGACTCTATTTACTAATTAGGTGACTTCTGAAGTAAATTGGTTGCACTGGATTTTATTTAGGGGTATAAGAGTAAAGGGGGCTGAATACTTTTGCACGCCACATTTTTCAGTTTTTTATTTGTAAAAAGATTTGAAAACCATGTATCATTTTCCTTCCACTTCACAATTATGCGCCACTTTGTGTTGGTCTATCACATAAAATCCCAACAAAATACATTTACGTTTGTGGTTGTAACGTGACAAAATGTGGAAAAGTTCAAGGGGTATGAATACTTTTGCAAGCCACTGTATATTCTTCCCATGACTTGCCTTCCGAAGTGCTTATCCAAATGCCTCTTAAATATAGTGATTGCTGTTGACTCTACCACCTTCTCTGGCAGAATGTTCCAGATTGCATCCACTCTCAGTATGTAAAAATAAATGTTTCCCCACAAAACCCTATGAGAACTGTTTTTTCTCACCTTAAACCTACATCCTGATTTTTGAAACACGAACCATGGGGGAAAATGATTCTGACTGTCTACCCTATGCTTCTTATAATTTTACATGATATTATCAAGTCACACCTCAGAGACCTTCACTCTAGGAAAAACAAATCCAGTCTATCAAATGTCTCCACACAATTAAAGTCCTTCAATCCAGGCAACAATTTGCAAGCAGGAATTATGGATTGTTGATTTAACTAAGGAACCAAGAGTTTTGTATTGTCCTCCTTCATAGTTGAGAGGAAAATATTTCACTTGGTAAAGTGACCTGTCACACAGGACTTGCATGATTCAACCAAAGTCAATGGAGATATATTTATGAAAGGGGTGGTCAATACACTGATACATGAAGGAATAACGAGAACCATTTGTTGTAATTAATGAACAAAAAGAATGGTTGCATAATTGAAGAAACTTACCAAAGCATTTGAGTTCAGTTTAACAGAAATGGAAGTTTAGAGTCATAGAGTCAAGTAAAAAAAAGTCAAAAGAGTTTATTGTCATGTGTCCCTGACAGGACAATAAAATTATTTATTTGCTTAGCACAACAGAACATAGTAGGCATTGACTACAAAACAGATCAGTGTGTCTATATACCATTATATACGTAAATATACACATGAATAAATAAATTGATAAAGTGCGAATAACAGATAAAGGGGTATTAATGTTCAGAGTTTTGTCCGAGCCAAGTTTAATAGCCTGATGGCTGTTGGTAAGTAGCTATTCCTGAACCTGGTCATTGCAGTCCTCTTCAGACATGTGCACACCCAGGAATTTGAAGCTCTTGACCCTTTCAACCATCGACCCGTTGATATAAACGGGACTGTGGGTCCCCATCCTACTCCTTCCAAAGTCCACAATCAATTCCTTAGTTTTTCTGGTGTTGAGGGCCAGGTTATTGTGCTGGCACCATATGGACAATTGCTCGATCTCTCTTCTATACTCATCCCAATCAGTGATACGTCCCACAACAGTGGTGTCGTCAGCGAACTTGATGTTCGCACTATGGCCGGCTACGCAGTCATGAGTATAGAGTGAGTACAGCAGGGGGCTGAGTACGCAGCCTTGACGTGCTCCCGTGCTAATTGTTATCGAGTCTGACACATTACCACCAATACGAACAGACTGTGGTCTGTGAATGTGGAAGTCGACGATCCAATTGCAGAGGGATGCGCAGAGACCCAGTTCTGCGAGTTTGGTAACCAGCTTGGAGGGGATGATTGTGTTAAATGCCGAGCTGTAATTGATGAATAACAACCTGACATATGAGTTTTTGTTGTCCAAGTGGTCCAGAGCAGAGTGGAGGGCCAGCGAGATCACATCCACCGTTGATCTGTTGTGGCAGTAAGCGAACTGCAGTGGGTCCAGGTTTTTGTTGAGGTAGGAGTTGAATTTGCGCCTTGATCAACCTCTCAAAGCACTTCATCACCACAGGCGTTAGTGCCACTGTACATACATAGTGCTGTACATAGACATAAACAGGCACTTTTGCCCAGCTTGTCTGTGCCGGCCAAGTTGGCATATTGAGCAGTCCCATTTACCTGTATTTGACCCGTAGCCCTTCTTATCCATGCACCTGTCCATATGTCTTTTAAAATTTATAGGTTAAAAGGTAGGTCAGGTAAATATACAGCTAGAGAGTTGGTTTAGGGCAAAAAGCGGAAAAATTCTGAATTACTGGGATTGCTTCGAGGGAGATTGTGACCTGTGCAAGCTGCATGGTTGATAGCTGAACTGAAACAGGAAGGATTGCAAGTGCAAAGGTTTGGGGAGGTTTTCAATTAATTTGGATGGGGAATGGAGCGCAGAGTAGATGTACAGTTTAGAGGGTGCTGCAGTAAGATATTAACGGGAAATTAAGTAGGCAGAATACATGGGAATTATTGCTACCACAAAGACAATAGACAATAGACAATAGGTGCAGGAGTAGGCCATTTGGCTCATCGAGCCAGCACCGCCATTCAATGTGGTCATGCTGATCATCCCCAATCAGTACCCCGTTCCTGCCTTCTCCCCATATCCCATGACTCCGCCATCTTTAAGAGCCCTATCCAGCTCTCTCTTGAAAACATCTAGAGAACCCGCCACCACCGCTTTCTGAGGCAGAGAATTCCACAGACTCACCACTCTCTGTGAGAAAAAGTGTTTCCTCATCTCCGTTCTAAATGACTTACTCCTTATTCTTAAACTGTGGCCCATGGTTCTGGACTCCCCCAACATCGAGAACATGTTTCCTGCCTGTAGCGTGTCCAACCCCTGAGCAATCTTATATGTTTCAATGAGATTCCCTCTCATCCTTCTAAACTCCAGAGTGTAGAAGCCCAGCTGCTCCATTCTCTCAGCATATGACAGCCCCACCATCCCGGGAATTAACCTTGTAAACCTATGCTGCACTCCCTCAATAGCAAGAATGGCCTTCCTCAAATTAGGGGACCAAAACTGCACACAATACTCCAGGTGTGGTCTCACTAGGGCTCTGTACAGCTGCAGAAGGACCTCTTTGCCCATACATTCGATTCTTCTTGCTATAAAGGCCAACATGACATTTACTTTCTTCACCGCCTGTTGTACCTGCATGCTTACTTTCATAGACTGATGTACAAGGACCCCCAGATCCTGTTGTACTTCTTCTTTTCCCAACTTGACGCCATTTAGATAATAATCTGCCTTCCTGATTTTACTACCAAAGTGGACAACCTCACATTTATCTGCATTAAACTTCATCTGCCATGCCTCTGCCCACTCCCCTAACCTGTCCAAGTCAACCTGCATTCTCATAGCATCCTCCTCACAGTTCACACTGTCACCCAGCTTTGTGTCATCTGCAAATTTGCTAATGTTACTTTGAATCCCTTCATCCAAATCATTGATGTATATTGTAAATAGCTGCGGTCCCAGCACCGAGCCTTGCGAGTCACTGCCTGTCATTCTGAAAGGGACCCATTAATCCCTACTCTTTGTTTCCTGTCTGCCAACCACTTCTCTACCCATGTCAGCACTCTAACCCCAATACCATGTGCCCTAATTTTGCCCAATAATCTCTTATGTGGCACCTTATCAAATGCTTTCTGAAAGTCCAGGTACACTACATCAACTGACTCTCCCTAGTCCATTTTCCTAGTTACATCTTCAAAAACTTCCAGAAGATTAGTCAAGCGTGATTTCCCCTTCGTAAATCCTTGCTGACTCGGACCGATCCTGTTACTGCTATCCAAATGTTCGGCTATCTCATCTTTTATAATTGACTCCAGCATCTTCCCCACCACCGATGTCAGGCTAACTGGTCTACAATTCCCTGTTTTCTCTCTCCCACCTTTCTTAAAAAGTGGGATAACATTAGCTACCCTCCAATCCGCAGGAACTGATCTTGAGTCAGTAGAAACATAGAAAATAGCTGCAGGAGCAGGCCATTCGACCCTTCGAGCCTGCACCGCCATTCAATATGATCATGGCTGATCATCTAACTCAATATCCCGTACCTACCTTCTCTCCATACCCCCTGATCCCTTTAGCCACAAGGGCCACATCTAACTCCCTCTTAAATACAGCCAATGAACTGGCCTCAACTACTTTCTGTGGCAGAGAATTCCACAGATTCACCACTCTCTGTGTGAAAAATTGTTTTCTCATCTCGTTCCTAAAAGACTTCCCCCTTATCCTTAAACTGTGACCCCTTGTTCTGGACTTCCCTAACATCGGGAACAATCTTCCTGCATCTAGCTTGTCCAACGCCTTAAGAATTTTGTAAAGTCTCTATAAGATCCCCCCTCAATCTTCTAAATTCTAGCAATTACAAGACGAGTCTATCCAGTCTATCTTCATATGAAAGTCCTGCCATCCCAGGAATCAGTCTGGTGAACCTTCTCTGTACTCCCTCTATGGCAAGAATGTCTTTCCTCAGATTAGGAGACCAAAACTGTACACAATACTCCAGGTGTGGCTTCACCAAGACCCTGTACAACTGCAGTAGAATCTCCCTGCTCTTATACTCAAATTCTTTTGCTATGAATTTGCTTTCTTCACATGCTCACTTTCAATGACTGGTGTACGATGACACCCACGTCTCGTTGCATCTCCCCTTTTCCTAATCGGCCACCATTCAGATAACAGTCTATTTTCCAGTCTTTGCCACCAAAGTGGAGAACCTCACGTTTATCCACATTATACTGCATCTGCCATGAATTTTCCCATTCACCCAACCAATCCAAGTCACCTTGCAGCCTCCTAGCATCCTCCTCACAGCTAACACTGCCCCCTAGCTTTGTGTCATCCGCAAACTTGGAGATGTTGCATTCAATTCCCTCATCCAGATCATTAATATATATTGTAAATATATTGGGGTCCCAGCACTGAGCCTTGCGGTGCCCCACTAGTCACTGCCTGCCATTCAGAAAAGGACCCGTTTACTCCTACTCTTTGCTTCCTGTCTGCCAGCAGGTTCTCTATCCACATCCCCTCGCTGGCTCCTGCCCCCCTCCCCCATGATACCCCCCACAACCCCCGTATTTTATCCGAGCTCTCTACCCCCTGCCCCCACAACAGTGGGCTGAAGGGCCTGTTTCTGTGCAGTATGACTCAATGACGCGACAAACGAAACATAGCCCACCAGGGATATGCTATTTATGCCATCAAATATAGTCATTGAAAATGCAACAAAACACAATTGATCCCTTAGCAGAACAGTAAATAATAACTACCAGAGCTATAATGAAAGATCAGCTAGAAGAATGATGTTAGGAAGACAAAAATGCTGGAGAAACTCAGCGGGTGAGGTAGCATCTATGGAGCGAAGGAAATAGGCAACATTTTGGGCCAAAGAAGGGTTTTGGCTCGAAACGTTGCCTATTTCCTTCGTTCCATGGATGCTGCCTCACCCGCTGAGCTTCTCCAGCATTTATGTCTACCCTCGATTTTCCAGCATCTGCAGTTCCTTCTGAAACAGAATGTTGTTAGGGTTGAGTAAAGTTAGGAATCCTTGTAAACTAATGCAAAATGTTGAGTAAAATGTGATGCATTTCTCTTCCAAATGATGAATATTTTATTGTTTGCCAAACCCTGAAAGTCCGGTATTTGATTATTGCAGTTAGGATCTCGGGTTGCATCAGTTGTCAGCTGGCAGGGAATGGATGCAAATAACCCACTTCCCAGCTGTCAGCCGAGCGATCTCTTATAATTCTTGTTGTGCTCCCGTGAAGCACCTTCTGATGACTCCGACAATCTATTTAAATGCAAATTGTTTTGTTATTGCAATCAGCATTGCAGGCTGTTTCTTGTCACGCGCACACACAAAATGAAATTTGTATTTCACAATTGTTTTTGAAACATTTGCTGGAAAATGTCCATCTTTGAACACTTGATCATGGTTGTGAAGATCATGCACAGCCATTCTTTTTTTAATACATATATATAGAAAGCAACAGGGGCACATTTACATTTAGATTTGCATGACAGCATTCCTGATCTTTTGCTCATGTTAGACACTATGTGTGGTGGAACAAAATGGTTCTCTTTGTGAAAGCACAAGTTATGTGCTCTGACTTAAATATTGCATATCATGTCAGCAGGATTTTATCCTTCTGTATCCACTTGCAGTTTTCTTTTACTCATTTTATCCTTGTGTGTCTATTTGAGACAATTGGATGTTTCAGCAGCTCCGTGGCAAGTGCTGAGCACATCAAGCAGTAAATCAATAGAGGTCATGTACAGAGAATCTTAAAGCATATTCACCAGAAAATGTCAGACTTGAAAAAAGTGCTGGCTGAAAAATGAGGAGAGTGATTACATGCAGCCTGCTACACATTGAGGCTGTCCATTTATGGATAACCATTATTGTCAATTATAATGTTGCATCCATTAAATAAATTTACACAAGTCTGTCAACGTACTTACCCAAAACTGATCCAGTAAGCTGATGTTAATGCCACACCAGAAGAAGTAAAGAAGATGAGAATTAACTCACCGGGATCAAAAGAGGCCACAAAAGGGACTCAAAATAATGGAGCTGGGAAAGATTGAAGAATGACTGTAATTAATCATTTTTACAGCTAATATTTGCAGTGCACTCAGTCAACTCTCAGGAATGCATAAATCATAGAACCATACTGCTGCTTATTAAACATGCAATACAATATTTGTTAATTTGACGCATAATTATGTTCACCTTATAGAAATTAGCTGCATTGAATAGAGTATGGAACTCAGCTGGGTGGAGAAATCAGCAAAGCTCTCAGCTCTTTGATGAAGGTCATTGAGTGGGGAAGTGTGCACAGCATGGGTGGCGTGCAAGCTGGAAGCTTGTATAATTATAACCACTTATCTTCTCTGTACAAACATGTTGCAGCAGGAGTAACCAGTGATTGAATAGCAAAACAAATGCCATATATTTCCTCTGCAATCTTTTTTCCACTCTGCCCCCGTAACATCAACAATCGCATCTTGCATTTATGTATTGCCTTTAGCATAGACAAATGCTGCACAGAAGCAAAATAGTGAGAAACAAAAATTAAACTAGAAAAGGAATCATTAAATTAGGCGAGTAAAAGTATGCTCAGAGAGATAAAGCTTAACATTTTCTAAAGTAGAGCTGAGGGAGGTGAAAAAAAGAGCACCTGGAGGAAATCCCATGCGGTCACAGGGAGAACTTAAGGGCCTGTCACACTTGGGCGTCATTTGGGCGACATTTAGGCGACAGCCTAGAAAGAGGTTGTCGAGTCGTGGTCGGGTCGTGACGCGGGCGTGTGACGTGGTGGGGTGCAGTGACGTGCGGTAAGGGAATGTTCAAAATCATGGGGCGACATTTGGGTGTCTCACCATGTCGTGCGCCCTGTCACACGCTGACATATGCTGTCCTGTGGGTGACCCTCGTTTAGGGTTAGGGTTGGGGGTAGGGACCACAGATAGGCTGTAAAATATTCTTCCTTCAATGCATGGATTTTAAACATTAATATATTAAATTGAATACAATAAAATCAATTGTGCAAATGAAAAGATGTCCGAGTCGTTCAGTTTTATTTATAGATGTATTGGTCTGCTTCCAGGTCTGATCACCATCTCTATAACTTTTCACAGGGATGGATCTAGACGGAACGCCCCTCTCCCCTCTTCCCCCCTTCCACCCCATCCCTCCTTTTCCATTCCCCCCACCCTTCTCCCCTCCCCTATCCCCCCTTCTTCCCTTACCCTCCTCTTCCTCCCTTCTCCCCGCTCCATTCTTCTCCCTCTTATCCACTGCCCCCCTCACCCCACATCCCCTTCTCCCCCTCTCTCTCCCCCCCTCCCCACTTTTCCCGACGCCCCCCTCATTTGTGGACCCAGCCTGCAACCAGCGATCCCCCACACACTATCCCACACAGGCCACGGACAATTTACACAAACCTGTGCGCCTTTGGAGTGCGGGAGGAAACCCTAACCCTAACCCTAGCCCTAGCCCTAACCCTCACCTTAACCCTCACCCTAACCCTAACCCTAACCCTAGCCCTAACCCTAGCTTCTGCCTGCTCCTCATGGGAACTAAACTGTTGGCCACGAGTTGTTAGTGGGGTCTCGCTGTCACAGGCTGGGTCCACAAATGGGGGGCGTCCCCCTCTCCTCCCTTCACCCCGCTCCACTCTTCTCCCCCTTATCCGCTATCCCCTCCCCTTACATCCCCTTCTCCCATTCTCCAACACCCCCCCCCACTTTCCCCAATAACCCAGCCTGTGACAGCTAGATCCCACTAATAGTATTGCATAAAGGCCACATCATCTCTTTTAGTAACATTAACTATAGGATAAATGCAGACTTTGGGAACAACAGCCCCCACCTCTGCTCCTTGCCTTGCTTCAAAATGGGTGGTTGGTATTTAGACTCAGTGGCTGGAGCAGGTGGGTGGCACTGGTACATTGACAACATTGCCTTACCCAGTTGAAAAGCCCGCTGCCTCTGGGGGTTAGGAGAGACCATTGGAAGAGTGATCTGCCTCTGGGACAACTCGTGGCCAACAGTTTAGTTCCCATGAAGAGCAGGCAGAACAGTGGGGGTTCGAGTCCAACTCCTGGGGCCCCTGTATCACATTTAGTTCAGAGGTACAGTGCCCTTCGGCCCACCAAGTCCGCACCGACCAGCGATCTGCCGCACACTGTCCCCACATGCTAGGGACAAATTTACTTATACCAAACCTATCAACCTAGAGTTAGGGTTAGGGTTATGGTTACGGTTAGGGTGAGGGTTAGGACTATGGTTAGGGCTAGGGTTAGGGTTAGGGTTAGGGCTTGGTTAGGGTTAGGGTTTGGGGTTCCTCCCGCACAAAGTGGGGGGGGGGGGTGTGGAGAATGGGAGAAGGGTATGTTAGGAGAGTGATTTTAGTGGATAAGGGGGAGAAGAGTGCAGTGGGGAGTTACAGAGATGGTGATCGGATCAAGAAGCGGCCAATACATCTAGAAATAAAACTGAATGACTCAGATATCTTTTCATTTGCACAATTGATTTTATTGTATTAAAGTTAATATATTAATGTTTAAAATCCATGCATTGAAGGAAGAATATTTTACAGCCTCAATCCTAACCGGGTGTCACCTGCATGACAGCATACGTCAGCGTGTATGTCGTGCAACTTGACTGTTTTACGGGCGTCAGTCACTGACGCTCCTCAGTTGACCAAATGTCGCCCAAGTGGGACAGGTCCTTTACAAACCCCACATGGACAGCACCCGAGGTCAGAATTGAATCCAGGTCTCTAGCATTGTGAGACAGCAGCTTTACCAACTGTGCCACTGTGCCTCCACATGACATCAATAATGAAGCAATAGAAATTAGAATAAGAACTTAGGATTTGAGGAGCACAGCAATCTCCTTCGGTAGATAGTCAGTGCAAACCATGTTTAAATGCAAAATTGGAGTTCTGCTAAACTTCCTTCATAGTTACAGAATCAGAACAGGAGGTGTGACAACTTTGTTCTGAAGCCCTATCAAATGTCTTTTACTCTACGTATTTTAATACTTATCATTGCTACTTCAGATGGCATGAAAGTATGTGTACGTACGTGGTTGATTAATTGGTTCAGAGTCCCTTTTAGTGATAGAAGGAAATCATTGGTAATTCTGGCCAGAAACAGTTATGCATCAATTTGCTATGCAGTAGTGCATATTGTGAGGATACTCTAGTAGAAAGTTGTTGGAAAATCGAGTGAAGCAAAGTCCTAAAATTGTGTGAAGTTGTTAGATGTAATTCACAGAGTAAGTTCACCACTCACTGAAGTCCTCACAAAATTCTGCTTTAAATATATTAGCTGGTATGGATACTTAGTATTTATAATAATGAATAATTGGAACAAAGTAGATAGATGCAAATAGTTTTCAGTAGTTAAGAAATCAAGAACCAAGTTTTGGACAGAACCACAGTATGACTATAGTTGGGAAGGAGGTCATTTGGTCTGCCAGGTTTATATCTTGATAAGAGCAACCTAGCGAGCCACATTCACCGTCCTCAGCCCACAGCATTGCCCATTATTTCCTTTCAAACTCTTATCAAGCTCCCCAATGAATGCCACAATTCAATTTGCCTCTGGTACTAGCACTAGCAATGCATTCTCAACCATAACCTGTTACTGCCTAGAAAATATTTTCCTCTTGTTTCTTTCAGTTCTTTACCAGTTACCTTCATTTTATCACCTCGCTGCTAGGGGAGCAATCCTGGTTTCTCCATTCCATTGATGCAACTAAATTGCATTTATCCATGGAATCATGTTAGTAGATCTTTTCTGCATCCACTTTAAACCCTTTACATCTTTTTCTAAACTGGACATGGTACTCCTGCTGTAGTTGACCCAGTGTTTTATAAATATTTTATAAAGATAGAAGAACAACTGAAAAAAAACAAACACACATCTATAATGGAGTATTCTGAGATTGTACCATTAACACTGCACATTATTTACTTTTAAAATCTTATCAAGCTCCCTAATGAATCCTACAATTAATCCGCCTCTTGATTAGTACATGTGTCAGAGGTTATGGGGAGAAGGCAGGAGAATAGGGTTGAGAGGGATAGATAGATCACCCACGACTGAATGATCAGTAGACCTGATGAGCCAAATGGCTTAATTTTGATCCTATAACTTACAAACTAATGAACCTATGAACATTTAAAAGTATTGGCTGAGAAAGAAATAACACCAACTTTCAAGATTAAATTGTTTTGGCAAATTATAATAAATGGATTGAATGATATTGAGAAAGGACAGATAAATATGACCATGGCTATTTGCTTGTAAGAGTAGAAAATGGTAAAATTGAATGATTAAGCTGATATATATTCTTTCCTATATTCTTTGTACATGTGTATCTTGAGTTAATTTTGTCAATTATATTATTCTTGATAGATAATTGTACCACTTGCAAAGGGTTAGGGTAGAAAATATAACTGAGAACATTATTCTGCTAACACTTGCTGTGGTACACCAAATTATTCTCTCAACGGAGGTAGCGACCAGTATTATCACACATCAAAACAGTCTCTGTTAAAAAGAGCAGTGAGAGTGTAATTTAGTGGATACTTTAACTGTCTGTGTGATAACACCACCAATGATAATTTCTACATCTTAATGTAATTTCGAGGAAGCTATGAAATAAGATTTTGTGTTAATAAATTAGACAGCTTCACACTGAAATACATTAACGGAATACATTAAGGTTTATAGGCCATGGTTTTATTTTCTTTTTTAACTAATGGTATTAAAAATTGTGCTCCATATCATAAAATTACCTAAGAGGTGTCAAATAAAGTGTATCCATTTTACTGCTGTTCCTCTGGAAAGGTTTAGGTCATGTTAAGCCCCACTGAAGCCAGTTTCCATTTGTTAAATAACCACTTCATAGAAATGAGCCCAGTTTTATGAATAAACCCAAGCTAGGGATACCGAACTAAGGCTATTACATCCCTGTTTTTCATTAAATTCAAGAAAGGCCTCTTATGGTACAAGTGCCTAGAGAGTGTCTTATGTTCGCAAGGCATTGTGCAGGATAACTATTGATTAGCTATCTTGGTGGGTGGTATATCTAACCCAGTCTCAGGAGGAATTGTGGTTCTGCTTATGTATGTCAGAAGTCCATGTAAATTTAGCATTTAGCAATAGCAAAGCAGACCACCCACTGATGATTAAAGTAGCTCTTGTAAACTCTGGTATAACTAACTGTTCTATATTTAGTGGCATTTCAGCACTGAAACAGTACAAGATCTTTCTTTAAAAGTGATGATGAAATGTTACCCTAAGTTTTAACAGTTTTCTTTCTTTTCAGTTGGTAACTAAATATTAAAATTGCATTGTTGGATGTCGATCTAAATATAGGTGAGGATTTTACACAACATATTATCATGTTAACTTATGATTCACTAATTTAGTTCAAGCAATTATTTTATTTACTCTTCTTTGCTCAATTGAAAGGCTGACACATCTGAGACAGAATGTCATGAGATCGAGCCTCAATGCAGACTTGAGTCATTAATCCTCACGAGCAAACCTGCACATCAGAAATAGTGCTGAGTTGTTAAAGAGAACAGAGTGATCTTCCATTTACTCCAGCAGGTTTTTCACATGGGAGTTAGCTGGAAAGCAATTAAATCTAGGCAGACACATTGGCCATCTAATAGAAAAGGAAAACAGTCTGCGGTCAGAGTTATTTTGCCCCCATCTGTCCCCACCCGTATGCTGGGTTTATGTCACAGGAGAGGCTCACTGCAAGGAATTAAGACAGTTGCAAACTATATGTTCTCAGAAGTGGAAATTTACATTTGCAAATAATTTCATTTCCGACATTGATGTTTGAAGCTGGTGATAGACACAAAAAGTGGGAGTAATTCAGCGGGACAGGCAGCATGTTTAAGAAAGAACTGCAGATGCTGGTTTAAATCGAAGGTAGACACAAAATGCTGGAGTAACTCAGCGGGTGAGACAGCATCTCTATAGAGAAGGAATGGGTGATGTCTCGGGTCAAGACCCTTCTTCAGACTGTCTGAAGTCTGAACAAGGGCTTCGACCCGAAACGTCGCCCATTCCTTCTCGCCAGAGATGCTGCCTCACCCGCTGATTTACTCCAACATTTTAGGACAGGCAGCATCTCTGGAGAGAAGGAATGGGTGACGTTTCAGGTCGAGACCCTTCTTCAAACTGGTTAGGGATAAGGGAAACGGGAGATGTAAGCAGTGATGTGGTGAGATAAAGAACAATGAATGAAAGATATGCAAATAAGTAATGATTATAAAGGAAAGAGGCCATTGTAAGCTGTTTGTTAAGTGAAAAAGAGAGGGAATGCCGAGGCTACCTGAAGTAGGTGAAGCTGGTGAGGTCTTAATGTGCATGCATTTTGGACTATGACTGTTCTCAAAGTCGATAGTGAACAATCATACTCCTATAGGTCGGTAAAAAGGTTTCAACCAGAGTTCGTCAACACATGGTGTCCAATCGAGCATTGCAGAAGTGAACAAAGAAATTCGGAGTACCTGCACGAAGAGGGAAGTGAGATCAAACTGAGTTTGGTGGATGATGGCTCTTGTAGCTTCTGTCCTGCCGCTCTGGAAATGATCCTCCTGCCACCACCCCTCCCCCCCTCCTCCACCCCAACCCCCTCCACACCGTCCCCATTTCACAGGCAGAAAAGTTAAACCACTGTTATTCTACAGTTGATCAGCACTGAGTTCCTGGTGGTAAAAAAAAAACTGCTGATGCTGGAAATCTGAAATAAAAACAAAAAATGTCAGAAAAACCCAGCAGGTCCAACAGCATCAGTATTAAGAGAAACAGTTAAAGTTTCAAATTAACAAACCCTTTGTCATTCCTAGCAACTTCTGTATTTATTCTGGATTGTTATCAATTGGGTCTGTCCCAACCAAATGGAAATAGGTGATTCCTTTTGTCCCCAGTCTCATCCTGAAATGGCTCCATTTTTGTACCGTCTATGGAATGTTAGTTCCTTATGGCTCCTCGATAATGTAACATAAGGGAAGGTGGTGCATTGATTAAATCATTGGTCTGAGTCATGAGTTTGAATCTCACCATTGTAGCCGGGGAATTTCATTGATGGACTTTTTGTTCTTGGCTAACAAGGGTAACCATGAAACTACAGTAAGAGAATCTCTCTATTACTAGTGTTCTTTCAGGAAAGTACATTGTCATTGTTACCCGGGGTGCCATGTGTCTCCAGATCTACAAACAAGAGACACAAGGAACTGCAGGTGCTGCAATCTTAAGCAAATCACAAAGAGCTGAGGAACTTCGTAGGTCAGACAACATCTGTGGAGGGAATGGACAGGTGATGCTTTAGGTTGGAGCACTTCCTCGGAATGATGATCACAAATGTGATCTGTGCTTAACTTCCTTCTCAGGTCAGGGCAATTGAGGGAAGGGGAAAAGGGGAGTGAAAATAAACATTGATCTTGTCTCCATGTCCATGTTCTATGAATGAAAAGTAGGCTTCTTCACTTTTGCTGCAATACTGCTTTGTCCAATCCTATTGTGTTCCTAACCTTTAATTTCACATCCAGCCTAACTCAGCTCCCCCACATCCCCCACACTCTCCTTTCCATTTTATACCTTACTGAGACTAATTCCACAATCTCCATCACATTCCATAATATTTAGTGACCCAAATAGTTTTATACCACTCTTCCCATCACTCATTGGTCCTTTTAATACATTATTCTGTCTAATTTCACATTCACTCCCCACACAAATTAATATTGAACACAATTTAACCTTATACTTCTGCTCATTGCATTCTATTGTAATTATTGCATCTATTGCAATTGTTGCTCTCAGTGTAGACTTGTCTATGTCACAGAGACCAAACACAATAGGTGAGTTGCAACTGTACTTTGCCTACACCTGTAATTCCCCTTCCCATTCACACATTTGTCCTATCTATCAAAATGACACAAAGTGTTGGAGCAACTCAGAGACCAGGCAGCATCTCTGGAAGACATGGATCAATTACGTTTTGGGTCAGGACCCGGTTCAGAAGGGTTCTGACCTGAAATATCATCAACCCATGTTCTCCAGAGATGTTGCCTGACTCACTGAGTTACTCAAGCATTTTATATCCTTTTGTGTGAACTACCATCTGCATTTCCTTGCCTCTATATTTTGCCACCGTAGCGTTAAGACAGGGTTGCCGGGAAGAAGTCCTGGCCAGCACCTCTACTGAGGCTAAGACTGAGTGACTTGGGCAAGCCTGAGATGCCATCCCTCTTCCTGTCCATCGACAATGAGGAACTATGCCTACAAACAGAAGCAAAACCTGAGCTGCCAGGATAAGAGTATAGAAGTTGGGAGGTCATGTTGCAGTTATATAATATGCTAGTGAAGCCGCATTTAGAGTATTGTGTTCAGTTCTGGGCACCATGCCATAGGAAAGAGGTTGTCAAACTGGAAAGCGTACAAAAAAGATTTATGAAGATATTGCCTGGACTAGAGTGTCTGGGCCATAGGGAGAGGTTGAGTAGGCTGGGACTCTTCCTTGGCGTGCATGAGGATGAGGGGTGATCTTATAGAGGCGTATAAAATTATGTGAGGAATAGATCGGGTAGATGCACACGGTGTCTTGTCCAGAGGACATATGTTTAAGGTGAAGGGGAAAAGATTTAATAGGAATCTGGGGGTAACTATTTCACACAAAGGGTGGTGGCTGCATGGAACAAGCTGCCAGGGGACATGGTTAAGGCTGCGACTATCCAAATGTTTAAGAAACAGTTAGACAGTACATGGATAGGACTGGTTTGGATGGATATGGACCAAATGTGGGCAAGTGGGCCAAGTGTAGCTGGGACATGTTGGCTGGTGTGGGCAAGTTGGCCGAAGGGCCTGTTTCCATGCTGTATACTCTATGACAAGCCAGAGACTGCCAGCGCCACCTCTTCAAGCTCAAAGCTGACCATCTGGTCAAACCTGTGACCACCAGCATGTTCTCTCAATGCAAGGGTGAACTGCATGAAGCCTGAGATTGTCATGCCTCCTCTTTCATGACTAGGACTGAGCTGCTGGGACAAGCCCGATATCACCATGATCACTGCACTGGCACCCTGCCGAAAACAGCGGTCCTGGACTTTCCTGTCACTGTAAATAATGAGAGTTCACCCCTACTGTAAATGTTGCTGTGATCACTGTCGAACCCGGCATCATCCCTAACACCACAATGGATATGGGCCAGGAACAAGCAAGGGGAATTAGCTCAGTTGGGAAAATAGGTCAGCATGAATGAGTTGGGCCAAAAGATCTTTCTGTACTGTTTAGCTCTATGATTTTATGACTTATTGCACTGTTTGCTAATTTTCTGTGATTCATGTAGGGGGATAATGCAGATCTGTATGCTCCATAGTCATCTATTGTCTCTTTCCATTAAAATAATGTTCAGATTTGTTTATCTTCCTACCGTGAATAACCATCTGTTTCCGTCATTATACACCCTGCCATACTTTTGCTCATGTACTTGTGTTTGTATCCCATTGAAGACTCTTCATCTCCCTCACATTTTGCTTTGTCAGCAACTTTGGCAAATTTAGCAGCAGCCAGTCTATCCTATGAAATGTGATCAATCCCCCCAGCTGAAATAGACAAAGGCTGTTTTGATATCCATACCAGGGTATGGCATCAGGTGGATGGACCTCTGCCGTATAAACAGATTTTAGGATACTATGTCTGAGTAATTTGAGATATGACATATGGTAATTTCACTGAACGCTCAGTCCGCCTATGCCGATTTGATCTCCCAGTTGCCAACCATTTCAACTCCCTTTCCCATCCACACACTGACCTTTCTGACCTCGACCTCCTCCATTGCCAGAGTTAAGCCACACACAAATTGGAGGAACAGCACCTTGTATTTCGCTTGTGTCGCTTACAACCCAGCAGTATGATCATTGAATTCTCTAATTTTAAGCAGCTTCTATTTACACTACCCTCCCCTCCCCCTCCCCTGTGGTCCCCTTTCTCCATCCTTGTTGTTTTACCAGTTGAAATAGTCCCAGCCTCAACTACCTCCTTTGGCAGCTTGTTCCATACACCCACCACCCTTTGTGAGAAAAAGTCACACCTCAGATTCCTATTAAATCTTTCCCCCTTCACCTTAAACCTATGTCCTCTGTATCTCGATTCGCCAACTCTGGGCAAGAGAATCTGTGCACCCACCCAATCTATTCCTCTCATGATTTTATACACCTCTATCTTCCTGCGCTCCAAGGTATAGAGTCCCAGTCTGCTCAACCTCTCCTGATAGCTCAGACTCTCAAGTGCTGGCAACATCCTCGCAAATCTTCTCTGTACCCTTTCCAACTTGACAGCATGTATCTAGGTACAGTGAAACTCTGTGTTTCTGCACACAATCCGGTAAAATCCAGTAAAATATGGTAGCTGAGTAACTGAGCTGGTAACTGAGTTGAGAGAAAAAATTGCAAGTTACTTGTTTCAAAAATAAAATAAAAATATTAAGAATTCAATTTGGGATAGGCATGGATGATGGAATGGGGTCATTTGTGTGTAGTGAATCCAACTGATGAGAGCTTTCAACCAACAATAGGCCTTGTTAAAGCAAATCTAGTTGAATCAAGTTAAATGAAGGAAAGCCAGCATCTTTGGTTTCTTCACCCACCTTGGATAACATTTGATAATCAGCGTATTGCCTGATTTCATCTGGTTGGTAAGGACGACAGCCTGTCCCACAGTTGGACACCAAGCCCATGGCTTAAATCGCTACAAATCATAATAATAAAGACAGCATTGTGCTATTGAAAATGTTCTTGGCTGCAAAGCAAGATATTTGCATTATGTCACAATGACTCTGCTATCATTTTCTGCAGCTAAAGGGAACTCAGTGAATATAACAAGCAAGTAATTTAATACCATGAACTGGTTCAGGACAGCACTTAAGTGAATCACATAGAGAGATTGAATTTAATCTGTATCATACCTTTCAGAAATGAATATTATACAATTTATCGGATAAATGGCTGCTTTTGGGTTGAACTTCAGATTTGATATTTGCAGTAAAATCATTAAATCTTTTATAAGAAACACATTTAGAAATAACCACAAATAACTTCTCATCATAAGTGACTCAGTCATGGCTTTTTCAATATTGATGTATTAGTCGCCAGAGCACTGAATTATCACAGTCATATCAACACTAGCAGTACCTTATTTATTTTAAATTGGTTGGCATGGACATCCTGCATACGCATTTCAGCCCATTTAAGTTTATCCCTGCAAAAAAATTCTGATTAAACGGTTTTGCAGCATCCTAAGGTTTTCTGCCGCTGCTTATCCCATCCGCTGCCTACCCCTGCCGCTGCCTGCCCCTACAGCTGCCCACCACCCATGGACACAGCCCCACTCACGGAACACAGCCCCCGCTCGCCCACGAACACAGCCCCCGCTCGTCCGCGAACACAGCCCCGCCCACCGAACACAGCCGCCTCTCACCCTCGAACGCAGCCACCGCCAGCTCGCAAACACAGCCCCCGCCCTCCGCACCCCTCGTGCCCCTCGCACCCCCCCCCCCCCGAGAATAAAGCTTTATTCTCGCTGCCGGTGATTGACAGCGGGTGTAGGAAGGGGCGTCGCCGTCTCGGCAAATGACAGGATTTTTGTAATATTTTGTAATATTTCACTGATCGGAACAAAACGATGCACTTGCAGCACAGGAAAATGGCGAGTAAGGTGGCGAAAAATCGTAGCGCTATCGGGTACCGTTTTTGCGCAAGCTAGAAGAGGACAAGATGAGAGTTTTATAAGTATAGAGACTCTGCCACAAGCACTGTACTGCCATGAATGCAGTGCCATGGATAGTCAGCTATTGGGACGGTAAGCAGAGGGGGGGAGGGAAGGATATAATGTGCTTTCCCATTTCTCTAGTCACAACCTCCAGATTTTTATGAGGGAGTGGGAGAACATCCAGGCAGGAAGTGAGATTGAGCTTTTCACTAACATTAACTCCTCCAGCACATTGATGCAGTTCCAGATGATGTTCAGTGCGCTCAGGTAAGAGATCTTAACACTTGGAACTGCATCTCACTTGTGCTACCTTCAGCTGCAATACTAAACACCCCCACAGAAACACATCAGATACAAATGACATGCACAAGCCCAGCTATACATACACACTCAAACATACACATAGACATTTGGAAAGTGGTGAAATCATTGGACAAAGTCAGCATGGATTTACGAAAGGTAAATCATGTCTGACGAATCTTGTGGAATTTTTCGAGGATGTAACTAGTAGCGTGGATGGGGGAGAACCAGTGGATGTGCTGTATCTGGACTTCCAGAAGGCTTTCGACAAGGTCCCACATAAGCGATTAGTATATAAACTTAAAGCATATGGCATTGGGGGTTCAGTATTGATGTGGATAGAGAACTGGCTGGCAAACAGGAAGCAAAGAGTAGGAGTTAACGGGTCGTTTTCACAATGGCAGGCAGTGACTAGTGGGGTACCGCAAGGCTCAGTGCTGGGACCCCAGCTATTTACAATATACATAAATGATCTGGATGAGGGAATTGAAGGCAATATCTCCAAGTTTGCGGATGACACTAAGCTGGGTGGCAGTGTTAGCTGTGAGGAGGATGCTAGGAGAATGCAAGGTGACTTGGATAGGCTGGGTGAGTGGACAAATGTTTGGCAGATGCAGTATAATGTGGATAAATGTGAGGTTATCCACTTTGGTGGCAAAAATAGGAAAACCGACTACTATCTAAATGGTGGCCGATTAGGAAAAGGGGAGATGCAGCGCGACCTGGGTGTCATGGTACACCAGTCATTGAAAGTAGGCATGCAGGTACAGTAGGCAGTGAAGAAAGCCAATGGTATGTTAGCTTTCATATCAAAAGGATTTGAGTGTAGGAGCAGGGAGGTTCTACTTCAGTTGTATAGGGTCTTGGTGAGGCCACACCTGGAGTATTGCGTACAGTTCTGGTCTCCAAATCTGAGGAAGGACATTATTGCCATAGAGGGAGTGCAGCGAAGGTTCACCAGACTGATTCCTGGGATGTCAGGACTGTCTTATGAACAAAGACTGCATAGACTCGGTTTATACTCTCTAGAATTTAGGAGATTGAGAGGGGATCTTATAGAAACTTACAAGATTCTTAAGGGGTTGGACAGGCTAGATGCAGGAAGATTGTTCCCGATGTTGGGGAGGTCCAGGACAAGGGGTCACAGCTTAAGGATAAGGGGGAAATCCTTTAGGACCGAGATGAGAAGGAATTTTTTCACACAGAGAGTGGTGGGTCTCTGGAACTCTCTGCCACAGAGGGTAGTTGAGGCCAGTTCATTGGATATATTTAAGAGGGAGTTAGATGTGGCCCTTGTGGCTAAGGGGATTAGAGGGTATGGAGAGAAGGCAGGTACGGGATACTGAGTTGGATGATCAGCCATGATCATATTGAATGGCGGTACAGGCTCGAAGGGCCGAATGGCCTATTCCTGCACCTAATTTCTATGTTTCTATGTTTCTATGTTTCTACATGAATACACAGATGCGAACACACACACACACACACACACACACACACACACACACACACACACACACACACACACACACACACACACACACACAAACAACCAAGCACCTTCCTTCTCTAATAACCATTATCCTTCAGTCTGATGAAGGGTCACAACTGAAACATCACCCATTCCTTCTCTCCAGAGATGCTGCCTGACCCGCTGAGTTACTCCACCATTTTGTGTCTATCTTCGGTGTAAACCTACATCAGCAGTTCCTTCTTACACCCTTTAACTTTTGATTGATTGAAAAATACAGCATGGAAACAGGCCCTTCGGCCCACTAAGTCCATGCTGACTATCAATCACCCGTTCACTCGCTTTGTATGTTGCTTTCACATACACTCGCTACACACTAGGGGCAATCTTTCAGAGGCCAATTAACCACACAGCTTTGGAGATGTGGAAGGAAACCGAACACCCCGAGGAAACCAACGCGGTCACAGGAAGAACGTACAGAAACAGCATCTGAGGTCAGGGTCGAACTGGGATCTCTGGAGCTGTGAAGCAGCAGCTCTATTAGCTGGTGCCACTGTGCACCCTTTCTATGTGGCTATGCTGGCCATTTGATGTGCATGATCTACATTCTCCACATTCAGCTTCTTCATCTCATCCTCTTCCTCCACCGTCTTGTTTCTGCTTATCCCAACTGGAATGCCTCAGGGAGAGGATGAACTAATTTGATAAGATCGCTGATAATGACGAAGAATGCTGTTCAATCTGATGAGTTCTGCAGAACAAAGCCTTGTCTACCAGCACGGCCCCAACACCTCAATCCCTCCCAGTGGTGCAGATACTAAAACAGTGCAGTGTATGCAGTGGGACCCCATGGAAATATGGCAATGGCAGAGGACTTCCCTGAGGATAATTGGAGCATGTTTCAGAGTCAGCAGTCAGCCCTGAGGTTGGTATATATCAGACTGTTGGGTTTGTGTAAAATGGCATTTAATTACACCGCTTTACAGAATGTAACACAGTGAAAAACTAAATTGTGCAGGGAATGAGAAACAATAAGTCTGAATTGGACTAATTTCCCTGGCCAATGAGAGTAGCACAAAGATTGACGACACTGTGCATGCATGTGTGCGATGTGTCTGTCTGTGCGTGCATGCATGTGCTTGCTTGTATGTGCATGCGCACCTGTGTGTGTAAGCGCATGCGTGCATGTGTGTGTGAGCAGGTGTGCATGTATGTGTGTGCATGTGTGTGTGTGTGTGTGTGTGTGTGCATGGGTGCATTTATGTCTGCGTGTATGTGGTTACTTTCTACTTTCCTGTCTATTGTACTTCACTGAAGAAACCGCACAATCTTAATTTATTCTGTAATAGATCCATTTGCATTCACATGGTGTTGAAAATGGCATTGCCATGTGAAAATATATATTTTTAAATAAACTTTGTGTGTTATTTGATGATTTATGTACAAAACCATGTGTGATGAAAATGAGGGTGTTGATTCATCAAAGCAACATTTATCCCTAAACTACTTTGATCATTATTTTTTAAATGAAGCATCACTAAGTACTATTTTTTTTTGCACAGATTTTCCATCTATGACAAACTTTAATCCATCATTTTCAATAATTGGTATACACAAGAGCACAAGATCCAGCTTCTAATGCTCTGTTTCATTTGGGACACCAGCTGGATAGTGAGTGGTGCAAAGCATAAGCACTAGACCCCAGAGAAACTTAAACAAACAACATTTATTGAACTTTTAAATTATTTACAGAGTGTCTGACCTTTTGTGCTAAGCTCTCACACACTCCATTTTTAGCACACAGCTAACAATTTCTCTGGTCAAAATAGTATGTGTGTTCAGTTATATATTTTTCCTTTGCCATTTGTTTCTAACAGTTTTAATTATTCTTTAAAGGTTAATGTAATGGGTGAGATCTGGATTCAGAATAAAAACTTTCAGTCAGAATGTCATTCCGAATAATAGCTAAATGAAGCTCACATGCACATGCAAGTCACACCACCTCTAAAACAGGACTGCAGTGAGCAGCGGTAATTTCTTCACAATGGGTCAGTCACAGTCACTCAAATATCTTTCAAATGTGTGTCACAAAGGGTGAGAATACAAAAGTCAGGATAGGAAAACAAAATTCCTGTTCTGATCATTATCCTTCTAGAAAATCTAGATCCATGGGGTTAGTGCATAGAATTTAGTTTAGTTTAGTTTGGAGATACAGCATTGAAACAGGCCCTTCGGCCGACCGAGTCCATGTGAACCGGTGATCACCCAGTACACTAGTTCTATCCTACACACTAGAGACAATTTACAGAAGACAATTAACTTACAAACATGAATGTTTTGGAATGTCGGAAGAAACCGCAGCACCCAGAGAAAACGTACAAAACTCCATACAGTCAGCACCTGCAGTCAGGATCAAACCCAGGACTCTAGGGACATCAGCCATAATCATATTGAATGACGGTGCTGGCTAAAAGGGCCGAATGACCTACTCCTGCACCTATTTTACTTCGGAGTCACGTGAGTGATTCCGTGAAGAAGCTCCACCAATGCGTCTGCGCGTCATTACATCAGACGCACCTGATGCACCGACAGGCTGGAGAGCGCAGCTCCACCAGCGGTAAGTAAAACACCCGCAGGTAAGTGTTTTAAACTTGCTGCGGTTTACTAGGTCCTGTAAGGCTGGTTACAGGAACCGGAAGGGACACTTCCAAAAAGGGAAAAATATGAACAGAAAGTAAGGCGAGGGTGTCGCCTATAAAGTAAAAACCTACCCGCGGGGCCGCGGTCAGCGGGTGTACGCCAACTATTGAGACGCCGACTTCAGAGCCGCTGGCAGTTCAGCCAGCGGCAGCAACTCAGGTGCTTCAGAGCACTGTGGCCACTCCTGTCGGGAGGCAGGCCAAGAGAAAATTGTCCAGGCCTGTCGAATCTATCAGTCAGGCCAGGAAGACTCCCCCCCTTCCAATAAAAAGGTTGGGGGCGTTTGGACAACATGGAACACCTCATAGATAAAATGATCAACCAGGAGGTGTTCCAGCCGGGGTTTTATACCCCCTGGGTTCCCCAGCAGCTCTCAGCAGCAACCTCTAGCAGATGTCCGTATAGCAAAGAGCTGTACAGGCAGGAAGAACAATATGCCTACGAGTCTGCATGGGGACCCATAACAGCAGCGCCTTTTTAAGGGCTGCATGATAGCTCCCTTGAGCATGTGCCGGCAGAGCCAGGGCAGTATGACTCTGACCCTGAAGTTGGTGATACTGCAGAAAAGCATGCACCAAAGCACATGAGCTATGCTCTAGGTGTGCCAGATGTGGCAAGCAAAGTTGCCATACCGGCTGGAACTGGTGAACAGATGGATGAAAACCTGGCCGGCAATGTTAACTATATGGCCTCTCACCAGCTCCAGGACTCCATAATGGAGGAAACTTCGCAGAGATATCAGACGCCTGTTAACTGTGCATCGCTCAAAGTGCCCACAGTGAACCAGGCTATCTGTGGGCAAATGGGGGCGCATGAGTTGAGGCTGCAGAAAGTCGTGAAACTGGTTGGGGCAGGAATAACGGCGTTTGGGCAAATGGAACAAGGGCCACTATCAAAAAACACAGCTGGATATGCTGGCCCTGCTGTGTAATGCCCATTTTTGAAAATTAATTATTTACGAAATAGCCATCAAGCCTACGCTCAACCCACGGTTCACAGCCTTGTGCAGATCCTCAAATATCCAGAAAAAGACCTGGACGATGAGGCAAAAACAATCGGCCTCATCAAAACTCATCCTGGGAGCAGGATGCCACCTCGAAAACCATACCCTTTCAGTGTAATATTTTTTTTATTTGAAGTAAACCGTTTACAATGTATAGCTTACTTTATAAACTAACACCTTAATTCAATATTACTACAAATAACATATCAATACTTAATATCTTCTATTTTTTGGAAATAAAGAAAAAGATATATAAAAGAGAAAAGAAAAAAGAGTAAATAAAAAGGAATAAAAAATTCTTCCCACATACTTCAACCGTAAAGAAAAAGAAAAAAAAAAGGGAAAAATTTGAAAAACAAAAATATTACATATATATAAACAAAAACTAAAGTCATTATACGAAATACTATTTCATTCAGAAATATCTCTAATAAATGCACAATAATATCAAATATAAGTAAGTTATTCGCATCGGATCCGTAGGGTGTCCGTCGAGCCGTGATTCCAAGAATAGCTACTTCTCTAAATACTGTATATATGGAGACCATATCGATTCAAAAGAATTATACCTGTCCAAAAGGACAAATCTAATTCTTTCCAAATTCAACGTCTCCAACATCTCTGCTTTCCACATTTTAATTGTTGGGGATAATGTTCCCTTCCAAAATTTAAGTATCATTTTTTTCCCTATTATTAAACAGTAATCAAAAAAATTTCTTTGATTAACTGTGAGTACCAAATTTGGCTCCGGGATTCCGAATATTATTAATTTTGGGTCTGGGTCGAGTTCAACCTTAAGAACTTCCGAAATAACTTTAAAAATTTCAATCCAATAATAATTCAACCGTGGACACGTTACCAAAAAAAAACCATACCCTTTCAGACGGGCTACAGATGATGGTGCAGGTCAAGGACCAAGCTGGGCGACTCCAGCTACATGCATCGCTCCTCGGCCTTTTGGCTAAGATCAAGTGTAGTATCTGTTCTTATCAGTTTAATATTTGATACGTCCCTTATCTAGGGACCGAAACACTGGCACGCTCCAATGCACACCCCAAACTGGGCCAGGAGACCGAGGAATCCAGCAACCATGGAGGTACAAGTACTGGACTAGTCCAGGATATATCCTCTAGAGATCACTCACCGGTCGGGGGTAGGTTGCAATAGTTCTATGATGAATGGTGCTGCATAACATCAGATCAATTCATACTGGAAAGTATCCGGGGGTCTCGAATCGAGTTTATCGCGGAAGTACATCCACCCATACAAAATACACCTAGTCGGGTATTGGGTTTTCAAGACCAGAAACTCTACAGGTAAATGATGAAATTGGAATATTATTCCAAAAAGGTGAACAATTTGTGTCCAGTATATTTCCCAGGCAAAAGAAGGATGGTGGGTACCGAGTCATTCTGGGCCTAACCCGACTTAACTCTTATGTCCAGTATAAACATTTTAAAATGGAAACTTTCAGTACTGCTAAGCAACTGGTATCAAAAAGGTGTTATATGGCAACCATAGAGCCGAAAGATGCATATTATTCAGTACCAATTCATCACCAATACCGTAGATACTTTAAATTTAGTTGGATGAGACAGCTGTGGCAATTTAAAGCTTTGTCCAATGGGTTAACCTCAGTCCTAGGTTATTTACAAAATTGTTGAAACCAGTATTAGGGCTACTGCGTGCTCAGAATCACATTATAATGGCATACTTGGATGATGTTCTGATCATAGGCAAAACTCAAGAAACAGCTGAGGAATCAGTTTCAGTTACCAAACACCTGTTTGAGAGGTTACGTTTCCTCATTCATCCAACTAAATTCAAATTAGTACCATCTAGAATGATTGACTGTTTGGTGTTCATCATTGTTTCAACTAACATGTCAGTGACTTTGCCTATGGCCAAAACTGTAGAAATGTTGGAGGCCTGTAGCAATCTGGTAGATGAACAACAACCATCCATCCAATGAGTAGCCAGTGTTATTGGTAAATTAGTGGCAGTTTTTCTGGAGTGCAGTTTGGACCTCTGCACTATCAGAATGTGCAACGAGCTAAAGAACAAGCACTGAAAGAACATGCAGGTCATTTCGATAGACCAATGCAGTTGCCAGCCGAAGCTATCGCCAAGTTGCAATGGTGGATAACTAATGTCTCACAATGTACTAGAGATATTCTGACTCAAGAACCTTCAGTTTTACAAACTGATGTGAGTGCTTCGGGATGGGGAACCACTGATACGGAGTCTAGCTGTGGCGGCAGATGGAGTGTGCAAGACATAAATCGTGCAGAGGCATGCGATAAACTACGTAGAATTGCTGGGTGCATTCTATGGCCTAAAAGCATACTGCTCAACAATGCATGATTTACATGTTCAGCTTCAGATTGACAATACCACAGCTGTTGCATATATCAATCACATGGGTGGAATTAGGTCATTATCATGTGACAATCTGGCTAACCTCACCTGGCACTGGTGCATTGCGAGAAACATCTGGATATCAGATATCTGCCTACCAGGTAGAAATAACGTGAAAGTGGCAGACACCAGGTCACGTAAATTCAATGACAACACAGAATGGATGCTGAATCCAAAAGTTTTCAAAATGGTTGCCAGCCTGTATGGATTGCCAGACATAGATCTGTTGCATCCAGGTTAAATCACCAGTTACCTAATACATCTCATGGGAACCGGATCCAGGGGCAGTAGCGGTGGATGCATTCACACTACATTGGGGACGTATGTTCTTTTACGCTTTTCCCCCATTCTGCCTCATCAGTCAATGTCTCACCAAAATAGAGCATGACTCCGCTTCAAGCGTTTTGGTAGTTCCTAACTCGCTCACACAGCCATGGTTCCCATTGGTCCTGAGACTGATGACACAGCCATTCATGACTATCCCCAAATGCAGGAACTTGCAGGAGACAGGAGAGTGTCACCCTTTACATGATCGTATTAATCTGTTAATTTGCATATTCTGACCAGACCGTTCTAGGGACTCGGACTATCAAGTAGGACCGTGGATGTGATTACAGGGGCCTAGGGAGATAGTACTAAAAAACAATATGTATCTCATATTAAGAAATGGGAGATGTTCTGTTTAAAGTCAAATATATCTTATAATACTGCAGGCATACCGGATGTATTGGAGTTCCCTGCTACATTGCATTTTGACGAGCAGTTGAGCTATAGTGCCATTAATAGTGCTCGAAGTGCTTTGTCCTCCTATTTAGGGCAAAGGGTTGGGACAACACTCTGTTGGATCTCACCCATTGGTGGCCCGATTCATGAGAGGTATTTTAACAAAAACCCTCCCAGACCTAGGAACTGGATCTACGGCATGAAATCACAGAGCTTTGAAATCTTCACGGAATCACTCACGTGACTCTGAAGTAAAATAGTAAGATTAAATGAGATTAATTCCTTACCAGTTTGAAGTTTGATCTTTATTTTATGAGGAGTTACGTGCCCTCTGCTCCCGGCCCTCATAATCGCAAAGATCATCTGGTACTTCTAGTCTTCTGAGTCTTACTATATCACTTCGACTGTACTTACTGTGATTTCATGCCGCTGCTTTGAAGATTGACGCACAGGTGCACTGGCGGGGCTTCTTCACGTAATCGCTCACCGTAACTTATCATAAAATAAAGATCAAACTTCAAACTGGTAAGTTCTCATTTAATCTTACTATTTTCTATGTTTCTATGTTTCTTGCACAGTAAGGCAGCAACTCTATTGTTACTTCACTGTGCTGCCTTATAAACCATTCAATCACCCATTCACAGTCTTGGGAGCATTAAAATAGATAACTGAAGTTACCGTAGGAAGATTAAGATTACATTTTGTTTCAAATTTTAGTATCTATGTAATATGCAATAAATTGTGGCAAGCATAAAAAAATCTAAACTAGAAATGTAGCAGAGAATTGTGGAAATGGTTCCTCCATCCTTCACATGATTCTTTAGAACAGGGATCAACAACCTACTGCCCACGGGCCGAATCCAGCCCATAACCCAAAATCATCCGGCCCGCAGGCGTTTTTTTTCCTCAATCATCCGGCCCACAGACTTCCGTCATCTCTGGTACCTGGAATGTTTAAAGGGCCTGTCCCACTTATGCAACTTTTTCGGCGACTGCCGGCACCCGTCATAGGCCGCCTAAGATTTTCAACATGTTTGAAATTCAGCAGCAACCAGAAAGACGCTACGACTCTTTGGGTGACTAGGAGACCTCTCACGACCATACAGGTGACATCCTGGTGACATGTCGTGGGGTGAAGCCTGTATGGTCGTGAGTAGTCGCCCAAAGAGTCGTACCTTGTTCTGGTCGCCGCTGAATTTTCAACATGTTGCATAAGTTGGACAGGTCCTTAAGAAAGAACTGCAGATGCTGGAAAAATCAAAGGTCGAAAAAAATGCTGGAGTGAATTTCTCCACTCAACCAAAATTATTGCTGAAATATTGGTCATAAACTTGGTGCATAAATGCTCCAAAATAAGGCTCAGAATGCACCAGAGAGCATCTAAAACCCCAGATCTCCCAGGGCCCGCTTAAGGGCCCTGGACCACGGCCACAAGGGTCTGTGAGCTTTGCGCTTGTGATATGTGCTGCGTGCACTTATTTCACATAACATTTTTGTAATCCTGCCATGCCACCCTCCATTTTGAAAAGCTTCATACGGGCCTGGTGTATAATATTTTTGACACTGTCATAGGCCTTCCTTACATATGCTGTCACAATGCACTGTAGTCTCTAAACAACACTTCAGTCATTTTCCTTCCCTCCATTTCAGAATAATAGTGTTTTAAGCCAATAACTAGACACTAGCACTGGCAATAAATTAAAAGCGCTTCCAGCCCTTATCTCATTGGCCACGCTCGGCTGCATATTGGTGTCAATCTGATGGAATCTTCCATTTTCTTCTCATCGTGGGGGTGGGGATTGGGAGGGGCCTCACAAGTGGAATAGCCTAGGGCCTCTCTTCATGTAAATCCAGCCCTGACCAGCATCTGCAGTTTCTTGCTTTTACATTCTCCTTTTATAGAATGCTGGGGCAGCCCTTCTTCCTTCTGTTTAAATTTGCTCTCCTGGTAAAGATACATGTTGATTCCCAGTCATATTTACAAGTTTCAATATTGCAGAGGTAACATCAACTATGTGTTACATGCCAAGTGCAAATTGAAGATTTCAGTGTTCATACTATTGGGTTGTAAGTTACCCAAGCAGAATATGAGGTGCTGTCCCTCCAGTTTATGTGTGGCCCAGGACAGAAAGGTTAGAATGCAAATGGGAAGGAGAGTAAAGGGCCCACTTTTCAATTTTTTCGGCGACTGCCAGCATCATTGACTGACGTATCAGGTCACCGAAAAAGTCGCGGCGCGATGCAGCGTGATGCAGCGTGATGCGGCGGTGACGCGGCATGACGCAGCGTGATGACGTATTGACGCATGCCGTTTCCTCAAGTGTCGCAACATTTTATTTGTCGCCGCTGGATTGTGAAATGTTCTAAATCTTTTGGCGACCCTGATATGACTGACAGTCGCCGAAAATAATCGCCAAGTGGGACAGGCCCTTTAAAATGGTTAACAACTGGGTGATCCAGCAGGCCTTGGAGGACTGTTGTGGAAGTCCAGAACAATGGGGTATGATCTTAAAATGGGATATTGAGGGTATCAGGAGACATTGTTTCACACAAGGTACAGTAAAAAAATTGTTAATCTCTTTCCCAAAAAATAATTGTCCAAGCTTGGAGTTATGGATTTGTTAATTTTTAGTGGTTATTAAACCAATAGGCTTTCACTGTGATAAGATATAGATACGCCATAATTAAATTGAGTAGGCAATTCCTATGGTTCTGCCTGTATTGTAGTAAGTTTCTCATCGCAGAATCCACTTGTGCTACTGTTTTTGGTTTCTTGCACATCTATTTATCAGCTTCCTACAGCTCAACTGATTAGCTATCCACTGCTTGTATTTTCTTTCCAAAGCAGAGGGTTCCTGATGAATGTTGTATATCCCACCACTGGAATGATTTTTGCATTTCAGAATTATTTACATGCCCAAATGTTTGCATAATTTGCAGACTTTGCATAAAATTTCCTGAATTCCATCTCCAAATCTGCTGCTTGAAAGAAGTCTTATTTAACAGGCCAGTATATTTCCACAGCAAAGATATATGTCTCTTATCTAACTTACTCTTGGGGATGTCATCAAATTCTAGCCCCCGCTCCTCATCCATTTAGGCCAGCAACGTGATTTATACAGAGCTGGCTTGCAAGAACAATTCTCCTGACAAGCCAGTTTGTGCACAAATTATATTCCAGTGTTGCTGAATTTTTCCGATAGCATGAACAGATCAAATCTGACACAGCAGAGATTAGATCATATGGCAGAACTGCTGCAATATGAATGGGGTAATAAATGTATAATGGAGATTATCATGACCACACACCAGTATAATGGTTAGTTGTGTGAAGACACCAGTTACAGAACAGACCGCACCTTACATAAAATAAATATCAGCCAACTGTTGCATTATTAGAAGCTTCTGTTTTATTTTTCTTTTGGTAATTATAAGCAACACTACGAAAAATCATCAAAGTGAACGATCCAAGGAATGATCGATAACAAGACTGGCTTCATTTTAGGACATCCATTAAAATGTTTTCAACCCTTTATCATGCTTACAAAACTGTAAAATCATGCAACATTACCAGCAGAATTTGAAATTACATTTTATGAAAGTGTAATAAAATATATATTTTTGCAATGTAATTTCTTTTTTTCATTAAGTAGTTACAAGCTGGTGCCTGACGTAGAATTTCTTTATATAGTTTTTACTTACTTTATGTAAGTATAAACATAATAATTGATGCTAACACTAACTATGTGGTACTGCCTTCAATGAACAATGTCTTCTTTTGACCTCAAATGATATGAATCAAATAATCAATGCTCTTTATCTGAGTATTCTCTTCTTGAAAAATTCTGTAATATAAAAGATGTCTATAGGCAATAGAATATAAAATGGATTTGAAAAACATTATAAATTGTCTCTGCATGTGTCTCCAGCAACGTACATCTAATCAGGGGACCACTGTTTCAATGAAACAGTAGCTTAGAATTTAAACCTAGCCTCTGCAGAAGGATGAAACAAGATCTAATCATAAGTCCTTTTAAATCATAGAGAGTCACAGAGACATACAGCATACAATATATTTAAGTTCGTTGATGACACCACTGTTGTTGGACAAAATACAGATGGTGATCAGCCAGGGTATAGAAGTGAGATTGACCGATTGACCAAATGGTGCCAGCGCAACAACCTGGCTCTCAATATCAGTAAAACCAATTAACTGATTGTAGACTTTGGAAGAGGAAGGATGAGGACCCACAATCCTGTTTATATCAATGGGACGATGGTGGGGAGAGTCAAAAACTTCAATTTCCTGGGCGTGCATATTTCCGAAGATCTTTCCTGGACCCAGCACACTGATGCAATTATAAATAAAGCACATCATCCTTCTACTTCCTGAAAAGATTACGGAGATTTGGTATGTCAAAGAGGATTCTCTTGAACTTCTACGGGTGTATGGAAGAGAGCATATTGACTGGTTGCATCGTGGCTTGGTTCGGCAACTTGAATGCCAGGAGCATAAAAAACTGCAAAAAGTTGTGAACACTGCCCAGTCCATCACCGGCTCTGACCTCCCCACCATCGAGGGGATTAATCGGAGTTGCCGTCTCAAAAAGGCAGCCAGCATCATCAGAGATCCACACCGTCCTGGCCACACACTAATTTCACCCCTACTTTCGGGAAGAAGGTACAGGAGCCTGAAAACTGTAACAGCCAGGTTCAGGAACTGCTTCTTCCCTACAGCCATCTGGCTATTTTACTTTGGAGTCACGTGAGTGACTACGTGAAGACCCCGCCAGCACGCATGCGCGACATATCGTCCAACGCATTGCGAAGCGACAGGCAAGAGGAGCGTCGCTCCTCCAGCGGTAAGTTTAAAACGGATCTGCATGTAAGTGCTCACTATCCTGAGGTCGTTTTGTGGGTGCTCTGTGTGTTTTTTCTTACATTGCAACACCCATCATAGACAAGTCGAGGACTAAGTCCAAACGGACCGCAACAAGACTGACTGCGGAGGACCGCGGGAATGCGGGCAATCAGCAGCAGCCGACTTCACCGAAGCTGCTAGTCGTTCAACCAGCAGCCCCCTACTTGGCACCGCTGCAGCCCGTAGGTGTATCTCGGACTGGCGGTAAAGCCACCCGAAAGTCGGGCAAGCCCGTAGACTCAGCAGGGTCCGGGCTGGAAGACTCACCACCTGCGGGAAGCGACAGTGGTCGTTTATCCCGCATGGAGCGGTTGATGGAGCAATTGCTCCAACGTGACCTACTCCAGCAGGAGTCTGGTCACCGTGGGTCTCCTAGGCCACCCACGGCAGCACCTTTTACAGGGCTGCCAAATGTCTCTCCCTCCTCTGAGGGGAGCATAAGGAGTCAGATCTGGGTTGACTCTGAACAGCGGGGATTTGGCCAAAGAATCGTCCAGCATGCTAGGGGTGCAAGAACAGGAGCTACTCGGCATGGTGTCCAAGTTCACGATGCCTTCGCAAAAGGGACTGCCGTTGCAGCCGCAGCTGGCAGCCAGCATAAATTAACTCACCACCTACCAACTTCAAGAACAGGCCATGAATGACATGGCTCCTAAATATTTTGCTCCGGAGAACTGTGTCTCCCTCAACGTGCCTGCGGTGAACAACCCCATCTGGGGAAACATCAGTGCTGGCATCAGGAACCAGGTCTTCGTATCCTCGGTGCAGCACCCCTACGCATCCACAGCGAAAAAGCAACAGCTGGTGAAAACTGAAAGGCCGTACAACCAGGACAAAGGTCTTTTTTAGACCATGGCCCAGAACGGTCTTCTTGGAAAATGCGCCATCCCCACACCACAGCGCCTCCCAAGAAACTAGGACGGAAGAAACCAACATAGCACCACCAGTAACCATGGAGGTAGGTGGGTCTGGTTGCTTCCGGAACATAGCATGTGTAACATCTTCTCAGATTGGGGGAAGGTTACACTTGTTTAGGAACGCATGGAGTCCATAACTTCTGCTCCTTTCATACTGCAAAGTATTCAGGGATACAAAATTGAATTTGTTCACAAACTCTTCCTTCCGGTTCAGCATGCACCTAGCCGAAAGTTTGTGCTTTCACAAAAATAAAAATTGGAAAGTCATGCGGAACTGTTAAGACTACATACAAAAGGAGTAATTGAGAAAACCAAACACAAATCTCTTGAGTTTGTGTCAAACATCTTCACAAAAAACAAAAAAGATGGCGGATGCCGCATCATTATTGATTTGACACAACTGAATACTTTTGAGCAGTATACCCAATTCATAATGGAAACCTTAGTTACTGCCAAACAACTAGATTCCAAGAGCTACTTCATGGCTTGCATAGACTTTAAAGATGCATACTATTCAGTACCAATAGAGAAAGATCACCGCCAATATCAGAAATTTATCTGGATGGGGCAGCTCTGGCAGTATAAAGTACTACCTAATGCATTAATGTCAACCCCCAGACTGGCGTTTCTCCGGAAACAAAAACATATTGTCGTGGCATATCTGGATGACATCTTAATTGTGGGGAAAACCCTGGACTTGGCCAAATTGGCAGTCTCATCCACCAAGCTCCTATTTCAAAAGTTGGGGTTTATCATCCATCCAGATAAATCCAAGTTAATGCCTTCTATGACAATGGACTATTTGGGGTTCACAATTGACTCTGTTCACATGTCTGTCACTTTGCCAAAGGACAAAGCAACAGACTTGATTGAGGCATGCAACAGCCTTGTTTGCATCGGTAAACCATCTATTCGGCAAGTAGCCAGGGTAATTGGGAAGCTTGTGGCTGCCTTCCCAGCCACACAATTTGTACCCTTACATTACCAAAATTTACAGAGGGTCAAGATTGCAGCACTCAAACACCATGTTGGCCACTTTGACAGGCCTATGCAGTTACCAACCAAAGCAAAATTGGAATTGCAATGGTGGATTAACAATGCTCGACATTGCTCTCATCCCATCATAGTCACAAACCCTTTGGTTGTGTACAAACTGACGCCAGCACTCATGGCTGGGGAGCAACCAATACCACCTCCAGTTGTGGTGGTAGATAGAATGCACATGAGTTAACTTTACTTCAGGCACTGGGTATCAATCATCTAGAGATGTTGGGAGTATTCCATGGGCTTTGAGCTTACTGTTCAGACATGCACCATCTGCATGTCCGCCTACAAATTGATAATACCACCGTGGTGGCTTACGTTAATCATATGGGTGGAATTAAGTCCATATCTTGTAATGAATTGGTCAATACAATCTGGCACTGGTGCATAGAAAGAAACATTTGGATATCAGCTACTTACCTTCCGGGTAAGCTCAATACAGTGGCGGACACCAGTCATGCAAATTCAATGACAACACCAAATGGATATTGGACCACCAGGTATTTAATGACATTGTAGCTCGGTATGGAACGCCAGATATCGACCTTTTTGCATCACCAGATACCAACATATGTTGCATGGGAACCAGACCCTGGGGCAGTAGCAATGGACGCATTCTAGCTACATTGGGGGGGAATTGTTTTCTATGCATTTCCCCCCTTCTGCCTCATCAGTCGGGTCTTGCGAAAAATACAACAAGACTCCGCATCGAGTATTTTGGTTGTACCCAATTGGCCTACTCAGCCATGGTTTCCTGTGGTACTTGGCATGGTCTCAGAACCATGTATTCCAATCTCTAAACGCCCGGGTTTGCTGGTACATCCTGTGACAGGCGAGAGTCACCTGTGCCATGACCGAATAAACCTGTTGATTTGCAGGATTTGAAAAGACCACTCCTGGAATTTGGACTGTCGGATCGAACTATGAACATCATCACGGCATCATGCAGAAAGTCCACCAGGAAACAATACCTCACATATATCAGAAAACAGGTAGTATTCTGTACCAAGGCAAACACCACTCACAGTACAATAAAGGTAATTCAATTCAATTCAATTCAATTCAATTCAATACAGCCACCATTATGGATGTGCTGGAATTCTTGGCGAGCCTACATTTTGATGAAGGCTTGAACTACAGTGCCAACAACTGTGCTAGAAGTGCCCTATCTTCATATCTGGGACAGGGGTTAGAACACCATGGGGTCGGATCTCACCCTCTGGTGTTGAAACTTATGAGGGGTATTTTCAACTCGAATCCCCCTAGGCCTAGGTATTCCCAGACCTGGGATATTGGCATTGTGTTAACCCTGCTCAGAGATTGGGCACCAGCTACGTCCATTTCACTAACAAAACTGACATATAAAATGGTGATGCTGATTGCTCTCGTAACGGCGCAGCGGGTCCAGTCTCTGCACAAACTAAGACTGGACCCCATGGTAACATCCAAAAATAAGATAAGTTTCCACATATATGAGTTACTAAACAGAACAGGCCAGGATCATCTGGCCTCAAATTGGAATTCCTGTCTTACCCTGTAGATATTTGCCTATGTATAGTGACCCACCTTCTACATTACCTGGAGGTCAATAAAAGTCTCAGGGGCACGGAAATGGCTTTATTGATAAGTCATAAATTTAAATAAAGTTCTCATCAAAGAGTAACCGTGCAGACCATCCCAAGATGGCTTAAGGTGGTATTAGTTGCAGCGGGGGTGAACACTGATGTTTTTAAATCTCATTCCACCAGGGCTGCAGCAACATCGGCAGCAAGGATGATGGAAGTTCCAATGGACCACATTCTTGCAATGGCGGGATGGTCTAATGAAAGAACCTTCCAATGGTTTTATAATAAACCCGTTGCCACACCTGAGACATTTGCAGACACAATTTTGAGTTCTGTTATAATTGAGTTATAATTTTCCCCAAAGTTAGGGGTTATTATTATTATTTGTTAATAAATACATTATTGTTTTTCAGCAACCGATTCATGTATGAAATATGTTAACATATTTCCTCCATTGGTTATTATGGCAGTGTGTGAGCATGGACTCATTTACACGACATGAAATCACAGAGCTTTGAAAGCATCACGTAGTCACTCGCGTGACTCCGAAGTAAAATGGTAAGATTAAACGAGAACTTACCAGTTTGAAGTTTGATCTTTATTTTATGAGGAGTTACGATGAGGGATTACGTGCCCTCCACTCCCAACCCTCTATTATAAAGGTCAACTGGTATTTTAGTACTCTTATCTTACTATTTTTAAGTCAACTCTACTATCTGTGATTTCACACTGCTGCTTTGAAGAATGTCGCGCATGCGTGCTGGCGGGGTCTTCACGTAGTCCCTCATCGTAATTTCTCATAAAATAAAGATCAAACTTCAAACTGGTAAGTTCTCATTTAATCTTACTATTAAACACTACAACCTCAAATAAGCTCTGAACTGCAATAGACTATTATTATTATTATTATTATTATTATTATTATTATTATTATTATTATTATTATTGCACTACTATTGTTTGTACGTATATGTGCGTGTGTGTGTGTGTGTATATATATATATATACACACACACACACACACACATATATATATTATATGTGTGTGTGTACTTGTGAGTATGTGTATACCTACACACTAAATTTATTTCTCTTGTTTATTATATTGTTTACATTGTACTATGTTTACATATTCTGATGTGCTGCAGCAAATAAGAATGTCATAGTTCTATCTGGGACATATGACAATAAAACACTTGACTCAAGAGACTCTTGAAACAGGATTTTTGGCAGAGTTTAAAATGCTTTAAGGCAGATAAATCCCCAGGGCCTGGCCAAGTACATCCACTACCTTGTAGGAATCTAGGGAGGAAATTGCAAAGGCTCTTGTGAAGATATTGCATCATCTTTAGCCACAGGTAAAATTCCAGAAAACTAGTAAGAGGCTAATGTTACATTATTATTTAAGGAGGGATCAACAGGCCAGTGAGCCTGACGTCAGTGGTAGGAAAGTTGTTGGAGGGGATTGTTAGGGACTAGAACTAGTAGCATTTCGATAGGTAAGGACTGATTATGGATGGTCAGCATGACTTTGAGCGTAGGAAATCATGTCTGAGTGTTCTTGAAGAACACTCAATCTGAGTGTCTTTGAAGAAATCATCAAGAGGACTGATAATGGCAGGACAGAGGATGTTGTCCACATGGGCTTTACAATGCCAGGCTTGTCCAGGAGGTTAGGTTGCATGGAATCCAAGATAAGCTAGTTGGATTCAAAATTAGCTTGGATGGAGGAATCAAAAAGTAGTTGTGGAGGAGTGTTTTTCTGATTGGGGGCCCGTGACTAGTGGTGTACTGAAAGGGATGGTGCTGGGTCCACTGTTGTTGATTATATAAATTAACGATTTGGATGACAATGTAGCTAACATTTTTTAATACATTTTCAGATGACACCAAAATTGGTGCTGTAGTAGATTTTAAAGATGGGTATCTAAGTTTACAACAAGATCTAGATTGGTTGAGAAAGTGTGGGCAAGGAATGACTAATGAAATTTAAGTCTGACCAGTGTGAGGTGTTTCACTTTGGTGTGTCAAACCAGGGCAGGACTTACACAGTAAATGGTAGAGCCCTGGAGAGCATTGCAGAACAGGGAGATCTGGGTGTACATGTGCATGGTTCTCTAAAAGTGGCAAGACAGGTGCACAGTGTGTTGGAGAATGTGTTTGGCACACTTGACGTCTTTAGGATGGATATTGAGTACAAAGGTTGGGGCACCATGATGCAGGTGTACAAGTCATTGGTGAAACCATACTACATCAGTATGCAATTATGGTCACCCAGCTACAGGAAGTATGAAATTATGTTGGGAAGGATGCAGGAGAAATTAACCAAGATGTAATCTGGCTTGCAGGCTTGTGTTGTAGGGAAAGGTTGAGTGGGCTGCAACCATTTTATTTGGGGCGTAGTAGGCTCAATGTTGACCTTATTGAAGTTTGCATGATCAGGAGGGGCTTGGATAAAGTGAATGCTGACTCTTTTTTCCCTGGGTGGAGGATTCTAAAAAATAGGGTGTAGGCTGAAGGTGAGAGGGGAGATATTTAAGAAGGACCTCAGGGCAACTTTTTTTACAGAGCTTCATTTGTATCTGAAGTGAGCTGTCAAAGGAAGCTATAGAAGCAGATACAATTATCACTTTTAAAATTAATTTTGTTAAGAGGGGTTTATAAGGCTACAGGCCATATTACACTGGTCCCTTTTCCCTATAGGCAAAAGGGACCAGCCCAATGTGCCAACTTGGTCAGCATGAGCCAGGTAGGCCACAGGGTCTGTTTCCTGTACAGGAAACCTTCTGTACAGGATACCTTCTGTACAGCTCTATGACTAATTCCTCACTGGCTAGTGAGCATCCATTTTATACATTAATCCTACCCTAGGATTTTATACTCCCCACCACGATCCCCTACATTCTACCTCATACTTACACACTCAGAACAATTTACAATGAACAATTAACAATCTGCAAACCTGCATGTCTTTGTAATGCAGCATTAAACTGCAGAGCCCAGAGAAACTCCCTAATTTGAGGGAGGACATCCTTGCTATTGAGGCAGTGCAGCATAAGTTCACGAGATTAATCCCCGGCATGGCGGGACTGTCATATGAGGAAAGGTTGGAAAGACTGGGCTTGTATTCACTGGAATTTAGGTTGAGAGGGGATCTTAGAGAAACATATAAAATTATAAAAGGACTGGACAAGCTAGATGCAGGAAAAATATTCCCAATGTTGGGAAGTCCAGAACCAGGAGACACAGCCTAATAAAGGGTAGGCCATTTAAAACTGAGATGGGAAAAAAAAGTTTTTCACCCAGAGAGTTGTGAATTTATGGAATTCTCTGCCACAGAAGGCAGTGGAGGCCAATTCACTGGAAGAATTTAAAAGGGAGTTAGATAGAGCTCTAGGGGCTAGCGGAATCAAGGGATATGGGGAGAAGACAGGCACGGGTTACTGATTGTGAATGATCAGCCACGATAACAATGAATGGCGGTGCAGGCTCAAATGGCCAAATGGCCTCCTCCTGCACCTATTTTCTATGTTTCTATAAACCCCACACGGTCACATGAAGAACATACTAAGTCCACACAGAAGAGCTGCGGAGATCAGGATTGAATTCAGACTGCTGGAGCTATGAGGCAGTAACTCTCATAGATGTGCCACTGTGATGCCCAATATGATGGTTCTGCTTCAAATTCAATATGGAGTAAAGTCACAATTGAAGACCATGGCGTGCCAAGAATGATCCAATGGTGCAATTTAAAGGAAGCATCAGCTGTTTCCAAAGTTAGTTGTTAATTACTTTCCGCTGTGTGGCTGCCATGATTTTGCAAGGACATGATGCCTTTTATTGTTTTTGTACATAAGCATAACCACATTCATATGATACGTGCTTGGAATAGACAATGACCAGGAAAATGACAGGAAAACACATTGTTGCTGGAAGATGAAGGATAAACGATATATAGCTCCCAACAAAAGCAAAAGAAAAGTTACTCCAGTTTTTTGTGTCTATATTTGGTTTAAACTAGCATCTGCAGTTCCTTCCTACACACAAGGAATAACTTGCCAAGAGTAATATTGAAACGCAAGGACACGCAAATGCTGGAATCTTGAGGATAGCACAAAGTTCTGGAGGAATTCATCATGTCAGGCAGCATCTATGGAAGGAATGGACAGGCAAAGTTAAGGGCCTGTCCCACCAGCATGCAACTCTATACGATGAACGTGATCAAACTAGAAGCGGGGGCCGCGCGGAGGTCGGGTGATCCCCTGTATAGGGCCGTTCCCACCAGCATGCGCC
Organism: Raja brachyura; assembly: GCA_963514005.1. The sequence goes on from OY740783.1 coordinate 51,709,873, forward strand.
TGCATGCGGCAAGCGCAACCAAACCGGCAGTAGGGGCTGCGCGGAGGTCGGGTGAGTGGCGCAACGCGGCGCAAAGTGAGGCGAACTTGGAGCGAAGTCTAAGGTAAGTTCGCCAGGACAGAGAGGGTCACGCAGAGAGGGGCACAGAGGCACACACACACAGAGGGCCACGGAGCCACACACATAGAGGGTCACGGAGGCACCTACAGATAGGTTCACGGAGGCACGATGTTGGGGCGGTGTGTAAACGTCGAGGCGACTGCGAGCCGACAAGCCGTTGCCGCGCGGAATTTTTGGACAGTCAGTTTTTTGGAGCCCCGCGCGGTGTCGGGACGAACTCGGGACGAACTCCGCACAATTCCGCACGGCTCCGGCGATCGAAGTGGGACTGGCCCCGCGACGCCAGACGGCTCAAGCGACCACGTTAGGTCGCGCTAATCGCATAGAGTTGCATGCTGGTGGGACAGGCCCTTTAGGAGTTGGAATCCTTCTTCAGACTGAAATCAGTTGAAGAAGGGTCTTGACCCAAAATTTCACCTGTCCATTTCCTCCACAGATACTGCCTGAGCTCCTCCAGCACTATGTGTTTTGCTTAAGAGTGATATGGATCACATGCAGGCGGAGGAGATGAGTTTTGCTTGGCATTATAGTTGGCATTATAGATGGCATGGACATTGTGGGCCTAAGGTCCTTTTCCTATGCTATACTGTTCTATGTTCTATGTAAGGGTGTTCAGGAAACAATGTTCTATCTCTTTCTCAGCAAGAAACTGTTTATCTGCATTTGACCAAGGATGTCCTCACTGAAATTTGCCTATTCTGCACCTACTCTTCCAGCCACAGAGCAAGGCAAGGCTGGGTTGCCAGTGCTTTCCAAGGCAATCCTGGCAATGAATTCATATGCAAAAAGTTTTTTTGCAGCATCTCACAGTTTGTCAGATGTTGTCGGCCAAGGGAAGTCGCTGAGCTGTTTTATTCAAACTAAACTAATAGCATTCCAATCCTTCTTGGCAGCAAACATTTTGCAGATGAGCACTTGCCTTTATTTAATCAACAAGCTTTCAAAGTTGCAGGAGAGCATTGACTACATGCAAATAGTTTTGTACTTTCACTGTGCTCTAGGCTGAGGAGAAAGGAATTCCTCTCCCTTTGTATTCAACCAGTTAGACAGCATAGGCAGATAATCATGAGGTTCATTGTCCAGTCTTGTGGAAAGTGCAGAACTTATGAAGCAGGAATTTGTTGAACAGCGCAAGCAAATTTAAAAAAAATGATCTTACTGAGATGTGCAAAATTATGAGAGGAATGGATTGGGTAAATGCACAGTTTCTCTTGCCTAGAGTAGGGGAATCGAGAACCAAAAGACATGGGTTTAAGTTGTGGGGGGAAAGATTTAATAGGAACCTGAGGGATAACTTTTCACGCAAGTAGATGTAAGCAAAGAGCTGCCAGAGGAGATAGTTAAGGTAGGTACTTTTGCAATGTTTATGAGACATTTAGATAGGTACATGGATAGGATAGGTTTAGAGGGGTATGGGCCAAATGCAGGCAGGTTAGACGGCGTGGGCAATTTGGGCCATAGGGCCTATTTCCACACTCTCTTACTATGACACTATCCTGGCAGATGGCACAATGCCTTTTTATGGTAGATTCCTGTGCCGTTTACATTTAAGCCATCGCGGTCAATTGAATAGTGTCTGCTAGACATTAAAGGCAATCCACTATGAAATGACTAATGCCTTTAGTTTGTAACCTATGCACATGTGTGGACTGACAGTTGTGCTGCCACACAGATTATACAGTGTTAGTTGGGGGCAGAAAGGAAATGTATAACGTGCAGTATGTGGATTTATTTGTACTGTAAGTGTACTCTGTGTAAGTGTATCTCGGTTTTATGCGAGGTTTATATTTGTGGCGCTACGACTGTTTAATGATGGGCATAAGGATGCAAGTGTTTAGCATGTGTTTGAGTGAAATAATCGTCTGTAGTTTCCTTTATTTAGTAGATACTGGCAGCATTGGTGGTGAGAGCAGGTATTGAGCGGGGTTATCTGGGACGCCAGAACTAACAGTTGAGCCTTCCCGAGATATCGTGGGCCTAACTCAATGAAACACCAGTGAAGGGAGGTGCCCACTCAATAACCCCAATGATATACTTGCATCTAAGTGATCAGGTTTTTTTAATGTGCTTGGTATCATGTAAATAGCTTATTATTGCATATGGAGTTAATTATTGTCCTTAGCATAAGTGCGTATAAGCAGTTGAGATGCTACTTTGGCTTTGAGCTTAGTTTTCTTGGTTGAGCACTTATCCTGATGTTATAGCACGTACTTTGGGTTTAAATAGTAATTGAGCAGATCACTGGTGTTGAAGAAGTGGTTCCACCACCTGGACTGACCTTAAGGAGCCATGCAGTAGTAACCAGATTGGATGCAAGATCCAATGTGGTTTTCTGCGTGTTAAACAACTTAGAAACATAGAAACATAGAAACATAGAAAAATAGGTGCAGGAGTAGGCCATTCGGCCCTTCGAGCCTGCACCGCCATTCAATGTGATCATGGCTGATCATCCAACTCAGTATCCCGTACCTGCCTTCTCTCCATACCCCCTGATCCCTTTAGCCACAAGTGCCACATCTAACGCCCTCTTAAATATAGCCAATGAACTGGCCTCAACTACCTTCTGTGGCAGAGAATTCCAGAGACTCACCACTCTCCGCATAAAGAATGTTTTCCTCATCTTGGTCCTAAAGGAATTCCCCCTTATCCTTAGACTGTGACCCCTTGTTCTGGACTCCCCCAACATCAGGAACAATCTTCCAGCATCTAGCTTGTCCAACCCCTTAAGAACTTAATAACTTTGCCATCATGACAGAAGAATCCATAGAAAGAGACAAATAAGCAGCTGAGGACTGAGAGCAGAATACTGGAGGAGAAAGAAGAAACATAAGGACTCACTTTCTACCTGAACTGTCTGATTGAGAGCAACCACCATTTCCCATTCACCAATAGCCCCTGACTTCCTTTCCTGACCATTGTGGCAACTGTTTAGCTGCAATACATTCCAAATCCAATATGTAAGGTGGTGATGTTCATAAGTTCATGTGATAGGAGCAGAATTAGGCCATTCAGCCCATCAAGCCTATTCCGCCATTCAATCATGGTTATCTATTTTTTCCTTTCAACCCCATTCTCTTGCCTTCTCCCCTTAACCCCTGACACCCTTACTCATCAAGAATCTGTCAATCTCCACCTTAAAATTATCCATTGATTTGACCTCCACAGTCTTCTGTGGCAATGAACTCCACAGATTCACCACCTTCTGACTAAATAAATTCCTTCCCATCTCCTTCCTAAAAGAACATCCTTTAATTCTGATTCTATGAGCTCTAGACCTAGACTCTCCCACTGGTGGAAACATCCTCTCCACATCGACTCTATCCAGGCTTTTCACTATTTATTAAGTTTCAATGTGGTCCCCCCCTTAAACTTCTAAATTCCAGCGAGTACAGGCCCAAATCTGGAATACTGTGGAAAGATTACATGCTCCTCATGCATTCATTTTCAGGTAACTTGGTAATCTACTATGACGGCAAACCTTATTCTGCAACCAATGCTTGAAATAAGCTAAAAGGGATATTCATGACAAAATGAAATTGAGGCTCCTTTGGTGTGTGCAGCGCACCCAGTTCAGTATTTTCCTTGTTTCACTCATCTGCTTTAATACTGTATGCAATAGCCATTAAACTGAACATAAACTCAAGATTTTATATAATAGATTCCGGACACATCTGAAGGTCAAGTGTTTCTTAACCCAAGTAATTAGACACAAAATGTTTTTTTCATACTAAGTGTTTCTGCAGGCAATCGGTTTAGTTTACCAAGCTTTTGAGGTTGCCTGACTTTGCAATAACTCAGCTGATGAAGGCCAGGACTCAGGTTAATGACTCATTTGTGCATTGAGCCTTAGAAAAACATACGCAGGTTTGGTTGACACAGTGCAATAAAGGGCAAGTATTTGCATCAAATGGTGCAGGAAAGATGAAAAAACGCAGCGGAAAGTCTGAGTGGGACAAGGGTGTGAGTGCAAAGTTCACAAAGGAGTGATGCAGCCTATTCTCTAAGTCATCTGAGGAACACTTTATCAGAAAGTACTGTGACAAAGATATTGTTTTCATGTTTATGCAGCACTCCTTCAATCGCAAGTATTAATTAAGAAATTAGTAATGGCAGCAGAGACATATCATGGCCCAGCCCAACTCGTTGCATGTACACACCAGCTGATTTTTCCTTCCTGGTAGTGAGATGTATCCTCCGCAGTGACTGTTGAAAGACAGATAGTAATTTGATAAATCTGTCACGTCCCCAGTGAGCCCAAGCAAGCATGCTTTCCACTTCCTATAATAGAGAGGAAAGCAATGGAAACTATTAGCTAGTCCTATGGAATGCATGGTTAGTTTTAGCAGTTAGTATACTGCACGATACACACTGGAGGTTTGAAACCAATTTATCTGCATGCACATAGGGCAGAGAAAAAAATGATTTGCATCAAGCTGGCTTAATCTTCATCCTGAGAAGGCTCACAATAGCAAGTTTAAACAATGTATCAGCCGGAATTCATCTATGAACAAAACAAATTTCATTCGGTTACGGTCACTATTTTGAACAGCCTTGCAGTTAACTGTCAGGGGATTACGACACATGCCAACAGGTAGGATGTCAAGGGACTACATATGAATATCGGGCCCCATTATTCTGAAATTGCCTGTTTTATTAATGCACTGCCTCAACATTCAATATGTTATTTTCTGCAATCATGTTTTTTTTTGCATGACACTGGGACACTTCTCGAAGGCATATTAAGCTACAGACCAAGGGCTGATAAATGGGATTTGTCTAGACATCAACAATTCTTTATAAATCTTTGTAGCATTCTGAAAATCTAAAAAAAACACAGAAAATGCTGGAAATAATAAGCAGATCAGGCCTCCAGAGTGGAAAGAGAAACAGAGCTAGCGTTTCGGGTCGACAACCCTTCATCAAAAATGAGAATGAAACAAAAGCTCGTTGAACTGCAGGAAGGGAGGGTTGACTCTAATAGGATGAAGCTGCAGTGACCATGGGGATAAGCCGCAAACAAGATTATCTGGTCGAGCTGCATGGAACTGCAGACATTAGAATCTTGAGCAAAATACAAAGTGCCGGAGTGACTCAGCGGATCAGATAGCATTTGTGGAGGGAATCGATAGGTGACGTTTCAGGTCGGACTCAGATTATCTGGTCAACTGGTGAATGGAAGCTGTTAGAGAGTGAGAACATATACAAAAGAATATGTGAGTTGTGAAATGGAGAGCAGGTGGACATGTCTTCCTACATGTGAACATTCTATCAGATCCCTGTTGACCTTCATCACAAGAGGAGTTGAGTATAGGAGCAAAGAGGTCCAGCACCGCCATTCACTATGATCATGGCTGATCATCCACAATCAGTACCCCATTCCTGCCTTTTCCCCATATCGCTTGACTCCACTTTCTTTAAGAACTCTATCTAACTCTCTCTTGAAAGTATCCAGAGAATTGGTCTCCACTGCCTTCTGAGGCAGAGAAGTCCACAGATTCACAACTCTCTGGGTGATAAAGATTTTCCTCATCTCTGTTCTAAATGGCCAACCACTTATTCTTAAACAGTTGCCCTGGTTCTGGACTCGCCCAACATCGGAAACATGTTTCCTGCCACTAGCGTGTCCAATCCCTTAATATAACCATATAACCATATAACCATATAACAATTACAGCACGGAAACAGGCCATCTCGGCCCTTCAAGTCCGTGCCGAACAACTTTTTTCCCTTAGTCCCACCTGCCTGCACTCATACCATAACCCTCCATGCCCTTCTCATCCATATGCCTATCCAATTTATTTTTAAATGATACCAACGAACCTGCCGCCACCACTTCCACTGGAAGCTCATTCCACACCGCTACCACTCTCTGAGTAAAGAAGTTCCCCCTCATGTTACCCCTAAACCTCTGTCCCTTAATTCTAAAGTCATGTCCTCTTGTTTGAATCTTCCCTATTCTCAAAGGGAAAAGCTTGTCCACATTAACTCTGTCTATCCCTCTCATCATTTTAAAGACCTCTATCAAGTCCCCCCTTAACCTTCTGCGCTCCAGAGAATAAAGACCTAACTTATTCAACCTATCTCTGTAACTTAGCTGTTGAAACCCAGGCAACATTCTAGTAAATCTCCTCTGTACCCTCTCTATTTTGTTGACATCCTTCCTATAATTGGGCGACCAAAATTGTACACCATACTCCAGATTTGGTCTCACCAACGCCTTGTACAATTTTAACATTACATCCCAGCTTCTATACTCAATGCTCTGATTTATAAAGGCTAGCATACCAAAAGCTTTCTTTACCACCCTATCTATATGAGATTCTACCTTCAAGGAACTATGCACGGTTATTCCCAGATCCCTCTGTTCAACTGTATTCTTCAATTCCCTACCGTTTACCATGTACGTCCTATTTTGATTTGTCCTTCCAAGGTGTAGCACCTCACATTTATCAGCATTAAACTCCATCTGCCATCTTTCAGCCCATTTTTCCAACTGGCCTAAATCACTCTGTAGACTTTGGAAATCCTCTTCATTATCCACAACACCCCCTATCTTGGTATCATCTGCATACTTACTAATCCAATTTACCACCCCTTCATCCAGATCATTGATGTACATGACAAACAACAAAGGACCCAGCACAGATCCCTGAGGCACCCCACTAGTCACCTGCCTCCAACCCGACAAACAGCCATCCACCATTACCCTCTGGCTTCTCCCATTCAGCCACTGTTGAATCCATCTTGCTATTCCTGCATTTATACCCAACAGTTGAACCTTCTTAACCAACCTTCCATGAGGAACCTTGTCAAAGGCCTTACTGAAGTCCATATAGACGACATCCACTGCTGTACCCTCGTCAATTTCCCTAGTAACCTCTTCAAAAAATTCAAGAAGATTAGTCAAACATGACCTTCCAGGCATAAATCCATGTTGACTGTTCCTAATTAGACCCTCTTTATCCAGATACTTATATATATTATCTCTAAGTAGCTTTTCCATTAATTTGCCCACCACTGAAGTCAAACTAACCGGTCTATAATTGCTAGGTTTACTTTTAGAACCCTTTTTAAACAATGGAACAACATGCGCAGTACGCCAATCCTCGGGGACTATTCCAGTTTCTAATGACATTTGAAATATTTCTGTCATAGCCCCGGCTATTTCTACACTAACTTCCCTCAATGTCCTAGGGAATATCCTGTCAGGACCTGGAGACTTATCCACTTTTATATTTTTCAAAAGTGTCAGTACTTCTTTTACTTTGAAACTCATAGTATCCATAGCTACTCTACTAGTTTCCCTTACCTCACATAATTCAATATCCTTCTCCTTGGTGAATACCGAAGAAAAGAAATTGTTCAATATCTCCCCCATCTCTTTTGGCTCTGCAGATAGCTGTCCACTCGGTCTCTCCAATGGACCAATTTTATCCCTTGTTATCCTTTTGCTATTAACATAGCTGTAGAAACCCTTTGGATTTACTTTCACCTTACTTGCCAAAGCAACCTCATATCTTCTTTTAGCTTTTCTAATTTCTTTCTTTAGATTCTTTTTACATTCCTTATACTCCTCAAGCACCTCATTTACTTCATGCTGCCTATAATTATTGTAGATCTCCCTCTTTTTCCGAACAAGATGTCCAATTTCCCTTGAAAACCAGGGCTCTTTCCAATTTTTACTGGTTCCTTTCAACCGAACAGGAACATAAAGATTTTGTACTCTTAAAATTTCCCCTTTAAATGTCCTCCATTTCTCCTCTACATCTTTCCCATAAAACAAAATGTCCCAGTTCACTCCTTTTAAATCATCTCGCATCTCGTTAAAGTTAGCCTTTCTCCAATCAAAAATCTCAACCCTAGGCCCAGTTCTGTCCTTCTCCATAATTATATTGAAACTAATGGTATTGTGATCACTGGACCCGAAGTGCTCCCCTACGCATACCTCCGCCACCTGTCCCGTCTCATTTCCTAACAGGAGGTCCAGCACTGCCCCTCCTCTAGTAGGCACCTCTATGTATTGCTGCAAAAAACTATCCTGCACACATTTTACAAACTCCAAACCATCCAGCCCATTTACAGAATGTGTTTCCCAGTCTATGTGTGGAAAGTTGAAATCTCCCACAATCACTACCTTGTGCTTACTACTAATATCTGCTATCTCTTTACATATTTGCTCTTCCAATTCTCGTTCCCCATTTGGCGGTCTATAATATAATAAGTGTTGCTACACCTTTCCCACTTCTAAGTTCCACCCAAATAGCCTCCCTAGATGAGCCCTCCAATCTATCCTGCCAAAGCACTGCTGTAATATCTTCCCTGACTAGCAATGCAACACCTCCGCCTCTTGCCCCTCCAATTCTATCACACCTGAAGCAACGAAATCCTGGAATATTTAGTTTCCAATCACAGCCCTCCTGCAACCATGTTTCACTGATCGCCACAACATCAGGTGTCTTACTTCCAGGTGTCTATCCAGACTCTAAGCTCATCCACCTTTCTTACAATGCTCCTAGCATTAAAATATGCACATTTAAGAAACCCCCCATCTCTTATTCTCTGTTTATTTCCTTTTTTTTCTTTCTCCTCTTGCTTCTCTTCCCTTAATAATTGTATATGTTTCAATTAGAACCCCTCTCATCCTTGTAAATTCCAGTGTATACAAGCACAGCCGAACCATTCTATCAACATATGACAGTGCCACCATCCGGGGAATTAACCTCGTGAACCATGTACGTTAACCTCGTAACCTCATGTGCCATCCTGTCTCATGCTCGGTGCCCTGACCAATGAAGGCTGGCAAACCTTACACCTTATTTACCTCTCTATTTACTTGTTTCACAACTTTCTGAGTGATATTGGCATGGACACTTTGGATTATGGACTGCTAACTTTTTTAGATCCCATTCCCATATTGACCTTGCTGTCCTGGGCCTCCTCCATTGCCAGAGTGACACCAGATGCAAACTGGAAGAACAGCACCTCATGTTCTGCTTGGAATTAACATTGATTTCTCCAATTTCAAATAATACCCCCACTACCCCCCTCTCTTCCCTGCACCCCACCCCGCAGTGAGCATCCATTTCTCCCACCATTTCCCACCAGTCCAGTCACCCTGCTCTATTTTCCCACTGCATGCTCAAGTCCCATCCAGAAGCACTATATTTCCAATTAGTCCCCTCCTCACCCCTGCTGGCCTTTTCCAGCCATATTCCTTAGCCCGGCATTATATTCGCTCCTTCCATTATCGGACACCATTTTGTCTCCTTGTCATCTCTGGCCTTTGTCATTATTTACACCCATCTGACATTCGCATCCCCTTCCTCATCTGTATCCACCTATAAGTTGTCAGGCTTTACTCCACGCCCACCTTTTCCTCCCCTATATTGCTCAGAAGAAGGATCCTGACCTGAAACGCCTTCTGTTCATTCCCTCCATTGATGCTGCCTCAGGGTTTCCTCAGGGAAACTCTTTTCCTCAGGGTTGCGAAATCAAAAACTAGAGAACATAGGTTTAAGGTGAAAGGGGAAATATTTAAGAGGGAGTTAGATGTGGCCCTTGTGGCTAAGGGGATCAGAGGGTATGGAGAGAAGGCAGGTACGGGATACTGAGTTGGATGATCAGCCATGATCATATTGAATGGCGGTGCAGGCTCGAAGGGCCGAATGGCCTACTCCTCCACCTAATTTCTATGTTTCTATGTTTCTATGAAAGATTTAATAGAAACCTGAAAGGCAACTTTTGCACACACAGATGGTACATATATGGAATGAGCTGTCGGAAGCAGGTACAATAACAACATTTGAAACATATTTGGACAGGTTCATGGATAGGAAATATTTAGAGTAGTATGGGTCAAACATGGATAAATGGAACTGGTGTAAATGGACATCTTGGTCAGCATGGATAAGTTGAGGTAAAAAGGTTGTTTCCGTGCTACATAACTCTATAATTCCATGACTCTAATACATCATAGCCATTCTCCTTCATCAGTGAAATCTGCAGGGCAGATTTTGGCTAACCTAGTACAGGTTCTGGGAGTGGATTCCCAAATATAAATGCTTGGTAATGCTGCAAATTCACAATCTATCACTGAACGCCATGAGGAAATTCAAAACCTTTATTTCGCCAATGCAGGGAAATCCTAGGAGTTCTAAATCGAACGGTTACATTTCTGTACAAATTTCCACTCATTACGCAAAGATTTTAAACCTGATACTATCCAAAACCCCTCTATATCATACCATCACTACTGGCAGATGACACAACTTCCACAGACCCGGGTTCGATCCTGACTGCTGGTGCTGTCTGTATGGAGTTTGTACGTTCTTCCCGTGACCTGCGTGAGTTTTCTCCGGTGCTCTGGTTTTCTCCTACACTCCAAAGACATACAAGTTTGTACAAGTTAATTGGCTCTGTGGTCGGTGTGGACTCGGTGAGCTGTCGGGCCTGTTTCCACACTGTATCTCCAAACTAAACTAAACTAAACTAAACTAAACCTTACAGCATAAATTCACTGTTATGTGAAGTAGCTGCATAATCCATGGCCATTTACTGACACATAAAATCATTTACAACTTGGGTAGTTTCCATCACATCTTTAACTGAGGACACTGAAGGCTGTTTTCTCAATTGGGTGTTAAATAGGACACAATGGAAGTGAACAGAACCTAAGTGAAACACTTGGCTCCTTTACTATACTCCCAACTCTGGATATACTGTGGTATAACTTGTGACAGTGTGGGATTCTTTCGGCTGCTCTGATTTCCTCCCACATCCAAAAAGTGTGTATTTGGCAGTTAATTGCATTTGTATATAGCCCCGAATCCGCGTAAGGAGTGGTTGGGAAAGTGGCTAATATAGAACTAGTGTGAACAGGTGATCAATGGTTGGCGTGGACTCGGTGGGCCGAAGGGCCTGTTTCCATATTGTATCTTCCAATCGATTCAATCAAAACCCAACAACCACAATAACTTGTCCATACAACATCCCCCTAATTTAGAAAAAACATTAAAAGGAGCGTCGCAGGAGAACTACAATTAAAAATTGGACACCGAGCCACACAAGGAAGTTGAGTAGATAATCAAACAAAAAATTTCAAGCAAAATAGGGAAGATAGTGCTGGTAACTTGGCTGTTTCTGCGTACACCAGGCATTATCACATTGTTACTTTTGGAAATTTGCGGGCTGCAATTAGTACACATCCAAACCACTTCACTGCCATTTTACTTCGGAGTCACTTGAGTGATTCCATGAAGAAGACCGCCAGCCCGCATGCGTGTCAATACGTCTGAACGCATAGCTCAACGACTGGCTGGCAGGCCAGCAGTAAGTTTCAAATCCTGCAGGTTAGTTTTAAGCTTACTTTCAGGTTGTGCTTTGTTTGCAGGAACTCTATTCCTGGCAATCCGGGGCGAAATCCTGACGAGGCGTGGGGAATCCTGACTGTGACCGCAGGGAAGCCCAGCTCGGTGGGGAATCCCGACTGTGGTCACGGGGAAGCCCGGCTCCAGGGGGAAACCCGGCTACGGACCGTGGCGAAACCCGACTATGGACCACGGGGAAACCCGGCTCGGGGAAAACCCGACTACGGACCACGGGGAAACCCGGCTTGGGGAAACCTGGCCACGGAGACCGCGGGAAGACCCGGCTGTGGACCGCAGGAGTGTGGATAGCCGGCAGCCATCTGGTTCGCTGCCCGAGTCGCTGACAGCGGTCAGCGACTTCAGACTCCGGCAGCCTCGAGAGGGTGTGCAGCCTAATGGAGTCGGAGAGGCGTAGACTGGGACAAGTCAGGCCAGGAGGGTTCCCCTCCATGGGTACGTCCTGGGACGTTTACCCAGGTGGAGCATGAGGAGATGCTCCATCCCGATATAGGTCCGTTGAAGGGACCATATCAGCAGCACCTGTTTCAGGGCTGCTTACTAATCGCCTCTCGATGGAGGAAAGTGCGAGGGGTCAGTGTGAGACTGACTCCAAACCCGGAAGTATGTCCGTGAAACATACTGGTGAAAGGAACCGCTGCAGGGGAGTTGGCTTCCAGCCATTGGCAGAAAACTAGGGGGGGGGGGGGGGAGGCAGAATTCCCTCACGTTACAAGCTTAGCAAACTTCAGTTACCTCACATCACATCATTACAGGAATATACACCTGTAAACGTGTGCACTCCTGAAAGTGCTGGCAGTGAACAGCGCTATCTGGGGAGACTATGGATGGCGAGGCCAGCAATGTCCAGCCATCGAATCTTCTCCTCGGAGAAGACCTAGCCAAACAGGTGCAAACCTGGATGAGGAAGCATGGCTGTCGGACTAGTGAAGGCACCAACGACAACACCAACCATTTCAGCGACAACACCCCTACGCCTCCATCGGCAGTAAGCAGTTCGCTGAAGCTGGTGGCAGCTTGAAAACTGAGTCCCTGGGCAGAGGTGTTTCAGGCCAAGGCCCAAGCCAGCCGTCAAGAAAAATCTGCAATCCATGCATCCTAGCAGTCCTATCCTCCAAATGACGACTGGGAATAGAACTTGCATCAGGGGCCGTTGTGCTTACCATAAGACCACTGGTAACCATGGAGGTAGGTGGGTCTGGTTTGTTCTGAAACATGAGGTGTGTGGACCAGTTACAAGTTGGTAATAGATTACACTTGTTTTTTTGTACAAATGACGGATAACTTCAGATCCATTTATAAATGAAAAGATAACATTAGATCAGTTTTTACTGCACAGTATACAAGGGTTCCAAATTGAATTCCTTTAACTCAATGCCACCCATACCATATACACCAAGCTGGACATTTATCATTCCAACAAAAGGTTTGGATTTACAAGCAGATATCCAAACAAGTAAAAGACTGGATGAGGAAGCAAAGTTGTTGGGTTGATTAAAGCACCCACGACGGGCATAGCTTCACCATTTTGACGACACCCTACGCCTTCATAAAGGAAGATGGAGGATGTAGGATAACCCTTGATTAACTCACATGCTCTTGTGCAGTATAGACTTTTAGAATGGAAAACTTTGTTACTGTCTAAACAACTGATTTCCTCAGGATGCTTTATGGCATGCATCAATCTCAAAGATGCATGCTATTCAGTTCCCTATCACAGAGATCACTAGAGATATTGAAATTTAGCTGGATGGGCAACAATATCAGTTAAAGCATTGCAAAATGGGCTAACTTCAGTTCCCAGGCTATTGACCAAATTACCAATCCAGTGGTTGGGCTGCTCAGAGCTCAAAGACGCATTATTATGGCCTACTTGGTGTGGAATGAGCTTCCAGTGGAAGTGGTGGCGGCAGGTTCGTTGGTATCATTTAAAAATAAATTGGATAGGCATATGGATGAGAAGGGTATGGAGGGTTATGGTATGAGTGCAGGCAGGTGGGACTAAGGGAAAAAAGTTGTTCGGCACGGACTTGAAGAGCCGAGATGGCCTGTTTCAGTGCTGTAATTGTTATATGGTTATATGGTTAACTACCTAGAGATGCTAAGGGCATTCTATGGGTTAAAGGCTTATTGTGCAAATGTGCATATTTCCATGCTCAACTACTAGTTGAAAAACTACAGTGGTGGCATATATTAATCACATGGGTGCAATCCAGTCAATATCCTTAAATAATTTACCTAACCTCATTTGGAGCTGGTGTATCATCACGAAAGTCAATGACAACAAAGAATGGATCTTGGATCACACAATATTTAATGTCATTGTGGCTCGAGGGAACACCAAATGTCAATTTGTTTGCTCCTAGGCTTAATCACCAGTTGCAAAATATGTGGCATGACAGCCATAGTCAGGGGCAGTGGCGATGGATGTATTCTCGCTACACTGGGGAGGAATGGTCTTTATGCCCTTCCTCCATTTTGCCTCATCAGTCGGTGCTTGCTTAAGATCCAGCAAGACTCCACCTTAGGCTTTTGGTAGTGTCTGACTGGCCTACACAGCCTTGGGTCTACTCATACTGGGAATGATAACAGAGCCTTTTATGGCTGTTCTCAAACGCAGAAATCTGCTGGTTTTACCCTTGACTGGGGAGAACCATTCACTGCATGAGCAAATCAATTTGTTGCTTTACAGACTCTGAGAAGACCTTACCTGGGGTTCGCAGTGTCAGGTCCTATGGTGGATGTAATTACTGCGGTTTGGAAAAATAGTATGTAGAAACAGTACATCTCCTATATCAAGAAATTGGAAGTGTTCTGTTTATAGCCCAACATATCGTATGACACGGCACATATAACAGATGTCTTGGAATTCCTCTCAAAGCTATAATTTCATGAGAGATGAAGTTATAAGTGCTATAAATTGTGCTAGTAGTGCCTTGTCGTCATACTTGCTGCTGGGAACAGGACACCACTCTGTCGGGTCTCACCCACCGATATCCAGATTTATGAAGGGTATTTTTAACTCCAATTGCCCCAGGCCTAGGTACTGGGAGATGAGATGTTAACATTGTGCTGACGCTACCTCGCCGGTGACTCCAGCTGCATCCTTGTCCTCGGTCAAAATCACTTACAGAGTGGTTATGTTCATGGGGCTAGGTTCAGCGCAATGGGTCCTGTCATTGCATAAACTGCAACTGGACAGGATGGTTTCGTCTGCAAATAATATAACATTTCTGATCATGACTTAGTCTAGCAGAGTAGACCGGGGGCGTCAGGTCTCAAACTAGATTTCATGGCATACCCCATGGACCTTTGGTTGTGTGTGGTCACACATCTACAACAGTATTTAGGGCACCTAGAGCCTTAAAGGTTCTGAACTAGCAATGTTTGTTAGTTATAAAAAACCTCATAAGAAGGTATCAGTCTAGACCATCTCCAGGTGGTTAAAACGGGGTTTGCCTTGTGCAGGAGTGGACACTGATGTTTTTGAATCTCACTCCACCAGGGCTGCAACAACATCTACAGTGAGGGTTATGGATTTCTGCTGGACCACATCCTAGCGATTGCAGGATGATCTAATGAGCGAACTTCCAAATGTTTTATAACAAGCCCATTGCCTGACCGGGGGCTATTTGCCAACTCTATTTTAAGTTCTGTTTATAGTTTCTCCCTGGAGGAGAGGGGTCACTATTATTTTTATTTTGCTCATTAAAGCATCAGCATGTTTAAATCTATGTCATGTCTGAATGCATTATTGTTTTCACTTATCCTTGGTCAATTGATGCAGTGTGTGACGCCTGGACTCGTTTTCACGACATGAAATCACAGAGCTTTGAAATCTTCACGGAATCACTCACATGACTCCGAAGTAAAATAGTAAGATTAAATGAGAACTTACCAGTTTGAAGTTTAATCTTTATTTTATGAGGAGTTACGATGAGCGATTACATGCCCTCCATTCCCAACCCTCGTTTCATAAAGGTCATCTGGTAGTTCTAGTCTTCTCTAATCTTACTGTCACTTCAATACTGATCATGACTTAGTCTAGCAGAGTAGACCGGGGGCGTCAGGTCTCAAACTAGATTTCATGGCATACCCCATGGACCCAAGCACATAGAATCAGAAGATGTCGAGTCAACCGGGATAGAACTGAGGAATTGTAAGGGTAATAAAAAACCAATGAGAGTTACCTACAGGCCCCCAAACAGTAGCCTGGATATAGGATGCAAGTTGAATCAAGAGTTAAAAATGGCATGTAGCAAAGGTAATGCTTTGATGGTTATGGGACATTTCAATATTCAGGTAGACTTGGAAATATAGGATGGTACTGGACCCCAAGAAGGGAAGTTTGTGGAATGCCCGCAAGATGGATTATTAGAGCAACTTGGTTCTTGGTTCTTGGTTACTTGGTCCTCCAAAATATTCCAACAGGAATTTAAACTGGAGGTGGTGAAGGGAGAGGTTTAGCCAGAGAGGGTTATTGAGAAGAAGGTGCCACTTTAAATTTAGTTGCATCTGGCTAGGCAACCGTGGCTTGGTGGAGATTATTCCATGCTTTAATAGTGCGTGGAAAGAACGAATTGCTGTACACATCTGTCTTTGTGGCTGGGACCACAAATTGGATCAAATGCCCTTGTCTGCTCCTAATTGGTTTGGGGTTGGTGTAGGTCTTGTGATCTATGTCTAGCTGACCATTTAATATTTTGTAAAAACAGGTCAAACAGTGAGCTTCATGTCTGTCTTGGAGAGGGTTCCACCCCAGAGAATTCAGAAGTTTGGTGACGCTCGCTTCTCTCTCATAGGTGTTAGTAACAAATCAAGCGGCCTGTCTTTGGACACGTTCGATGGATGAAATGTTTTTATCTGTGTATGGGTCCCAAGCTGCAACTGCGTAGTCCAGATGAGGTCTAACGAGGGTGAAATACAGCTTCTCCTTGACAGAAGCTGAACAATGATGGAAGTTGCACCTCAGGCAGTTTAGGACACCTGTTGCTTTCACTGTTACATGATGAGTCTGACCATTCCAACGTAGATCATTCCGCAATTTGATGCCAAGATACTTGGTTTGTTTGGATTCTTCAAGGGTGACACCAAGTATGTTGTAAGATGTGATGCCTGGATTCCTCTTTCTGGATAGAACTGGGGAATTTTAAGAGTAAAAAGACCTAAATGGGAGTTACCTACAGGCCCCCAAACAGTAGCCTGGATATAGGGTGCAAGTTGACATGCACGGTTTCATATTTGGAAGGGTTGAACTGCATGCCCCATTGTTGTGACCACTCGACCATAGTATTGAGATCCTTTTGGAGACATCTTCATCATCAGCTGACTTAATTGACTGTACACTTGCACTGGAGCCTACCAGGGAGAAGGCAATTCTGGATTTGGTGTAGTCCAATAAACCGGATTTGATAAGGGAACTAAGTCATTAGGAGGTAGTGACCATAATATGATGTTTTAATCTACAATTTAAGAGGGAGAAGGGAAAATCGGAAGAGTTGCGGATGAGCAAAGGGAATTATGAAGCCATGAGGGAGGAGCTGGCTGGAAAGAGACCCTAGTAGGGTTGACGGTGGAACAACTATGGCAGGTATTTCTGGAAATAATACAGAAGGTGCAGGATAATTTCATTCCACAGAGGAAGAAAAATTCTATGGGAAGTAAGAGGTGACCGTGGCTGACAAGGGAAGTCAAGGACAGTATATAAATAAAAGAGAAGTGTAACAAAGGAAAGATGTGCAGGAAGCCAGAGGATTGGGAAACTTTTAAAGAGCAACAGAAGATAACTAAAAAGGCAATACGGGGAGAAAAGATGAAGTACGAAGGTAAGCTAGCCAAGAATATAAAGGTGGATAGTTAAAGATTCTTTAGGTATGCGAAGAGGAAAAAATTAGTAAAACAAATGTGGATCCCTTGAAGACAGAAACAAGTGAATTTATTATGGGGAACAAGGAAATGGCAGACGAGTTGAACAGGTACTTTGGATCCGTGTTCACTAAGGAAGACACAAACAATCTCCCAGGTGTGCCAGTCGACCTAGAGTGACGGAGGAACTGAGGGAAATTCACATTAGGCAGGAAATGGTGTTGGGTAGACTGATGGGACTGAAGGCTGATAAATCCCCAGGGCCTGATGGTCTGCATCCCAGGGTACTAAGAAGGTGACTCCAGAAATAATGCAAGCATTGGTTGATCATTTTCAAATGTTCTATAGATTCAGGATCAGTTCCTGTGGATTGGAGGGTACCTAATGTTATCCCAATTTTTAAGAAAGGAGGGAGAGAGAAAACAGGGAATAATAGACCAGATAGCCTGACCGGTGGTGGGGAAGATGCTGGGGTCAATTATAAAAGATGAAATAGCTGCACATTTGGATAGCAGTAACAGGATCAGTCCGAGTTAGCATGGATTTACGAAGGGGAAATCATGCTTGACTAATCTTCTGGAAATTTTTGAGGATGTAACTAGGAAAATGGACAAGGGCCAGTGGATGTGGTGTACCTGCACACTTCAGAAGAAAAAGAGACGAGGTCCTGAAAGTGGAATTTAGGGAGTTGGGGAATGTTGAGGAGAAGGACCAAAAGAGTAACAATTTCAGGATTACTGCCTGTGCCACATGACAGTGAGAGTAGAAATGGAATGAGGTGGAAGATAAATGCGTGGCTGAGGGACTGGTGCAGTGGGCAGGGATTCAAGTTTCTTGATCACTGGGACCTCTTTTGGGGAAGGCATCATCTGTATAAAAAGGACGGGTTGCACTTGAACCCGAAGGGAACCAATATCCTGGCGGGGAGATTTGCAAAGGAGACTTTAAACTAGAAAGGCTGGGGGGAGGGACTCGGGTAGAGGGGGCTAGGGGCAGGGTGAGGGGCAAGAGGCAGAGAAGGGAAGCACTCAGACATAAAATGTAGGCGAGAAAGAGGAAAAAGATAATAAACAGAGAATAAGGGATGGTGGGGTTCTAAAATGTATATATTTTAGTGCTAGGAGCATTGTAAGAAAGGTGGATGAACTTAGAACCTGGATTGATACCTGGAAATATGATGTTGTGGCAATCAGTGAAACATGGTTGCGGAAGGGTTGTGATTGGAAACTAAATATTCCAGGATTTTGTTGCTTCAGCTGTGGTAGAATTGGAGGGACCAGAGGTGGAGGGGTTGCATTGCTTGTCAGAGAAGATATTACAGCAGTGCTTTGGCAGGATAGATTAGAGGGCTCGTCTAGGGAGGCTATTTGGGTGGAACTGAGACGTGGGAACGGTGTAGCAACACTTTTAGGGGTGTATTATAGACCGCCAAATGGGAATTGGAAGAGCTAATTTGTAAGACCGGTGTATTATAGACCGCCAAATGCGAGAATTGGAAGAGCTAATATGTAAGGAGATAGCAGATATTAGCAGTAAGCACAAGGTAGTGATCGTGGGAGATTTCAATTTTCCAAAAATAGACTGGGAAACACATTCTGTAAATGGGCTGGATGGTTTGGAGTTTGGTAAATGTGTGCAGGATAGTTTTTTGCAGCAACACATAGAGGTATCGACCAGAGAACGGGCAGTGCTGGACCTCCTGTTAGAAAATGAGGCAGGTCAGGTGACGGAGGTATGTGTTGGTGAGCACTTCGGGACCAGTGATCACAATACCATTAGTTTCCATATAATTATGGAGAGAATCAGAACTGGACCTAGGGTTGAGATTTTTGATTGGAGAAAGGCTAACTTTGAGGGAATGCGTAAGGATTTAAAAGGAGTGAATTGGGACATTTTGTTTGATGGGAAGGATGTAGAAGAGAAATGGAGGACATTTAAAGGGGAAATTGTAAGAGTACAGAATCTTTATGTCCCTGTTCAGTTCAAAGGAAATAGTAAAAATCGGAAAGAGCCATGGTTTTCAAGGGAAATTGGACACTTGGTTCGAAAAAAGAGAGATATCTACAATAATTATAGGAGACATGGAGTAAATGAGGTGCTAGATAAGTATAAAGAATGTAAAAAGAATCTTAAGAAAGAAATAAGAAAAGCTAAAAGAAGATATGAGGTTGCTTTGGCAAGAAAGGTGAAAGTAAATCCAAAGGGTTTCTACAGCTATATTAATAGCAAAAGGATAACGAGGGATAAAATTGGACCATTAGAGAGCCAGAATGGACAGCTATCTGCAGAGCCAAAAGAGATGGGGGAGATATTGAACAATTTATTTTCATCGGTATATACCAAGGAGAAGGATATTGAACTCTGTGAGGTAAGGGAAAAAAGTAGAGTAGCTTTGGAAACTATGAGATTCAAAGAGGAGGAAGTACTGACACTTTTGAAAATATATAAAAATGGATAAGTCTCCAGGTCCTGACAGGATATTCCCTAAGACATTGAGGGAAGTTAGTGTAGAAATAGCAGGGGCTATGACAGAAATATTCCAAATGTCCTTAGAAACGGGAATAGTGCCGGAGGATTGGCGTACTGCACATGTTGTTCCATTGTTTAAAAAGGGTTCAAAGAATAAACCTAGCAATTATAGACCTGTTAGTTTGACATCAGTGGTGGGCAAATTAAAGGAAACGATACTTAGAGATAATATATATAAGCATCTGGATAAACAGGGTCTGATCAAGAACAGTCAACATGGATTTGTGCCTATGGATGTTGTCTATATGGATTTCAGTAAGGCCTTTGACAAGGTTCCTCATGGAAGGTTCATTAAGAAGGTTCAATCTTTGGGTGTTAATGGCGGAGTAGCAAGATGGATTCAACAGTGGCTGAATGGGAGATGCCAGAGAGTAATGGTGGATGGCTGTTTGTCAGGTTGGAAGCCGGTGACCAGTGGGGTGCCTCAGGGATCTGTGTTGGGTCCACTGTTGTTTGTCATGTACATCAATGATCTAGATGATGGGGTGGAAAATTGGATAAGTAAAGGGCCTGTCCTACAAGCATGCAATTCTAACGTGGTCGCTTGAGCCGTCCGGCGTCGCGGGACCAGTCGCACTTCGATCGCCGGAGCCGTGTGGAATTGTGCGGAGATCGTCCCTAGTTTGTCCCGACACCTCGCGGGGCTCCGAAAAACTGACTATGTCCAAAAATTCCGCGTGGCAACGGTTTGTCGGCTCGCAGTCGCCTCGATGCATTACACACCGCCCCGACATCATGCCTCCGTGAACATATCTGTAGGTGCCTCCATGACCCTCTATGTGTGTGGCTCCATGGCCCTCTGTGTGTGTGTATGCCTCTGTGCCCCTCTCTGTGTGCCCCTCTCTGTCCTGGCGTAAAGACATAAACTTCGCTCCAAGTTCGCCTCACTTTGCACCGCGTTGCGCCACTCACCCGTCCTCCGCGCAGCCCCTACTGCCGGTTTGGTTGCGCTTGCAGGTGCATGCTGGTGGGAACGGCCCTGTACAGGGGATCACCCGACTTCCGCGCGGCCCCCGCTTCTAGTTTGATCGCGTTCATCGCATAGAGTTGCATGCTTGTAGGACAGGCCCTTTAGTATGCAGATGATACTAAGATAGGTGGTGCTGTGGATAATGAGGTAGATTTTCAAAGTCTACAGAGTGATTTGGGCCATTTGGAAGAGTGGGCTGAAAGATGACAGATGGTGTTTAATGCTGATAAGTGTGAGGTGCTACATCTTGGCAGGACAACTCAAAATAGGACGTACATGGTAAATGGTAGGGAATTGAGGAATGCTGTGGAACAGAGGGATCTAGGAATAACTGCACATAATTCCCTGAAGGTGGAATCACATGCAGATAGGGTGGTAAAGAAAGTTTTTGGTGTGCTGGTCTTTATAAATTAGAGCATTGAATATAGGAGTAGGGAAGTAATGTTAAAATTGTACAAGGTATTGGTGAGACCAATTCTGGAGTATGGTGTACAATTTTGGTCACCTAATTATAGAAAGGATGTCAACAAAATAGAGAGAGTACAGAGGAGGTTTACTAGAATGTTGCCTGGGTTCCAGCAACTAAGTTACAGAGAAAGGTTGAACAAGTTGGGCCTTTATTCTTTGGAGCACAGAAGGTTAAGGGGGGACTTGATTGAGGTTTTTAAAATGATGAAAGGGATAGACAGAGTTGACGTGGATAAATTTTTCCATTGAGGGTAGGGAAAATTCAAACAAGAGGGCATGACATGAGAATTAAGGGATTGAAGTTTAGGGGTAACATGAGGGGGAACTTCTTTACTCAGAGAGTGGTGGCTGTGTGGAATGATCTTCCAGCAGAAGTGGTGGAGGCAGGATCAATTGTAACATTTAAAAGTAAAGTGGACAGGTATATGGATGGGAAGGGAATGGAGGGGTATGGTCTGAGTGCAGGTAGATGGGACTAGAGGAAAATAAATGGTGGGCACGGACTGGAAGGGCCGAGAAAGCCTGTTTCTGTGCTGTAATTGTTATATGGTTATATGGTTATATGATAAGGTCGCACATAGGAGTTTAGTGGGCTAAAATTAGAGCACATAGTATTGGGAAAGGGTACTGACATGGATAGAAAATTGGTTGGCAGACTGGAAAGAAACAGTAGAGATTAACGGGTCCCTTTCAGAATTGCAGGCAGTGACTAGTGGCGTACCGCGAGGCTCGGTGCTGGGACTGCAGCTATTTATAATATACATTAATGATTTAGATGAAGGGATTAAAAGTAACTTTAGCAAATTAGCAGATGACACAAAGCAGGGTGGTAGTGTAAACTGTGAGGACGATGCTATGAGGATGCAGAGTGAATTGGACAGGTTGGATGAGTGGGCAGATGCATGGCAGATGCAGTTTAATGTGGATAAATGTGAGGTTATCCACTTTGGTTGCAGGAACAGGAAGGCAGATTATTATCTGAATGGTGTCAAGTTAGGAAAAGGGGAAGAACAACAAGATCTGGGTGCCCTTGCACATCAGTCACTGAAAGTAAGCATGCAGGGGCAGCAGACAGTGAATAAAGCTAATGGCATGTTGGCCTATATAACAAGAGGAGTTGAGCATAGAAGCAAACAGGTCCTTCTGCAGTTGTACAGGGGCCCTGGTGAGATCTCCCCTGGTGTATGCAGTTTTGGTCTCCAAATTTGAGGAAGTACATTCTTGCTCAAGCAGTGCAGCGTAGGTGCACAAGGTTAATTTCCGGGATGGCGGGACTGTCATATTTTGAAAGAATGGAGCGACTGGGCTTGTATACACTGGAAATTATAAAGATGAGAGGGGATCTTATTGAAACATATAAGATTATTAAGGGATTAGACATGCCAGAGGCAGGAAACATGTTGTGAAGTCCAGAACCATGGGCCACATTTTAAGAATAAGGGGTAGGCCATTTAGAACGGCGATGAAGAAAAACATTCTCACCCAGAAAGTTGTGAATCTGTGGAATTCTGAAGGCAATGGAGACCAATTCTCTGGATGCTTTCAAGAGAGAGTAGGATGGAGCACTTAAAGATAGTTGAGTCAAGGGATATGGGGAGAAGGCAGGAACGGGGTACTGATTGGGAATGATCAGCCATGATCACTGCATGGCAGTCCTGGCTCGAAGGGCTGAATGGCCTACTCCTGCACCTATTGTCTATTGTCTAAGCCTTAATCCCTTCTGTCTAGAAATATATATGGGTTCATCAAACATAACACAAGCATGGGCCTCTTAGCCCACAACGACGGTGCGGAACATGATGCCAAATTAATCCAATCCAGTCAGCATTCAGGTAAACCTCCTCTGCACCCTCTCTAAAGCCTCCATGTCCTTCCTGTAATGGGGAACCAGAACTTCACACAATATTCCAAATAAGGCCCAGGCAGCGTCTTAGAGAGCTGCATCACAACTTCCTGACTCATAAATGATAGGTTAATAATTCACATTTCAATTATACTTCAGGTTCTTGAGTCAGTATGCTGCATCAACCTACTTTGCCTCTCCCCATGAAAGTTTTGATATCCAATGAGGCTCGCCCTCAGCTTTGTTGAGTATGAAAATACTCAAGGCATTTTCAGGGGCAGTATTTTCCAGCAATGCAGTGTCAGAGGCCATTTGTTGGTGAAACGATATCACTACAGTGTGGAGTACTAGTATGGAGGGCCAGCTAGCGTGGCTCTCTGCATTAATCCGAAGTAAGCAAAGGAAGATCAGGCAGCATCTGTGGAGGAAATAGACAGCTGATGTTTTGGGTTGGGACCCTTCCCCAGTCTGCAGAAGGGACTCAACCCTAAATGTCATCTGTCCATTGCCTCCAGAGAAGCTGGTTGTCTCATTGAGATCCTCCAACACGCAATCTTTTGTTCAAGATTCCAGCGTCCGCAGCTTCTTGTGTCTCCAGGTAAGGAAAGGAATGGGTTACAATGTCCAGCAAGATGTGGTCCATGTCTTCTGGAATGCAGCTTAAACCCATGAGCAACAATAATATCCCTCAGTCAAGACGGGTAGAGGATAATAGGAAGAGTTTCTATACATTCAAAGTGTGATTGTTTCTCCATATAATATGTAGCAAGATAAATTCTGCTGATTTTCCTAGAGTTCATGAATTAAGTAGGGACCCAGCTATAGGTTTCTGAATATTCCTCTGCTCAGATCTCTCCAGACAGAGATCACTCAGCAGACATTAAAGAATTTACACTGACCCGAACCTGTCAACTGTTGCAAGAGCAGCAGATTTTCTTCTTTAAATGTAGGAACATATAATTAAGAAAAATGATACCATGTAAGATGAAATAGATAGAATTTGTATTATTTGGGAGTAAATGGATTAAGTATGACTTTGGATAATGTTGAATTTAATTTGTTATCATTTGCAAATGAAAATTTTAGACAAGAATATTAAGTTCATTAAAAATTACGGGCTATACTTGATAGGTTAGTTTGAAGGACAAATAAAAACTTTAAATGAGAGCACTGTGCTGTTCCATTTAGAAATCATGATTGGAATATGCTTTTTAAAAATATATATATGAAAATTCAAGTTGCAGAGCTCTGACACAAATTGTAACTGAGTAATGGCTTTCTGCATCAGTCTACAATTAGAATGCTGGTAGAAACCAAATCTGTTTGTAGCAAATGGTCTTTAGATTTTTATTGGTATATTTCCTGCCAGAAAATTAATATTCACTACTAATAAAGCCCTTTCTATTTGCTGCTTGGGCATCGAGGGAGAAGACAGCAATGTTATACATTCTAATATTAATAAGTATTCCTGTCACAGAGCATTGAAGTAATATGTGGAAACAAAATCAAACTCATTACAGCGCAGCATTAAAAAGCGAGTATTTGGAGAATTACTTGTTGGGGATATGCTTTAGCATTTTTGAATCAAGTAATGGAATTTGATACACACACACAGGCAGCTCTGCCTATAGTCTTCAATTTACAACAGTGTTAAACAATCAAATGTAAATCATTCATGCAGCTGGTTGAAACGAATCAGAGACAGAGTGCAATTAATTGCTGTTCTTGGATGCAACTGATAATCACATGTGGAAACCGTGTTGAGAATTAATTAGGAAAAGGCCTTAAAAGCAGCAGGGAGTAACCAAGTGACCTTTATTCACAGCCAGTTAAACATAAGTGTGACTAAAAATGTCACAATGCACATCAGAACCTTAATACTGATTGCCTAGAAAGAAAATTAATAATTTAGAGCCACAGTAAGAATAAACATTCACTGGCAGAGATGAAGATGCAGCATTGCTAACATTCATCTATCATTCAGCAGCGCCTGCATTTGGAAATTGAGAATTTTCACCACCAAGGAACACAATTAGTTTTATGACCCAGCATGACTGCCTTATTTATACCAGTATGCTCTCACTCAACCAGGGGAGAAAAAAAAGAAGCTCCCGTCAGCATATCTTGAGAACTGTCCTGCTTAGGATTTTAAAAGTAGTCTAATTATGCCTTTATTAGCTAATTAATTTCAAGCTTGTGTAGGCACAATAGGTTAAAAAATCCAAAGCATTGAAAATTGTGAAAAAATCCCATCTCAAAAGAATAATATCCTGATGAATATTTGTTTAGCTGTGAAGGTATGTGTTTACTCCCTCCTCTCTCTGTTCTCCTTCCCTCTCTTTATTTTCAATTAATGGTGTAGGAGGAGTAATCCACTGTTGTGAAATACCCTAGAATACGAGGGATGCAAGTCCCTTGAGAAAGAGGTAATGTGGCAGAATACAGATGAAGCAAGAACTGTTGGATTGCTTTGATGTGAAGAAAGGTCAGGCTGCCACATACACATCATTTCTGGCTCAACTGTTAAATCAGCCCTTATCTCATTTCAGGATGGGTGCGTTCACTAGAGATTATGGATGATGAAACAAATTAGGCCTTGTAAACCACTCCCTTAGACCAGCAGACATTCATAATTTCTTTGAGTCATGTCTTTCACTGAACCGTAGTAATTCAAGGTATAGGAGAGAGTTCAGCCCATCAAGGCCATACAACCATAAAAAAAGGTTGATCCACTTCCTCCTTTTTATCATCAACCTTACAGTTTATGGCTCCTCAGGTCATCATCCAGATATTGCACTTAAGTCTGACCCAAGTACAGCATTTCCATATGTGCACTGCCGTAAAATGTCCCTAATTTATGGACAGATCAAGAATGTGAATCAGTCTGAAGAAGGGTCTCAACCCGATACGTCACCCATTTCTTCTATCCAGAGATGCTGCCTGTCACACTGAGTTACTTCAGCTTTTTGTATTATCTTCGATTTAAACCAGCATCTGCAGTTGTTTTTACACAAGAATGTAAATCTGTTGGTTCTTCCAACAATTAGACTGCATGTAGAGTCTGGCACTACCTGAAAGGCTCCAGATATCCTTTCAGGCAGTGAGTTCTGAGAAAATGCATCCTTCTTGTTTACTTTGGGCTCTCATAATGCTAAACACATTGATTAAACCTTCCCAGAGGAAGCAACCTCAGCTGTGCTAGTTTCTTCTTGCAATTATAATTCTCCAGCTCAGGGAAAATAAATCTCCTGTTCACCACCTTTGCATCCTTCTTGTAGTGACTGTGCCTGCACATGGTACCCTACCATGACACCCCCTTGCTCATACATTTAAGTCCTCAGTTCTGAAAGATAAGTATGCATTTTTGGCAATTTTATCTAACTATCTTCCTATCATCAGCAGATTGTGGATGTACACTCTTATATTTTTCTGATCCATGGTGATTTGTATCTTGGCAGGCCATAAAGAAAGTCCATCAATGCATTTAGAAAAATTGAAGAAATTCGGTATGTCGACAAATATTCTCTTGAACTTCTACAGTTGTATGGTAGAGAACTTATTGATTGTTGCATCATTGATTGTTGCCTGAAAGGATATCTGGAGCCTTTCAGGTAGAGCCAGACTGGTTCATCAACTCGAATGTTCAGGAATGAAGGGGGTTACAGTGAGTGGTAGACTGATGGTCCATCACTGGATTGACATCCCCATCACTGAAGAGATCTATGGGAGACACTGCCTCAAAAAGGCAGCCAATATGATCATCCACAGTTTCGCCACCTCCAACGTGACCCCGCCACTCGCCACATCTTCCCATCTCCCCCCCGTCTGCCTTCCACAAAGACCGCTCCCTCCGCAACTCCCTTGTCAATTGTTCCCTTCCCTCCCGCTCCACCCCTTCCCCGGGCACTTTCCCTTGCAACCGCAAGAGATGCTACACTTGTCCCTTCACCTCCCCCATACACTCCTTTCAGGGACCCGAGCAGTCCTTCCAGGTCCGACAGAGGTTCACCTGCACCTCCTCCAACCTCATCTACTGCATCCATTGCTCCAGATGCCAGCTGATCTATATCGGTGAGACCAAGCGGAGGCTTGGCGATCGTTTCGCCGAACACCTCCGCTCGGTCCGCAATAACCAACCCGACCTCCCGATGGCTCAGCACTTCAACTCCCCCTCCCATTCCGTATCCGACCTTTCAGTCCTAGGTCTCCTCCACGGCCAGAGTGAGCAACACCGCAAGTTGGAGGAACAGCACCTCATATTCCGCTTGGGGAGTCTGCATCCTCTGGGCTTAAACATTGAATTTTCTCAATTCTGTTAACCCTGGCTGTCTCCTCCCCTTCCCACCTCTCCCTCAGCCCTCGGGCCCTGGTATTCCTTCTCTCTCTATCTTTCCCCCACCCAAGCTGCACTAGCTTCTCATTTTCACACTACAAACAGCTTACAATGGCCTGTTTCCTTTATCACCAATACTTTTTTGCATATCTTTCATTCATTGCTCTTTATCTCTCCACATCACCGTCTATATCTCTCGTTTCCCTGATCCCTAACCAGTCTGAAGAAGGGTCTCGACCCGAAACGCCGCTTATCTCCTTTGCTCCTTAGATGCAGCTGCACCCACTGAGTTTCTCCAGCCTTTTGTTGCTCATGCTCTCATTTCACTCTTACCATCAGGAAAGAGTCTGAAAACCACGACCACCCCGTTCAAGAATAAAGAAACAAGGATCTGCAGATGCTGGTTAGTGCACAAAAGGGCACAAAGTGGCGGAGTAACTCGGCAGGTCAGGCACTTATCGATGTTCTCCAGAGATGCTGCCTGATCTGATGAGTTACTCCAGCACTTTGCGTTCTTTTGCGTTTAAAGAATAGCTTCTTGCCAACAAACAGAAGGCTCTTAAACACTACACAAGCCTCATCTTAACTGTTAACTACGGACTGTCTTTGGTTACATTGAGGACATTTGATTTTTTACATGAGTATTGGGTTATTCATGCATTTAATTTGTGTTTATTAAAAAATATCTATGTGTTTTGTGTTTACAGGCCTGTTATGCTGCTGCAAGTAAACATGTCATTGTTCCGTTGTCAGTACATATGACAGCTAAAAACTCAATGTCGAGTCTGGCAACACAGCACCCCTGTGATTTCGAAGAGAAATGTAAAGAGGATGGTGCCTTTCTTATTTTTTCAATTATTTTCATTTAGTTTAACATATTAAAGTATTTGAGTGCTCTAAACACTTAAAAAAAATCAAAACAAAATCATGATTCATAATGGTTCTTAAATATTTCTGAAAGCTTTAAATATTCAGAAACACTTACAAACCCCTTGCACCTTTGATAACCCACAAAATTGGATGTTGGACTTTGCTAACAAACTTTTCAGAGATGTTTCAGGATACGGTTCTTCTCTGCACCATCAGAATCCCTCGTGAGCCAAAGTCCATGAACAACCAATCTGACCTCTTTTATTTCTGTAGGGCTAACTTTCAGAAGTGCTTTATTTGTAATTTATTTGTGTTAGCAAGCAAGCATTCCTACCTCCACTCAACTGGAACATTAAAAAAATGGCTTTTATATACTATGTGATGCCTACTAGTCACAGAGGTCAGCCAAAGAAATGGCAATTATTACCTTCTAGTGTTTCCACGGCAACACGCTCAGGTGTAAAGTTGTGAACGTGGGCAAGCAGTCAACGTTAACTTGCCTGATGCATGCTGCAAATTTTAATGGATTATCTTGGAAAGGCCAGAGGTACAGAGGGAATGACAAATTGAGAGTATAAAGATGGAGGGTACACAAAAAGCTGGAGAAACTCAGCGGGTGCAGCAGCATCTAAGGAACAAAGGAAATAGGCGACGTTTCGGGTCGAGACCCTTCTTCAGACAGAGTCTTCATAAAGATGGAGTTGAAGGGGAAGTGACTACAGGAAAAATTACAAAAGATTCTCGAATTAATGGGAAGGAAAGTTTGAGAAGGGATAAAAGAGTAAGGTCAGGGCCAATAGAGAGCGGTGCGAGGGGGGACGTGAATACGGAGGTCAAAGTGTTGTATATGAATGTGCGAAGTATAAGAAATAAAGTGGACGAGCTTGAGGCTCAGTTAGAAATTGGCAAGTATGATGTTGTGGGAATTACAGAGACATGGCTGCAAGAGGGCCAGGGCTGGGAACTGAATATTCAAGGGTATACTTCCTATCGAAAAGACAGACAGTTGGGCAGAGGGGGTGGGGTTGCTCTGTTGGTGAGGAATGAAATTCAGTCCCTTGCAAGGGGTGACATGGAAACAGGAGATGTGGAGTCAGTATGGATAGAACTAAGGAATTGTAAGGGTAAAAAGATCCTAATGGGATTAATCTACAGGCCCCCAAACAGTAGCCTGGACATAGGGTGCAAGTTCAATCAGGAGTTAAAATTGGCATGTAGTAAAAGAATGCTGCGGTTGTTATGGGAGATTTCAACATGCAGGTAGACTGGGAAAATCAGGTTGGTACTGGACCCCAAGAAACGGACTTTGTAGAGTGCCTTCATGATGGATTCTTAGAGCAGCTTGTATTGGAGCCTACCAGGGAGAAGGCAATTCTGGATTTAGTGTTATGTAATGAACCGGATTTGATAAAGGACGTCGAGGTTAATGAGCCATTAGGAAGTAGTGACCATAACACGGTCAGGTTTAATCTACAATTGGAGAGGGAGAAGGGTAGATCAGAGGTGTCAGTGTTACAGTTGAATAAAGGGGACTATGGGGCCATGAGGGAGGAGCCGGTCAAAGTTGACTGGAAAGATACACTAGCAGGGATGACATCGGAACAAAAATGGCAGGTATTTCTAGGAACAATACAGAAGTTGCAGGATCAGTGCATTTATAGGAGGAAGAAAGATTCCAAGGGGAGTAAGGGGTGACCGTGGCTGACAAGGGACATCAGGGACAGCATAAAAATAAAAGAGAAGAAGCACAACATAGCAAAAATGAGCGGGAAGCAAGAGGATTGGGTAATGTTTAAAGAGCAACAGAAGATAACGAAAAATACAATACAGGGAGAAAAGATGAGGTACGAAGGTAAGCGAGCCAAGAATATGAAGCAGTAAAAGCTTCTTTAGGTATGTGAAGAGAAAGAAATTAGTTTAGACCAAAGTTGGACCCTTGAAGACCGAAAAAGGTGAATTTATTATGGGGAACAAGGAAATGGCAGATGATTTGAACAGATGCTTTGGATCCGTCTTCACAAAGGAGGACACAAACAATCTTCCTGATATAGTAGTGGCCAGAGGATCTGGGGTGACGGACGAACTGAAGGAAATCCACATTAGGCAGGAAATGGTGTTGGATAGACTGAAGGGTCTGAAGGCTGATAAATCCCCAGGGCCTGATGGTCTGCATCCCAGGGTATTTAAGGAAGTGGCTCAAGAAATCGTAGATGCATTGGTGATAATTTTCCAATGTTCTATAGACTCAGGATCAGTTCCTGTGGATTGGAAGGTAGCAAATGTTATCCCACTTTTTAAGAAAGGCGGGAGAGGGAAAACAAGGAATTATAGACCAGTTAGCCTGTGATCGGTGATGGGAAAGATGCTGGAGTCAATTATTAAAGATGAAATAGCTGCACATTTGGATAGCAGTAACAGGATCGGTCCAAGTCAGCATGGATTTATGAAGGGGAAATCATGCTTGACTAATCTTCTGGAATTTTTTGAAGATGTACCTAGGAAAATGGACAAGGGAGAGCCAGTGGATGTAGTGTACCTGGACTTCCAGAAAGCATTTGATAAGGTCCCACATAGGAGATTAGTGGGCAAAATTAGGGCACATGGTATTGGGGGTGGAGTGCTCACATGGATAGAAAATTGGTTGGCAGACAGGAAACAGCCAGTGGTGATTAACGAGTCCCTTTCAGAATGGCAGGCAGTGACTTGTGGGGTAACGCAAGGCTCCGCAGCTATTTACAAAATACGTCATTGATTTGGATGAAGGGATTCGAAGTAACATTAGCAAATTTGCAGATGACACAAAGCTGGGTGGCAGTGTAAACAGTGAGGAGGATGCTATGAGAATGCGGGGTAAATTAGACAAGTTGGGGGAGTGGGCGGATGCATGGCAGATGACGTTTAATATGGAGAAATGTGAGGTTATCCACTTTTGTAGCAAAAACAGGAAGGCAGATTACTATCTAAATGGCGTCAAGTTGGGAAAAGGGGAAGTACAGCGGGATCTGGGGGTCCTTGTTCATCAGTCTATGAAAGTAAACATGCAGGTACAGCAGGCAGTGAAGAAAGCAAATGGCATGTTGGCCTTTATAACAAGAGGAGATGAGTATAGGAGCAAAGAGGACCTTCTGCAGTTGTACAGAGCCCTAGTGAGACCACACCTGGGGTATTGTGTGCAGTTTTGTTCCCCTAATTTGAGGAAGGATATTCTTGCTATTGAGGGAGTGCAGTGTAGGTTTACAAGGTTAATACCTGGGATGGCGGGACTGTCATATGCTGAGAGAATGAAGCAGCTGGGCTTGTACAATCTGGAGTTTAGAAGGATGAGAGGGGATCTTATTGAAACATATAAGATTGTTAAGGGTTTGGACACGCTGGAGGCAGGAATTGTGTACCCGATGTTGGGGGAGTCCAGAGCCAGGGGCCACAGTTTACGAATAAGGGGTAAGCCATTTAGAATGGAAATGAGGAAACACTTTTTCTCACAGAGAGTTGTGAGTGTGTGGAATTTCATTTCGGAGTCACGTGAGTGACTTCGTGAAGAGCCCGCCGGCACGCATGCGCGACATATCGTCGCAACGCATTGCTGCCGACAGCTGGCGGTGGGGCGCGCTCCTCGCCAGCCCTTCAAAAGGAGCCGCTTAGGTAAGTTAAACTAACCTTAAGTTGGTTGGCCCTTGCTGTCGGTTTTGTCTTTCAGCAAGGGTGCGGTTTGGAGTGTTTGGAAATGTCTGGACGAAGTCGTCGTTTGACCGGCCCGGCGCCCTCATCGGTTACACCTGGGGCCGGGAAGAGAGCGGGGAAATCATTGCCATCTGCTGCTGCAGGTCGGGACCCGCTGAGTCGCCACAGCTCCGAGGAGGAGTGCGTGGAGGAGGACGTCGGGGTGCCTCCTGAAAGGGTGGACCCTGCCACAAGTTCGCCTTTGGCGACAACGGGGAAGGGGTCTCGTGCTGCGGCCCGACCCCCCTCCGCTAGCCCTTCATTAAAAGGCAGCAGAGGAGCCCGTAAGCCTAACCCGGTTCGGGCCAAGGCTCCACCAGCCGCCATGGAGCGGTCTGGTGCAACGGCGGGACCTGGGTCGTTAAGGTCTGCTATCCAACTCCCAACCCCCGCTGCCGGGACGGGGGGCTTGGGTACGGTCCCGCCTCGGTCGCCGAGTCCCCCATGGATGGGTGGACGAGACCATGTGTCGGCACCGTCCAAATTGTGGACAGCCGGCAAGCCCGCGCGGGCGTCGCTCCATGCTTCTGCTGGAGTCGACCCCAAGCCGTCAGGGCCCTTTGTGGCAACGGCTTCTATTCCTGCCAAGAAGAGGCGGTTGGACACCTTGCCCGCGCGGGACTCGCACGGTTTCGCTGCGGCGGCCGAAAGCGATCCATTCCGGCACCGAGATCACTTCTCTGAGGTGCGGGCCGATGATAGGAGCCCCGGCATGTTTTCTGAGCCAGAGGACTCCGACCATCCGAGTGTTCAGGATGGGGGGCGTATTGACCGCATCGAGCGGCTGCTGGAGCTGGTACTCCATAATCAACAGCAGTACGCACCCACGGATATCGTCAGGCACAGGGCCACCTCGCCGGTTTCCCTCATCAGCGAGCCACAAGGGGAAGAAGGGTTTGACCCCACCCCAACACCGTCGGAGCCAGCGACAGCTGAGTTACTGGACGTGGCAGCCAAATTTGCTGCACCAATTACAACTGGACTTCCGCTCCAGCCAAAGCTGGCAGCAACAGTGGACTTTCTCACGAATCATCGGTTGCAGGAGGAAGTACTCTCACAGGCCACTCAGCGCCACAAGGCCCCGTCCAACTGTAATGCCCTCAACGTGCCACTGGTCAATACGCCCATATGGGGCAACATCGGCGTGGCTGTCCGCCATCAGGAGGTTAAACTCCAGCGGATCCTCAAACTCCTCACGGCCGGTATTACCGCCTTTGCGCGGTCGGTCGATGGAACGGACCTGTCATTGGATCAGGAGGATGCGTTAGCACTATTATGTGCCACCCAGCATGAAATCAACGATTTCCGGAAGAACAGCATCCGTCCGTCTATCAACCCAAAATTTGCTGGGTTGTGTAAGCCACCGCCGCCCCCACCGCCCCGACAACTCTTCGGGGAAGACCTTCCGAAGAGGGTCAAGGAGCTGGACGAGGTAGCCAAAACGGTGGGACTTATGCGATCTCAGATCGCCCCCAGACCGATGGTGCCAAAAGCTCCCCCTGCTCGACCGCGAGGTCCGGTCGCATCAGCATCAAGACCATATGCTACTACTCAGCACTACTACCAACAGGGCCAGCAGCAGCGGTCTTTTTTAGGGTCAGGCACACAGCGACCCCAGTGGAAGATGAAGCCATCTTATCGTCAGCCCAACCCAGCACCTCCTCGGCCACCCAAGTATGTCAGGGACCGCCGGTGACCATGGAGGTAAGGCGGTCTGGGTTTCTTTCCCCTGCCCCTTTAATCTCACATGTGGGAGGGCGACTCCGGTTCTTTGCTAAAGCTTGGGTATCAGTTACTTCGGATAAATTTGTTTTACAAAATATTCGGGGTCATTCTATTGAATTTATTCACGTCAACATTCCTCCATCCCAGCATATGCCTAAACGGAAGTTTACGCTGTCTGCTGTTGAGCAGGCAGCAGGCACGGCTGAAATTTTTCGTTTGGAACAAAAAGGCGTGATAGAGAAAACTATTCTCGAGCCCATTGAATTCGTCTCCAATATATTTACTAGACCAAAAAAGGATGGAGGTTGTCGGGTAATTATTGATTTGACCCAGTTGAATACCTTTGTAACATATACACATTTCAAAATGGACACCTTTGAGACAGCCAAATCACTGATTTCGCATGGTTGCTTTATGGCATGTATTGATTTAAAAGATGCATACTATTCAGTGTCCATCCGGAAACATCACCGGAAATTTTTGAAATTTGTCTGGATGGATCAGCTCTGGCAATATCGAGCCTTACCAAATGGGCTTACTACTGCCCCTAGGCTCTTTACTAAATTACTTAAACCTATTATGGCCAAATTACGCATAGAACATCATATTGTAATGGCTTATTTGGATGATATTCTGATTATTGGCAATACTCTGGAAGCAGCTGAAAGCGCTGTTTCAGCAACTGTTACTATATTTCAGCAACTGGGGTTTATAGTTCATCCAGAAAAATCGAAGTTTCACCCATCCCAGGTTATGGATTATTTGGGTTTCACGGTGGACTCTATTCAAATGAGGGCCACCATTCCATTTCACAAGGTGGAGGATGTCTCCCTTGCATGTCAGGATCTCGCATCCGCCAGTATACCATCTATTCGGCATACAGCTAAGATAATTGGGAAAATCGTAGCTTTATTTCCGGCAGCCCGGTTTGGGCCTTTGCATTATCAAAACCTGCAAAGGGCCAAAATTATTGCGTTAAAAAAGAACGCTGGTCATTTTGACAGACCTATGGAGCTGCCTTCTGATGCTAAGGTTGAGCTACAATGGTGGGTGTCCAATATTGGCAGGGCATTCAAACCCATTGTTGTGCCCAATCCGGTGGTATATTTGCAAACTGACGCAAGCTCTCTAGGCTGGGGAGCTGCGGACAGCTCTTCTAGTTGTGGAGGCAGGTGGGATCCCCTTGAAGCTAGCATGTTGCTAATACAAGGGATTAACTATTTGGAGCTGCTTGCAGCATTTCACGGACTGCGGGCATATTGTGCTCATCTTAGTGGTACTCATGTCCGTCTCCAAATAGACAACACCACAGCGGTGGCATATTTAAACCATATGGGCGGTACCAGGTCAGTCTCTTGTGACAAATTGGCTAATACTATTTGGTGCTGGTGTATTGATCGAGATATTTGGATTTCAGCCACCTATTTGCCAGGTAGGCTTAATACTGTGGCAGACACCAGGTCACGCAAATTCAATGATAGTATTGAGTGGATGCTGCATCCTCAAATATTTGCCCAAATTACAGCCAAATTTGGCCAACCGGATATTGACCTTTTTGCGTCCCGGTTGAACCATCAGGTACCGACATATGTTTCATGGGAACCAGACCCTGGGGCATTAGCGATTGATGCATTCTCGCTAGACTGGGGGAAGTGGTTTTTCTATGCATTCCCCCCGTTTTGCCTCATCAGTCGGGTATTACAAAAAATCAGGATGGATTCTGCCAGAGGCATTCTTGTCATACCCGACTGGCCTACACAGCCTTGGTATCCGGTGGTCTCTGACATGATTAGTCAACCTTGGGTCCCTCTAGAGGGTTGCCCGCATGTGGTTTCTCACCCTGTCTCAGGGGAGTTACACCCCTGCCATGCGTATCTAAAATTACTGGCTTGCAGGTTCTGACCAGGCCATGGATGCAGTATGGCCTTACCACCCGGACCATGAACACCATTGGAGCATCATGTCGAGAGTCAACCAGGCGGAGATATCTCTCCCACATCACCAAGTGGGAAGCCTACTGCAGTCGCTCTCACATCACCTATGACGATGTCTCCATAGCCGACGTCCTGGAATTCCTCGCGGGGTTGCACCATGATGAGCACTTGAGTTATAGTGCCATCAACAGCGCCAGGAGTGCGCTATCATTCTACCTCAACATCGAGGTAGGATCGAACAGGCTAGTGTCCAGGCTTATGCGGGGAATATTTAATCTGAATCCGCCTACACCACGCTACAACATCACCTGGGATGTCAGGGATGTACTTACCCTGCTCAGGTCGTGGTCACCCATGGAAGGGTTACAGCTGGACCAACTCACTATGAAATTGGTGATGCTACTAGCGCTGACTTCAGCACAGCGGGTTCAGACGCTGCACAAACTACGTGTTGACAGGATGACGTCGACCCCTGGAGAAGTAGTCTTTTTCATCGATGAGCTACTTAAGCAGCATAGACCTGGGTGCACAGGGCTGCAGCTGAAGTTCCCGGCATACCCTGCAGATGCTCGGCTATGTTTAGCCACTCACATCCGTTACTACATCAAGGTGACGAGGAGCATCAGAGGAATGGAGTTGTACCTGCTTGTCACTCACAAAAGACCTCACCATCGAGTGACAGTCCAGACGATATCCAGGTGGCTCCGGATCGTCCTGGCTAAGGCAGGTATTGACACTAATGTGTTTAAATCCCACTCCACCAGGGCTGCATCTACGTCGGCGGCGAGGGTCATGGAGGTACCCATGGACCATATCCTCGCCACAGCAGGATGGGCGAATGAAGCTGTGTTCCAGCGTTTCTATAATAAGCCTGTTGCTGCTCCCCTTCAGTTTGCAGAGGCCGTGCTGAACGCCGGGTGTGAACGTGGGGATGTCCCTGATTGAAAGGGCGTTATTTGTGGTGTTATTAATAAATCTTTTTCTGTTTCAGTATAACCTCGTTTCATCAACTTGTTTACTCCAAGCCATCCTTGCTAGTGGTGTGTCCGCATGGACGTTGTCCAGGGCGTGTAATCACAGAAGCTTTGAAGTCTTCACGAAGTCACTCACGTGACTCCGAAATGAAATAGTAAGATTGAACGAGAACTTCCCAAGTTTGAAGGTTGATCTTTATTTCATGAGGAGTTGCGGTGAGGGATTTCGTGCCCTCCGCTCCCAACCCTCGATCATCTTCAGCTGGTAATTAGAGTCTCTTTAAATCTTACTATGCCAAGTCATTTCTGTTGTTGTTTCTGTGATTCCACACCGCTGCTTTGAAGAATGTCGCGCATGCGTGCCGGCGGGCTCTTCACGAAATCCCTCACCGCAACTCCTCATGAAATAAAGATCAACCTTCAAACTTGGTAAGTTCTCGTTCAATCTTACTATTCTCTGCCTCAAAGGGCGGTGGAGGCAGGTTCGCTGGATACTTTCAAAAGAGAGCTCAATAAGACTCTTAAAGATATGGGGATATATGGGGATCAGGGGATATGGGGAGAAGGCAGGAATGAGGTTCTGATTGGGGATGATCAGCCATGATCACATTGAATGGCCGTGGCTCGAAGGGCCGAATGGCCTACTCCTGCACCTATTGTCTATTGTCTATTGTCTACATCCATTGGGAGGTTTTCGAACCGACTAACCCTGCACTCTGACTGACTAAAAATTAAACTGCATTAAGGTGCAGTTCAAACAAAAATGGCAGACTTACCTGGCCTGCCACTGCATGAATAAGTTGGATAGGTAGCCTTCCGCCTACCTCATTTCTAACCCACATACACACTGCAATTGCATGTTTCCTGTTTCAACAAGAGGTAAAGCTGAAAGTGGGCCAGGATGTGGACAAAATGACCCTCTATATCTTCACAAACCTGTATATGTGTGAGGAAGCAGGTTGAGGTTGGCTCATTTGCCATTTGCTTTTCCTTTCATCATTTTGCTTCAATGGCACTTACTCATCCCCAATTTTGATGAAAGGTATAATTCAAGGTACAGTTGCAAACATTCCCTTTAATTATGCACCTCAAATAATAACGTAGATCACTCACGTAGCCAAACGATTAGATGCAGAGGCTGCATTTTAAAAATGCCCCTTTTGCCAAGTGCCAGCACGCAGCTGTCATCACAACTACGGTTACTGAAGCTTAACTTGCTGATACAAGTGTTTGCGCCACACTGTTTGAATGCAAATGCTTTGGAAGCTGCCTGATGTAACTTGTTTCCTAAGCAAGGGCAAATTTTTGCCAGCAGCCTCCTGGTTGTGTGATGCAGATACTGGCTCCATCAGGGAACGCTCAAGTCAGCTACGATTATTTTAAGATCTATTAGCTTTGCATTTATGTGCCGAGCGCAGGTGGGATGAAAAGTTCAGTGAACAGGATAATGTTGCCGCTTGGTTACCTGTGAGATGGACCACTTACTGCTTCGCCTTTCTGAGGAATTTAGCAGTAGCATGGGTAGCAGTTACAGAGATGTAATGGGATCACATATATTAGAAAGGAGGGAATGCTAACACCAGGTGTAAGGCCATCTGCTGATTTATGTTCTAGGGACTTGTTACTCGTGAAAAATCTTCTAACAATTCATGTTCTTTCATGCAAATTAGACCAAATAAAACTGCAGACTTGCACTAGTTTGCCTAACGTCCTCTACAGCTAACAATGGATCATTGAGGGCTCTTCGTTCGTCAGTGCCGGCTCTGATTTGTTCTGTACCTTTTCATGCCCCTAGTTTCTTTCTCCCCTGACTATCAGTCTGACGAAAGGTCTCGACCCGAAACGTCACCAATTCCTTTTCCCCAGGTATGCTGCCTGACCCGCCGAGTTACTCCAGCATTTGGGTCTACACATGGATCCAATTGTTGCTTGGAAATTTTCCCCGGAGTTGTTACCACTTCATTGATGCATTTATTGGAAATGTAGTGGAAACCTGGTGGAAACTCAGTGAAAGTATTAAACAGATCACCCATGTGATAAGAAATCATTGTGATTCCTATTATTTAATGTGTGTATTATATAAATGGGTTAATATAGCCAACAATTTGGGCAGCACAATGGCGCAGCTGGTAGAGCTGCCGCCTCACAGCACCAGAGACCCAGGTTCAATCCTAACCGTGGGTGTTATCTGTGGAATTTGCACGTTCTCCCTGTGACGGTATTGGTTTCATCTGAGTGCTCTGGCTTCCTCCCCCATCCCAAAGATGTGTAGGTTTGTAGGTTAATTGGCCTCTATAAAATTGCCCCTAATGTGTAGGGAATGGATGAGAAAGTGGGATAACATAGAACTAGTGCAAATGTACGAACAAAGTTTCTAAAAATATCTCTAAACCAGCTATATTTTCACTCGGTCAAAATTGGTCCCTGAGCCAAAGATTCTTTACGTTTTATGTTAGTAAATATTTTAACAGAAGAAAGAGTATTAACTCCTGTAATGGGAGAACGTTTATGGCTTTGAGGTAGCATGCCCCGCACCATCAAGGATGATAAGTGACTGACAGAATGCCAGG
This sequence comes from Raja brachyura, assembly GCA_963514005.1. The sequence goes on from OY740783.1 coordinate 51,749,178, forward strand.
AGAATAGTAAGATTAAATGAGTACCAGTTTGAAGTTTGATCTTTATTTTATGAGGAGTTACGATGAGGGATTACGTGAAGGAGCCCCGCCAGGCACATGTGCGTCATACTTCAAACCAGCGGCATGAAAACACAGAAACTATAGTCAAAGTGATATAGTAAGACTCAGAAGACTAGAACTACCAGATGATCTTTGAGATTATGAGGGCCGGGAGCGGAGGGCACGTAATCCCTTATCGTAACTCCTCATAAAATAAAGATCAAACTTCATACTGGTAAGTTCTCATTTAATCTTACTATTTTACTTCGGAGTCACGTGAGTGAATACGTGAAGGTTTCAAAGCTCTGTGATTTCATGCCATAGATCCATTCCATACGACACACTGCTTCAGTTGACACAGTAGTGAATAAATAATGTATTGAACATTGCTTCGAATTATCCAATAAACATTTTTAAATAATAATAAACAAAAACAGTAATAACCCCTCTGTCCCGGGGGAAATTACAAATGAAATTTATAAGAAAGAAAATCAAACCGAACCCAAAACAACATGCCCAAAACCTTGCACTGTCATAGAATTTTTAGAAGGTCGCCTCCCTGCAACTTGGAGAGATAGCACTAAAAAAACAATATGTGTCTCACATTAAGAAATGGGAGATGTTTGCAGTCAGATATATCTTATCATACTACAAGCATACCGGATGTGTTGGAGTTCCTTGCTACATTGCATTTTGATGAACACTTGAGCTATAATGCCATTAATAGTGCTCGGAATGCTTTGTCCTCCTATTTAGGGCAGTATGATAAGATATATCTGACTGCAAACAAAACATCTTCCATTTCTTAATGTGAGACACATATTGTTTTTTAGTGCTATCTCTCCAAGCTGCAGTTATCACACCCATGGTCCTACTCGACAGTCCAAGCCCTTGGAACAGTCTGGTCAGAACCTGCAGATTAATAGATTAATACGATCTATGATTGCCATATAACAACCTTCTGATAACAGCTGTTAAGCAGTATTGAAGGTGTCCATTTTAAAATGCCTATACTGGACATAGGAATTTAACTGGGTTAGATCCAGAATGTCTCGACACTCACCATCTTTTTTCTGTCTGGGGAATATATTGGACACAAATTGTTGAGGATGTTATGTCGTCCTCTCAATTACCCCTTTTTGGAACAAAACCCCAATTTCTTTATTTACCAGCAGAGTTTCTGGTCCAGAAAAAAAACAATGCCCAACTAGGCATATTTTGTGCAGGTGGATGAATTCCTGACATAAACTCTATTTGAGACCCTGAGACAGTGTTCAGTATAAACAGATCAGATGTTATGCAGCACCATTCATCATAAAATAACTGTAACCTACCCCCAACCAGAGGTTGTTCCCCAGAGGATTTATCCTGGACTGAATGAATCACCCGTATCTCCATAGTCGACCTTGAAGTTCTTGTTCTCCTTGCCATGCTAGGGTTGTAGTTTGGCGTACACAGGTGGGTAATAACGCCGTCCCACTGGTACTACTCTGCTTGGCTCTGCCCCAGGATCTGACCCCCGCCATGTCGAGAAAGACCTGCGAGGTGGCATCCTGGCCAAAGGGACGTAAGTCTTCATGATGCCAGGATGCCACCTCGCAGGTGTTTTAAAATCACTTACCTGCCGGTTTACTACTTAACGCTGGTGGAGCTGCGCTCTCCAGCCCGTCGGTGCGCCATGCGTCGGACGTAATGACGTGCATGCGCCTGGCGGGGCTTCTTCACATAGTCACTCACGTGACTCCAAAGTAAAATTGAGGGTCAAGTTCATTGAAGTATAGACAGCAATAGATGAACCTTTGAATGCCAATGTAGGGGATTAGAAGCAGGGGCTGGGGGGGGGGGGGGGGGGGGGAGGGGGGGGTGAAAGCATGGTGTATGATCAAGACTTGGTGCAGCTTTGAAGTCAAGTCAAGAGACTTTATTGTCATGTGTCCCAGATATTTTTGCTTGCTGCAGCACAACAGAATATCGTAGGCATAAATACAAAACAGATCAGTGTCTATATACCATAGACCATATATATATACAGATAAATAAACAGATAAAGTGCAATAGGCTGTTATAGTTCAGAGTTTGTTTGAAGTTGTGTTTAATACTCTGATGGCTGTGGGGAAGAACCTGTTCCTGAACCTGGATGTTGTAGATTTCAGGCTCCTGTACCTTCTACATGATGGCAGCGGAGAGATGAGTGTGTGGCCAGGATGGTGTGGGTCCTTGATGATGTTGGCAGCCTTCTTGAGGCAGCGACTGCGATAGATCCCCTCGATGGTAGGGAGATCAGAGCCGGTGATGGCCTGGGCAGTAGAAGGTAGAAGAATATTGAATTTGTTGAAGTTTATAAAGCCGGAGAGAGCGGTGGGATGAGGTAATAATGGCAAGGCAAAGGATTTCAGCAACAGATGGCCCGAGGCAGGGAGATAAATAATTGATGTTATGGAGGTGAATGCAAACAGTCTTTCTGAATCAGCGGATATGGGGTCCAAACTGCAAAAGTCAAATAGGATGCTGAGACTGCAAATTGTCTGGTTCAGTGCTGAAGGTGAAAAGAATGTGTATTTAATGCCATGGCTCATAGTCCATGATTTCAGTCTCATCATCCTTAACTGGAAGTAATTGTGACTAAGCCAAACCTGTGCAGCAGTCCCAAAGAACAGGAGAAGTGGGAGAGCATGCAGAAGTGTTTTCAATCTGTCAAAATTTGTGGAAATACCAAAATAGGATGAGGGAAGAATGCAGTACATGTCCATCACTGATTATCCAGTAATTGATGGTCCGGCACCTCCTTTAAGCCGGACAAAATTAAGAGAGCCCTCTTAAAATTCACTAAGAGCCACAGATGGCATTGCGTGTCCTGGAAAAGTTATTTGTTTATATCTGCATTTGTTTGTGGGGATCCCTCTGTTTTGTGGGGAATCCGCTGTGGTGGATGTGTATGTTGACTTTTACGTACTTGTGAGTCTTGTTGCTTTTTTTTTCATACAGTTTTAATGGTAATTCGCATGTCACTGTACCTTCATTGGTAAACATGACAATAAAAGGCCTTTGCACCCTTTGAAACCTTTATTTTGCTTACATTAATCCCCATCTATGGCCTCTGAGTAAGGTCCAATGGACATTCATGGTGTCAAGTGTAAACCCATTTAATTACATTTAAATTTGTTTTATTTAAGTTTCTAGCAGCCCATGGTTTAGAGACATGGGATGGATATAATTAGTGGGTCAGAGGTGTATTGTTGTATCATTATTATGACCTCTGTTGGTCCAGGAAAATGGATAATCTGGCACGGCTCTGGAACCAAGGGTGCCAGAAGATCGGTGGTGGATTTGTATAATCATATATATGGAAAATATATTGATGGTTTTGGTAAGTGGAGAAAGGTTTAGAAAGCAAATATACATTCAAATGTTTTAGAGAGGGTCAGAATTTCAAGTGCAGCTTGCAGGTTTATTGTGACTGAAATGGGTGATAAATGTTTTATTTTTCTTAAAAAAGGACGAGTGCAAGAGTAGAATAAACTATTTTCATTATTATCTAACCTTGGAGTAAGGATAACATAGTGGGGTGATCAACATTGGGTGTAAGAGAGTAAGAGGTTAGAGAAGATGAATACAGGGACAACATGAGCAAGAAAGGAGAGAAAACTAGCAGAAGACAGAAAATGGATTAGGACCTGTGGAGAGTTGGGTGGTCAGTGTGGGGTGAGCACACAATATATAATCTCAGGCCCATGCTTGGGGCATGGTGGTTTTTTATCTGCTAGCCTTATCCGCATGCTGATGCTCAGCAACCTTGTCCATTGGTTCTCCTAGAGAAAGACAATATTGAATGAAGCAGAAATTAATTTATAGAAACAGGGCATTGCAGATGCTGATTTACTAAACACACAACGTTCTAGGGTAATTCAGCAAGAAAATAAGTTTATGTTATGTTAAAATGTTCATTCAAAGTAAATTGCTACTTTGATAAATGGTGTAGGAAGGAACTGCAGATGCTGATTTAAACTGAAGATAGACACAAAGAGCTGGAGTAGCTCAGCGAGACAGGCAACCTCTCTGAAAAGAAGGAATGGGTGATGTTTCGGGTCGAGACCCTTCTTCAGACTGTTGGTAAATGGTGTTTCATCCTCATTGTCCACTTTTGAACACTACTATTTTAGCATTTGCAATGAAATGCAGAAAAATCCACGTTAATAGTAAGATTAAACGAGAACTTACCAGTTTGAAGTTTGATCTTTATTTTATGAGGAGTTGCGATGAGGGATTTCGTGAAGAACCCGCCAGCACGCATGCGCGACATTCTTCAAAGCAGCGGTGTGGAATCACAGAACCAACAACCAAAGAAATGACTTGTTATAGTAAGATTGAAGAGACTCTAGTTACCAGTTGACTTTATGATCGAGGGTTGGGAGCGGAGGGCACGAAATCCCTCATCGCAACTCCTCATAAAATAAAGATCAAACTTCAAACTGGTAAGTTATCGTTTAATCTTACTATTTCATTTTGGAGTCACGTGAGTGACTTCGTGAAGACTTCAAAGCTCTGTGATTTCATGCCCTGGACAACGTCCATGCTATCACACACGCCACTGTAAGGATGGATAGGAGTAATCAAAATTTTCAGACTGCTTATTCTGAAAAATAATAATATTTATTAATAATAACAAAAAGAAAAAACCCCTCACTGGGGAATAGTCATATGTTCTCGGCCTGCATTCAGCACGGCTTCTGCGAACATTCCAGAAGCGGTAAAAGGTTTATTATAAAACCGCTGAAAGGTGGCTTCACTGGCCCATCCCGCTGTGGCAAGAATATGGTCCATGGGCACCTCCATGACCTTTGCCGCCGACGTTAATGCAGCCCTGGTGGAATGGGATTTAAAAACATTAGTATCAATACCTGCTTCGTTCAAAACTATCCTGAGCCATCTGGAGATTGTCTGTACCGTCACTCTATGGTGAGGTTTTTTGTGGCTGATTAGCAGGTATTGCTCCATTCCCCTTAATTTCCGCGTCACTCTAATATAGTGGCGGATATGGGTGGCTAAACATAGCCTAGCATCAGCGGGGTATGCTGGAAACACCAGCTGCAGCCCTGTGAATCCAGGTCTATGCTGCTTAAGCAATTCATCAACGAAGAAAATAACCTTCTCTGGGGTAGAGATCATTCTGTCAATCTTGACCTTGTGAAGAGTCTGTACCCTTTGTGCCGAAGTAAGTGCCAATAACATCACCAGCTTCAGGGTGAGTTTGTCCAATTCAAGCCCAGCCTTGGGCGACCACGTCCTGAGCAGGGTCAGTACTTTCCCAATGTCCCAGGTGATGTTGTAACGGGTTCTTGGCGGATTGGAATTAAATATTCCCCGCATCAGTTTGGACACCAATTTATTGGGTCCTACCTCAATATTGAGGTAGGATGATAGTGCACTCCTGGCGCTATTGATGGCACTGTAGCTGAGGTGTTCGTCATGGTGTAACCCCGCAAGAAATTCCAGCACATCTGTGATTGAAACGGAGTCATATGCAATGTCCAAGCGGCCGCAGTAGGTTTCCCATTTTCTGATGTGTGATAAATATTGCCGTCTTGTGGACTCCCTGCATGATGCTCCCATGGTATCCATAGTCCTTGATGAGAGACCATACTGCAGTAATGGTCTGTTCAAATCCTGCAAGCCAATAAACTCAAATGACTATGGCAGGGATGTGGTTCCCCTGTAACAGGGTTCATCACCAATTGTGGGCAACCCTCTAAGAGGACCCATGGTTGACTGATCATACCAAGGACCACCGGATACCATGACTGAGTAGGCCAGTCGGGTATAATAAGAATGCCATTAGCAGCATCTAGCTGGATTTTCCGCAATACCCGACTGATGAGGCAAAATGGAGGAAATGCATAGAAAAACCATTTCCCCCAATCTAGCGAGAAAGCATCCATCGCCATTGCCCCAGGATCTGGCTCCCATGATACATATGTTGGTACCTGATGGTTCAACCGTGACGCAAAAAGGTCAATATCCGGCTTACCAAATTTGGCTGTAATTTTTTCGAATATTTGGGAATTCAACATCCACTCGATGTTGTCATTAAATTTCCGTGACCTGGTGTCCGCCACTGTGGTGAGCTTACCTGGTAAATAGGTAGCTGAAATCCAAATATTCCGTTGTATGCACCAGAGCCAAATTGTATTAGCCAATTCATCACATGAAATTGACCTGGTACCGCCCATATGATTTAGATATGCCACCGCAGTGGTGTTGTCTATTTGGAGACGGACATGAGTGTCAGTAAAGTTTGAACAATAAGCTCTAAGTCCGTGGAATGCCCCAAGCATCTCCAAATAATTTATCCCTTGTGCTAACAAAAGGGTAGATTCAAGTGAGTCCCATCTGCCCCCACAACTGGTGTTGTTGTCCGTAGCTCCCCAGCCATGGGAGCTTGCGTCTGTTTGTAAGTATACCACCGGACGAGGCACAACGATGGGTTTAAATGAGTTATGGATATTGTCAATCCACCATTGTAACTCAATTTTTGCCTTAAGTGGCAGCTGCATAGGTCTATCAAAGTGTCCAGCATTCAATTTTAACGCTGAAATCTTGGATCTTTGTAAATTTTGATAATGTAAAGGTCCGAATTGAGCAGCTGGAAAGACTGCTACGATTTTCCCAATTACCTTAGCAGTTTGTCTGATTGACGGTATACTGGCGCAGACCAGGTTCTTGCATGCTTGAATGACATCCCCAACTTTGTTAGTTGGTATGGTGGCAATCATGTGATTGGAATCTATCGTGAACCCCAGATAGTCCATGATCTGTGAAGGACAGAACTTTGATTTATCTGGATGGATAATAAATCCCATTTTTTGAAAAATTTCCACAGTGGCTGAAACTGCCAATTTCGCTGATTCCAGTGTATGCCCAATAATTAGGATATCATCCAGATAAGCCATGACCGTGTGATTTTTCCTCCTCAGTGTCGCTAGCACTGGCTTGAGTAATTTAGTGAACAGTCTGGGGGCTGTGGTAAGCCCATTGAGCAAAGCTTTGTATTGCCAAAGTTGATCAATCCAGGTAAATTTCAAGAACTTCCTGTGGTGTTTCTGAATGGATACTGAATAGTATGCATCTTTTAAATCAATGCATGCCATGAAGCAGCCCACAGAAATCAAAGATTTGGCTGTTTCGAACGTGTCCATTTTGAAATGGGTATATTTTACAAAGGTATTCAAATGGGTTAGATCTATAATGACCCGACATCCACCATCTTTTTTGGTTTTTGTAAATATGTTAGATACAAATTCAATTGGTTCATGTGTAGTTCTTTCTATCACACCTTTCTCTTGTAGTCTCAAGATTTCAGCATAGCCTACTGCTGTTTCCTTCCTGGAAAGTGCAAATCTGCGATTCGGCATATGCTGAGGTGGAGGAATTTGGCCATTTATGAACTCAATCTCATAGCCCTGAATACTTTGTAAGATAAACTCATCTGAGGTGATGGTTTCCCATGCCTCCTTAAACTCCCGTAGTCTACCCCCAACATGTGAGGTTAGACATGCAAGTGCATGAAAACCAGACCGCCTCATACCTTCATGGTTATCGGTGGTCCCTGGGGTGTTTGGTGGGACGTGGAGGTGCTGGGTTGCGCTGATAATGTGGAAACCGCATTTTCCATGCTGGCCGTTGAGGGCCTAGCCCTAAAAAAGGCCTGGGCTGTTGAGGCTGTTGGTATAAAGGAGGCACCGGAACGTAGGTCCTTGCTGGCCTATCGGTTTGACCTCGTGGCCTGAAAAAAGGTGTTTTCTTGGCCGTTTGTCTGGTCAAGGTGTGTGACCTCATAAGACCCACTGTCTTAGCATGGTCATCTAAATCTTGGACCTGCTTCAGGAGGTCTTCTCCGAATAACTGTCTGGGTGGTGGTGTTGGAGGTGCTCTGCATAGCCCCGCAAATTTGGGGTTTAATGTGGGCTTGATGATGCTTTTCCTAAAAGCATTGATTTCATATTGCGTATTGCAAAGTAGCGCCAGAGCATCCTCCTGTTCGGTGTTCAAGTCCACTCCATCCACCAACCTCGCAAACGCGGTAATCCCAGATGTAAGTAATTTCAGGATTCTTTGTAATTTTACTTCCTGAGTCCTGATGCCCGGGCTGATATTGCCCCAAATAGGCATGTTGACAATAGGCACATTGAGCGAATTGCAATTGCCCGGTGCCTTGTGTCTGTCCATGGCCTTTGCAAGGACCTCCTCCTGTAGCTGATGGTTGGTGAGGAAATCTATGGTAGCAGCCAGCTTGGTATTAAGGGGTTGTCCCGATGATTTGAGTAATCCAAACTTGGCTGCCACGTCCAGGAGCTCTTCCTGGGGAAGCTCAGGTGCTACTGGAGCATGTACCAAGATTTCCTCATCCTCTGGCCTCATGCTATCCATAGATGATGGGGATATGTTCATGAGTCCCCTGGAACTGTGTGTCTCCTGTCTTTGATTTTTCAGGATTTGTTCCATAATCCTCTCCATCCGATCAATGCGCCCTTCATCGTGCGAGAATGGGCGGTCAGAGTCCTCATGCCCGAAGGAACTTCTGAGGCTCCCATCATCGGCCCGTACCTCGTCGAGGTAATATCGGTGCCGTGACGATAAGTCGCTACCAGCCGCCTCAGCGAAACTGAACGACTCCCGCGCGGATCTGCTCATACGCCTTCTTTTGGCTGAGCTAAATCCGGCTGCCTCTGAGGGCATATGCGGTGAGAAGTCGGCACCCAACGCCGCAGCGTGGTGACCCGACATCCACGCGGGCTTGCCGACTGTCCTTTTCCTGGACCCAGACGGCGTACGGTCCCGACCCGCCCCCAGCAGGGGAAGCGGTGACCGTGGCGAGACTCCACCTGTGTGACTCCTCCTGGTCCAACTAGGTGGTGAGTCTCCACTGGCCCTTCTTGGTCTACCAGTGGACTCGGGTCTCGCTGATTCACCAGGCCGCAATCTAGCGGCTCATGGTGAAACCTCAGCCCGAAAAGGGCTAGGTTGTCGAGCTCTATCCCTGGCTCCTCCATGAGGGCTCAGGGAGAAGGGCCGTGCAGCAGCACGTGAACCCATTTTGCTCGCCTCTGCCAACGATCCTGTTGGCGATAAAGAAATGGAGTCAGGGTCTACCTGCTCCGGCGCTGTACCGACTTCTTGCTCTGCGGGAACCCCGCTAGTGCTCAGCTGTGTCGGTGATTCGGGTCCTGTGACTACAGGGCTCCCCGATTTGCGCGCCTTTTTCCCGGCCCGTCCAGCGGGTGCTGTAGACGGGAGCTCCGGGATAGGTGGCCGGCAACTCCTTCCGGATGTCCTGCGGCCCTTACTCCTCTTGTCCATGACCCTGTTTGGAGAGAAAAATATTCAAACAAGGAACAACCAGCTCAAGGTTGTCTATACTTACCTGAGTGGCCCTTATGAAGGGCTGGTGGTGAGCCGCGCTCCACCTTCAGCCGTCGACTGCAAATGCGAGCGACAATATGTCGCGCATGCGTGCTGGCGGGTTCTTCACGAAGTCACTCACGTGACTCCGAAATGAAATTTTGCCCAGCTGAACATGGCAGACAGTTTGCTTGAAATTCCTTTGAAATGTTAACTTAATGCAGGATTAGGAGCCCATGCAAGCTGTGCTTTTAGCGTTTTACCAGAAGAATAAGAAAGGATCTTCTTTTATAGAGTGACTCTATAAACCAAATTGCATCCAACAGCAATTTATAAGCAATGTCTATCTTATAAAGTGTAGTCGCTACTGTAATATAGGAAACTCAGCAACCATCTCGTGAATAGCATCCATCACAAAAAAAACATGAGTTAAATAATCAGATAATCTGCAATCTGAAGAAGTGTCCATATGCGAAGCATCATCTGTCCATATCCCACCACGGATGCTGTCTGATCTGCTGACTTCCTCAAGCACTTTGTTATCTTGCTCAAAATTCTAGCATCTGCAGTCCTTGTGTTCCTAGTTAATCTGCTTTTGGGGTGTTGATTGAGGAGAATTGGGAAAATTCTCCTGCTGTACTTTGCTGTACTGTACAAACGATGCCTGCATCTTTTACATATACAGGATAAGACAGACGGGTTTTGCGTGATTTGGAATGACAATCTCTCAACCATTACAATACTACCTTAATGTGGTAACATAGACAACAGGCACCATTGACTGCGCACAATAGCAAAATACTGCAGATGCTGTAAACCTGCAGTAGAAAAAATAATGGCAGAATTACACAGCAGGTCAGTCAACATGTAGGCAAGCAGAACATTTGTTAATTCAGCATTACTGGTCGCCATGTTTCGAGATTACCCTGGTTTCCCCTGTATTATGGTATCCTCATACATCCCAAAGATATGTAGATTTTTAAATTAACTGGACACTCTAAAGTTGGCCCTAGAGTGTTTCTGATCTTCGGAATAAATTGGGATCCGTGTAGAATCAATGTAACCGAGTGCTTGCTTCTTGGCATGGACGTAGTGGGACAAATACATTGTTTCCATGTTGCGTGACCCTCTGATACTGTGACAAAGCCATCTGGTCGCAGCAATAGATTTTATATTCAAAGTTTCGCTGGCAGAAATTTCAACATCATTCAGATTTTCCAAAAAGGGATGTCAAAGGCATATGGTATGCTTGCCTTCATCAGTCATAACATTAAGTATAAGTCAGCTTAAAATAGGACTTTGGTTAGGCATTTGGAATACTGTGTGCAATTCTAGTCACCCCATTACACAAAGGACGTGGAGGCTTCAGAGATGGTGCAAAAAGAGTTTTACCAGATTTCTCTCAATTAGAAGGTATTAGGTAATTCTCAATTGGAAGGTACAGCTTCCTTAGCTATAAGGAAATGATGGACAAACTTGGATTGTTTTCACTCAAATGTCGGAGACCTGATAGAAGTTTATAAAATTATGAGAGGCATAGATAGAGTAGTCAGAATTTTTTTTTCTGTAGTGAAAATGTTAAGGATGGTACATTGTCAGAGCTGACAGAGCTGGTTCAATCCTGACCTTGGGTTCAATCCAGAGGCCCAGGTTCAATCCTGACGTTGGGTGTTGTCTGTGATGAGTTTGCACGGTCACCCTTTTACTGCATGGGTTTCCTCTCACATCCTAAAAGTGTACAGGTTTCTAGGTTATAAGGCCTCTGTGAATTGCACACTAGTGTGTTGTGAATGGATGCAACAGTTAGATAACAGAACCTAGGTGAGCAGGTGATCAATGCTCAGATTCAGTGGGTCGAAGGGTCGTTTCTGCACAGTATCTCGAAAATAGCCAACACAGCTTTAAGGTGAGAGGGGCAAAGTTTAAAGGGCCTTTCCCACTATGGCGACCTTATTTGCGAGTTTAGGAGAGCTTGCGCTCGCCACAAGCTTGCAGCATCGTCGACACGTGGTCGTAGGTGGTCACTGGTAAGTCTCCTTCATGGTCGAGAGGATTTCCCGCATAGTGGTTACTACTCGCGGCCTCAGTTTGGTTGCGGAAAAATTTTCAACAAGCTGAAAAATTTTCTGCGAGTAAAAATTGGTCGACATGGAGAAAATCGATACTTTTGAACTTGTAGTGCAGTGGTGGTGGGGTTGCCATGTCGTTGTAGGTAGTTGAGGTAGCCATATGTAATCTCCTTTGCTAACCGGGCACTTTAATTGGCTCATTGGGGAAAAAAAATGTAAGCATGAGTTTTTGGAACCCAGGAAAACCGACCGGTAATGTTAAATGCCCGCTAAACTTCACAGCTGTGTATCTCTGGCTTATTAAAAGTTGTCTGGCTTATTAAAAATGCCTCCACTCCTTCTCCCCCCCCCTTCTCCCCCCCCCTTCTCTCCCCCCCCTTCTCCCCCCCCCCCTTTTTCCCCATCCCCTTCTCTCCCCCCTCCCCCCCCCCCCCCCCTTCTCCTATGCAGTTTTTTTACATAGAGGATAGTGAATGCCTAGAGAATGTACTGCCAGAGGGTGGAGGCTGATACGATCGTGGATTTGATCGTGGAAAAGAGTGTTTTGGATAGGCACATGGATATGAAAGGAGTGGAGGAATCTGGATCACATGGAAGATTGGTTTAACTTAGCATCCTGTTCAGCACATACATTGTGGGCCAAAGGCCCTGTTCCTATGCTATACATTTCTGTGTTCTATGTTCCATATTATACACAAGCACGTTACAGGTGATGATCTAAAATTCACTTGGAGTGTGAATGGGGTCGGTTCTCTTGAGAGAGGCAGCAGTTTCACTGCAAGCATGATCCTGGAGTGCCATTGAAGTACTTCATTCGCATTCTGCAGCATTAAAGAAGGAAGATTTTGAAGCTGTGAGCTCAGGAGCATCAAATTGCAAGTATAAGAATATCTTTCCACTCATTGCACTAAGCAATCAATAGGTCACCTTCACTGTCACGCAATGTTCCAGTTTATATCTGTTGTACCATGCAGTCTCTTTTCAAAATACATTTCTGAATAAATATAAGTCCCTGCAGATTTCAATTCCCTGCTCATGATGGTACTAGGATGGCAGTGGTGGTGAGGTCAAATGGTAGGAATGTGTTGTAAAACCAGGTCAGTGAAATTAAGCTTAAACAATGAGACCCATTCCTTTCTATTTGAACAGGGAGGGCTGAGTGTAAAAGATCAAACATTCAACTGTGGACAGCTTGGTGTGGCAACTAAACTTTCAGTTGCATCTTTGCGATCAAATGTGATTTTTATCACATCACAATTTCTGCATATGGTGCAGCTGACTAAGCAAGCGTAGGCTGACACGAGTTAACACTGCCCATGGAAGCATATTCATATCATCTTCGAGTGGCAGAGTCAGTAGGCTACAAAATAACATTTAATGTAACTATTCAAAATCACTTTGGGTTGAGACTTTTAGTTTAGTTTAGTTTAATTTAGTATATAAATACATCGTGGAATCAGGCCCTTCAATCTTCCAAGTCCATGCCGACCAATAATACACTACACCCCATACATTAGTGCTATCCTACACACTAGGGACAATTTACATAAGCTAAATAACCTACGGTGCCCTCCATCATGTTTGGGACAAACACCCATCTTTTATTCATTTGCCTCTGTGCTCTGCAATTTGAGATTTGTAATAGAAAAAAACACATGTGGTTAAAGTGCACATTGTCAGATTTTATTAAAGGGTATTTTTATACATTTTGGTTTCACCGTGTAGAAATTACAACTGTGTTTATACATAGTCCCCCCATTTCAGGGCACCATAATGTTTGGGACACATGGCTTCACAGGTGTTTGTAATTGCTCAGGTGTGTTTAAGTGCCTCCTTAATGCAGGTGTAAAGGCCCTGTCTCACGGTGCGAGTTGACACACGAGTGACCCAGAGTGACAGACTCGTGGTTGTGTACGATATTCCAAGTTGATGTGCAAGTGTTTGAGGCGAGTTCCCACGGGTATGGTAATCTGCGATGTTCCGAGATCGTCTCCAGAGTTACCAAGTTCCCCTCCCGTTTGCTCTTGAGTTACCAAGTTCCTCTCCCGCTCAGGGCGTGTGTTGTTGCTGCAGTGCGGGATTCGCATTTAAAGCACTCGGTTATCTTCAGCAGTTCAGGCGAGGACAGGTTTGGGGGGGGGGGGGGGGGGGGGCGAGGGATGGTGGAATTGGGAGAAGGCAAAGACTATGGGTGGGGAGGAGTGAGAGGGGGGGCTAGGAACGGCATCTACGAAACGGGTAGTCAACCTTTAGGGTCCCGGCCCGAAACATCCCTATACATTTTATGATTTCCCTCCAAAGATTCAGTCTCCCGTGGTTTGTTTGCACAACTCTCTTCCCTCTCTCTCCCAACATTGGGGGGGGGGGGGGGGGGGGGGGGGAACGACAAGATAGTTTAAACGGACCTTACCCCCACTTCATGCTTCTGTTGCGCATAATTCAGCAGTAAAACCTCTCTTCCCCTTACCCAGCTACGCCCGATTCCTCGCACCCCCACAAGTTCACATCGACGAGGGAAGAATGAGCGGGGAGTCTGAAGAAGGGTCCCAACCCGAAACATTACCCATTCCTTCTCTCCAGATGCGATGCCTGTCCCGCTGAGTTACTCCAGCATGTTTGTGTCTATCGTCGGTGTAAACCAGCATCTGCAGTTCCTTCCTACACACGGACAGTGAAGTGCCTCGGCCAAATTAGGAACATTAGGATTCTCTGATGTGAAGGTAATCTGGTTTGCATTTCTTACACTTGATCATATCCGAAACTAAAGTATAGATAGACACAAAATGCTTGAGTAACTCGGCGGGACAGGCCGCATATCTGGAGAGAAGGAATGGGTGGCGTTTTGGGTAAGTCTGAAGAAGGGTCTCGACTCCATTCCTTCTCTCCAGAGATGCTGCCTGGTCCGCTGAGTTACTCCAGCATTTTGTGTCTATTAAAGAGCTCCCACGGTAGACGCACAAATCACTAAACTTAATGCACGGGCCACTACGATATAACTCTGAGTTTAAATGTTTCAATTTTAAACTTGACTACGAAATTTGACTCGTGGAAAAAGTCAAACATGTTTGACTTTTTTCACGAGTTCACAAGTTTCACAGGTACCTGCCGTTAGCGTCACGAATGGACAAGTTGATCGCGCGAGTTCCGACGTTCCCACTACGTTGGCTGTACGTGATCACCACGAGTGAAAACTCGGGGTCACTCGTGGGCCAACTCGCACCGTGAGACAGGGGTTTAAGGGAGCTCTCAGCACCTAGTCTTTCCTCAAGTCTTTCCATCACCTTTGGAAACTTTTATTATTGTTTAACAATATGAGGACTAAAGTTCTGCCAATGTAAGTCAGAAAAGTCATTGTGAGACTGGGAAACAAGGATAAAACTGTTAAGAGACATCAGCCAAACCTTAGGCTTACCAAAATCAAATGTTTGCAACATCATTAAGAAGAAAGAGAGCACTGGTGAGCTTATTAATCGCAAAGGGACTGGCAGGTCAAGGAAGACCTCCACCGCTGATGACAGAAGAATTCTCTCTATAATAAAGAAAAATCCCCAAACACCTGTCCGACAGATCAGAAACACTCAGGTGTGTCAGGTGTGGATTTGTCGATGACCACTGTCTGCAGAAGGTTTCATGAACAGAAATACAGAGGCTACACTGCAAGATGCAAACCATTGGTTGGCCGCAAAAATAGGATGGCCTGGTTACACTTTGCCAAGAAGTACTTAAAAGAGCAAAATCAGTTCTGGAAAAAGGTCTTGTGGACAGATGAGATGAAGATTAACTTATATCAGAGTGATGGCAAGAGCAAAGTATGGAGGAGAGAAGGAACTGCCCAAGAACCAAAGCATACCACCTCATCTGTGAAACACAATGGTGGGGATGTTATGGCCTGGACATGTATGGCTGCTGAAGGCACTGGCTCACTTATCGTCATTGATGATACAATTGATAATAAAGAATTGATGAACCCAATTGTGCATGCCTTTCATATGCTGAAGAGAAAATTGAAGGGGACTAGCCCCCAAAACAAGCATAAGCTAAAGATGGCTGCAATACAGGCCTGGCAGAGCATCACCAGAGAAGACACCCAGCAACTGCTGATGCCCATGCATCACAGACTTGGGTCTTGCATGCAAAGGATATGCAACAAAATACTAAACATGACTACTTTCATTTACATGACATTGCTGTGTCACAAACATTATGGCACCCTGAAATGGGGGAGTGAAATAAGAATTTTCTATCGGATTTTAATTCCCCTTTATTGATGCTCTATTCGGACACTTCATTGTCACATCCCACCAGCATCTTTTGCCAGACGCTTTCACTTCTCTCAGCGTCCTCTGCAATTTAGCTTCAAATCACCAATTGTTCTTCTTCTTTCTGAAAGTTGCAGGACGTTAATGACTGACATTAGAATGAAAGCTCCTTCTGTTTTTTTTGTTTTTCAGGTAGCGGCCTGGTAAATGGATCACCCCCTGAATTGGGGTGCAGTTCTCTGTTACAAATAACCTTTTTAATTCTCCCCATAGATGTCATTTTTGCTTTGATTTGTTTTAGTTTTCATTTTGCAAGATTGATTGAATGAAAGATACAGCAGGGAAACAGGCCCTCCAGCCCACCAATTCCACACTGACCTTGGTAATTCGAGTTTTGCTGTATCTTAATTGGTACATGTGACAATAATCTGACCTTTGAACCTTTTAACCACTTGTTCATACTAGTTCTATGTTATCCCACTTTTGCATCCACTCCCTACACACTCGGGTGGAAATGAGCATACAAACTCACACGTGTGGGGGGGAAACCGGAGTACCTGGAAGAAACCCACGCAGTCACAGGAAGAATGTGCAGATTCCGCACAGACAAAATCCAAGGTCAGGATCGAACCCAGGTCTCTGGCATTGTGAAGTAGCAGCTTTACCAGTTGCACCACTGTGCCGCCCACAATCTCTGTTACAGACTGCTGGTTTCTAAAGTAATTGTTGCCTTGACAACACCAACAAAAACACAGACAGTCCCTTTAATCACTTTACCTCTCCCCCGTCTCTGCAACCTAAATACACATGATTTCTCACTTTAACAGTTCTGATGGAGGACCCCCAACCCGAAGCACAACACTGTTTCTCACCTCTCTGAAGCTGCCTGAACTGTTGAATGCCTGCAGCTTTTTCTGTTTTTGTTATCAATTAATTTTCCAAAATTTCAGGGTAAGTTACTTCCCCTCTAGATCAACACTGCAAATTTTAACCGAGGTTGCTATGACAGGAATAGAAGCCAGAACCTAAAATGAATAGCAATGTAAATAAAGTCTGGTGTTGACACCTTTTTATTACAAGCCAAGGTAGAACTTGTTCCAGAAAATGCTAGAAGTCACACACGCTGTTAATATTTTCTCCTGCTAACGTAATTGTCACATTAAAATTGTTTGAGAATCATACTTGATCTTAGACTTACTTAGACTTAGTTCCTCTCACACTGTCGAATGCATTGGGCAGCAAGCTTTCGCCATTCTGTTCGGTTATGTGCGATGTTTTCCACCATCGATAGGCTTGCATCCCGGCTTCCAAATCCTTTTGGATCTGGAGACCACATCACAAACGAGGAGATCTAACGGGAAACTGCTACAACACCTCTCAGCCAGGACATAGAGGTACGCAGGATGAAATTTGCCGGACATGGACATACTTGATCAACCCGCAATAATTTAATATTGTTATATATATATAAATATATATTTAAATTATTATATATATACACACACACACACACACACACACACACACACACACACACACACACACACACACACACACACACACACACACACACATATATATATATATATATTAAGCAGTTAAAAAAGGAACTGCAGATGCTGGAGAAGATTCTTCAGAGAACGGGGTTTCCCCTCCCCCACTATAAATGAGGCTCGCACCAGGGTCTCCTCCATACCCCGCAACACTGCCCTCTCTCCCATTCCCCCACTCACAACAAGGGCCGAGTCCCCCTGGTCCTCACCTTTCACCCCACCAGCCAGCGCATACAACAGATAGTCCTCCGCCAGTTTCGCCACCTCCAACGTGACCCCTCCACTCGCCACATCTTCCCATCTCCCCCCCTGTCTGCCATCCGCAAAGACCGCTCCCTCCGCAACTCCCTTGTCAATTCTTCCCTTCCCTCCCGCTCCACTCCTTCCCCGGGCACTTTCCCTTGCAACCGCAAAAGATGCTACACTTGTCCCTTCTCCTCCCCCTTCCACTCCTTTCAGGGACCCAAGCAGTCATTCCAAGTCCGACAGAGGTTCACCTGCACCTCCTCCAACCTCATCTACTGCATCCGTTGCTCTATATAAGCAGTCTGAAGAAGGGTCTCGACCCGAAACGTCGCCTATCTCCTTCGCCCCTTAGATGCTGCTGCACCCGCTGAGTTTCTCCAGCTTTTTGTGTAACCCTATATATTAAGCACATTGTTTTCCCCCCTGCTTTGTAATCTCTCCATATTTGTTTGTGGATGGTGTTTACTTTTCAATACCTATGCCTGGGTGCAATTCATTTTCTGTACATCTGGACCACTAATACTGGTATTAATCAACCAAGAAGTGACATTTTATAGAATTATTTCTCCTTCTGGATATTGTCTAATTACAGATGCTTTCCTTCCAGAATATGCTACACAAAAATGTTGGGGCAAATATAGTCAAAGACATGTCCCACCCAATCCTGAAAGCACGCACCACCAGACTCAAGAACAATTTCTTGCCCTCAGTGATGAGGCTTCTGAATAGTCCTCCCATAAGCCAGGGTACAGTCCTATTCACCTCTACCCTAATGTGAACATTGGACTTTGATTGTGGAACTGATGCTCTGCATTGCTGAGAAATATATTCTGCACTCTCTATCTTCCTCCTTAATCTATCTATTATACTTGAGTTTGACTGGATTGTATTCTCACATGGTATTTCTGATTTGTTTTGATAGCATGCAAATTAAAGCTTTTCACTGTACATAACATTACTAAATCTAAACCTAAACCTAAGAGGGAGATGATAGGACTGTGTGTAGGATACTATGTAGCATCTCAACCCTGGCCTGCTGAGCTAGTTAAGCACTTTGTGTCCTTTTGTGGTTTTTGAAGCATATCATAAGTTACATGGAGAACAAGTATTTTCGTGGTCAGTTAGCTTGAGGCTTTGCCACCAGTTTTATTTGTCATGTGGTTGCTGAACCATGTGCAAACATTTCCAGCATACTCAATTTTTCACACTCTCCAATCACGCCAAATCCTATCGTGGCAAATGTAAAAGAACATTGAAGCTTTACCCAATACCTTGGACAATCACCATTGTTCAATCAACGGCGATAAATATAAAAATTTAAGGCTATTATATGTTATTTTCCATTTGGTTATAGAGTCGTAAAGATACACAGCATGGAAATAGGCCCTTTGGCCAAACATAACCATGTTGACCAAGATGCCACATTTACTCTAGACCCACTTGTCCACATTTGATCCATATCCCTCTAAACCTTTCCTATCCATGTATCCATGTAATGCTTCTGTGTTCTTCAACCTGCTTTATAAAAATCTTAAAGGAAAAAAATCCCCATATTGCTGTACAAACCTGAGATAAGCCAGTGATCTGATTTATGGTTTTGACCTGGGTGTACAATATAGGAAAAAACTCCTCTCATTACAATGGATACGTTTTCTTAGCATTTAATTTCTCAAAGGCACATGAGAAAATGGTGCCCACAGCAATGCCCTTTTTTAAGTTCTGAAATGTCTCACATACATACCAGTGACTAATCCAGATAGGTCAACATCCAACAGTATAAACGAAGAACATCTGAGGCTAATTTGAAGGATTTGTGTGCCTCTTTATAGTGAAAAACAAATACAGAGACAGGACATGCCTGAAAAAGTCTCCCTTTGTAGCTGAGCGGTTATGTGCAGCACAGTGTTTTATAACAAAATTAGGTCAGAGTTCAACCCTGATCCATGTCAGTGTTACTTGTGGTGCATGGCCATGCTGATTCAGTCACTATCCTGTGATAATTATTGGCAAATTTGCAGGTTTTGCATTTACTTTATTCCCTTAACTTCCTTACGTCTTCGATATTCGAATATAGTTCCATGTTCCTTGTTAAATATAGAGGTGATCATAATGTATGCTTTAAAACCCAAACATTTAACCTGTTCCAATCTTAAAATCCAAGGGACCTCTGCAGTCTTTGCTCTTTCAACAGAGGAATAGCAATACTCCATAAATGATCTAGTTGCCCTATTGTGGCTGGCAAAACTCAGCACTGACATTTAGCTGCTGAACATATTACTATGCACAAGGGAGCAAAAACTGGCAGTTTCCTATTAAAAGCAGATGAGGTTTTCTTCTACTCGGTATTAAAGTAATTATTTCTAAAAATGTTCCTTCACCTTTGACACTCGACTTAGAGGAGAATACATTTTAAAGTCACTTTGGACAATATTAAATAGGACCAATGATTAGTACAACTTAACAAAGTCTTTAGACATCATGTAAAGCAAGAGATTAGGTTTCTTTCATGTCTGTATTTGTTTGCTTTGATGGATGAATTATGCTCTTTAAGAACCACATCAAAACCTACTGCTTCGTGTTTTGGATTCTAAAAACATCAGCCACATTTTTTTCTGCCTAAGCGCCAAAGTATTTTTCCCCTTGATCTCGGATGGTTTGCTTGGTGCGGGCCAACAAATGTGGCCTGGTTAAAAGAATAACTTATTTTACTAAAGAGATCATATGTTAGCTCACTTCCACACTTAAGCTCTTGTGGTTTCGCTGTCCACCATTTGCAGTGCATTCCCAGCATTTTTTACTATCAATCTTGTCAGGTGATACACACTGCACACTGGGGGAGAGAGAGAGGGTCTGAAAACAGGAAACCCTTTTCTTCTCTACAATAACAGCAGCTCCCATGCTGGCAGTTGTAAAGGAACAGCAGTCGGCAGCCTGACAAGGTACCAAAGCAGCACTGGAATTCTTTACATGGCATGCAATTAGAAGGGGGCTGCACAGTTTGTACTCAATTAGATTGCAAAACAAGATAAGTTCTGACAGAAGAAAATAGCAGGTTGGCACTACGTGACCTGTTTATGTCAAGCTAAAGTAGGAGATATTCCGATCAGGAGGTAAGTCTTAACCAAAAGATTTCCAGTCATTCACAAAGTAAACCCGCCTTGGCTTTCACTCACCTATTAAACCCTGTTCTGTTTCCACACAGACAAAACCATGCAAAGGCAGCAGTATAAATCAGATCTCATTGGGGCCTTTTGTATGCCAGTCAATAAGCTGCTGAAAGGCAGACAAGGCTTTTAAGAATCACTGAAGCCTAAAGCTAGCCTGCTTCATTTGTGTTGCAGGCTATTAAGTCTAGAATTGCTGCCTCAACAGGAGATGTTTACTTCTATAAGCAGTAGGTTTCCTGTACGTTAGACCTTCACCGATATACCCATGCAGTTTATACCATCGTAAACAAACAGAAGGCAAATAGAAATAATAATACCGTAGTTTGTATTTAAAGAGGTGAAACTGAAGACACAGTGGCTTATGGCGGGGCAAAGAAAATAAGGAATGTGCAAAGAGGCCAGAGTTTGAAGAAAAGCAATTTCATAAGCAGTGTTGTAGGGCTGTGGGAGGCCAGGTAAACAGGGAAGTGCAGGGGTCTGAGGAGAAATCTAGGGAGATGTTTTAAAGTGAAGAGGATGGAGGCAAAAAAATGTCATACAAAAGCCTCAATTTGCAGCAAGAAAGGCAGAGGTTTAGTCGTTTAGTTTAGAACGTGGAAACAGGCCTTTCAGCCCACTGAGTCCACGCCAATCAATGATCACCCATACTGGTTCTATCTTACACATTAGGGCAATTTACAGAAGCCAATCCGACAAACCTGCACGTCTTTGGAAACAGGAGCACCCAGAGAAAACCCGTGAGAAAAC
Source organism: Raja brachyura (assembly GCA_963514005.1). The sequence continues at coordinate 51,770,654 of OY740783.1, forward strand.
CCACGTGGTCACAGAGAGAACGTACACAGTCCGTGCAGAAAGCACCGATAGTCATGATCAAACCCGAGTCTCTAGTGCTGTAAGGCAGCAATTCTACCGCTGTGCCACTTTGCCACCCTAAAATGTGGACTGGGAAAGAAATGTTGGGAAGCAAAATTCCCAAAAGGAGAGAAAAGTTAGATTGACTGAGAAGTGAAGATACAGGGGGAAGGATTAAACAGGAATATGAATTAGAAGTAACTGACTGGAGCCTGCAGCCAAAATAAATACCACAAAGACTGAAGAATCTGTTCATGGCTCAACTTAAATCGGAATAGACACATCATAGTTGAAAATTACTACAGGTACCATACATCAATGAGTTAAGAGTTGTTATACTTCCATAGGCATATATCTATTTTTACAAAGAGATGTTACAATATACAATTTATCTTTTCCTATCCATAGGGTACAATATGTTGTTATCTTTACAAATGTTTAAATGGGAGAATTTTGTTTTGATTTCTCCAGCTCCACAATTGGATGTCTAGCAAAGGTTTGATGGCACACTCATCTACCCACATCAGTGACATTTCCTGGCTGCAGAAACATCAGGCGCAGCAGTAGAGTTGCTGTCTTACAGCGAATGTAGCGCCAGAGACCCGAGTTTGATCCCGACTACGGGTGCTGTCTGTACGGTATTTGTACGTTCTCCCAGTGGGTTTTATCCGAGATCTTCAGTTTCACACGCTCCAAAGACGTACTGGTTTGTACGTTAATAGGCTTAGTAAATGTAAAAATTGTCCCTAGTGGGAGTAAGATAGTGTTAATGTGCGGGGAACGCTGGTTGATGCGGACCTGGTAGGCCAAAAGGCCTGTTTGCGCGCTGTATCTATAAACTAACCTAAACTAATCAAGATTTTTGTGTTCCTGAATGTGAAGGAGAAACTAAACACTTTCCTTTGTCCTCAAGTATAAAACGCTGCTCACTCGTTAAGTTTTTCCTCGTTGATGTCTCTGGAATGTATTTTAGCTCTAGGACATTCAGTACAATGCTGATAATGCGGCAGGGTTTTTAAACAGTTCATTCTGCCACTGAAGCCAGAAAGCAGTTGCTCTACAGTTAATTGTGCAGTTTTATTGCTACCATAGCACCCAGAGATCCTAATCAGCAAACATCTGTTGCCCACGGTAACTCAGGAAAAGGAACAAAAGAGCTAGCTCGATCCAGCAGTACAATTACCCAATTCCTGGAGATTAGCTGATTTATTTTTTGACCTTAATAGCTCTCTGAATATACTGCACACGTAGTAATGCCACTGTGTGCATGATAACATATTTGTTGCTTGAATGACTGACTGCTCCACTCTTTCTTCGGGAGAAATATAAATATTGCGCAGAGCTAATAGTTAATGACTTCTACATTCTGCACACTGATTTTACCCTTCATAAAGCACAGTGAAACAGGCTGAGAATTGTTAGTGCTGCAGCAAATCTCTTGCTTATTTACCCATTCAGTCCAGCTAGGCAGACCAGAGTGATTGACAAGTGCAACTTGACCTCTCTGCCGCAAAGCATTCAGTGATTTTAGCCTCTGCTAAATCAAAAATGCAGTTCTTCGGGCTATATAATAACATCTGGAAGAGTGACATAATGATAATGGGCAGATGGGAGTACTGAACACATTGCACATATTCGTGGTTAATATACAGCAGTGCTCAACCTACAAAGAAGATCACAAAGGTTAAGCCCATTTTTTATGCAGGTGTAGCAACGATTAAACAAAACAAGCAAGCTGATCTTGTCGCTAGTCCTCTTTGACAGAGTTAAATATCATAACAGGTTTACTCCTCCTTTGCTATTACTTTTCCATCCATCTCATTTAATGAAAACTGGGGGAATAACTGGGGGAATAACACACTAATGTTCCTGTCCCACTTAGGAAACCTGGACGGAAACCTCTGGAGACTTTGTGCCCCACGTAAGGTTTCTGTGCAGTTCCCGAAGGTTCTATAGAACATAGAAGAAGTGGAAACCACTTGCGACCATGAGGGAGACTGACAAAAACCGCCGGGAACCGCACGGAAACCTTGGGTGGGACGCAAAGTCTCCAGAGGTTTCCATTCAGGTTTCCTAAGTGGGACAGGGGTTTAGTATCCCACTACTCACAACTTCCTGTCCCCACCCCTTTCCGCTTTGCACAGAGACCATTCTCCCCACTACTCCTTGGTTCACACCCGTTTCCACCTGGCCCATATCCTCCCCAAGCACTTTTCCCTGGAACCATTGGAGATGTAACATCTGTCCCAATACTGCCTCTCTCGCTTCCATCCACCAGCTCTTCCAGTTGAGAAAGACGTACAACTCTTTCAAACTCATCTATTGCATTTGATGTTGCTGATGTAGCCTCCTTTACATTGTAGGTTAGGTGACCGTTTCACCAAATACCTGCTCACTATCCACCAAGGTCTGATGGAGCTCTCAGTTGCTAACCATTTTAACTCCTTTTCCCACTTCGACACCAACCTTTCAGTCCTGGGCTTCCTCCATTGCTACTATGAGGCCACACACAAATGGAAGAACAGCACCTCATGTTGCCCAATGGTATGAACATTGAATTCTCTAATTTCAAGTAACAAACTCCCATACTCCCCCCTGCACTCACCACTCTGGTGAGCACACACTTCTCCCACCATCTCCCACCTCCTCAGTCAGTCTGTGTCTTTCCCCTACGCCATACACCCAGCCCCCACACCCAGTTGCATATTTCACAGTGGCTTGCAAAAGTATTCATACCCCTTGAACTTTTCCACATTTTGTCACGTTACAACCACAAACGTAAATGTTTTATTGGGATTTTATGTGATAGACCAACACAAAGTGGTGCATAATTGTGAAGTGGAAGGAAAATGATACATAGTTTCCAAATTTTATTCCATCTCGCTTTTCCAGTTTTCACCCCTCTACATCAATCTGAAGAACTGTCCCACCAGATATGTAGTCTATCCATTCCCTCCACAGACACGGCCTGACATGCTAAGTTCCTCCAGTAGTTTGTGTTTTGCACAAGATTCCAGCATCTGCAGTCTCTTGTGTCTCCACTAAATATCTTACTGTTCAGTTTTCAAAACTGCATTGATCAAGTCAATGTGATCTGTAAGTGACAATTTGTCACAAAATTTGACCCTAATTTTGTTTTGCCTTTATTGGGGTGGATTCTGGAAACATTGAATTCATAGTATCTGACAGTTATTGCTTAATATCAGAACAAGTTTATGTCAGAATTTTTACTTCCTTGATACTTCACTTGTAGCATGGTCTGGATGGTTGATGCCATTTAAACTTGGATGGTAATGTGTGTAAACTCGAATCTGTGCGGAATTAACTGATATTTACCCATATGTTCGTGGATCCCACTGGTTAGATCATTATTCAGAACAACAATCAAATAGATGTTAATGTGATCATGAAAGGACTTAGCTCTACGGTCTGATGAACCCAGTCTGAAGAAGGGTTTTGACCCAAAAGATCGCGCAGTCCTTCACTCTAGAGATGCTGCCTGTCCCACTAAGTTACTCCAGCTCTTAGATCTATTGTTAGGTCTTACAACATCTCCTCATCTTCATGTATGACTTTGAACTCACAAACCAATTTGTTAGTCTTCCTGTGCAAGAAGATGTCCGAAACTGAATGGTGCATGGCTATATTCCTTGCCACAGTAATACCTGTTCAGGAACACACTGAAGCTCGGCGCAGAGGCTGTAAAGGCTTTGAATGGGAAGAAATATTGTCTGAAGACCTGCTTTCACTGGATACTGGGCTGGGTCCTATGCAACCCTTTCTCCATCGAGGCTCCCATTGCATCAACACCCAATTCCTGCAATTACCCATTGAGCTGGCACCACGTGATGGGTTGCGGGAGGAGAGAGGGAGCAGCATGAAGGCGGCGTGAGTAAGGGACCCATCCCTGGTGCTCCGCGAGTGAGGCCGGGTGCTCTGCGGCTCTGCAGCCAATGAATTCCTACATAGTTAACCCCCCTCCCCACCCCCAATCCTGTCCAACGCTTGTTCCCTCCCAGTCTTGGGTTAAACTTCACCCGTTCACTCAATTATAACGGGCAATCGGCAATAATGGGCAGCATCCTCCCCCACCCCACTCCCCAACCCCACCCCCCTGCTCGTGATCAGTTATTGTGAGGGTTCACTGTATTTTTGAAAGTTAAAAACAACATAAAATACAAACGTTTGGTCGAATCATTGGAAGATTACCTTCACACTGAATGGAAAATGGTGTATGATCACAAGACATGACATTGTAAAAAGGAAGAGAATCAAAGACTCTCTATTTTTGACTGATATTCAATCTACTTACGTTCAAGGTGTACAATAAAAAGTAGGTGTAATCTAAATTCAAGGACTCTATATGTGTGTTTCTGATGCTGAAATGTCAACATTGCAATGAGCGTGTTGCATTTCCAATATTGTTGGTCGTTTGAATTTAATCCATGGACTTAGTATTCTAATCAACCAACACAACTCCCTCAACCAATACAAGTAGAAGCAAATTAACTGTTATTAAATCTTTTGCTGTGGGTACATAGGATGACATCTGCCTATTTAATAATAGTCACTGCAGTTCCAATTTAAATCATTAAGTGTGCTATTTACAGTGCTTCTGTTCATAGTCCCAAGACCCCAGAGACACTTCAGATGATTTAGAAGATAAGCTGTCTTCCATTGGGCTCAGCTTTGCTACTTTCTGAAGTCAGTCATTTGACCCCTTACCCCCCCTCCCCCCACCAATCCAGTTCTTGATATTAATTCCCTGGATCTCCCATATCCCCTTACCACATCAACACACATCCACCTTTCTGCTTCTGATGAGGAAGTCCAATATTCATAGGTAGACACAAAAAGCTGGACTAACTCAGCAGGTCAGACAACATATCTGGAGAAAAGGAATGGGTGACACTTCGGGTTGAGACCCTTCTCCAGACTTCAATATTCTTATGGGCCTGTCCCACTTAGGTGACTTTTTAGGCGACTGCAGGAGACTATGCAGTCGCCACATGATCGCTACATGTTTGCGGGTGGTTGCCAGGGAGTCGCCTTCATGGTCGTGTGGAGTTCCCGCATTCTGGGAACTAGTTGCGGCCGCATTATGAAAAATTAGCGGCGACTAGAATGAAGCTGCCATAGAGAGTAGCAAGAATTCTTGTGCCTTAGGTGGGTCACCAGGAGGTCCTAGTGGGCTGCCAGGAGATCGAAGGTTCTTATAGGTTGTAGCCGGTGCTGATCGGTGAATTTCATTGGCTCATTGGGAAAAAAAACGAAAGCAGTAGTTTTCAGACCCAAGGATAACCGACCGGTGATGTTAATGTCCGTCGAGCTTCACAGCCGTGTCTCTATGCCTTATTAAAAGTTGTCTCTAACTCTTCTCCCCCCCTTCTCCCCTCTTCTCCCCCATTCTTCCTCCCTCTCCCCCCCTCTATTAAAGGACTTACCGTACACTGTGCTAGCCGTCTCAATTACAGCACCAACCTTCCTGTTCATCGCGGTGTGTGTCTTTGCACAGTGTGACTTTCACTCAAGACAGAGCTCCCCCGCTTGCCCTGTCTCCCGCCTGCCTAATGGGCTGGTGAAGTAAGCGATGTGTGTGTGTTCCACTCTGACACTCGCCGTTCCAGTTGCCGTTTTTTCAGGTGACTGCCGGCCACTTTAAAATCGCCTAAGTGGGACAGGCCCATTAAGACATGTCCAAACCATTGGAACTTAATTATTTGCAGAATTGGTTAGCAATGGTTTAACGGTTCCAATTTCTTGAAGATTTCTTCCTACATTGACCCATTGTGTGCAAGGCACAAACACTGGTGCTCCGCAAAACTACCTCAGCCCTTTACTATCCTCCCTACAGAAAATTCTGCAAATACGCACATGGATAAGCAACAAAAATGGAGAGAGAAATAGAACCAATGTCCCAGACCAACAACCCTGCACCATGAAACATCAAGGATTTGAAACATCAAACCTGCCCACTTCCCTTTTAATACTGCCGGACCAGCTAACAAACTCAGTAATATCTATCTCACACCAGAACTGACCAGTCCTGAGAGAAACTGAATTATTTGGCGCTGTTCAATTCATTGTCGGCCCTAAAGGGGCTGTCCCACTGCGCCGACCTAAACCGCGAGTTCTGGCGAGTTTGCCCTTGATTCATACTCGCAGCATGGTCGACATGAGGTCCTAGGAGGTCTTTGTAACTTTCCTTCATGCTCAAGAGTAGTCCCCGCGTACACGAGGCCTCAGCTAGGTTGCGGCGTATTTTTCAACATGTTAAAAAATGCCCGCAAGTAAAAAAAGGTTGCCATGGAAAAAATCAATACTTTTCTTCTCGTAGATTTAGTCGAAGTAGGTCGTAGTAGGTCGGCATGTTATTCGTAGGTAATCGAGGGTAGTCAAAGGTAATTGAAGGTAGTCGAAGGTAGTCGTAGATAGTCTTCAACATAGTCGAAGAGAGGTCGAAGGGAGGTCGAAGGGAGGTCGAAGGAGATTGAAGAAGGTATTCTTCACTCTCCACTATTCGGTGTCCAATTTCTCCCAAAGCTAGTCAAAGCTAGTCTTCAACATAATCAAAGGAGGTCGAAGGAGGTCTTCTACATAGTCGAAGGAGGTCTTCAACAAGACATTTTTTTCAAACTCTCTTAAACTCTTCTAAACTTGCCAACTAGGTTGCCGCAGTGGGACAGCCCCTTAATAGCTGGAACAGTTCCAGATCAAAGACAATATGTCCCTCCCTGAGCTTCAAGATTGAGCTACAATGGAACAGTGTAGGAGGCCAAAGATAATGTTAGAGAGGGAGTGGGATGGAGAATTGAAAGCATCTAGAAGCTCAGAGTCTCCCAACCATTTGCAGAATGAACAGAGATATTCTACAAGGCAGTCACACAATTTGTTTGGCATCTCCAAGGCAGAAGAGGCCATATTGCGATCAGCATATGCAGCACACTGCATTGGAAAAAGTGCAAATGGATTGCAAAAAATATTGCAGCTCAAGAACATGAGAAGAGAAGTGTTCGAAGATTGAACTGGGGAGTAAGCAAAATAAACGGTCAAGTTTAGAATACTGGAAGAGGATGAAGCATTATTTCTGGTGGTGACATCTTCTACAGTCCTTGATATTGAGGAATTGCTGTGTGATGACATTTTAAATGCACTGTATTTTTACATTGACACTAGAACACCCAGCAGACACGGGAAAGTATTTAATTTGATCAGACATATATTAACCTCTGAGAACAAATTACTATAACATTAAATCAGCAAACATTACAACCTTATTTTTTCTCCCCAAAATATACTTTATTCATAAAATATGCCAAACAAAACATGTTTTATCTTCATTCATTGCAACAAGCACTTCAATATATTCATCTACAAATGTCTCTAATGTTTCAGCCCCAAACACTGCACCAGTGAAATGGTTGGAGAGGCTATTACACGGGGCCTAGACCCTCAGTGTCCATAGCCATAAGATCATAGCAGAAACAAGCAAAAGTTCATCCTCCCATGCTCATCTATATGACTCTGATGATGGAATGTCAGTATCTAAAAGGGTATTATAAAAATAAGATATTGGTATATTGGTATTGGGATGTCGGTTCAGACATTCATCAAGGATTTCTAGACCCCTAAATCTATAATCTTGCGTATGTCATTTTACATAATCTCTAAGTTGTAAATATCTAAAAAAATTATTAACATGTAATTCGTACTTCTCTGTTGAATATTTTTTTATTAGAAGTATAAGTACAAGTATAAGTACAAGTATAAGTATATATTAAAACAACATTCTTGATAAAGAGATAGGTAGTTATTACCATATTTTCTTATATATACTTCTAAACATTTTATTATAGTTTTTTTATAGTGAAAAGTAGGAAAATGTGAAAAATGATTAACATAAAGATAGTTATAAAATAACCAAAAGAAAAAAGTAAATAAAATAACAGTGGTATATTATACAAACAGTATTTATATAGTAATATATCCATGATCAATAATGTATTATTCTTCGTCCAATCCTTTGTTCAGGTCTCGGTCAGGTCCTCAAACCGAGTCATATTGATCCCTTAAGATATTCAAGGAATGGAGACCAAATCACATTAAATTGGTCTAACTTGCCTAAAAGTGCAAGTCTTATTCTTTCCAAGTGTAAAGTCTCCGCCATTCCTGAAATCCACAATCTGATTGTAGGGGGTGTGGGGCCTTTCCAAAATTATAAAATTAATTTTTTACCAATTATTAAACTACAATCTATAAAAGTTATTTGTGCTGTCGTGAATAATTGATTAATTAATTCGTACTTCTGCTGTGATTCCTGAAAAGAGAGAAAATTCCCCTTTTGATAAAGGTCTCCCACCAAGTGTCTTTTAAATGTTGTTTTAGTACCTTCCTCAATTACTTCCTCTGGCGGGGGGGGGGTTACACAAAAAGCTGGAGAAACTCAGCGGGTGCAGCAGCATCTAAGGAGCGAAGGAGATAGGCGACGTTTCGGGTCGAGACCCTTCCTCTGGCAGTTCATTCCATATATCCACCACCTTCTGTGTGAAAAAGATATGCCCAGTGGCTGTAACAGCTCAGAATGTGGTACTTTCTCACAAAGCCTCTTTAGTAGCTGCACCAAGCTGCAGTCTGGTAGCTGCACCAAGCTGTAGTCTGGTAGCTGCACCAAGTTGCAGTCTAAGCTGCAGTCTAGGAGCAGCACCAAGCTGCAGCCTTGTAGCTGCACCAAGCTGCAGTCTAAGCTGCAGTCTAGGAGCAGCACCAAGCAGCAGTCGAGTAGCTGCACCAAGCTGGAGTCTAGTAGCTGCACCAAGCTGCAGTCTAGTAGCTGCACCAAGCTTCAGTGCAGTCCCTCAACATGTACAGCTGCAGTTTGGAATATGTCAGGCAGCAGCAGCATTTGTAGACATCCCTTTGCACTGGAAGACCAACGAGCTTTGGACAGGACAAAGTGCATATTTCACCAAGTCAATCTCCTGGCAGCAACTGATGTTTGTCTCAGTAGATGTCCTTGGGAACAGCCCATAGAGCACACATCACATAACTTACAAACTTATATTATCTGAATAATACGTATTGTAAATACAATGGGTAAACGACGGTTATACAATGTGTAATTCTTTGTAACTGAACACTCAAATAGGTGACAGTGACTCATATTGCTTGTACAAATGTTAATTCAAAGGTTGGAACATTACCTGGTCTGATGTGCGAATAAAGAATCAGGCATTAAATCCAGTTTAAGAACAAATTACATCTTATAATGGCTGAAGTAAAAAGCAGTCAAAAATTTACACGTAGAAACTAGCAGTTATAGGTCTTCCTGTTACAACCTCAGGATGTCATAAAGAAAAACTTCACAGCAATTGAAGTGGTTTGCAGGCAAACCAAGATTCTAATGAGGTGACTTGGAGCAATGATCCAGAAATTAGATGGGATTGTGCCAATTTGCTGACTGCAAAATGGTGTTATAAGCATCAGTTTTGATGAGCTTGTACACCATTCATTATCCACTGAAAGTGAACCAACTCTCATATTAGCCAAAGTAGGGAAAGAAAGGTCATTCTGTACCCATGTCTGAAAAAGATACCGGTTCCTTTGCATATGTATTGCAGTACCGTGTTATATTCACTATTTGAGCTATTAAGTTTAGACTAAAGCATTTTGTGTTCAATTATAATATTTCCTGTGGAACTTTAATGACAACTCATTGAAGTCTGAAACATTCCTTGAAAGTTGAAATCAGATTGTAAGACTTTGATCAAAATTAAAAAGATTCCCGATGTAATTCTGTAATCAGAAGGAAATGAGTGCAATTCTGGTTTGTTGCTACAGGCATAATTTTAACATCTAAAATTAACATTTTAAAAAATTGTTCTGCTAGGCAATGTATAATTTTAAAAAATCAGACTCACTCACAAATGTGTCTAGCAGTACAGAGTCACACTGTCTGGTGTCGATACAAGAGAAATGGGTACATTCCCCTTCAATGATCTAGAACAAAGGAAAGGTGCACATACCATGTCCAAATAGCTGCTCTAAATGACGTGTAATTATTGAATCTTTATTAATGTTATCCTAATTTCAATGAAATCGAAGGGAAGGTTGCCCTTCAGAAGATCAGCCTCGCTCAATCAAGAAATCCTAGTCTCCAAATAGAAAATGACAGGGAACATTCTGCATAGCAAGAGAAACAGTATTGACATTTGGGTCAAGGATCCTTCACCTGAACTGGTAAAGTGAGAGCACAAGTGCGTGTTAAATACAGAGAGGGGGTGGGTGGAGAGAACAAAGGGAGAGCAAATGTCTGCTGCTGGGTCTAGGCCAGCGTGCTAAAGTAACAGTTACATTTAAAAAAATAGTAGGTGAGGGAAATTGCAACAGAAAGGTACATACACATCTGTGCAGAGAGAGAGAGAGAGAGAGAGACAGGGAGAGTGAGGAAGAGGGAGGGAGAAAGAGGGAGGAATGAGCATTAGCTGCAGGATGCAAGATGAAGATTCCTTTCAGGGAGACGATTGAGGTATCTCTGCACAGTGGACAGGAATTCTACACCTGAACACCAATGGTATCAATAAAAGATGTGCATGTGGAAGCCATGAAGCCTTTGCAACATTCATGCAGTCATGCAATCATCATCTTTGTTCAACATCCTTCAATCATGGTCCAAAAAGTAATTGCCGCATCATTCGCAGATTTTCGGGTGAGAATTTTGGAACTCGAACGCCCAGGAACAAAGAAGATTACAAAAAGTAGTGAACACTGCCCGGTTCCTCACAGGTACTGACCTCCCACCATCAAAGGGATCTACAAGAGTTGATGCCTCAAAAACACAACCAGCATCATCAGAGTCCCAAACCACCCGGGCCACACTCTCATTTTACCCTGCCACCAGGAGGAAGGTACAGGAGCCAGAAAACTGTTAATCCAGCTTCTTCCTTGCAACCATTAGGCTATTAAACACTTTAACCTCTAAATAGGCTCCGAACTATATATACTTGGGAAAATTATTTCTGCACAATTATTGTCTATTTATTTGTCTATTTCTTTATGACTCTTAGTCTGCAAAACGGTCTTGACCCGAAACGTCACCCATTTCTTTTCTGCAGAGATGAGTTACTCTACCTTTGTGTCAATCTTTGGTTTAAACCAGCATCAGCAGTTCCTTCCAACAAAGTGAGCTTTTTTGTTGTTGTTTGTTATGGGTTTTACAGTGTACTAAGCTTACATGCATGTTGAGTTGCTGCAAGTGAGAATTTTGTTGTTCTGTTTAATAAAACACTCTTGACTCAACTGATCAACTGATTTATAGTATCCTTGATTCCACTGATGAATGATCATCCTGAGATTGAGTATTCATATTCTAGATATCATGAGCCACTTTGATGCGGGCTACATTAAATTGCAGTAATTTTACCTATCTCTGTTAAAATGACTCACACTGCATTGACATCATCAGCATAAAATCACTGATCACCTGGAGAACAGTAGAATGGTTCAAATGTCTATGCAGTTTTACTTATCCACTTTTGAATTGTGAATTTGCGTCAATTAGATATTTTGTATTAATCCAGTCAGAATTTTTGTGTTGATTTCAATATCCTTCTTTGCCACCTCTTTAGTTTTACAAAAAATTCTGCTTCTTCAGTTTTGCAAAAAAGGAGAGAAAGTTCTGGGGTAAGTCAGCAGATCAGGCAGAATCCCTGGAGAACATCGACTGGTGATGTTTCGGGTTGGGACCCTTCTTTAGACTGAAGTAGGGTCCCGACCTGAACTGCCACCTATCCATGTTCTCCAAGGATGCTGCCTGACCTACTGAGTTACTCTAGTTTTTTTTTTGTAAACCAGCATCTGCAGTTCCTTGTTTCTACTTCACTTCAGTTTTGATTCCTTATGGGCCTGTCCCACTTAGGTGACTTTTTAGGCAACTGCAAGAGACTATGCAGTCACCACATGCTCACCACATGTTCGCGGGTGGTTGCCGGGGAGTCGCATTCATGGTCATGAGGGGTCCCCGCAGTCTGGGAACTAGTCGCGGCCTCATTATGGTCGCCACAAACCTTTCAACATGTTGAAAAATTAGCGGCAACCAGAATGAAGCTGCCATGGAGAGTAACGCGAATTCTCATGCCTTAGGTGGGTCGCCAGGTGGTCCTAGTAGGTTGCCAAGAGGTCAAAGGTTCTCGTAGGTTGTGGCCAGTGCTGACCGGTGAATTTCATTGTCTCATTGGAAAACAAAAATATAAGCAGTTGTTTTCAGAACCAAGGATAACCAACCGGTAATGTTAAGGGTCTGCCGAGCTTTACAGCCGTGTGTCTCTGGCTTCTTAAAAGTTGTCTCCACTCCTTCTGCCCCCTTCTGCCCCCTTCTGCCCCCTTCTCCCCCCCTTCTCCCCCCCCCCCCCTTTAAAGGATTTACCGTACACTGTGCTTTAGCCGTCTTAATTACAGCGCCAACCTTCCTGTTCATCGCGGTTTGTGTCTGTATCACCTTGGCTTTGCACCATGTGGATTTCACTCGGTCAGCGCTCCCCCCGCTTGCCCTGTCCCCCACTTGCATAACGGGTTGGTGAAGGAAGCGATGTGTGTGTATGTGTGTTCCACTCTGACAGTCGCCGATCCAGTTGCAGGTTTTTCAGGCGACTGCCGGCAACTTGACAGGCAACAAGTCACCAGCAGTCGCCTGAAAAATCGCCTAAGTGGGACAGGCCCATTATGTGCATGCCCTGCTCCAAGAAACATTTCTCCAAACCTGAGATTAGACATTAAATGGTAGCAGGCAAGTCTGATGCCACCCACAAATAAACCTTTCATCAAATATTACTGACTAGCAACTAGGAATAAGGACCCTGACAATACAATTTCTTCCCCAAATCAACTACTACAAAGGTACATTTTCCCTGGTAAATCAATCAGAGCTCTGTCCTATTAGTTTCACTTAGAATCTGAGTTTGAATTGAACCTTCCTGAAATTGACATTTGTTATAAATAGGACTTAAAAACGTTTCCATGTCAAATGACAGTCATTTGAAATGCTGTAAATCTCCACAGCTGTATTTAGCCTCAATAAGTTTTAAAGATGAAGTGAATTCATCGAGATTAGCTATGGCAAAAAAAACAAAAAATTATTTACAGCATCAATTTTGAACTGGCTTTTTTTCCTCTGGCTGTACAGATAAAAATAGATACAACTAATTCTATATGATCCAAGTACATACACACCCCACAGAGTTACATAATAAATTCTATTTACCAAAGAGGAAATTAAATCATCACAATTCTCCAGGCAGCTGACAAATATAGTTAATGCAGCATCAAATGAAGAAAGCTAATTAAAATTCTGCCTGGTAATGTTTTGCTTGGGAAGTCATTATTATTTTGGTACTTACTTATTGACTAAGAAATGACTGGAGGGTTGAACATGACACAATACATTTTCTACTATTTGTAAAGTTGAACATAAAAAATTCCAGTATTGACCTTTGATTGATAATTACTGTTCAGTGAACTAATTTCTCTTTAAAATTGCATGCAGAGCAAAATATACTCCGATTGTACCATTATGCATGTGTTCAGAGTTCCTCACAGAATTAGAAATAACCTCAATATACTTGTGCTAATTTCCCACAAAGAACCATGCTTGCATCTCAGTTGGCCCCCTTGAGAATGAACTAATTACAGAGTGAGGCTTTTTGCGTTTCATGGATCAGCTGAGACCTAAACCCATGAGCTGAATATAGCTGGTTAATTGTTCATTTCTCCCCAACCCCCATCCATGAAGTACAATGATCGTATTCTTCTGAAAAGCTCCTTTGATGGTTTGTGGGTAAATGCAATGTGAAGGCCCTAAACGTAATCTTCAGTCTGTGCAATGTGAGCAAGTCAGTCTCAGTCAGGGTAATGCCGAGGTCATTGCAATTGACTTGGATTAGGCAAAAGAACAAACATCTAAACTCTGTTCCTGATCTCTATCGAGTGATCTTTGCAGAAGTGATTAAAGCAGAATCTGTTCCAAATTTAAATCAATGAATTAACACTTGGCTCTACAATAATATTTATTATAAATTTTCCTTTGTACAGATTAAAATGTTCTGATCCAAAGTTTGCTTATTTAAGCCTCTGCTGGTAGCATCTTGGATTCGACCTTTTAGGGTGAGCTAACATCAATAACAATGCATAAGGGAGTGGAGAAGAGAACTGAGAAGACTTCAGATTCATTTGATTGAAAGCTCGGAACATTATTGCTTAGGTGCTCTGAGGTACAAAACTAAAATGCCCTGTTTTGAAATTCAACATGCAATTAAAACATCAAAGAGTTTGCTTTGAACAGAATTGTTAGATTTTGCATTCCTTTCGCAGCAGCAATCATATCATCTGAATCCTGTCCAATTTTAGTTCAGGCCTGAAAAATACTCCAGAAAAATAGATTGTTTTTTAATCATCACAAGTCATCACATTTGTTTATTTTGCCAGTACAACATGTTTCATATATGTGACTCAACATCAATGCATTAACTGAAAGAGAAAACAAAGAAAAAATCAGAAATCGGAAGAAAAATTAGGAACTGCCACAATGGGGTTAACATTTTACATTTAAATTGGTTTATATATATTGTATTCCATGGATATTTGTTGCATATACACTCACTCTGAAACAAGTCAGTGCATTAGACCAGTGTGCAAAGCAATTTGTCAGTTAATTACTGAGGTGAACCCAGCTGTTTTGAAATGTCAACTTGACTCATTTGGTGGTATTGTGTCTCCAGGTCAGAAGCTTATGGACTCAGGTTCAACTCCAGCACTGAGCATGGAACGCGGCACCTTTGGTCCTGCAATGTTTTGAATGCAATGTGAAGGCTAAATTGATGGTTCAACTCTCAAAATGATTCCTTTAAGGACACAAAGTGCTGTAGTAACCCAGCAGGTCAGGGAGCATGGGTCTCTTGTAAGAGTCTTCTAAGGAATGTGTTCCAGGAAATTGCAGACCGAAAGCTGGACGTGTGCGGCAGAAAGTCCCACGAGCCGTGGCCTCGCCCCGACATATATTTTTAAAAACCCAATATTAGTGCAAAACGAAGTCTAAAGACCACAGTGTAACCAAGACAGTTCATTGTTTATAGTTCAGTTGATGTTTGTTGTATTCAAGAGCCTGATACTTATTGGGAAGAACCTGTTCCAGAACCTGGAGGTTTGGGTTTTTAGTGTCCTATACCTTCTTCTCAATGACAGGAGTGAAATGTGAGCATGGCGATAGTGGTTTAGTTTAGAAATACAGCATGGAAACAAGCCCTTCAGCCCACCGAATCCACGCTGCCCAGCGATCACCCTGCAGATTAACGATATCCTACACACACTACGGACAATTTACACATACACCAAGCTAATTAACCTACATACCTGTACGTCTTTGGAGTGTGGG
The DNA here is from genome assembly GCA_963514005.1 of Raja brachyura. The sequence continues at coordinate 51,786,114 of OY740783.1, forward strand.
AGGAAACTGAAGATCTGTGAGAAAACCCATGCAGACACGGGGAGAATGTGCAAACTCCCGTACAGGACCCGTAGTCGGGATCAAACCCGGGTCTCCGGCGCTGCAACTCTACCATTGCGCCACCATGCCACCTTATGGTCCTTGACGATGCTGGCTGCCTTTTTGAGGAAGTGCTTCATATAGATCCATTTGAGATCAGTACCTAGGATGAACTGAGCAATGTTCACCACCTTCTGTAATTTGTAGGAATGAAGTGCAGATGCTAGTTTACACCGAATAGACACAAAATGCTGGAGTAACTCAGTGGGACAGGCAGCAGCTCTGGATAGAAGGAATGGGTAACATTTCGGGTCGAGACCCTTCTTCAGATTGAGTGTCAGGGGGAGGGAGTTGCAGAGATAAGGAAGTGCTAGAGATTAAAAGAGATGAAGCTCAAGGAAAATGTAGAATAGACAATTGTTAGCTAGCAGATGGTGACAACAAAGCAAACAGAGATACAATGTAATCAGAGGGACTGCCAGACTGGTTGGAGAACTGGGAAGTGGGAGGGATGGAGAGAGGGGGAAAAGCAAGGGTTACTTGATGTTAGAGAAATCAATATTTATACCACTGGGTTGTAAGCTACCCAGCGAAATATGAGGTGCTGTTCATCCAAATTGCGCTGGGTCACACTCCTACAATGGAGAATACGCGGGACCGAAAGGTCAATGTGGGAATGGGATGGGGAGTTCAAGTGTTCAGGGAGATCAGGTAGATTTAGGTAGACTGAGCAGAGGTGTTCAGTGAAACGACCGCCGTGTTTGGTCTCGCCAATATATAGGAGTCCACACCTGGAACCACCAATATACATGTGTAGGAGTCTCCCTTCTGTAATCTCGGTAATTTCTGTAATCTCCCTTGCCAAACTTGCCCATAGTGCAACAAGTCAACATCCTCTTTACCATACACCTGTAGAAGTTCAAGATAGTATTCGACAAATCAAAACTCCTCAATCTTCTAAGAAGGTAGAGCAGCAGAATGAGAGTTCAGCTACTCACTTGACCTCAGACAACATTCACTCATTTCCATTTCCAATGCAGAACATTATCTGGTCAGGAATGATATGGTTGAATTATTGTTGTTTTCGTAGTTTATGCATGTAAACTCTAAGCTTTTAACAGTTAATTCAGGATATTCCAGAGACTAAACTAAAGGCATCAATAAACTTGAGCCTAAGTTAGATACATTTTAATTCCTTCAACAGATATGATAAAAAGGTCAATATTTCTGCAGTGAACTAAGCTGGAATGAAATTATTCATACCAATCTCCCATTTATTAACATGGTTTTATACATTCATGTATTTTTAATTTTTTTCATTTCTGTACACAAAACAATTTGCCATTTCTTGAGTTTTAGATTCATGTCTTTGAACAAAAGCGCTTCCAGCATCAGCAACAGAGTACATAATGATGCCCCTTAGGTACAAATGTACTTGTGTGGCATTCTTACAGTTACTAAACTGAATACAAATAAATTCAGCATTGCATTATGATCTGTTATAACTTATGTACATATTTATGTACACACATTTGGACAGTGCAGAGGCATAGCTGATAAAACTGCTGCTTCACAGAGCCAGAGGCCCTGGTTTGATCCTGACCTCAGGTGCAGTCTGGGTGGAGCTTGTACGTCCTCCCTGTGACCGTGTGAATTTCCTCTGGATGTTCCGGTTTCAGCCCACATCTCCAAGGTGTGGATTTGTAGGTTTCTGAAATTGCTGCAAGTGTGTATGAAGTGGATGAGAAAGTGGAATAACATATAATAACATTTTGTGTGTGTGTATACTGTATATATATATATATATATATGTATATATATACATTTATACCTAAGGGGCATCATTATGTACTCTGTTGCTGATGCTGGAAGCGATTTTGTTCAAAGACATGAATCTAAAACTCAAGAAATGGCAAATTGTTTTGTGCACCGAAATGTAAATTTAAATATATATATATATATATATATATATATATATATATATATATATATATATATGTATATATAGGATCTATATATACTGTATGTGTATTTGTGAGTATGTGTATATATATCCAAACTGTACTTTTTTTTCCTCTCTCATTTATTATATTGTTTACAGTGTACTGTTCATTTCACTGCACTTTATTGTGTAAGTGATGAATAAATCTGATTGATTGTTTCATTGATTGACTATGTTTACATGTTCTGTTGTGCTACTGAAATAAGAATTTAATTGTCCTATCTGGAACATAGGACAATAAAACACTCCTGACCACCTTAACCACTAGGGGTGCTGCATTGAAGGCGCCTCGGCCTACAGTCTGTTCGTTTTTTCCCATCTTTTTTTAAATTTTAGTTTGTCTAATCAGTTTGTTTTGGGGATACTTTCATTTTTCTATGTGGGGGAGGGGGGAGGGTAAGGGGGGAACCACTTCCCAGTCGCTTCCTGGTGGGGATGCGACTATTTCTCCAAGTCACGTCCTCGCCGCCCTTCTCGCAGCCTACCACTGGATTGGAGCGGCCTTTCCTACCGGAGACCGGGGACCGGACCAGAGCTTCAACAGCGGCAGCGTGGTGCTGGATTCACCACGGTGCGGGCGACAGCTACCTGGATATCCGTTTGAAGCTCCGGAGCGTTGTGCCTGCAGCATCGACGTCGCACAGCTGTGGTACGCGGAGCTCCCAGCGCGGGCAGCATGACCGACATCGCAGAGTCCATGGGGCCCTTTGCCGAGGACCGCCAGCGTGAATCTCCGCCCGTTGCGGCATGGGGACGTCGGGAGCTGCAGACTCCAGTGGGAGGCGGCCGATTTGGCGGTCCAAGCCGCTGAGGTTGGCCTCCTGTTCCTGTTGCGGCGACTGCGGAGGGCTCCGGAGGGCTCCGGAGGCCCCATCCACGGGTGAACATCAGGAACATCAAGGATGTTGAAAGACTTCCAGTCCTGTTATATCACAGTCCTGTTTATATCAACGGATCGATGGTTGAAAGTGTCAAGAGCTTCAAATTCTTGGGCGTGCACATCTGTGAAGATCTTTCCTGGTCCGAGAACACAGATGCAATTATTAAGAAAGCTCATCACCGCCTCTACTTCCTGAGAAGATTACGGAGAGTTGGTCTGTCAAGGAGGACTCTCTCTAACTTCTACAGGTGCACAGTAGAGAGCTTGCTGACCGGTTGCATCGGTTCGGCAACTTGAGTGCCCTGGAGAGGAAAAGACTACAAAAAGTAGTAAACACTGTCCAGTGCATCGTCGGCTCTGACCTTCCTTCCATCGAGGGGATCTACCACAGTTGCTGCCTCAAAAAGGCTGGCAGCGTCATCAAGGACCCACACCACCCTGGCCACACACTCATCTCCCTGCTACCTTCAGGTAGAAGGTACAGGAGCCTGAGGACTGCAACGACCCGGTTCAGGAATAGCTACATCCCCACAGCCATCAGGCTATTAAACTTGGCTCGGACAAAACTCTGAACATTAATATCCCTCCATCTGTTATTTGCACTTTATTAATTTATTAATTCATGTGTGTATTTACGTATATAATTGTAGTCAATGACTACTATGTTCTGTTGTGCTATGCAAAGAAAGAATTTCATTGTCCTGTCAGGGACATATGACAATAAACTCTTTTGACTTTTGACTTTGGTGCCTTCCCTCACAGTGGGAAATTTTGATTCTGCTGTGTGGGGATGTTTTATGTTGAACTCTATTGTGTATTGTGTTCTTTATTTTTATTGTATGGCTGTGTGGTGATCACATTTCTCTGTGCCAACTGGCACATGTGACAAATAAATGTATCTTGTATCTTGTATCTTGACTCTGTTGACCCTTGACATAATGTGAATGAGTGATTGATATTCAGCATGGAATCGGTGGGCTGAAGAGCCTATTTCTATTGCTGTATCTTTCAGTTCTAAAACAGAATACATTACTGGACAATCCAGAGATTTGATTTCAAATCCCAACATGGCAATTCTGAAAATTAAATTCAGATATTTTTTTTAAAATCCAAATACTAGTCATGATGGCCTTAACACTATTGCATTGCTATTTAAAAACCCTATCTCATTCATAAACATCTTTCATAGGAGGGTATCTGTCATTATCTGGTTGGGCCCATGTGTGATTCCAGACCACCTATGTGATTAACTCTTACTTACCGTCTGAAATGGCGTTACAAGCCAATTAATTTCAGAGCGGTTATGGTCTCTACGGAAAGCGGAGAGTGTGATGGTGAGAAGATGTGACTGGTGGTGGGATCACTTTGATGGTGGCTTTTCGTAGTGAGCACTCTCCGCAATTCCTTACATCGCTCACCCCCTCCCACCCAATCCGTCCCCTCCACAGGTACCTTCCCCTGCAACTATAAGAGACCCTACAAGCCCATCCAGGTGAGACAGATGTGCAAGTACACCTCTTCCAGCCTCGTCTATTGCATTCAGTGCTCCTAATGTGTCATCAGCTGCTTCGTGAGACCAACCATAGACTATGCAACCGTTCCGGCAAACACACGCTCTGTCCATGAAGGCATGCTGGAACTCTCACTTGCTAAACATTTCAACTCTCTTTCCCATTCCCATAGTAGGCTATCTATTTCATTTCGGAGTCACGTGAGTGACTTCGTGAAGAGCCCGCCGGCGCGCATGGTCGACATATCGTCGTAACGCGTTGCTGCGACGGCTGGCGGTGGAGCGCACTCCTCGCCAGCCCTTCATAAGGGGCCACGGAGGTGAGTATTCCACCTTTAGTTGGTGGCCCTTGTTGTCTGATTATGTCTTGCAGCAAGGACATGGATGGGAGTTCGAAGGGCCGGAGGACGTCAGGACGAGTTCGCCGGTCAACAGTTCCGGGGCCTTTACCATCGGCAGTACCTGCAGCGCAGGCCGGGACTCAGGCGGAGATGTGGGTAAGCCCTGTGTTCACAGGTCCAGATCCGCCAGCACACCACAGCTCGGAGGAGTTCGACGAGGAGGAGTGTGGTGTGCCGCCAGAGCAGGGGGACCCTGCCATGGCAGTCAGGTTGTCAGCGGGCTCGCTGGCGACCTCGAGCAGGGCGCGTGCCGTTGCACGGCCTGTTCCACTCAGCCCTCCGAGAAGGGGGAGGGGAGGAGCCCAGAAGCCTAACCCTGTTAGGGCTAAGGCATTGCCTGTCGCGGAGGAGCGGTCAGGTTCCAGGGCGAGACCCGGGGCGGCTGTGAGGTCCAGCCGGCACACCCCGACTCTCGACGCCGGGACGGGTCGGTTGAGTCGGGTCTCGTCGCGGTCGCCGAGCCCCCCATGGATGGGTGGGCGGCACCATGCGTCGGCAACGTCCACGATGTGGGCAGCCGGCAAGACTGCGCGGGCCCCAGGCAGCCATGCTTCGGCTGGTGCCGACACCTCGCCGCATGTGCCCTTAGTGGCAGCGGCTTCAGCTCTCGCTAAACGGAGGCGATTGAACACGCCCGCGCAGGAATCGCGCAGTTTCGCCTCGGCGGCTGTTAGCGACAACTACCGGCACCGGCAGGGCCTCGACGAGGTGCGGGCCGATGACAGGAGCCCGGTTTTCTTTTCAGAGCCGGAGGACTCCGACCACCTGAGTGTTCAGGGTGAAGGGCGTATTGACCGTATGGAGCGGCTGCTGGAGCTCCTGCTTCAACGTCAACAACAGCAGGGCAGCAACAGGCACAGGGCGTCTTCACCAACATCTACTATCAGCCTGGAGCAGCACGAGGAGGAGGTTCTGGTGGATCCCGTACCACCTCCGGTGGAGGTGCCAGCGGAGGAACGTTTGGATGTGGCGACCAAATTCGCGGCCCCACATACGGCTGGTCTTCCTCTCAATTCAAAGCTGGCAGCCACAGTGGACTTTCTTAATAATCAGGTGCTGCAGGAAGAAGTCCTCATCCAGGCTATGAGCCGTCACAAGGCTCCATCAAACTGCAACTCCCTCAACGTGCCTGTGGTCAATACGCCAATATGGGGCAACATCAGTGCGGCTATCCGTCAACAAGAGCTACAATTGCAGCGGATCCTGAAACTCCTCACGGCCGGTATTACCGCCTTTGCGCGGTCGGTGGACGAGGACGAGCTGAATTTGGACCAGGAAGATGCTCTGGCCTTATTGTGCGCGACCCAGCACGAAATCAACGGGTTTCGCAAAAACAGCATCCGCCCAGCACTCAACCCGAAGTTTGCAGGGTTGTGCAAACCACCGCCGCCGCCGCCGCCCCGTCAGTTCTTTGGTGAGGACCTCTCGAAGAGAGTCAAAGAGCTTGACGAACAAGCCAAAACGGTGGGGATCATGCGCTCTAAGAGTGCCCCCACACCGTCCGGCTCAAAAGCTCCATACATTCGCTCACGAGGGTCGGCCAGTGCCTCGACGAGGACTCACCCTCTAGCTCCACAACGACAACAACACCAGAACCAGCACCAAGGGTCTTTTTTAGGACAGGGTCGGCAGAGACCTTTTTGGAAATCGAAGACGCCGCGCCCTCAAGCCAACCCAGCACCTCCACGGCCACCCACACGTGTCAAGGACCGCCGGTAACCACGGAGGTGAGGGGGTCTGGTTCTCTCTTTTCTCTCTGTTTAACTTCCCATGTTGGTGGTCGTTTACGGTTGTTTTTGGATGCATGGGGTAATTTTACTGGTGATGAGTATGTGTTGCGGAATATTCAGGGGCATAAAATTGAGTTTATTAATGGCGACATTCCTCCATCCCAGCACATGCCTGGTCGTACGTTCAAATTGTCTGCTGCAGAACAGGCAGCAGGTTACAAGGAAATTTTAGGTTTGGAACAGAAGGGTGTGATTGAGAAAACAGTGCATGAGCCAATTGAATTTGTTTCGAACATATTTACTAGACCTAAGAAGGATGGAGGCTGTCGTGTCATTATTGATCTAACCCGTTTGAATACGTTTGTAACATATACTCATTTTAAAATGGATACGTTTGAAACAGCCAAATCATTGATTTCTCATGGCTGCTTTATGGCATGCATTGATTTGAGGGATGCATATTATTCAGTATCCATCCAGAAAGATGATAGAAGGTTTTTGAAATTTATCTGGATGGGGCAACTTTGGCAGTATAAGGCTTTGCCTAATGGGCTTACTACAGCCCCTAGATTGTTCACTAAATTGGTGAAGCCAATCATGGCTTATTTGAGACAACGACATCATATAGTTATGGCCTATTTAGATGATGTCTTTATTGTGGGCCACACCCTGCAATTGGCTGAACAGGGTGTTGCAGCTGCTGTCAATATATTTCAACAATTAGGATTCATTGTCCATCCAGAGAAATCAAAGTTCTGCCCTGCCCAGGTAATTAATTACCTAGGGTTCACGGTGAACTCAATGAGCATGAGGATAACTATACCAATTAACAAAATTGAGGAAGTCACTAAGGTGTGCAGAGATTTAATTGGCACCAATATACCATCGATTCGGCATACAGCCACAGTAATTGGCAAGTTAGTGGCTTTGTTTCCGGCAGCACGATATGGACCTTTGCATTATCAGAATTTGCAAAGAGCTAAAATTACTGCGTTAAAATGGAACGCTGGTCATTACGATCGATCTATGCAGCTGCCGTCCGAAGCGATCACTGAGTTGCAATGGTGGGTGTGTCACATTAGCAACTCATTTAAGCCTGTCAGGGAGGCTAATCCGGTGGTATATTTACAGACTGATGCAAGCTCCATTGGCTGGGGAGCTACTGATAATTGCTCTAGTTGTGGGGGTAGATGGGACACCCTTGAGGCATCGATGTTGTTGACTCAAGGGATTAACTATTTGGAGTTGCTGGCAGCATTCCACGGACTTCGTGCATATTGTTCCAAGCTTGTTGGAGCACACGTCCGTCTCCAAATAGACAACACCACAGCTGTGGCATATTTAAACCATATGGGTGGTACCAGGTCAGTTTCGTGTGACAAATTGGCTAACTCAATTTGGCTCTGGTGTATTCAAAGAGACATTTGGATTTCAGCTACCTATTTGCCAGGTGAGCTTAATACTGTGGCGGACACCAGGTCACGCAAATTTAATGACAACATTGAATGGATGTTGCATCCTGAGATTTTTGCTAAAGTCACAGCCAAATTTGGTAAACCGGACATTGACCTTTTTGCGTCACGGTTGAACCATCAGGTACCAGCCTACGTTTCATGGGAACCAGATCCTGGGGCAATAGCGCTAGATGCATTCTCGCTGGACTGGGGGAATTGGGTTTTCTATGCCTTCCCTCCGTTTTGCCTCATCAGTCGGGTATTGCGAAAGATTCAGGCAGATGCTGCCAAGGGCATCCTTATTATACCCGACTGGCCCACACAGCCTTGGTATCCGGTGGTCTTTGACATGCTCAACGAACCTTGGGTCCTTTTGAAGGGTTGCCCACAATTGGTTACTCACCCTGTGTCAGGGGAGCCACATCCCTGCCATGGCTATTTAAATTTGTTGGCTTGCAGGTTCTGAACAGGCCGTTAGTCCAATACGGCCTCTCGGCTCGGACCATGGATACCATCGGGGCGTCGTGTCGAGAGTCCACAAGGCGAAGATACCGCTCGCATATTAAGAAGTGGGAAGCCTACTGCAGCCGCTCTCGCATCACGTACGATGACGTGACAATAACCGACGTCCTGGAATTCCTCGCGGGGTTGCACCATGATGAACACTTAAGTTACAGTGCCATCAACAGCGCCAGAAGTGCGCTATCATTCTACCTCAAGATTGGGGTAGGGTCCAACAGGCTAGTGTCCAGACTCATGCGGGGTATATTCAATATGAATCCGCCTACACCACGCTATAATATCACCTGGGATGTCAGGGACGTATTAACCCTGCTCAGGACGTGGTCTCCCATGGAAGGGCTCCAACTGGACCAACTCACCATGAAGCTGGTGATGTTACTAGCGCTGACTTCAGCTCAGAGGGTACAGACACTACACAAACTGCGTGTCGACAGAATGACATCTACCCCTACAGAAGTAGTCTTTTTCGTTGACGAGCTACTAAAGCAGCATAGACCTGGGTGCACAGGGCTGCAGCTGAAGTTCCCGGCATACCCCGCAGATGCTAGGCTATGTTTAGCCTCACATATCCGCCACTATGTCAAGGTGACGGCACGCATCAGAGGAATGGAGAGATACCTGCTTGTCACTCATAAGAGACCTCATCATCGAGTGACAGTCCAGACGATATCCAGGTGGCTTCGAGTCGTCTTGGGTAAGTCAGGTATCGGCACTAATGTGTTCAAGTCTCATTCCACCAGGGCTGCATCGACGTCAGCGGCGAGGGTCATGGAGGTGCCCATGGACCAAATTCTCGCCACAACAGGATGGGCGAATGAAGCTGTGTTCCAGCGTTTTTATAACAAGCCTGTTGCTGCTCCTCTACAGTTCGCAGAAGCCGTGCTGAATGCAGGTCAAGAACGTGGAGATGTCCCCGCATGAGGGGTTTTTGATTTGTTATTAATAAATATGCTTTTGTTTTGCAGTATGAGCTATTGAGCCAGTTTGTTCCTCCCATCCATCCCTGGTAGTGGTGTGTCAGCATGGACGTGGTCCAGGGCGTGTAATCACAGAAGCTTTGAAGTCTTCACAAAGTCACTCACGTGACTCCGAAATGAAATAGTAAGATTGAACGAGAACTTACCAGTTCGAAGGTTGATCTTTATTTCATGAGGAGTCGAAGTGAGGGATTTCGTGCCCTCCTCGCCCAACCCTCAATCACCTTCATCTGGTAATCTTAGTCAATTCAATCATACTATGCGAAGTCATTTCTATTGTTGGTTCTGTGATTCCACGCCGCTACTTTGAAGTATGTCGAGCATGCGCGCCGGCGGGCTCTTCACGAAATCCCTCACTTCGACTCCTCATGAAATAAAGATCAACCTTCGAACTGGTAAGTTCTCGTTCAATCTTACTATTCTTGACCTTCTCCACATGCCAACTGGAAGAACAACCCCTCATAATCGCTTTGGTAGCTTACAACCAAACGGTATGAAGTTTGATAACTACCATCACTCTCTTCCACCACCCTAATCACTATGTTCCTTTACCCTCCTCCATTTGCTCACCTCCCATTCCCAAGTTTCATATTTCCTTTTTATCCCCTTTTTCTTCTCCCCTGTCCCCTTCGGGACAGGGGAGAAGAAAAATGCTTTCCTCTGCCTTTACGTTTCACTCGTCTTCTTGTCTCCTTATCTGACACCGTGTTGTCTCCTTTTCACATCTAGCTTCTGTCACATAACCCTTCTCATTCTTTCCACCTATCACTTGCCAGGCCTTGCCCTTCCCCCATCTCTCTTTTCAAGCTTTTTCCTTTCAGCTCCAACCAGATTGAAGAACGTTCCCAACACAAAACGTCTTCTGTCCATTCCCTCCACAGATGCCACCTGACCCGTTGAGTTCCTCCGTTTACTTTGCTTTTTTTGCGCAAGATTCCAGTGTCTTAAGTTTCTCTTGACATCATTGGTGATGTTGGGCAGTGTAGCAACTACCAATAATTTTTTCAGCAAAGCCATGCTGGGCTGGTCGCGGCTAATATACGGAGGATGAAACATTCCAAAGGTTCTTTTAATATGGCAAAGATAGCACTCTGGGAAAGTCTGAGAAAGGGATATGATTAAATTCAATTGAAATTAAGATAAAGACCGGTGACTATTAGTGAAAGGATGTCGCACACAAGCACAAACAACAATAAACATGGCAAACAGCTTGAAAGGTTGTTTATCATTCCCAACAATACCATGTGGGAGTTATCAAAAATGAGCCACTGTACCATCAACATGTACTATGTGTGCAGCCAGTAATGCAGATTCCTAGATTGATGCACCCCATCATTCATTCTTTGCAAGATGCACCCAAATATATTTATCTTATCATTGCACAAATATTTTATTTCACTAATCAGCCAGGCACGTTGCCTGATCAGGGCTGCACGGTGGCGCAGAGGTAGAGTTGCTGCCTTACACGCTGGAGACCCGGTTCGATCTCGACTACGGGTGCTGTCTGTATGGAGTTTGTACGTTCTCCCCATGACTGCGTGGGTTTTCTCCGAGATCTTTAGTTTCCTCCCACAATCCAAAGATGTACATTTTTCGAGGATGTAACTAGTAGCGTGGATAGGGGAGAACCAGTGGATGTGGCGTATCTGGACTTCCAGAAGGCTTTCGACAAGGTCCCACATAAGAGATTAGTATACAAACTTAAAGCATACGGCATTGGGGTATTGATGTGGATAGAGAACTGGCTGGCAAACGGGAAGCAAAGAGTAGGAGTAAACGGGTCCTTTTCACAATGGCAGACAGTGACTAGTGGGGTTCTGCAAGGCTCAGTGCTGGGACCCCAGCTATTTACAATATACATTAATGATCTGGATGAGGGAATTGAAGGCAATATCTCCAAGTTTGCGGATGACACTAAGCTGGGTGGCAGTGTTAGCTGTGAGGAGGATGCTAGGAGACTGCAAGGTGACTTGGATAGGCTGGGTGAGTGGGCAAATGTTTGGCAGATGCAGTATAATATGGATAAATGTGAGGTTATCCACTTTGGTGGCCAAAACAGGAAAGCAGACTATTATCTAAATGGTGGCCGATTAGGAAAAGGGAAGATGCAGCGTGACCTGGGTGTCATGGTACACCAGTCATTGAAAGTAGGCATGCAGGTGCAGCAGGCAGTGAAGAAAGCGAATGGTATGTTAGCTTTCATAGCTAAAGGATTTGAGTATAGGAGCAGGGAGTTCTACTTCAGTTGTATAGGGTCTTGGTGAGACCACACCTGGAGTATTGCGTACAGTTCTGGTCTCCAAATCTGAGGAAGGACATTATTGCCATAGAGGGAGTGCAGAGAAGGTTCACCAGATTGATTCCTGGGATGTCAGGACTGTCTTATGAAGAAAGACTGGATAGACTCGGTTTATACTCTTTAGAATTTAGGAGATTGAGAGGGGATCTTATAGAAACTTACAAAATTCTTAAGGGGTTGGACAGGCTAGATGCAGGAAGATTGTTCCCGATGTTGGGGAGGTCCAGGACAAGGGGTCACAGCTTAAGGATAAGGGGGAAATCCTTTAGGACTGATAATGAGAAGGACTTTTTTTTCACACAGAGTGGTGGGTCTCTGGAACTCTCTGCCACAGAGGGTAGTTGAGGCCAGTTCATTGGCTATATTTAAGAGTGAGTTAGATGTGGCCCTTGTGGCTAAGGGGATCAGAGGGTATGGAGAGAAGGCAGGTACGGGATACTGAGTTGGATGATCAGCCATGATGATATTGAATGGCGGTGCAGGCTCGAAGGGCCGAATGCCTACTCCTGCACCTAATTTCTATGTTTCTATGTTTCTATGTAGGTTGATTGGCTTGGTGTATGGGTAAATTGTCCCTAGAGTGTGTAGGGTAGTGTTAATGTGCAGGGATCGCTGGTCAGTGCGGACTTAGTGGGCCAAAGGGCCTGTTTCTGCTCTATATCTCTAAACTAATCTAAAAACTAAACTAAGCCAGGTTTCTACCTTGCATTACCATGTTAAATCTTTCTGAGCTAATCACTTGCTTCTCCCGAGACAGTCAGACAGGGCATACAGTCGTACAATTGCCCCATTCATCAGATGTATTCAGCTCTGCTTTATTAAAACCATCATGATTTCCAGTAAAGATAACATTTAATATCGATTACAGGGGACTGTGAAGTTAACAGAAACAGAGCAATGCATTATTTCAACAAGAAACAACAAGGTAGTTAGGTTCTTATTGTACTCTTCTGTTGTTCCGCATGAATGGATCGATCAGAATCTGCACAGAACAAATCTCTGATTGTCGGGGCTCTTTGTTGTCATTGAGTAGACTTTTCATTTTTACATCAAAAGAGGTGGGGAAAATAACAAGGTACTAATGGTGTGATCTCCACAATCTCTCACCAAGTGCCTCAGCGGAGAAATTGCTTGGTATAGGCACCTTACACATAATTGTGCTCTTACTGTTAAATTCATGGCTCGGAACCTTTTGACACATATGGAAGCTGTGAAGTAATAATCTCTACCTTCAGGGAAGGTGGGGAGGAAAATAGTTCAGCACAATTGAATTTTGAATAAAAAGGCTATTATTCTAGCACTTTGGAAGGAATGTAAAGAAGTATACTGTATATTGGTACCTGGAACATTCATGTACCATTCATGTCTCTCACTCCCCTTTCCCCGACTCTCAGTCTGAAGAAGGGTCGCAACCAGAAATGCCTCCTTTTCTTTTTCTCTGCAGATGCTGCCTGACCATCGATCACGCTAAATCTATGCCATCCCAGTTTTACATCCAGTACGGGGGGGGGGGGGGGTAATTTAAAGAGGTCAATTAGACTACACACCCACACATCTTTGGTATATGTATCCCTATGCTGCTGTACCACCAATGTGAAAACAAGCATTGTAACATAGAAACATAGAAACATAGAAATTAGGGGCAGGAGTAGGCCATTCGGCCCTTCGAGCCTGCACCGCCATTCAATATCATCATGGCTGATCATCCAACTCAGTATCCCTCAGTATGCCTTCTCTCCATACCCTCTGATCCCCTTAGCCACAAGGGCCACATCTAACTCCCTCTTAAATATAGCCAATGAACTGGCCTCAACTACCCTCCGTGGCAGAGAGTTCCAGAGACCCACCACGCTCTGTGTGAAAAACATCTGTTGGAATCCCCCATTTGTCCTCAGCTCCTCCAGTTTAAGCTATCACATTAAAACATGAGACTTGAAATCACATGGTTCCTTTGTTAATATAACAATCAAACCATCGCTTAGTTATGGCATTTAATCAGTTAGCCAACAAATTACTTTTGCCCTTCAGCCTGTTAGCATGGAAACCAGTCTGAACAACATGTTGTCACTACACACAGTCTCACCCAACAGGTGGAAGATTCACCGAGATAAGAACCTTAACCAGCTGTTGTGATTGTCACAAGACTGCTGCATTCAACACTTATTTTTGCTGAAGGCTGCACTGGATTCTCTCAAATTAAAGTTAATTTTACTAACTTCTCAATTCAGCAACCCCCCACTTGAAAAGATTTACTCCCTACAAACTTCAATATCATATTTGAACTAATAGATAGATAGTAGGAACTTCCCTCTGTCAACATTATCTCCAGACTCAAGGGACTCCATAAACAAGTTGACATGTTATCTTGTGCTGTGAAAATATGTTGCTATTTTCACAGCAAAATGTAAAATACATTTTATGTGCTTGATAATTTTCTCACGTATGAATCAAGATCTCATATTTATATCCAAGAAAATTTGACATTCGCAATGGAAAATAAACAACCATCCGATCAAATCTTTTTGGACATTACTGGGAAATACTTGTTTACCTACTCCAGTCATATATCTCAACAGAAGGCAATAGCCTTGAAATTTGATGGCAAAGCCCCATGTTATTTTGTGTTACATAATCCAGTTTTTAGGAAATGGAAATCAAGGACTTACAATGTGCACTATTTCAGATTTGTGGTGGTAGAGTGATGCAGATAGTATCCCGCTGCCTCACAGAGCCAGAGACCTGGGTTCGATCCTGAGGTCGGTGCTGTCTATGTGGAGTTTGCACATTCTCCCTGTGACCACGTGGGTTTCCTCCGGGTGCTCTGTTTTCCTCCCGCATCCCAAAGCCACGTGGGTTTACAGGGTAAAAAAAAGGACACAACGTGCTGAAATAACTCAGCCAGTCAGGCAGCATCAGAGGAGAACGTGGAAAGGTGATGTTTTGGGTTGGGCCCCTTCTTCAGACTGATTATTGGGGGCATGGCAGACATTGTCCTGCTCTCTCCCCCCTCCAATCATGTCTTAAGAAGGGTCCCTACCCAAAACCTATCATTGAATGGCGGAGTGGACTCGATGGGGCGAATGGCATAATTCTGCTTCTGTGACATGAACTTGTGAAGCCATTGTCAGACATTCTGGGACCAATACGAACAAATATATGCTGCGGCCAATCTTTTGAGGTAACCACATCATATATAGTGAAAAGGTTATATCATAGAGGCGGTGGCAAACCATTTCCCCTTCACTGCTGTGGAAATAACTAGAATTATACAGGAGCCCAAATTAAGAGCCAAGTGTACAATCATAATTTGTTAATAAACATTCAGATACAGGTTTAAATGAAGCTATGAAGCTGTTGTATTACAGATATTATAAACTGATTACGGGGCATATCAACCTTCATCTTAGTAAGGATCCAAACCCAATACAATTCGCCTCTCGCCACAACAGATTAACAGCAGATTTGATCTCACTGACTCTCCATTCTGCATGGGATCACTTGGACAATAAGAACACATATGTCAGGCTGTTGTTCATTGACTACAGCTCAGCATTCAACACCATCATCCTGTCGAAACCGGGAGGCATGGTGGCGCAGCAGTAGAACTACTGTCTTGCCGCGCCAGAAAGCCGGGTTCAATTCTGACTGTGGGTGCTTGTCTGTACGGTGTTGGTACGTTCTCCTGGTGACCTGTGTGGGTTTTCTCCGAGATCTTCAGTTTGCCTTCTAAACTCCAAAGACTTACAGGTTTGCAGGCTAATTGGCTTGGTATAAATGTATCGTGTTGATGTGCGGAGATCGCTCATCAGTGCTGAATCCTTGTCATCTTCATTGGCAGACCACAATCAGTTCATAGAAACATAGAAAATAGGTGCAGGAGTAGGCCATTCGGCCCTTTGAACCAGCACCGCCATTCATTGTGATCATGGCTGATCATCCCCTATCAATAACCCGTGCTTGCCTTCTCACCATATCCCTTGACTCCACTAGCCCTAGAGCTCTATCTAACTCTCTCTTCAATCCATCCAGTGACTTGGCTTCCACTGCCCTCTATGGCAGGGAATTCCATAAATTCACAAATCTCTGGGTTGAAACATTTTTTCTCAACTATGTCTTAAATGACCTCCCCTTTATTCTAAGACTGTGGCCCCTGGTTCTGGACTCGCCCAACATTGGGAATATTTTTTTCCTGCATCTAGCTTGTCCAGTCCTTTTATAATTGTATATGTTTCTATAAGATTGCCCCCTCATCCTTCTAAACTCCAGTGAATACAAGCCTAGTCTTTTCAATCTGTCCTAATGTTACAGTCCCGCCATTACAGTGATCAATCTCATGAACCTACACTGCACTGTCTCAATCACAAGGATGTCCTTCCTCAAATTCAAAGACCAAAACTGTACACAATACCCCAGATGTGGTCTCGCCAGAGCCCTATACAACTGCAGAAGAACCTCTTTACTCCTCTACTGAAATCCTCTTGTTATGAAGGCCAACATTCCATTAGCTTTCTTCACTGCCTGCTGTACCTGTAAACCAACTTTCAGTGGCTGATGTACAAGGATACCCAGGTCTCACTGTACCTCCCCCTTACTTAACCTAACCCCATTGAGATAATAATCTGCCTCCTTGTTTTTGCCGCCAAAGTGGATAACCTCACATTTATCTATATTATGCTGCATCCGCCACGCATCTTCCCACTCACTCAACCTGTCCAGGTCACCCTGCAACCTCCTAATATCCTCTTCACGGTTCACACTGTCACCCAGCTTTGCGTCATCCGCAAATTTGCTAGTGTTGCTCCTATTTCCCTCTTCCAAATCATTAATATATATGGTAAACATTTGCGGCACCAACACCAAGCCTTGCAGCACTCCACTCGCCACTGCCTGCCATTCTGAAAATGACCCGTTTACTCCTACTTTTTGCTTCCGGTCTGCCAACCAATTTTCTATCCATGTCAACAACCTACCCCCAATACCATGTGCTCTAATTTTAGTCGCCAGTCTCCCGGGCGGGACCTTATCAAAGGCTTTCTGAAAGTCTAGATGCACTACATCCACTGGCATCCCTTCATCCATTTTACTTGTCACATCCTCAAAAAATTCCAGAAGATTAGTCAAGCATGGTTTCCCTTTCATAAATCCATTTTGACTTGGACTCATCCTTTTACTGCTATCCAAATGCCGCATTATTATCTCTTTAATAATTGGCTCCAGCATCTTTCCCACCACCAAAATCAGGCTAACTGGTCTATAATTCCCCGTTTTCTCTCTCGCTCCTTTCTTGAAAAGTGGGATAACATTAGCTATCTTCCAATCCACAGGAACTGATCCTGAATCTATTAAACATTGGAAAATGATCACCAATGCGTCTACTATTTCTAGAGCCACCTCCCTGAGGACCCTGGGATGCAGACCATTAGGTCCAGGGGATTTATCATCCTTCAGTCCCATTAGCTTACTCAATACTATTTCTCGCCTAATGAAAATTTCTTTCAGTTCCTCTACCCGCTTAGATCCTCTGTCCCCCAGTACATCTGGGAGATTGTTTGTGTCTTCCTTAGTGAAGACAGATCCAAAGTACCTATTCAACTCTTCTGCCATTTTCTTGGTGCCCATAATAATTTCACCTGTGTCTGCCTTCAAGGGACCCACATTTGACTTTGCTACTCTTTTTCCCTTAACATATCTAAAGAAGCTTTTATTGTCCTGCTTTATATTCCTGGCCAGCTTCCTTTCGTACTTCATCTTTTCAGCCCGTATTGCCCGTTTTGTTTCCTTCTGTTATCCTATGCAAGTTTTCCAATCCTCTGGCTTTCGGCTACTCTTTGCTGTGTTATAAATCTTTTCTTTCAGTTTTATTCTATCCCTAACTTCTCTTGTCAGCCACGGTTGCCTCCTACACCCCTTAGAATCTTTCTTCCTTTTTGGAATGAAATGATCCTGCGTCTTCCGGATTATGCCCAGAAATTCCTGCCATTGCTGTTCCCCCGTCATTCCTGCTAGGATCCTTTTCCAGTCTACCTTGGCCAGCTCCCCTCTCATGCCTTCATAGTCCCCTTTGTTCAACTGCATCACTGACACTTCCGATTTAATGTTCTCCTTCTCAAATTGCAGAATAAAACTAATCATCTTATGATCACTACCTCCAAGCGATATATGGTTTATATCCCTTGATTCCCTTAGCCCTAAGAGCTATTTCTAACTCTCTCTTGAAAATATCCAGTGAATTGGCCTCCACTGCCTTCTGTGGCAGAGAATTCCACAGGTTCATAACTCCCTGGGTGAAAAAGTTTTTCCTCATTTTAGTCCTTAATTAGGTGACGGCACTATGTTCAGCACAGACATTGTGGGCCAAAGTGCCTTTTCCTGTGCTGTACCTCTATATGGTTTATATTTTATGAACTAAGAATCAGCAATGGTGTGGTTAAGGATCACTGAGTGATTCCAGTGATAAAGCAGTCTCGTGGTTCTGAAACTGTGGTCACGCTCAAGTGACACAACTGATTCATATCTATCCATCCATGTATCTATCCAAAAGCCTCTTAAATGCCACCGTGGTATCTATCTCCACCACCACCACTATCCCTGGCAGTGAGTTTCAGCAACCTGCCTCCCTCTCAGTAAAAATGTTGCCCCACACGTCTCCTGTAACCTTTCACCTTAAAGCAATGGCCTCTTGTCTTTGGCTTTTCCACAAAGTTGTGAAACATTATCTTTGCACAACTAATTAAATTTACAGGGAACAGGTCCACTGCAATGTAAATTATTGTGTGCAAGCAAATCTGTGCTGAGAAATTACAAATCTGTGAATTCTCTTTGTTTGTTTGACCCGGACTCCTGCGAACCTTTCTATTTCTTAACAATAATTCAAAAAAGTGGAGGTTCTATGGTCAATTGCTTCAAAATGTCATGCATCAAATCACAAATAGAGTGCAAATTGATTGGAAGACACAGCACGGAAACAGGCCTTTTGGCCCACTGAGTCCATGCACCATTGATCACACGTTCACACTAGCTCTATGTCCCAATTCCCCATCCACTCCCTACATGCTACAATGGTCAATTAACCTACAAACGCCTTTGGCATGTGGGTGGAAACCGGAGCACCCAGACAAAATCCACGCAGTCACAGGGAGAACATGCAAACTCCACACAGACAGCACCCGAGGTCAAGATCAAATCTGGGTTTCTGGCACTGTGAGGCAGAGGCTTTATCAGCTGTGCATAGTGCTGACAATGCTGTCAAAATACATTCATTCACAAATCTGCCAGAGTATTTCCATTTGAACTTGTTTAATTCCTCTGTTGATCATGCTCATTCTCCCATTCCAAGCTTGTTAGAAAATTTGCAAAGGCCAGAGGCAGTAAATGATGCACCATAGGTGTAAGGAGAGATTGTTTCTTGAAGGAGGTATTCTCATTTTTCTGCCCTTGGGGCCACCACGTGTAAAAAGTCAGCACTATATCAATTGTAGTTGTATTTCTGTGAACAATACCAAATACAAAGCTAATGAATGTATATATAGCTGCTGAAAATATCAGAAGAATTTTTGCAGTTCTTGTTTTCTATACACTTCTTCAGACATAGACTTCAGACTTTGGTCTGATAAAGGGTCCCGAGCCAAAACGTCACCCGTCCTTTTTTTCCAGAGATGCTGCCTGATCCGCTGAGTTACTCCAACACTTTGTGTCTATCTTCGGTATAAGCCAGCATCTGCAGATCTTCTCTACATATTAATAAAACTTTGCTTGGCTCACATATATGTACCGACTATAAAACAAATGGTTAAAATTACACATTTGCTGAAGTCACGTTAATGAAAGCTCAGCACAAATTTTGGCATCCTGAATCTAGTCAGAAGGCCATGGTTTATTCATACATTGAGATCCCAGTGGCTGGTTTCCAGCACTATTAAACTGAGCTCCCATAACTTAATCACTAAGGTTTTTTTTTGTATCAGTAGATTGGGTTATAGAGTGTGACTGGTCAATACAATAGCAACAATGCTGGAGCTTTACTGTCTGATTCATCCAGCGCTTGTTGTTTTCCCCATCGTCTTAGAACTGCACATGTCATTTCAAAAGAATAGTTGTTTGACTGTTTGACCACAACAGTCAGTCCCAAAGTTCACAGTAAAACTTGGGCACTCACCAAAAATCACATTTCTAAACATTTCTCATTTACAAGATATTTCCAGTTGCATATCCAAGATCAGTGGAGCCTTTGTTTATAAACATTTGTTAAAGCTGAAAGGATTTATAAGAACTTGCATTGAAAATAAAAACTTTCAATAGGTTTGCATATGCCCACACTCTGGTAGAGATTGAAGGCATTTTGAAGTATTATCTTACGCTGTTTGTCAGAGTTCCGTTACTGCCTCTAGCACGATATTGCTATTGTAATTCATGGTTTATACCAGATTTCTCCCCCCACGTTGCGAGATCCCTCTTCAGCCACAATTTTCTGACCAGCTGTTTTCCTACCAGGTTTTACATTCCAACCCACACAGAGAACTCATTTTGTCTTTATTCTGCGTGTGAACAATTTCACGAGACATTTTTTTTAGTCATTACAAAGATTAGTATATTTCCTGACTAAAATGTTAAGTCTTGCATATCCAATGTGACATAATTGGGTGATAGCCTATAACTAGCCAAAATGAAAGCAGATTGTAAATTAAATCATGATCCTTAAAATAAAAAGCCTCTGCTGGAGAACAGGCAAGTAAACCTTTTCTGATTAAAAAGGCAGGGAGAATAGAGATGCTTTAACTGAAATTAATATTTCAGGTTTAATTACCTGTGATTAATGCATTGCATGAGATAGTTTTGATCTATTTATTCTCCACTGGGCTGCATTGCGTAAAAAACAAAATGTCATAAAAAATAAACAGGATTTTAAAAGGCAGCGTTTGGTACGAGGCTAAGTTTAATTACCAACTTTCCAACCACAAATTGAGGATTGTGGTGAGGACCTGCTTTAAATATTAACCATCAGCATTAACCGTCAGCATTGACCACAATTGGCCATTCAAGATAGGCTGAAGCTGAAATCAGATCCATTCACAGTAACAGTCACCATCACACACATCTGGTTGCACACATGGCTTGCATATCTTTGATAAATATAAACCACAGTTTTAGATGATCAGGATTTTTGTGAGCTAAAATAAAAGACATGAAGTGCCAGAGTAACTCAGCGGGTCAGGCAGCTCTTTATTTTTGAAACCAGCATCTGCAGTTCCTTGTTTTAGAGATACAGAGATACAGCATGGAAACAAGCCCATCGGCCCACCGTGTCTATGGCGACCAGCGATCCCCGTACACTAGCACTATCCTACACGCTAGGGACAATTTACAATTTGTTTTACCAAAGCCAATTAACCTATAAACCTGCAGCCGAAGAAAACCCACACGATCATGGGGAGAACATACAGACTCCATACAGTCAGTATCCATAGGCAGAATCAAACCTGGGTCTCTGGTGCTGTAAGGCAGCAACTCTACCACTGCGCCACCGTGCCGCCCCATTTTTTTCAAATTTCCTCCCCTATATATTTCCCAGTTGTAGCTCCATTTTAATGTGCTAATCTTACTCCAGCTGTGTTTTCATTTAACCACCAGAATCTTCAGCATTCAACTTTGGGGAACACTACAGAAAATAATGAGCTTGCATCCCCAAATACTTAAATAGCTACTATTTTTACTTTAAAGTACATTTACATATAATGAGAAAGGGTCGGAAGTGAATATATCTGTAGTTATTTAAAACAGTTCATCTCTCAAAGCTCACAATAATAAGCAAAGTTTGGATCTAATTTCAATGGTGTAACACAATTGTCAATCCATGTGCTGAATATTGTTGGTTCCGCAATTGCAAGCAATGTTAAAAAGGTCATCAGGGTCAGTTACACATGGCCAATCAATAGTTTGTCAAATGTACTGATGCCCAGAGAACAACCGACGGTTCATGAGAGGTCAAGAAGGTCAGGATCGAAAAGCTACTTTATCTGAAGTTTGTGTTAATGCTTGTAAAATGTCAGATATTCCAAGTTTACCACAGCTGCACTGGTAATGCCTGACACCACACTTAAAAGCCCATGCACGGCACAACAAACAATGGATAATTGTAGCGTTGCGAAGAATGTTGTTAAGACTGTTATTTAAACCGCATGACATTTTAATACAATTGTGAAGAGATAATGTAGTCATATTCTTCGTGAGAAACCTACTGCTGCTATTTTGCTCCAGTACATTTTGGGTGGGAGAAATGAACTTTGCTTTACATTATCATTACAAATAAAGGTGAACGCGAGAGGAATATGGCATGATTCTAAAGCAATTACAATTCATTTTCTTGCCAGGATGAAGCAATAAATTACAAATCTGCCACATGGAAGATCACATTACTTCAGTATTTGCCAAGGAGGTACATTTTATAGACTGTGACTTGTGTGCAGTTTCAAGCACTGTATTAAACTCTCTTCAGTGTGTTATTAATCTTCAGCGAAACTGACATGCACAGTCTGATGATGTTCAGCTAGGAGAAATGTTAAATAGTTAATAATAACAGACTAATGATTGCTCCTTGTAATAAGGTTTATCAAGTCAGTGTCAATTTAATAGCTAGCTTAATCAAGATCAAAGTATGTATTGGGGGTGAAGGTGATCATCATGATTATTCTGTTAGTGAAAATCATGTTATAATTTAAGTAGGTTGCTTTCCAATTATAATTACTTCCAGTTAGTTTTCTGCCTTCTTTTTCAGAACTATTCTGACAGAAGATAAATGTAGCATAAGAATCTCAAGCAATCACATTTCAGAGATACTACTTTAATTCCCAAATATTAAAGTGCTCTAACAGATTTGTAAAATAATCCATGAAGGGCAGTATCGGTACCTGGTCAGTTCTTTTACCCCTCGTAAGTAGAGCCAGGTCTTGATACATTAGTGATATAATTACATTGTGAGTCATGTTCAATTCTGGTATGTTCTTAGTTTGTTTAATAAAGATGGAATTAATAAAAATTCAGGTATAATTTCTACAAATCTCAGTGAATATTTGTTATTACATTGAATGGACCATATAGAGGTTCATTTTGACGGATTACGATACGTCTTATATATCAGATACTATTTAGTCTAATAATCAGTATGAGATATTACACTTTGATTTGGGCAACTTGCGTTTATATAATCCTAAAGCTAATCCAGTGTTTACAGTCATTTCCTATTATGTAGCCACTTATGTAATGCAGGAAACGTGGTAGCCACTCAGCATAGCTAGCTTTCACAAGAGATAAATGACTGGAGGGATAACAAAGGGAGCAAAAATCTTGAAGATATACAATGTGTATTTGTTAAAAGCACACAAATATCTACAGGGGAGTTTTAGTTGTTTTGCTAAAGCTTTTGCGATGATTTAAAAAAAACATGTTTGTAGCTCAGTATTGTACAATCAAACCAAATAAAGAATGGTAATGAACCATCTAGTTTAGCAAGCTAAAACTTTCTAACTTGATGCAATTAGATACACGTGCAACCCACACAATCTAAGCATGCAATTTTCCAAAAAGACAAATAAATTCCATGAAAAACACCAAAGACCAATTTAAGAAGGACTTGGGGAATTGCTGTTCCCAGTTTGTTCAGGCAATAAGCTATAATCAAGAAGACTATTAGATAAGCAAGTGTGTACTATTATATGAAAAGGATAGAACTACAATTATGTGGTAGAGCAATGACAATGTTTCAGAACAGATAGGATCAGTATTTCAGATATTTGAAAATCATAACATTGAGTTACAAAAACCCATTCTAGACATGCACTTCCATAAAATAAGAGAAAACATGTCACTAAGACTTAACTCCACCAATTCTGGGAACGAAAGTCATTCATGGTTCGAGCACAGTCAGTGTTATTAACAGAGAACCAGTCTGTCTCAGAATAAATACTGGGAAAATAAAGGCTCAGTCCCATTCACCTTGCTCTCGTGGAATTTTGCACATCTGCATTTTGGAAGAAATGGATATATGAATAAGGGAGATTAAGAAGCATATGGGCCAAAATGCAAGCAAACTAGCTTAGATGGGATATTTCAGTAGACATGGGCAGGTTGGGCCCAAGGGCCTGTTTCTGTGCAGTCTGACTCTATGAGAGCATGAAGCTCTGAATACCCTTCCATTGATGAACAGTAACATGATGGTGAAAATTGCTTGATATAGAACATAAGCATCCAGTTCAGATTCGATGATGAGCTCGCAATGCTTCTTGGCACCCAGGCGTGAAGACGTAATTTTATCCACGGTCTATATGCCTAGAAATTAGAATATGGTGCTCTAGGTGTGACCAGGTCACAGCAATCGGTCAACAGATCATTTGTTTATCAATGGTGAACTGCAATCATAGGTTATGGCATCAAGTATGTCAAACTTGCATGGATACTGGACAAGGTATATATCTGAACTGAACCAAGGTGTTTACTAAAATCCAGGCTAGGAACGATGGGTGCAATGAGTAAATGCCAGCAGTTATAGTGACCAATGTTAAGACTTCCTGTCTGGTGCTAGTTTCAAAGCAGCCCCTTGAAGGAGCATTGATTTGGCTATTCAACACATGAAAAAAAATTGCAATAAAATCAATTAGGCCAAAGTTGCAGAAATGAAGAGCCCCTGGTGTCAGTTTCAATCGCATTTTCTGGAACACAATACTGAAGATATAATCATCTGGTGAAAGGCATTGAATGCGTGCTTAGATGCTGTTTCCAAGATTGAACCCATTGGTGCCAATTTTACACTTGTCAAACCAAATAGCGCATGATCCAATTTATGGGCCAAAGAATTACCACATGAAAATGTGCTGGATAGTTGTCAATATCTGTGGAACTAAAGGCTTCAGCATCTTCAAGAAAAGAAAGTAGGATATACATGACCCTGTTTCATGAGAACATTAATGATAGAGAAAGAACTTCACAATTGTATTATGATAAAGTTCTTCTCAGGGAGATAACCCACTTTTGAACAGCTTCAGCTTTGGTATGTGCAAGTTTTAGAGTGGCTTTTTCCACCAATGCTCTGAATCCTAGGACTTATTCTCACAGAGCCAGGACAGTTAGTGGATGTAAATTAGTTGCACTTTCTCACATCAAAGCAATTAGTCTGCATGAAAGAAGAACTTCAGGACAGTTTGCAAGAGGTAGTTTGCTTAATTAAACCCAGCCACCAATTATCAAATATTTCTTCGACATTAATGGCCCTCTGAATGTGTAATTAAATTTTTATTGTGGTTGAATTTGCATGGATGAAACCACAATCTGTTAATATTCATTGCAGAGCTACAGCTGTCCTGAAGCTCAGTAGAAAGACCAACACAAAGAGGCAGGATGATAAATTGTGGTTATACGATATTTGTGTAACCATCGACTTTCTCCACACTCTTTAATATTAAATTGAAGCGTGGAAAAGTACAGAATATGAGGTAGCAAACATCAATCCCTTCCAGGAACCACCACACAAAAAAGAGATATTGGGAAATAAAGTTCAAGGGCGTGTGTAAAAAACACTGAACTCATGGACATTGGTGCCAATCACACTTTGCATTTTAATCACACGATCAACACATTCTCACTCAGAAACACCAGGGATCTTAATAAACATAATTCTACAATTAGTGCAATCAGATCATACATGATTGATTCTTTTCAAAAGTCACCTTTGAACAAATTAAACATTTAAAGCTTAAATGGCATCCAGTGGACTGGAAATACATTTTCTTTCTTGTGCTTCCCATTTTACTTGCTTATGGAGCTTTACTTACGGAAATTAATTCATACAACGGTACATTTTGCAGCAACATCGTCTGAATCAGGATTCTTGGTCCGCAGATGATAAGTGAGTGTTTACAGATTAGTTTACCATAGGACAATCCTATCTTTACACAACAAATAATCTGCCTTCACTTTATGTTTTGTTATATTCCATGTGCCTTCAGATTAGAGCAATTCTTTGACCAAAGACAGGTCTTGCACTCTCCCCTATACATGCCTTCTCACATCTGCCCACCTTCTCTTTTATTTGGCAAGTTAACTACATGTTGAGCAAAATTAACCATCTGATTAATGGTTGTACTACTGCGGCGAACAAATCATTTTTTTAATAACAATGATCAGCAATAGTCAGACTGTGCTCTGCCTATTATAATTCACCATCTATTGTAAAGAAGCACAGATTACTAATTCACTTAACTATCTCAGTGTTACAAGAGCTCTCATGAGCCCTGCTAAAGTGTACCCAGAAAAAAAAAAACAGCTCAAAGGTCTCTGCTGACATTTTGACTAATGAGTCCAAATAAGATAAGATTGTGAGTATAAGAGTATGTTGCCGATTCCAGCTCATTATAATGCTCTGTCCATTTAGAGTGCATTAACTAGCGGCTCACATTTCATTTCTCCTATCAATATATTACAAACAGCACATGAAAAACAATAGTTGTGTCAAGGTACACAAACCCTTTAGCTCTTCAGCAAATACATCTTGAAGAGACTTCATTTATAAAACTGCATGTGTGCATATTACTGCGCTAATTGTTTATACCCGTCTAAGGAAGCTTGAAACAGACAGACTGTCAAATGAAAACACTGAAGAAATATGGCAGTTCCCAGAGAGAGATTTTCTCCACTGTGATGCAGAATGTTTCAGTTAGCCTATGCTTGATTGATTATACTTGCAGCTCTGACCTATTTCATTTAGTCGCTTAGAATCTCATTCCCAGTTTTTCAGTTTGATGGGAGTTTATGCTGACTGCTGAGCATGCCTATTAAGGGCAACAAACAAATAAATCACAGCATATTGCAAAATGTAAGCACAGTAATTCTTCCGATGTGTGTAATTTTATCGTCCTTTTCACAATGCTGGCTGTCACAAATTCCTTTCCATCTCCATACAGAACTGCAATTATCCAATAGTGTCCATGAAAGGGAGATTTGCAGTTACACTCTGATGTGTCACACACTTGAAGCATTAGAAAGTAAAGGTAGTGCTGTATGGAGAAAAGTAACCGTGGCAAGCAGACACAGCTAAAGGTAGAAATAAGAGCCAACAGCAGTCCCCTGGGGGGGTTTGGTAATCAGCAGACAAATGGTCTACATTCACAGCATGCATTCATTCTGCAACAAGAGACTCCCAACAAGAGCTTGTCTGTGTGTATATGTGTTATGTGCAAAAGCTCGCATTTCACCATTCAGCTGCCTGGGAATAAAGAGCTGATGACAAACAGTGCTCTGAGCTTCTGACATTTCTGTTTGATCTGGTTAGATCCAAGCATTATTCAGATGCTGTAGAATGAACAAATTGTAGATTTCTGACAATGATGCCATGAGCAGCTTGAGAGGATCATATGTGTCATTTTAAAGAAGCCTAGTAATTCATGAAATAGCCAAATAGTTTTAATGAAAAGAACCCTAATTACCTTTGGATTCTTTCTCTTAAAATACAAAATCCTATTCTCCACCATCAGGTAATACTTTTTTATATTTAAAGGAACAATTCTGCGCTTTGTTTAGCAGAACAAGATTAAATGCAGGATAAGATTTCTGAGAAATTGTAATTAATACATTCCTTACATCTTTCAGGAACAATTGGGCTATCAAATGTCAACCCAATTTTATCTTTGTTAATATATACCAGAACCACATTTAAAACTGATATGCTTCTTTATTTGAATGGAACATTACGGCTCAATACCAAGCTAAACATAATTTCCAGTTGAGATTGCAGTAAGTTTGATTATACCACTTTGAAAGAAGTCATCATAATGTAATTTGACTAGCTCCTTATTGAACAACAGAAATTAAACCAAAAAGTCAAATTACTGAAGCTCCTGCTTATTGTTATGTGGAACTGAATGTAGCAGGTCAGTTTTCTATTAACAATTATCCGAATACTATTCTTCTTAGTAAGGAGGGTTTTACAGGCTCATGCTAATGAATAATTAAGCATGCTATTACTAAGACAAGGTGACATTTTACATTGTGAGTACATCTAGATCCAGTCTGGTATCGAGTCATACAGACTACCAAGCTTGCAACCTTTGACTATTTGTCTCTACTGAATTAGTTGCCCTTCAGCTGAGCAGCAATGTGCGTATTTAATTGCTTTCAGTATACAATGATTCAATGATACTTTATTGTCACATGTACCTAGGTACAGTAAATTGCTTGGTTTTCATACGAGCTGGTAAAATGATACAGCAGACCTCACTCAGGGAGTGCAAAGGTTTTTCCGCATTTTGGTGCAGACAAAGTTGTGAAAGTTGACCGAACAGTCCTATCTTCTGCCCGCCGCAGCACACCCCTCCCTTCACCGGGTACTCCCTTCGTTCTCAAACCCCCCTCCCCACACCCCCCCCCCCCCCCACACACACACACACACAACGTGTTCCCCTTTGTTCTTGGCCCCGCTGGGTCCCCCACTATTTTCCACAGCCCCCGCCAGGAAGCTCTCGGCAGCCCTCCTCACTCTCCGCCGGCCCTCATTGTGCGAGTCCCATCAACACCGACAGACGAAGTTTGGAGAGGTGAAAAATCAGACAGAGATCCTGCTTCTGACCACTGCTTCGTGACCTCAACTGAAAAGTGTTTTTGTGTAGACGTGAGTCATTGTCCACATGCAAAATTTCTCCATAGATGACTCTGTTTGGCCCTGTGGGGGAGCTGAACTGTTTTGTATTGGTATTTTCAAATGACCTATTTTTAAACAAAAATTACATTCGGTAATGATTATAATTTAGCACGCTTATTTACTTCAAGTAACATTTAATTTTCCCGAGGGATGGTTTGGCTGCCTCTGATGAAGTAGATTGATGAAGTAGAAATGAACCTCAAGGAACAAGGGAACAGTATTTTGTTGAGAGTGACTAATATTTTTAAGTCCTTTATTTATTCTCGTTACAGCAGCCAGGGTTAAAGTACAGCTTGCAATTTCAAAGCTTTTCAATCTAATTTCTCAGCTCTCATCATTGATCGGTGCATCATCTTTTTATTCTGGAGGCTCTATAATGGGCCTGGAGCTAAGAATCTCCGCTGGAAATGTATTTTACAGCAACCTCAATATGTGTTTTTCACAATCAATTCTCTTATTGGAAATGGGAGACTTTCACACAGTTTGGAAGACAATTTAATTCTCCTGTGCACTATTGTTCTACTTGTATTTTATTTTCCCTTTTCTAATTACGGGCAGCATGGTGGCGCAGCGGTAGAGTTGCTGCCTTGCAGCGCCAGGGACCCAGGTTCGATCCTTGCTATGGGTGCTGTGTGTACATAGTCTGTACGTTCCCCCCGTGACCGGCGTGGGTTTTCTCCGATATCTTCGATTTCCTCCCACACTCCAAAGACATACAGATTTGTAGGTTAATTGGCTTGGTATAAATGTAAATTGTTCCATGCGTGTTAGGATAGCATTAATGTACGGGGATTGCTGGCCAGTATGGAATTGGTTGACCAAAGGCCCTGTTTCCACGTTGCATCTCTAAACTGAATCAATAGAAGATAGGCACAAAAGAACAAGAGTAAAGGGCCTGTCCCACTTACGTGTCCTTGGCATGCAAATGACGCGACCTCGTGGTCATGTTGAGGGGCATGGGCATCATATGGCCGTGCGAGGCCAGTCCCACTGGTATGTAGTTGTGCGCAACATCGCGCAGGGCTCCGAAATATTTGTAGCGAACAAAATCTTTGCCGCCAACAGCCTGTCGCGGAAGTGATGGCCAAAGTGGGACAGGCCCAAGATCCTGGCGCGATGCAACGTCTCATCTGCAACAGCAGCAGAAGCAGGTAAACAATCACCAAACTCATCCTGGGGCTCACGGCCCTTGCGGTCCGGATCCGTCCCCACATTGACTCCCAGAGCGGGGCCAAGAAAATTGAAGATGGACACAAAATGCAGGAGTAACTCAACGGGACCGGCAGCATCTCTGGAGAGAAGCAATGGGTGATGTTTCGGATCAAGACCCTTCTTTTCAGACTGAAGAAGAGTCTCGACATCACCTATTGCTTCTCTCCAGGGATGCTGCCGGTCCCGCTGAGTTACTCCAGCATTTTGCGTCCATCTTCAAATGACGTCACGCGCTCCAGACGGCTGTGCGGTCGAATGAAGTCACACGCAACCTTCACAGTACCGTCATGGCTCAACGCAACCACGAGGTCGCGTAATTTGCATGCCAAGGACACGTAAATGGGACTGGCCTTTAACTCAGTAAGACAAGCAACATCTCAGGAGTGAAGGAATGAGTGATGTTTCGGGTTGAGACTCTTCTGCAGACAGGTCTGAAGACCTCCTTCCTTAAAAAAAATTGAAAATGATTAGCTATTGAACCACTTGCAGAAAGTATCAGAGCTCATCCAGAAACTTATGGGTACAATACTAAAGATACAGTTAAGAAAATGTATTTATATGCAGATGATGTATTACTATACATCACAAATTCAGAAATTAGTATTCCGAATTTATTAAATCTTATAACACAATTTGGCTCATTCTCAGGATATAGAATTAATAGGAATAAAAGTGAAATTATGCTAGTAACGGAACCAACCGCATATATATTGCAACAATCTCCTTTTAAAATAGTCTACGAAAAGTTTAAATACCTTGGCATTTATGTGACTAAGAAATATGCGTCTTTATTTAAATGAAACTTTCCTCCCCTACTCAATAAACTACATAAGAACATTCAATATTGGAAAACACTTCCCATTTCAATGTTTGGTAGAATTAATGCCATAAAAATGATTTTTCTTCCACAATTACTGTACTTATTTCAATCAATCCCGGTCTATCTTCCAAAAGTTTTTTTTTAAACTTGACATTATTGTTACAAGTTTTATTTGGGACAACAAGATCCAAAGAATAAGTAAAAAACACCAGTGTAAATCTAAAATGAATGGAGGATTAGTCTTACCAAATTTTCTATTTTATTTTTGGGCAGTTAATATCAAAAATATGAACTTTTGGTTGGAGGATATGGATCAACAACCAAATTGGTTAAAATGGAAAAAGAAGACTGCCTTCCTTTTGAAATTGGCGCGATTTTGTTAACACCTACAAAATTTATTAAAGAAACTTATTGTGGAAACCCGATAATACATAGTGGTATGCGAGCCTGGAAACAATTTAAAAAATACTTTAAAATTGGATAATTTATCACTTCTTCCTATCTTAAGTAACCCCTCATGTAAACCGTTCGTGTTAGTTAAAGGATTTGCAAAATGAAAAACTATGGAATTACAAAAGTGGGACACCTTTATCGAGAGGATATCCTTCTTTCATTCCAGAAGCTACAACAGAATTATGGACTACATCAAAATATTGTTTTTAGATACTTGCAACTTAGAGATTATATAACATCACGCACACAAGTGTGTAGAACTAAGGACCCAGAAATCCTTGATGAATGTTTGAATAAACATCCTAACACAGATAAATTAATATCCTACATTTATAATATCCTGTCAGATACTGAGGTCCCGTCAAAATTAGATTTGTCTTAATTGACAAACCAGAATTATTTGTTAGAATATGGTCTCCATTTATTGATTTTTTAAAGAGATAAAGAGATGGAACCACACAGACAAGCATGGGAAAATGAATTGGCTCAATCCATAATGAAGAATATATGGTATGAAAGCTTACACCATATACATTACTGTTTGTTAAATGCCAGACACTCTTTAATACAATTTAAAGTACTACATAGATTATATTATTCCAAAACAAAATTAAACAGAATTTTTCCAAATATCTCAATATCTGTGATAAATGTCAATACCTAGAAGCCAACTTAACTCATACCTGGGTAAATTGCATAAAAATTAAAAAAAATTGGATGGATATTTTTTTAATTATTTCTGAAGTTGTTAATATTCAATTGGATTCCGATTCAAAATTAATAATATTGGGAACATCAGAACAAAGTATAAAACTTACAACAAATCAAAGACATTTTCTTGATTAATATAATTACTGGGAACAAATTAATACTAAGATTTTGGTAAAATCCAACAACCCCCACAATTAAAATGTGGATTACAAAAATGTCTGAGACCTTACCCTTGGAAAAAATTAGATTTGTCTTAATTGACAAACCAGAATTATTTGTTAGAATATGGTCTCCATTTATTGATTTTTTAAAGAGATAAATAGTTTCAACACAGAAGCTGGACTGAAACCCGAGCTCAGGATTGGATGAATAACTACGCCTTGTAATCTACAGATCTATCTCCAAAATTGTTATTGGTAATTTTTTTTGTTTTTTCTTTCTCTCCTTTTTTTTTCTCTTCATCCCTTCCTTTCTATTAGTTTATAGATCTTTCTTTTCAGTTCTATCTTTTAAACATTTCTATAAAAAGAACAGAAGCTTTGTATGAATGTAATTGATGAACAAACCGTGTTGCTATTATGTCTTTACACTTCTGATAAAAATATATCAATAAATAAAAAGAAAATGATGAGTAAAATATCAAGTGCTGGAGTAATTCAACGGATCAGTCAACATTTGTGAACGGAATGGATAGGCGACGTTTTGGGTTGGGATTCTTCTTTTGACTAATTGGAGAAGGTGGGAAAGCTGGAAAAGAGGTGGAGGTACAACAAAGCCTGGCAAGTAATATGTGGGTACAGGTGAGGTGGTTTGGTTGGTGTTTGGATGGACAAAGGCTAAAGATGAAAAGGAGACAAAAGTGTATCAGAATATTTGCTGGGCTTCGTCTCACTCCCAACTGGAGTGATGGAGGAATTCACCTCCATCATCCCTACATCCCACCCCAGGCAGACGTCCGTCTGGCACTGGAGGAGCTGCACGCCGTGGTCAACAAACACCAGATGTCTTACCCTGAGGCATTTACTACCATTGCTGGGGACTTCAATAAGGCAAACCTAAAGAAATCACTCCCCAACTTCCACCAACATGTCTCCTGCTGCACCAGAGGACCAAACACCCACGACCACTGCTACACCACCACCAAGAATGCCTACCGCTCTATCCCTCGACCTCACTTCGGTAAATCTGACCAAATCCGACAGGGGTGCTGCTTCTTCCTGCCTACAGGCAGCAATTAAAGAGCACACCCCCAGAGGTGAGGACAGTACAGACCTGGTCGGGGGTGAGTGGGTGGGGGGCGCAGAGAAACAACTACAGGTCTGTTTGGAGTCTATAGACTGGGCAATGTTCAAGGACTCGGCAACAGACTTGAACAAATATGCCACAGTCGTTGCAGACTTCATTAAGAAATGAGTGGAGGACTGCATCCCCAGAAAAACCTTCCGAGTGTTTCCCAATCAGAAACCTTGGATCAACTTTGTGATCCGGACTCTTCTGAAGACCAGACACCAGGCATTCATGTCTGATGATACAGTTGTCTACAAGAAGTCCAGATACAACCTTGGTATGGCCATCAAAAAGGCCGAAAGGGACTTCTGCTCCAAGCTGGAGGATGAGACAGATGCTCGGCAGCTGTGGCGGGGCCTGAATGCAATCACCTTCTACAAGGCGAAATCAGGAGGCAGCTCGAATGTCGGCGAAACATCATGCCCTGATGAGCTCAATGCGTTTTACACATGCTTTGATAGGGAGAACACCGATGTGCCTTCCCGAGCCCCCATTCGCTGTGATGGTATTTCAGTCTCAGTCACAGAGGCCGACATCAGGAAAGCCTTCAGAGGGGTGAACCCTTGAAAAGCACCTGGATCTGATGGTATACCGAGTCGTGTTCTAATAACCTGTGCGGACCAACTGGCTGGAGTTTTTACGGACATTTTCAACCTCTCACTTCTGAGGTCTGAGGTTCCCACCTGCTTCAAAAAGGCATCAATTATATCAGTGCCCAAAAAGAGCAAGGTGACGTGCCTCAATGACTATTGACGTGTGGCACTAACGCCTGTGGTGATGAAGTGCTTCGAGAGGTTGATCATGGCGCAAATCAACTCCTACCTCAACAAAAACCTGGACCCACTGCAGTTCGCTTACTGCCACAACAGATCAACGGTGGATGCAATCTCAATGGCTCTCCACTCTACTCTGGACAACAAAAACTCATATGTCAGGCTGTTATTCATCAATTGCAGCTCAGCATTTAATGCAATCATCCCCTGCAAGCTGGTTACCAAACTGGGTAACTGGGTCTCTGCGCATCCCTCTGAAATTGGATCCTCGACTTCCTCATTCACAGACCACAGTCTGTTCGTATTGGTGGAAATGTGTCAGACTCGACAACAATCAGCATGGGAGCACCTCAAGGCTGCGTGCTCAGCCCCCTGCTGTACTCACTCTATACTCATGACTGCGTAGCTGGTCATAGTGCGAACTCCATCATCAAGTTCGCTGACGACACCACTGTTGTGGGACGTATCACTGATGGGGATGAGTAGGAGTACAGAAGAGAGATCGAGCAACTGTCCATATGGTGCCAGCACAATAACCTGGCCCTCAACATCAGCAAAACCAAAGAACTGATTGTGGACTTTGGAAGGAGTAGGATGGGGACCCACAGTCCCGTTTATATCAACGGGTCGATGGTTGAAAGGGTCAAGAGCTTCAAATTCCTGGGCGTGCACATCTCTGAAGATCTTTCCTGGTCCGAGAACACTGATGCAATTATCAAGAAAGCATATCAGCGTCTCTACTTCCTGAGAAGATTACGGAGAGTCGGTTTGTCAAGGAGGACTCTCTCTAACTTCTACAGGTGCACAGTAGAGGGCTTGCTGACCGGTTGCATCGTGGCTTGGTTCGACAACTTGAGCGCCCAGGAAAAGACTACAAAAAGTAGTAAGCACTGCCCAGTTCATCATCGGCTCTGACCTTCCTTCCATCGAGGGGATTTATCAGTCGCTGCCTCAAAAAGGCTGGCAGTATCATCAAAGACCCACACCGTCCTGGCCACACACTCATCTCCCTGCTACCTTCAGGTAGAAGGTACAGGAGCCTGAAGACTGCAACAACCAGGTTCAGGAATACCTACTTCCCCACAGCCATCAGGCTATTAAACCTGGCTCAGACAAAACTCTGAACATTAATAGCCCATTATCTGTTATTTGCACTTCATCAGTTTATTCATTCATGTGTGTATATATTTATATAATGGTATAAGGACACACTGATCTGTTTTGTCGTCAATGCCTACTATGTTCTGTTGTGCTGAAGCAAAGCAAGAATTTCATTGTCCTATCAGGGACACATGACAATAAACTCACTTGAACTTGAACTCTTTTCAAGCTTTTCTTCTAATTAAAATTAGTCTGCAGAAAGGTTCCCACGTGAAACATCCATTCCCTATATACCTGCTGCCTGACCCACTGAAATAATCAAATACCAAGATTTACTCAAGATTGGAGCATCTTCATTTCCTTGTGCCTATTTTAGTTCAGTTTAGTTTAATTTATTTTAGTTTCATTTAGTTTACAAACCAAAGGCAACACAGCTTTAGCATTACCAAACTATATTTCCAAACCACATTAAGGGCACTGACACGTCAGTAAAGCCACTCACAGTTTAGTAGACATGTGTTCAGTGTTACTCTCATCTCTGACTGAGAGAAGTGACCCTCTCGCTCCCTCATCTTGCAGAGACTGACTGAGGCACTCAACACTTCCGGGTTTTATAGTCCCTCCGGAAGGAGCATAGCCTTCAGGAGAGAGAATCTCAACATTTTTTAAACACTAATAACTCTTTTATATTTAATCAATGGGAAAAATCCTCTTGCCCTGTGCAGCGGAGGGGGACTCTGAGTAAGATGGCCAAAAGGTGGCAGCACTTTTTCTAAAATCAATAGGAAATGGTCAAGATCAGACTTTTAGTAATACAGATATATATACCGACCATCATGTGATACATATATATACATATACATACGTACATGCTCAAAAAACAAACAATAACAGTGCAATAATAATAATTATTATCTATTGTAGTTCGGAGCTTATTTGAGGTTGTAGTGTTTACTAGCCTGATGGCTGTAGGCAAGAAGCTGTTCATGAACCTGGACGTTACAGTTCTCAGGCATCTGTACAAACCTTACCGATGGCAGTGGTGAGATGAGTGTGTGGCCAGGATGGTGTGGGTCTCTGATGATGCTGGCTGCCTTTTTGAGGCAGCGACTCGATGGTGGGGAGGTCAAAGCTGGTGATGGACTGGGCAGTGCTCACAACTTTTTGCAGTCTTTTCCTCTCCTGGGCGTTCAAGTAGCCGAACCAGGCCATGTTGCAACCAGTCAATATGCTCTCTACTGTGCACCTGTAGTAGTTCAAGAGAAGTAGAGGGGTCGATGTGCTTTTGAAATAATTTTTATAATCAGTGTACTGTGTCCAGGAAAGATCATCGGAAATATGCATGCCCAGGAATTTGAAGTTTTTGACTCTCTCCACCATCGTCCCATTGATATAAACTGGATTGTCGGTCCTCAACCTTCCTCTTCCAAAGTCTACAATCAGTTCTTTGGTTTTACTGACATTGAGAGCCAGGTGAGAGGAATCATGAGGGAAATCGATCTGGTAAATGCAGACTTTTGCCCGGAGTCGGGAAATCGAGAACCAGAGAACCTAGGTTTAAAGGGAATGGGGGGAAGATTTAACAGGAACCTGAGGGGAAACGTTTTTCACACAAAGGGTGGTGGGTATATGGAACAGGCTGCCGGAGGAGGCAGGTACTTTCATAACATTAAAGAGTAATTTGGACAACTGCATAGACGGGGTAGGCTTAGAGGGTTATTGGCCAAGTGTGGACAGGTAGGACTGATGCAGATGGGACATGTTAGTCGGTGTGGGCAAGTCAGCTTGAAGGGCCAGTTTCCATGCTGTATGAATCCATGACTCTGACTCAGGTTTAGAGTCATGGAGTCATACAGTGTGGAAATAGGCCCTTTGGCCCAACTCGCCTGCACCGACCATCATGCGATACCATCAGTGTCTTATAGTTTCTTGCAAAATGTCCGCATTATTTGCCTTATCATCTTCCAAGAATCCCATGCTTACTGCCTCTAATGTTTAACTGCTGCTTATATGTCATTATATTCATGATTTGCCCATTTATGCCTTTTTTTTCCGTGCAAATTCTGTCAATTATGATGATATGTCCTAGTCTGAAAATTGGACGTAAAATTTGGCAGACAGCAAATCACTGGAAAGTTTCACTCTTTCCTTCTTAATCCACAGCTGCCTGCTTGAAATTACAGCATAAGTGTAAATTGTCCCTAGTGTGTGTAGGAGAGTGTTAATGTGCTGGGATAGCTGGTGGTATGGACTCGGTGGGCCGAATGGCCTGTTTCTGTTCTGTATCTCTAAACTAAACTAAACTAAAAATAAGTTGCAGAGAGTGATGGATTTAGCCCAGCCCACCACAGACATAACCCTCCCTCCATCAAAAGTATTCAACTAAGGTGCAGCCTCGTGAAGGCAGCAAAAAACAATCAAAGATGCTCACCATCAAGGCCATGGCCTCTTCACACCGCTATCATCGGGAAGGATGTACAGCAGCAAGAGGGCCCACTCTACCTGTTGTAGGAACAGCCACTATCAGGTTGTTGTACTGAAAGGACACAAAGTGCTGGGGTAACTCAACGGGCAGGCAGCACCCCTGGAAAACGTCGATAGGTGATGTTTTGGGTTGAGACCCTTCAGACTGATTGAAGGAGGGGAGAAGAAAGCTAGAAAGGTGAGAAGAAGGACAAAAGGAAAAGGGGAGAGGTAGGACAAAGCATAGCATAGCATGTAATTGGGTGATAGGCAGATGGTTGGAACAAAAGATACACACAAAATGCTGGAGTAACTCAGCGGGACAGGCAGCATCTCTGGAGAAAAGGAATGCGTGATGTTTCAGGTCGAGACCATTCTTCAGAACAAAGGGCCGGGATAAGAAAGGAGGGTGTGAGACACATTTGAAGCATTGCAGATTGTAAAACCAGAGAAAAGAAAGTGGCTTGGGTGAGGGGTTATGGGTGGGGTGGGGGTGAGGGTGTGTGAAGGGGAGAAATAGGTGGGTAATGGAAATAGAGAAATAGATATAGGTATCGACCCGCACAATCCTAATCCTTGCACAACAATGGAACAAAACGGCCCACATAGTGCACTATGCCATAAATGAAACACCCAGCAGCAAAGAAAGATGTGCATTATCTGCTTGATTTGCCAGTATCACACACATCCAGTGAGTGATTTACAAATGGAAATCCACTTGCAAAGTCAAGAAACACGAATGAGGTCAGCCTCAGCATTGGTCAGCATTTTGCAGCAAATCTAAAATACAACCTTTCCTCATTGGAAATAATAGATTTTAATCACACATGGACTAATGTGACAACATCCAAGTAGTTGCCATCTACTGACTGAGTGCTGCAATGGGACATCTGACTGTTATTATGCAAAGTCAGTTGGGTGCTCTCTTAGCTCACTAGGGTAGCATTGTGTAAAGCACTAGTGTAGTTTAATAGTAAGATTAAATGAGAACTTACCAATTTGAAGTTTGATCTTGATTTTATGAGGAGTTACGTTGGTGATTACGTGAAGAAGGCCCGCCAGGCCGCATGCGCAGCAAACTTCAAAGCAGCGGTATGAAATCACAAATAAACAACACCGAAGTAAATAGTAAGATCAGTGACTCGAGAACTACCAGACGATCTTTTATGAAAGAGGGTTGGGCGTGGTGGGCACGTAATCACCAACGTAACTCCTCATAAAATCAAGATCAAACTTCAAACTGGTAAGTTCTCATTTAATCTTACTATTTTACTTTGGAGTCACATGAGTGATTCCGTGAAGAGTTCAAAGCGTTGTGATTTCATGTCGCATATTACAATCTTGGCATCCCACTGCATTTGATTGACTCGAAAGAGAAATAAATGCATTAGTAATAACATTGTATTCAATGTAATGATAGGGTTTATTTAACAATGTAAACAAACAATAGTACCCCTAAAATTTAGGTACTTAAAATGTCATTGGCAAACAGCCCTGGATTAACAATTGGCCAATGATAAAATTCTGAAACATCAGCTCATTTGCCCATCCGACGGCCGCTAAAATTTGGTCGAAGGACACATCCCTCCCTTTGGCCGCGAACATAGCTGCTGCCCTAATATAATGAAATGTAAACACACTATCTAAATGATATACTGATGTTGATGCTGACCTAGTGGAATGAGACATACAATCGTCAATGTTAATACCTGCTGCAGCCACCTTGAAATAGTCTTAACTGACCTTCTCTTGTGTAATTGTTTATTAACTAATACACGGTGCTGAATCCATATTTCTAAGGATTCTGGTGGCCTTGATAACATAAAAATGAGACCGTGGGGTATTCAAAATGATCTTAAAAATCATGCCAGCCCTGGTCTGCTCTGCTAGTGTAGACCAGAATGTAAAATATAATGGCATGAACAGCCAATTCCATCCTGTCCAGCCACAGCGTTTGCAATGTTTTGCCGTCGTGGTGCTGATATTAGAGTCATGACACAGATGTAGCTGGAACCCCTTGGTAAAATAATGTTTACACATTTACAATAAGCAACTGCATAATCTTGTGATGTGAGTACTTGTATCAAGATCTTTTTAACAACTTGATATCCGGGTTGGACCCGACAACGTAGTTCCCTTATGTTACAGCTGTAATTTCTCTATAACTGAACTATTGTCAATATCACTTAAAATGAACTGGAAATGTCAGTAATTTGTATCGTATAAAATGTATCATTAATATTTAACAAACATTTCTGATCCCCTCAATAGTGATGTACTGCTTTTTTGGATGCTGTCCATGCATACCGCAGAGAACACCCTTGTGGCTAAATGGGACAACCTGAGGCATAAGTCAATCCATTGGAAATGTGTAAGTCAATAATCGTTTTACTGTGCAAAGACCAGTCTCCTGAACTACAATTTAAAACAGCAAGTTCTTGTTTTTTGGCATAACTGTACCACTGTGCCATAATGCCTGATGAAGCAGGCAAGTCTTGCTGACTGTTTTAACACCCAGCTAGTGAGGAAGACATAAAGTCCATTCCTCCTATTGGAGCGAGAATGTATTTCTCCACACTGTTGTGTCACATATTTTTGCAAACAATGAAACATGCATAAACATGACGAACATTTGATGAAGTATTGAATCGTGCTTTCATCATACTTTGAGATCCAACACTTATTCTGTGTTATCATCAATCTAAACTGGACGATACACCACTGGCAAGGAGATTAATTACAGGATATTATTCCTAATTACCATGAGACTAACATGTGTCACCATTGTAGAGTAGCAACTTAAATTTGTGCATGAAGAATATGTATATTCACTCAAAACCTTACTCAACGGTGCATTTAGTGTATATATTTAGTTGATACTAACAACTGAAGAATTGATAACTCATGCAACCTCCACTACCTTTGATAGGTGATGGTATTTGGAACTTCTCATCTTAGAGTTCTAAACATCAGTTCATAATAACTGAATTCAACCGACCATACTACTGTAGCGAGTTTCAAGTTCAAGGAGTTATTGTCATGTTCAGCAATGCTGAATACTGTTTCTTCATCAATGAGGCTGAAGTAGCCTAAGCTGACAATTGCGCAAGGTTGTTAGCAATGATCTAATTGCTTCTTACACAATATCAATTCATTGATTTGCTCAGCTGCTACACAGCTACTATATTGCCAATTACTCTTAATGAAATAACTCAGTTTGGTAACAGATTGCTATAACCCCAATCTTTTGCCACAAGGCGGAGACAAGGTTAATAATAATTAAAGGTAAATCCCAATGACCAACAAATGGTTTATCCCATACTGCAAAGCTTTACTGTTATAGTACAGTTATATTGTCTTTGACAACCTTTGTAATGGGATTTGTATAACATGTATCTCTCATGAATCTGTTGAAGTCAGGAATAAGGTTTTACATTCGGAAAGTTCATATGTCCGATACTCTCCATTCTTCATAATAACATAATAATAATAAACCCTGCCTAATTGCATGGGTGGTTTGTATGAGAACTTCTGCCCAATTTCCAAACCATGGCCGTAATCCAACTTACTTGGAATGTTCCGGCTGTGCCTCAACCAAATATTTTTACCTTTTGTGTGTTGTACAAACAAATGTAAATATTACAACTTGTGAACAGTGCACTACCCACATTTTGAAGTGCTAGACCCATTTAGTTGAGCATGATTGGAAGGTGCATGGAATTTCTGAGCTATCATGCTGCCCCCAGCTCCACTGAACCGCTACTGCCGATGAGCACCTGGAGCACTAGGGGTGCATTCTGAACGATGACTTTTGCCCATTGTTGGCCAAATTAATTCATCGGCCAGGCTTCTTCCCCTGTAGAATAGACCTACCTGAATAACCGATTCAGCGACTGGCTCTCACATCCCCCCGTTGGTGTTGTTCATTGCCGACACATATGTGCTTTAGTCTGTTCTATTGACATCTTTAGAGCCCGGAGTCAACTTGACCTTTTGCTCTTCCCTCCTCAGAGAGGGTGATTCGTAGGCAACTCTAACAAGCGCTGCCGCAGGCCGTAGGATACAAATACTGATACGAATGCATTGGCCTTAACCCAATAGAATATTTTACTGGGATGGCAACTTTATTGTCAGGAAAGGTACCTCTGACATGTGCCCTTCATCCCTTTGGGTATGCCTCATGGCCATACACTGAGACTCAGTGTCAGCAGGATACTGACCCATCTTGGTCTCTGCCTCCGAGAGGGAAACCTTTGCAGCACTGTATGCAACAGTTGCTGTATTTAGGATAGTCGTTTCAACGCACTATCCAACCCCGGTGAGGAATTCATCCCCGACTCCGTGGGCGTTGCTCTCTAGCCCCGGTGGAGAATCATCTCCCGACTCCCTGGGCGAGCAGATATGTGTGAATTTCAGCAACCCTGTCATTAAACAATTATAACATTGTCACAACATATAACAATAACTTTTTACTTTGCCTTTAGCTTTTACTTAAAGAAAAAACACTGTAAAATACATACTTTTTATTATAAGGGGAAACACTTTATAACCCGACTCACCTGAGTCCAAATAGGGCTGAATGAGTCCCAGTAATTTCTTGACTGGGGACCAACGTCTGTGAGCCACTGACCCCACTGTCAGTGGCTCCAGCACTGCTTCCTTGCCATTCCAACAGCATCCCATAGGCTGGGAGCCACTGACCCCCCCCCCCCCCCTGTCAGTGACTCTGCTTAAATTTCTTGCCGTTCCCACGCCAGCCCCGCAGGCTGCGGAGCCGCTGACCACCCTGTCAGCGACTCTGCTTAAATTTGTTGCCATTTTTGCGGCATCCCTGCAGGCTGGGGAGTCGCTAGCTGCACTGTTACACCACATCACATGCACTAACATCACACAGAGACTGCTGCTGTCCTTTTATCGGTGCTCCATTGAGAGCATCCTAACATACTGTGTATGTGTGTGGTATACCAGCTGCACAGCGGCTCAGAGGAAAGCGCTCCAGAGGGCCATTGACAAAGCCCAGAGGATTGTTGGCTGCCCTCTCCTTACCTTGGAAGACTTACACAGTTCCCGCTGCATCAAAAAATCCCAGAATATTATAAAGGACATTTCCCACCCCGGACACTCCCTGTATGTTGCCGTCAGGCAGACGGTACAGATCTACAAGGACAAGGACAAACAGATTTAAAAACAGTTTTTACCCCACTGCTATAAAGGCACTAAATGTAGCCGCCAAGGAACGCGGGGACTAAGGGACTGTGGTTGGTACACTGTGAAATCGACAGAAGGATGTAGGGTTGGGTGTATATGCGTGCCATTTTCATATTTCATATTTATTTTAGTTGTTTATCTTTTTTAATATTTTACCTTGTATGTTTCGTTAGCTTTTATGGTTTGAATGTTGCACTGGCTGGTTGACATTTTTAAATTTCGTTGTACATGGTCCATGTTACAATGACAATAAAGAAACTATATTCTATTCTGTATGTTAGTGGCTCCTTATCTCGCAACTCGATGAATTTTGCCGGTTTATCCGCATTTGCAGTCGGACTGGAATTTCCCAACAGTCCATAACCGGCAACTTGTCGGGCTGCGAAACTGGCAGGAAAAAACTCTGTATAAAGAGGCTCCTGCCTAAAAACCCCTGGTAAGTAAAAAAAAAACAAACTTACCTTTTAAGTTTCACTTACCACCGGCAGGAGCTCTGTCCTGCCAGACTGGTGCTTGCGCCAATGCGGCTGACATAATGCTGCGCATGCGACCTGGCGGGCCTTCTTCACGGAATCACTCACGTGACTCTGAAGTAAAATCCTTCTGTGCTGTGGACACATTAGATAGAGTGCTAAGTCCCAAAATTGCAGTGCAGTTTCAAATCCACTCCGTTTCATAATCCATTTCATTTTCATCTTTCCACTGATCATGTGGCATCTTCTTCTTCCATGTGGTCTCGGGCACTCTGCTCTTCACCGGTGCATGTGCCGTCGAGAGTACGTTGGTGCTCTGAGTGCATTTTTGGCTTCTCAATAAAAAGGTGTTAATATTCCAATTTGTTGCTAAATATCCCCACAGAGCTCAATGTGGGAGGGAACTCAAGAGTGAATAACAATTGATTCTTTGCTTCAATCACTGCTATTCTGTGACTCTTCAACAGTATTCGATTCAATATTGATATCAGGAAATGATTTATCATCAAACGTTGCTTCTGTATCCCCTAGTGCGTCATCAGCTTTGATTATCTGATGAACATGGAAAATTCTAACCTTATTTCCAGTGTATCCTAAATACCATTTGAGACTCCAGGCTTGGATTACCACATCAAAATCCCATTGTTGCAACTTATATTTGCTCATTGTGTTGTTCCTCCAAGTCATTCATTTGGATGGCATTGATTTTCTTTGCTTCACCTCATCACCTTTTGCTTTAGTTGGCCACGCCTTGATTCCAGTGGTATGGATATTGATTTCTCTAACTTCAAGTAACCCTTGTCTTCCCTCTCTCTCCATTCCTCCCCTCTTCCCAGTTCTCCGACTATTCTGTCCTTGTTTACATTTTATCTCTGTTTGCTTTGTTCTTACCTTCTCCTAGCTAGCAATGATCTATTCTACATTTTCCTTGATTTCCATCCCCCTTGTCTTGCTTTCCCACCTTACACATCATTATCTCTGTATCCTCTCCCCTGA
Source organism: Raja brachyura (assembly GCA_963514005.1). The sequence continues at coordinate 51,830,106 of OY740783.1, forward strand.
CTCAGTCTGAAGAAGGGTCTTCGCGCAAAATGTCACCCATACCTTCTCTCCAGATGCTGCCTGTCCCGCTAGAGTTATTCCAGCATTTTATGTCAAGATGATTCTTCCCTTTCCATTAATCTGCAGGTTTACATTTGGAATCCAGCCCATATAATTACCCTCTCAGAGTGTGTTTGTGGACTTGCTGCAGGAGCATATAAAGCAGTCACCTCAGCAATCTCAGTAGCGCTGACTGGGAGGAAGCTATGGTGTGACAAGTGTATCACACCATAGTTTCAAATAATTCTTGTGCCAATTAGGACAGGGAATTGGAAATTACATTTGCCTTCTACAAATGATAAGCCATGTTATCATTATATATCAGTAAAACTGCACACGTTTGCATTCTAGAAGATACATTGTTGGAATTGTTGCAAAAGGAACAAAGATCACCAAAACTGGTTTGTGATCCATGATGAGAATAATCATTCTTTCTGGTAGAAAACATTGGAATTTCTTCACACTGAAGATAATTCCGAGCATTTATATCTCAAGTTGCCAAACGCGAAGCATTGGACGAAACCAATTGTGGAACTAGCCATGGGTGAGACAAGGGATGGAGTCATTTTTCTGCTGCAGCCTATTGCCTCAAATGCAGTCTTATCTTTTGCTCAGCTCTTGGTAGTTTGTGAGATACACAGCAAATTCATCTTAATTTTTTAGGCCGGAAGGTTGTTGAAGGGGTGGGATGGTAGAAAGAGAATGCCAATGCCAAACTTTTCCTCTCCCCACTGCACCCCCTCCCAACTCCTTTGGCTGTGAAGGCCAAGCCAATGGATATTTCTAAGGCAGAGATAGATAGATTTTGGATTAGTATGAGTGTCAGGGGTTATGGAGAGAAAGCAGGAGAATAGGGTTAGGAGGGAAAGATAGATCAGCCATAATTGAATGGTGTAGACTTGATGGACCGAGAGGCCTAATTCTGCTCCTGTCGCATATGAATTTATGAGCTTTTTCTACTAGTGTATGCCCGTTATAATGAAATTTCCATATGAGATGAGTTTCTCATGTGAGATACCAATAATGATACACTATTCAGAGTGCTGTTATATTATTTCTGTTATTCATTGCCCAATTCAATTTTATTTCAATACTATTTTTTCAGATCTTGGAGTGTACCAGCAAGACATCTCTTATGGTCCATCCCTAATTACTCTTGAGAGGATGATGATGAGCTGTATTCCTGAAACACTTCAGTCCTTCGGGTGAAGTTTCCTTCACAGTGCTATCATTTTCAAAATAAGAGCAGGAGTAGGCTACCAGGCCCATCAAACCTGCCCTACCATTCAACATCATCATGGATCCTCTATCCTAGCCGCCTCTTCTAAAAAAAGCCCTTAATTGTGTAATATTTTCTGTCCTCTTATTGTCAAGATTGTCTTAAATATGTTTCAGCCAATTAGTATCTATATTATTTCTAGCTGTCCAAAATGCAGTTGGATTATTTCAATTTCATGTTTAGAAGGTGGAGTTCCTTCATCCCTTCGACTAAAGTTGATTGGTTGGTTATCTTCCACGTTAGCTGTAGCAGGAAGTAGATCACTGCACCTCGCAAATTGTTATCCTTTGTGGACTGAGAGAACTAAGGATTTTCATTTGGTATGTCATCTATGTGTAGGAATACAGACGTTTATGTGTGCTGTTAGTGAGGTACTTCGGACTGTCTTCATCTATGTCCAAATTCATATAGGTGACGGATCAAGTTTGGTAAAAAACATGAAAGTAACCAATTTTGTGTACAGGTACTGGGAAATCTGAAAGGACAAGTAAAGGAAACACTTTAACTCCCCGTCCCATTCCCAAACTGGCCTTTCTGACCTGGGCCTCCTCCATTGTCAGAGTGAGGCCAAACACAAATTGGAGGAACACCACCTCATATTTTGCTTTTGTAGTTTACAACCCAGCGGTATGAACCCTTGTATCCCTCCTCTCTCCGTCCATCCCCCACTATAGCCTTCGTACTAGTTTCACTGTCATCCTATTGAGTTTCATTGTCTGCATAACTCATTATCACCTAGCCCACAGCCAACAATGGACCATTGTGGGTTCCACCTTTCCTTGATCATTGTTACGTTTTGCACTTCTTTCATTCATTTGTTCTATATCTCTCTATATCACCGTCTATATCTCTCATTTCCTTTTCCCCTGACTCAGACTGAAGATGGGGTCTTGACCCATCTATTGCTTTTTTCCAGAGATGCCGCCTGACTTGCTGAGTTACTCCAGCTTTTTTTGTGTCTATCAGCATCTGGAGTTCCTTTCTACACAGGATAATGTTCATTATTGACTTTGTGAAGTTATCTTGTAGACTCAAGAATCCTACTGTTTTAACTGTTGTAGTCACAGCCCCTTTTTTTTGCCACCTCATTTTAAGTTCTTTTCATCAAAATTACATTTTCTGCCAATCTTGCTATTTCTTTTTCCACTCTGTTTGTGAAAAAGCTTAGAATTGGCCTTCAATAACAGAAGACAGGTTTGATATGATATCAAAACCATACATGTGATTTGTATCTAGTGCTATTTGTGTGGACACCTTTGATTTTATGGAATTAGGCCAACGAGACCTCCAAATTTAACTTTGATGTATCTATATGAATGCAGACTATGTGCTTCCCATTGAATTTCATTCTTGCAAACCATCCTTGCCCAACATAGTGAGATGTTTGGTATTGAATGTCACTTGTATTGGTAATGCAGAACACTAGTCATTGTAATGTTCAATGTAACACATCTGTTGCAAACAAAACAGAGCTTTTTTCTTGAATAAATCTTTCTCCTGACCGTACTCTTTACTGAGGATGAGTGACTGAACTGCTTAATCTATATCCTTCCCCACCCTGGAACAATCTGCAGCTGTGTTTATCTGACATCCTAATGGCCTGCATGTCATTGGAACTGTGCTATTCCACTTCTCCAATATGTCACTCGCTTGTGACAGAGAAGCTATATAAAGTAAATTCTATGTCAATACTACTTGTAATATTGTGCAGATGGGGCGGCGAAGTGGTAGAGTTGATGCCTTACAGCCAGATGCCAGAGACTCCCATTCGATCCGGTCTGTGGGTGCTGCCCGTATGGAGTATATATGGTCTCTATGTGACTGCGCAGGCTTTCTCCAGGTGGTCGGGTTTCCTCCCACATTTCAAAATCGAGCAGGTTTGTAGGCTAATTGGCTTCTGTAGATTGTCACTAGTATGTAGGATAGAACTAGTGTATAGGTGATCGCTGGTTGGCGTAGACTCAGTGGTCCGAAGGGCCTGTTTCCCCACTGTATCTCTAAGCTAAAAGAATTAAACTAAATTAAGATGCCCCCTTTATATCTTCTTAGAAAGAACTCTCCTCTCTCTGTTGGCGTTACATTCTAAACAATACTTTTATCTGCTGTCTTTGTTTAGATTTACAAATTGCTGTTGTGTGTCCATTTGTCTGGTCTTTCTAAAAGAACAATTGTGCGGAATATAGCCACCAGTATATCTATAACAGTCAAGCCATTTGTTTTCATATGATGGGAGCCATGTTTTAGATCAAAGTCTTTCAAATTGTCTTTTGCCTGTGGGTTTGTGGTTAGCATAGGAGGGAATTCTCTGGGATTTTTGGCTTCAATTTCCACTGAAGTCACAACATTGCAAGTCAAATGAACATGGAAGATTTTTATGAGTAACAACTTAAACGGAATATGTTATTTATTATTTAGACCACATATGAACCTATATGTAGGTGCATAATCTAAACATCTCCAAAGTTACTGTGGCTTGATAGATCATTCAACATGTTTTCTGATTACAAATGACAACTTTGCAGCTCTGTACGATGTCAAAGTGGAAGCAGGTTGAAGTGCTGTTGTAATCTCTGCACAACCCTACAGGGAGGATACCTTTAGCTTTCCGTGAAGCCACTAAACTAATGAGCATTGAATATGCCTCAGAAGAGATTCTCTGTCTTTTGGTTCCCTCACTGCAACAAATCTCAACACTGTGCTTAAGAATATTGGCATGATAAAAAAGATCTCCATCCTTTCCATGATGGAAATAATTTCCAGGCCTTCCTTTCCAACCCCCAAGGTTGCTGATATGAGTTTGCTTGTTCTCGATTCACAATATTCATTCTTTACCCAACACAAGGTGCCACAGTATTTGCAATATTGTTTGTGCAGTACAGCCAGTATATTCCACTATTGTGCAATATAATAGATTACCATTATCTGTACTTTTAAATTTTACTTTAAATTCTCTCTCTCTATCCAACCCCGCCCCCCTCTCTCTCTCTCTCTCTCTCTCTCTGTCACTCCCTCTCTCTCTTAAATAGGATATTTAACGCCATTTTTGCTGTTTTTCTTATGAATATTTTTTCTTGCATCGCCCCGCGTAGCTGAATGGCCGCGATACTTGTTTACCATCGCCCACCGGGGGCTTTGACTGACATCGGGAGGAGAATGAGGAGTGCAGGGGAGAGATAAGACTTTGCCTTCCATCACAGTGAGGAGGAGATCCACTGTGATGGATGTTTGTGTAAATTGTGTTGTGTCTTGGTTCTTTTCTTGTTTGTATGACTGCAGAAACTAAATTTCGTTTGAACCTCAATGAGGTTCAAATGACAATAAACGTTATTGTATGGAAGGCCCGTGATGATGAGTATGATCCAGTTGTGCTCTTTTGGAGGTATAACATTCCTAATCTTGGTGATTTTTCCCATGTGTTAATTCTTTCAAAATTGAAGACCACCCTTGTCACCAGTTGTATTTTGTGTTGGGGTGGAGTTTGTAATATGCTGATAAGTTCGCACCACTATAGAACGTACAGGACACCAGGAATTTCAATACAGGTGTGTTTGTCACTGGAAGACCAGTAAGGCGCAGGATCATTGGTCATATCCTTTAGTCATATATCCATTTAAATTCCATACTCATGTGACTTATTTATATAGATACATAACATTCAAGGACTCAAATTTATTTCTTCACATATCTTTTTCCATCTAATTCTTCATCAGATTTTATTTAATATTTTACACATAATATATGTGGCAGAGTTGGGGTATAAAAAGGTGTGGTAAGTCTTTTGCTACATTCTTTCTTTTGTTAAAAATGTGATTTAAGGGGCCTTACAGAACAAACTTTTCAAACATTGGTTCATGAATCTTTCAGTAATTATTGTGTAATCTTCTGCTCAGCATCACTCATGTTAGTCTCCCCCCCAAATAATTGTTTTACGATTTTCGTGATTTCTATGTGACAATATGTCTATGCTTCACATAGGGTTTTCGTGATTTCTATGTGTCCATATGACAATTAAACATTTTTGACTCTTGCCTTTTGAGTACTTTAGATGCATAAATTACTATTGCCTTTATTTTCATTTAATTCAATGACCATAGCCAAAAATGACACCATGTTATAGAATGATATGGAAACCAGAAAAAAAGTGTGACTTTTGTGCTCAGGGTTTGTTTGAACTGAAATTTTTGTGTGATTTTATTTTACGCTCAGCACAATTTGTGTGCTGGTAAAATCTGTCTTTATTCAAAATATATCGTGTCATAAGAAGACTAATGTTCTGCTCATATTCATTTTAAACCACATCATTCATGGTTGTTTAAAACAAAGGACTGTTAGCCTGAATGGGATATTTTAGTATCAAGTACAACATATAAATCCGGGTTTAATATTTACCTATTTGTAAAGTTTCCATGTGTTATTCTTAGCAAGGCATCACTATGCTTATTTGAAGGCAAGTTATATGTTTTTTAAATGGAGCAATGTTGCTGAAATCAGCAGATGCAGATATGAAAAGGAATATTAAACAGATGCTTTGGGAAGCCAGGATAATGGGGGGGGGGGGGGGGGACCTACAGCACCCCTCCTGTTTTCTTTCAGTGGGAATGCTATTTAACCCACATGTGTGTGCGTTTGTGTGTGCATGTGTGTGTCACTGTGTTTGTCCCTCTACCCGCGTTGTGTAGTTGCAATCAACAATCAAACAGAATAACTCTGGGGTCCAACTGACATAAAGTGCAGTAATGCCAGTAATGTATTTTTTTTACTCTCCTCAAAATTCAATTGCATCTGACACATCTGATGTAATTTCACAGCAGTACATCTCTCACTTCACCAAACAATAGCGAAGCGTGCAATGAATAACAAGATATTTGAATGCAGCGACTAGTCTATGTGTCTTGAATACAGAATTTAAAAAACAGAGAAACGTGGTGATTTTGTTTGAGGGTCTCTTTTATTATTTAAGGAGCAGTAGCATATTATCTTGGCACAGTCCAATTGATTCTAACAATAGTATAAACTGTAAAATATGAACACAGCTTTAAATAATTAAGAATAAATTCACAGCAATTGTCGATTAGCTCAGAGCCTGTAACATTTTAGCAGGCGCTGTGTTACAATGTTAATTGAGTTTGACATAAGCATGGATAAAAATGCATCATGCCGTTGAAATTACCAGCATTGAAGCTGATTACCAATTATAATCACTCCATATACTGTGACAGCACAGTGAGATGGAGATGTTGAGTCTCACAGCTTGCAATATTCTCCAGATTGTTTAAAGTACTAGCTATACATCTGAACCCGGCTGAGGTACTTGGTATGCACACTGGACCTGATATCTGCTTTACATCTTTTATTTATGCAGTCTTTTGAACTGTAAATGCATGGAAAGAGAGTGGGGGGACTTTCATAAAACTACTTTTCAGAGACTTTAACTTAGCAATATTGTTGGCACTACAAAGTAACAAACCATTTTATCGTCGTAAATGTTACCATTTTATTAGAATACTTCATCTTAAAGTACAGCAAGCCCACCTATGGCTTTCTCATGGGACACAATGAAGAACAAGGTTTCCATTTAATCTTACCCACCATCAGACTGAATATCTGGAAATGAAGATGGATGTGACACTGAGCACGAAACCACAGTGTATGACATGGCTGTCATAACCTTCCTATTTGGTTTACAAATTGGTTTATGGTTCTGTCAGTACAGTTTCATCAGCAAGCACCATTGCCAAACACAGTGCTGTTTGTCTGCTTAAAGCCCTGGCAAACAGGATACAGGAAATGACATAGTGACCTTACTAACAGAATAAGAAAACATCAATCTTAATTTAAAGCCCTCTTGGCACCGAGACACAGATAGCAAAAAGAGTCACCTGCTTCAAGGAGAGAGGTCTTATCTCCAGCTCACGGTAATAAAAAGAGGCTGTTCTGAAATATAAATTGTTGAGTCCTTTAATTTGATTCCCTCTCATGAATAAATTCAGAGAGCTTTTTTTTATTTCTGTAAACAAAGAATGCATATAAGAAAATAATTAGTAATAAGATTACTACTCCCTTCCCAAAACTACAGCACAATACAACAATTTTACATCCAGCCTAATAAACTGAGGTCGCATGCAAGCAAAGCCAATACAAGCAGAGCTTCAGGCATTTTGATGAAAACAATGTGGGCCCATCGCTCTCTGATTTTAATTATTTCCAGTGCTCCCTGGTTAATATTATCTACTGTGTGCTAAGCCTCGAGTAACCTAGAAAAACAACATGCTGTTATATGTTCTTCAGGTCAGAGATATCCTATGATCACCAAAGATTGAAATCTAATTTGATAAAGGGCAGCCTATGATAAACATGCAACTGATTGAACCAAAGCTGCAAGGTCTAATATCCACTTGCAGCCAAGAACACATTTTCAGTAATTTCTTACACTTCATCATCTATTTATGTATTAAAGTGATTTCTACTAGAAGGTCAATTTCCATACTTAAATGGCAAAGCATGCATCTGTTCATTATCCAAAAATGCAGATTACCAAACCATAATGGACCAGATATTTATTTCAGCCTTCAGCTTTGAACAAGCTAACAATAACTCCTACGCAAAAAAACATATGATTCTGCAGTGTAGAAAGGAACTGCAGATGCTGGTTATACCGAAGATTGACACAAAGTGCTGGAGGAACTCAGCGGGTCAGGCAGCATCTCTGGAGAAAAAGGATGGGTGACGTTTCAGGTCGAAACCCTTCTTCAGACTCACATTTAGGGTTGGAACCCTTCTTCAGACTCTGAAGGTTTTAGATTTAGTCTGGAGAATGTCACCCATCCATTTTCACCAGAGATGCTCCCTGACCCACTGAGTTACTCCAGCACTTTGTGTCTATCTATGATTCTGCAGTGTTGTATAAAATAGCTAGGAACAAGTTGCCGCTGAGAGGTGAGGTGATAGACAACATGAACATTGCTTTCAAGGTTCACAATATTACCTTTGGTGTTCACAGGAATCTCTGCCTTCTTGGTCACAGCTGGCCATCACTCATCTTTCACCAGTCTACTGCAGTTATCATCTAAGGATCTGAAGGCCAAGTCCATCTGTAGTTCTGCAATAAAATGGCCATTGAACATGTGAACCAAAATTCTGAATATTAAATCAGCCCTGACATAATTGTAGACACACCCTGGGTGGTCACGGTGGTGCAGCGGTAGAGTTGCTGCCTTACAGCGCTTGCAGCGCCAGAGACCCGGGTTTGATCGTGACTCAGGGTGCTGTCGGTACGGATTTTGTACGTTCTCCACGTGACTGTATGGGTTTTCTCAGAGATCTTTGTTTCCTGCCAAGACGTACAGGTATGTAGGTTAAATGGCTTGGTATATGTAAAAAATGTCCCTAGTGTATGTGGAATAGTGTCAATGTGCGCGCGTGGCCAGGGATCATCGGTCTTTGCGGACTCGGTTGGCCGAAGGGCCTGTTTCCATGCTGTATCTCTAAACTAAACTAAACTACAGTATGGGGTCAATCAATTAGATGGAATGCAGAAAATTGTGACTAAAGCCTTATATCACCATTTCTCATTCTTTGAACACTATTCCCCTCTGGATTTGCAAAACCAGATAATTTATCCAGATAGGCACAAAGTGCTGGTGTAACTCAGCCAGTCAGGCAGCATCTCTGGAGCAAAAGGAAGGGTGACATTTTGGGTCGGGATCTTTCTTCAGTGTGAGGAAGGGTTCAGAGCCGAGACGTCACCCATCTTTTTTCTCCAGAGATGCTGCCTGAGCAGCTACTTTTACTCCAACACTTTGTGTCTATCTTCGGTATAAACCAGCATCAGCAGTTCCTTTCAACTCATTTATTCTGATCTTCATGATGAAAATCCAGTAGTAGATCCTATGAGGCTGCAAATTACCAGCAGTGCACAGCTTTTGTGTAGAGTGACAATCTAAATAATTTCTTAGGGCTACTCTTGCAAAAATGGGAAGTCCAACTGATTTTTTTCTTTCAGTCTGTGCTGCAACTTTGCACTTGTCGTGCTGTTCAATAGTGAAACATTAATTATCAGCTGTTTCAAATTTATGTTTTGTTGCCAATTGTAAACATCCTAAGTTTTGTCTAGAGGATTACTTTACTCAATCTTCCCAATATCTCAATATTTCACCATCGAAAATTTCTATCTTGACCTTGTGGTAGGGTTCTTGTTTCTAGGGCTTATCTGGATTGGGAACTGCTCCAGAACATTGAGTGGATGAACAGACTGGACTTTGGACTTATGGAAATGGCACATGGTAGAACCTGCATGTGTAAATATGCAAATAGAAAATGTCTGTGCAGTTGCACATGTGACAAATAAAGCACCATTGAACCATGGGTTCTAAGGCATCTAAAGTCTGCCACAGATGAATCACACAGCTGTGCAATGTGTAAGCAGTGTCATAGAGTCAAACAGTGTGGAAGCAGGCCCTTCGGCCCCACGTACCCACTACAATCAACATGTCCCATCCACACTAGTCCTACTTGCCTGCGTTTGGCCTATATCCCTCTAAACCTGTCCTATCCGTGTAATGCATCTATGTGCTCCCAGTTACTGGCCTTGAGGTTTTCAATTCAATCCCAAATGGTCCTTCTCAACTTTGAGCAGGCATGGGCCCCAGATACCCAGGACAGTATAGACATGTTGCATTTCACAAAGAAAGATTTGTGCACATCCTTCTTTCTGTACACCTGACAATCTCTCCAAATGAAAATCTCTCCATGTAGCCTGCTCAACATAGACGATTAGTTTAGTTTAATTTATTATTGTCACGTGTACAGAGGTACTGTGAAAAGCTTCTGTTACTGTGAAAAGCTTTTGTTCTATCCACACAAAGTTATTGCTATACATGATTGCAATCAAGCCATCCACAGTGTATGGTTAAAGGATAAAGGGAATAACATTTAATGCAAGTTGAAGTCCGATTAAAGATAGTTCAAAGGACTTCATGAGGTAAATGGGTCAGGACTATACTCTGGTGAGAGGATGGTTCACTTGCCTGATAATAGCTGGGAAGAAACTGTCGCTGAATCAGGAAGAATGCATTTTCAAACTTCTGTAAACCTTGCCTGATGGGAGAGGGGAGAAAAGGGAGTGACCTGGCTGAGATAGGTCCTTGATTATACTGGTGGCTTTGCCGAGGCAGTGTGAAGTGTTGATGGAGTCAATGGAAGGGAGGTTGGTTTATGTGATTGTCTGGGTTTCATACACAACTTTCTGCAATTTCTTGCAGTCTTGGATGGAGCTGTTCCCAAACCATGCTGTGATGCATCCCGATTAAATGCTTTCTACGGCGCATCTGTAAAAGTTAGTGGGGGTTGTTAGTGGCATACCACAGTCACATCTGTGGAGTCCTTTAAGTTCTTGGTATCATCATCTCCAAGGACCTTAAATGGGGGGGCCATCATCGACTCCATAGTCAAAAAGGCCCAACAGAGGATGTACTTCCTGCGGCAGCTGAGGAAACAAAATCTGCCATAGGCAATGATGGTCCAATTCTATACTGCTATCATAAAGTCTGTCCTCACTTTCTCCATCATCGTCTGGTTTGGCTCAGCCACAAAGCACGACATCCGGAGGCTACAGCGAATCATTCGATTAGCTGAGAAGGTTGTTGGTTCTTGGTTACTTGGTTACTTGGTCCTCCAAAATATTCCAACTGGAATTTAAACTGGAGGTGGTGAAGGGAGGGGTTTAGCCAGAGATGGTTATTGGGAAGACAGTGCCACTTTAAATTTAGTTGCATCTGGCTGGGCAACCGTGGCTTGGTGGAGATTATGCCATTCTTTAATAGTGCATGGAAAGAACGAATTGCTGTACACATCTGTCTTTGAGGCTGGGACCACAAATTGGATCGAATGCTCTCGTCTGCTCCTAATTGGTTTGGGGTTGGTGTAGGTCTTGTGATCTATGTCTATTGGTTGCAAACTTCCCTCCATTGACGAACTGTACACTGCACAGGCCAGGAAGTGAGTGGGTAAGATCATCTCTGACCCCTCTTACCCTGGCCACAAACTCTTTGAAGCACTTCCCTCTGGAAGGCGACTCCAGACCATCAAAGCCACCACATAAAAACAGCTTTTTTCCGACGAGCAGTAGCTCTACTCAATAACTAAAAGTCTGTAGCCTCCTTTTGCTCTGGTAATTTATTTAATTCACTTGTTTAAACTATAATATTTTATTCTTAATGTTTTATGTTTTATTCTTAATGGTTTACTGTATGTCGTGTTGTTACTTGCGAGCGGAGCACCAAGGCAAATTCCTTGTATGTGTACATTCTTGGCCAATAAACGTATTAATTCAATCATTCATTGTAAGCCTAAGAAGGGAGTAGAAGCATTGATGTGCTTTCTTGGACATAGCTTTGATGTGGCTGGACAAATTGATATTTATTCCTACGAACATGAAGCTTTCGACCATCTCTTTTTCGACAACAGCAATGTATATTTGGGTGAGACAGTTCAAAGGGATTAGGGCCCCTTAATAGCTATGTTAGTATTGGGAGGAAAAAAAAACATTAGTTCAGTTGCCCTTTCCGTGCATTTCTAGGATTTTTTGGAGACAATACTGGTGAATTTTTCCGAACCCATCTTCTTCTTGCGCATAGCGTGCACAGCCTAAAGTTGAATTACAACTTGTTCTATTTGGTATTATTTGATTGTGCACACCAGGTTGATTGCATTCGTCGAAATAGGGCGGGTCACGTGAAGGTTGCAATGTCCCACCCCCCCAAACCCATCCATTATTCAAACAATCTCCTCTAACAAATCAGCGAGAAATATGGTAACAGGAATGGCCTATTTTATTTCTGTAAACTAAGAAGGCACATACCAAAATAATTGCTGTTTATGGGTCGGTCTATTGCCTCCATTTTTGGTTAGGGAATGTGTGATCTCAAGAGAAACAATGCAGAGAACTTGTCTCCAGCTCTTCACAATTCAAAATGTTACTGAGGAACAATGTTAAATGCCAATCACAAAGATTCACCACAGGTCAATGATCAAGACGGGGGATATCAAATATCCTGGAAAGGGTAAGGACAAAGAATGATGTTATGCTAAAACTGTAGTCACAAAATATGGTATTGTTTCAGTTTAGTCTCGTCATGTGTACTGATTGTTTTTGTTGTAAGCTAACCAGTCAGCAGAAAGCCAATACATGATTACAATCGATCCATTTACAGTGTATAGATGCATGATATAGAATAATGTTTAGTGCAAGGTAAAGCCAGCAAGTTTGATCAAGGATAGTTCGAGGGTCATCAAAGAGGTGGATACAACACACAATCCTCCGAAATTTCCACCACCTCCAACAGGATCCTACCACGAGCCACATTTTCCCATCTCCACCCCTTTCCGCCTTCCGCACAGACCGTTCCCTCCACATCTCCCTGGTTTTCATCCCTGCCCACCCAAATCACCCCCTCCCCAGGTACCTTCCCTTGCGACCGCAGAAGATACAACACCTGTCCCTATACCTCCTCTGTCAATTCTGTCCAGGGACCCCGACAATCCTTTCAGGTTAGGCAGAGGTTCATTTGCACCTCCTCCAACCTCGTCTACTGTATCCGTTTTTCAAGATGTGGACTGGGCGATCGTTTAGCGGAACACCTTCACTCAGCCCGCCTGAACCTACCTGATCTCCCGGTTGCTGGACACTTTAATTCTCCTTCCCATTCCTTCACAGACCTTTCTGTCCTAGGTGTCCTCCATTGTCAGAGTGATGCTAAACACAAAATGGAGGAACCAATGGTATGAATATTGATTTATCGCACTTCAGGTCATTCCCTCTCTTTCTATCCCTCCCCACCCAAGTCGCACTAGCTTCTCGTTTTAACCCTACAAATAGCTTACAATGGCCTATTTCCTTTATCATCGTGACTTTTTTGCATATCTTTCATTCATTGCTCTTTATCTCTCCACATCACCGTCTATATCTCTAATTTCCCTTATCCCTAACCAGTCCGAAGAAGGGTCTCAACCTAAACCATCGCCCATTCCTTCTCTCCAGAGATGCTGCCTGTCCTGGTGATTTACTTCAGCTTTTTGTGTCTATTTTCAGGTAAATAGTAGCTCAACATTGCTCTCTGATTGTGGTAGGATGATTCAGTTGCCTGATAACAGCTGGGAAGAAAATGTCCCCGAATCTGGTGGTGTGTGTTTTCACTTTTCTGCATTTTATTAGGTTAATGTAGATTGAAGGGGACAAAAAAATTGGTTTGGAGGACACAGATCCAAAAGGCAAATATTTTAGAGGTGAAAGTGAGATTAAATACCAGGTGATATTGGAGAGAACTACAGATCAGCAGTTTGGACGATGGAGTGGTGAATAGATTCTGGGAATTATGCTCTGTGTTGTGTAATAAAGCTCCAGCTTTGCACAGAGAAGTGGATTGGAATATTCTTGTCAGAATAAAACAGTAGATGTGACTTGCAAGCATGCCACAGGAGATGTGTTAACTGTCGAATTTATTGACGGCACAGCTAATAAACATTCCCAGGTTCTGTAAATTATCCTTATTCCTCCACGTAATCAACTGTGTCTGTCAAAGAGCTTCATTCAATACGAAAAATAGATTCACCTGACAGCTTGCAGCTTAAGGAAGCACAGAGCAGTAATGGCATCAATGGCTTGACCTATCGTTAAAGTTTTCAAGCCAGATGCACTGAAACAAAAATGTGGGCTCAAAAACATAGAAACATAGAAAATAGGTGCAGGAAGAGACCATTCGGCCCTTCGAGCCAGCACCGCCATTCATTGTGATCATGGCTGATTGTCCCAAATCAATAGTCCGTGCCTGTCTTCTCCCCATATCCCTTGATTCCACCTGCCCCTAGAGCTCTATCTAACTCTCTCTTAAATTTGTCCAGTGATTTGCCCTCTGTGGCAGGGAATTCCAAAAATTCACCACTCTCTGGGTGAAAATGTTTTTTCTCACTTCAGTCCTAAATGGCCTTCCCTTTATTCTAAGACTGTGGCCCCTGGTTCTGGACTCGCCCAACATTGGGAACATTTTTCTTGCACCTAGCCTGTCCAGTCCTTTTATAATTTTATATGTTTCTATAAGATCCCCCCTCATCCTTCTAAACTCCAGTGAATACAGGCCTAGACTTTTCAATCTTTCCTCATATGACAGTCCCACCATCCCAGGGATCAATCTCGTGAACCTACGCTGCACAGCTTCAATCACAAGGATGACATTCCTCAAATTAGGAGACCAAAACTGTACGCAATACACGAGATATGGTCTTACCAGAGCCCTACACAACTACAGAAGAACCTCTCTACTCCTATACTGAAACCCTCTTGTTATGAAGGCCAACATTCTATTAGCGTTCTTCACTGCTTGCTGTACCCGCACGCCAATTTCAGTGACCGATGTACAAGGACACCCAGGTATCACTGTACCTCCCCCTTGCCTAACCTATCACCATTGAGATAATAATCTGCCCCCTTGTTTTTGCCACCAAAGTAGATAACCTCACATTTATCTATATTATACTGCATCTGCCCACTCACTCAACCTGTCCAGGTCACCCTGCAACCTCCTAACATCCTCTTCACAGTTCACACCACCACCCAGCTTTGTGTCATCCACAAACTTGCTAGTGTTGCTCCTAATTCCCTCTTCCAAATCATTAATATAATATGGTAAACAGCTGAGTCTCCAACACCGAGCCTTGTGGCACTCTACTCGCCACTGCCTGCCATTCCGAAAAGGACCCGTTCACTCCTACTCTTTGCTTCCTGTCTGCCAACCAATTTTCTATCCATGACAACACCCTACCCCCAATACCATGTGCTCTAATTTTAGTCACCAGCCTCCCGTGTGGGACCTTATCAAAGGCTTTCTGAAAGTCTAGATACACTACACCCATTGACTCCCCTTCATCCATTTTACTTGTCACATCCTCAAAAAATCCAGAAGATTAGTCAAGCATGATTTTCCCTTCATAAATCCATGCTGACTTGGACTCATCCTTTTACTGCTATCCAAATGCCCCATTATTACCTCTTTAATAATTGGCTCCAGCATCTTTCCCACCACCAAAGTCAGTCTAACTGGTCTGTAATTCCCCGTTTTCTCTCTCGCTGCTTTCTTGAAAAGTGGGATAACATTCGCTATCCTCCAATCCACAGGAACTGATCCTGAATCTATTGACCATTGGAAAATGATCACCAGTGCGTCCACTATTTCTTGAGCCACCTCCCTGGGGACCCTGGGATGCAGACCATCAGGCCCAGGGGATTTATCATCCTTCAGTCCCATTAGTCTACCCAATACTATTTCTCGCCTAATGAAAATTTCTTTCAGTTCCTCTACCCCCTTAGAGCCTCTGTCCTCCAGTACTTCTGGGAGATTGTTTGTGTCTTCCTTAGTGAAGACAGATCCAAAGTACCTGTTCAACTCTTCTGCCATTTCCTTGTTCCCCATAATAATTTCATCTGTGTCTGCCTTCAAGGAACCCACATTTGACTTAGCTATTCTTTTTCCCTTAACATATCCAAAGAAGCTTTTACTGTCCTTCTTTACATTCCTAGCCAGTTTTCCCTCGTACTTCATCTTTTCAGTCCCTATTGCCCATTTTGTTACCTTCTGGTGTCCTATGAAAGTTTCCTAATCCCCCGGCTTCCGGCTACTCTTTGCTGTGTTATACATCTTTTCTTTTAGTTTTATTCTATCCCTAACTTCTCTTGTCAGCCACGGTTGCCTCCTACTCCCCTTAGAATCTTTCTTCCTTTTTGATATGAAATGATCCTGCGTCTTCCGGATTATGCCCAGAAATTCCTGCCATTGCTGTTCCACCGTCATTCCTGCTAGGATCACTTTCCAGTCTACCTTGGCCAGCTCCTCTCTCATGCCTTCATAGTCCCCTTTGTTCAACTGCATCACTGACACTTCTGATTTAACCTTCTCCTTCTCAAATTGCAGATTAAAACTAATCATATTATGATCACTACCTCCAAGCAGTTCCTTTACCTCGGGTTTTCTTATCAAAACTGGTTCATTGGACAACACTAAATCCAGAATTGTCTTTTCTCTGGTCGACTCCATTACAAGCAGCTCTAAGAATCCATCTCGGAGGCACTACAAACTCTCTTTCTTGAGGTCCTCAACCAACCTGATTTTCCCAGTCTATCTGCATATTGAAATCCCCCATCACCACAGTGGCAATACCTTTGTTACATGCCACTTTTAACTCCTGCTGCAACTTACACCCTACATCCGGGCTACTATTTGGGGGTCTGAAAATAATACCAAGTAGTGTCTTCTTCCCATTGCAATTCCTCAACTCAATCCACAGTGACTCTACCTCGTCAGTCCCTATGACTTCCCTCGCAAGGGACTGAATTCCATCCCTCGCCAGCAGAGCTACCCCCCTCCTCTGCCCACCTGCCTGTCCTTTCTATAGGATGTATAACCCTGAATATTATGTTCTGAGGTCCGATCCTCCTGCAGCCACGTCTCGGTAATCCCCACCTCTACCAACCTCTAACTGAGCCTCAAGCTCCTCTATTTTACCTCTTGTACTTCGTGCATTCAAATACAATACTTTTAATTCCTTACGCATCTCACCTTTCACATCAATCCCTATTACACTTGGCCACACTCTCCTATCCTTTAGTGATCTTTCTTTCCCGTTAATTCTGGGGTCATTAACTATCCCTTTACTCATTTTCCCTTTAACACCGTCCTTGATTATCCCATTTGACATCCCCCCCCCCCCCACACCCCCTATTATTTAGTTTAAAACAACCTGTATCGCAGTGGCAAACCGGCCTGCCAGAATGTCGGTCCCCCACCTGTTAAGGTGCAATCCGTCCCTTTTGTACAATTCCCCCTTACTCCAAAACAGATCCCTGTGGTCTAAGAATCTAAATCCCTGTCCCCTGCACCAGTTCCTCAGCCACACATTCAGGTTTCTCTGTGAACTATATGTGTAAAACAATCCAACAATTCTTGGAGGTAATGAGTGACTTCATTACATAGTTGTGTGAAGCTCTTGAGTAAACAACCTAACAAGCAACCGGGCAATACTATCCAGGAATATGGAGCCTTACCTGTTCTAACAGTGTTAATCTACCAGAATATCATAACCCAATTATGAGCTGAGACCAAATGCCTGATTGTATTTACATTGACCTGAGTGGCTCTACTCTTTTCAGTTTTTCTCTAATCATTTGTTTTGTTTCTCGAACTCTTTGCTGTGTTATATAAATGCTACCTTGCAGCATTATTTTAAACCTTCAATCCACATTTTCATCAGTAATTTGACCCCAACTTCATTTGGTGGCGTTTTTACATTTCTCAATATTGAATATGATAAACGTTGTGATAGTACCTGCCTCAACCACCTCCTCCAGCAGCAGGTTCCTATTATACCTTCCCCCCTCACATTAACATTATATCCTCTGGTTCTCAATTCCTCTACCCTGGGCAAAAGATACATTTACCCAATCTATTCTTTGCATGATTTTGTACTCACCCACCATCCTCCTGTGCGTCTGCTCCTATCACTTATGACTTTGTGACGTTATAACTGAACACAATGCTCTAAATGTGGCTCATCGATGTCTTGCACAATGTTAACATGACCTACCAACTTCTATACTTAATACTCTGTCTGATGAAGGCCAAAAGCCTTATTTATGCTACTGAAAACCAACTTGTCTCCTCTCTTAACCAATTTTGGCAAAGGTTATTGAGGGTGAAACAGCACAGTTTATCTTTCCACAAATGACCACTAAGTGATTCCAGCATTTTTTTTTTTTTGTGTCTTTACTTAACCTGCCTAAAGTGTTCAATTCCCCTTCAGGTTCACACAGACTGTCTTCTGTTTTAATGATAAGCCCTTAGATATATGGCCTAATGTAAGAAGCACTGTAGCGATGTAAGTTGATACAAACTTAAGCACAAAGTTCCTGATGGTAGGATATGTATGTGAGTCCATTAAATTACTTTTGATTCTGCAACTTTTTAGTATTCAAATCTTCTATATATCTATATAACTAAAAGTCTCAACTAGACCACTTCCTGTCTGCACTGTATATTGATTTTAGAAAAAACGCTACCCCATATTGCTATGATTTTTGGCCATCTTACTTACAGTCCTCCTTGGCAGGAGGACTGGCAGGCAGCCCTGAGGATTTTTCCAATCGATGAAAAAAAAGTTATGAATACTCAAAAAATCTTGAGATCAGCTGATTGGTCCTCTCGCCTGTCAATCACCATGATGAAGGTAACGCCCCTTCCAGGAGGAGGGAGAGGCAGGACTATAAAACCCTGGATGCCTGGACGTCAATCAGTCACTCTGGAAGATTGCGAGGGAGAGGCCACAAATATGAGTCTACTGAAATGTGAGTCTGCAATATACTTGCAATAAATGATTTGTTAGCCTATAATGAAAATAAAATTAGTTGTTTGGCCTGCCCTGTGCTTGAAACTGAAATGGCAATGGAAATGAAATGATATGAAAATGAGATGAGTTGTTTGGCCTGTCCTGCGCTTGAAACTGAAATGGCAATGGAAATGAAACTATATGAAAATAAGATGAGTTGTTTGGCCTGCCCTGTGCTTGAAACTGAAACGGCAATGGAAATGAAATGAAATGGAAATGAAAATGAGAAGAGTTGTTTGGCCTGCCCTGTGCTTGAAACTGAAATGGCAATGGAAATAAAATTAAAATTAAAATGAAATGAGTTGTTTCACCTGCCCTGTGCTTGAAACTGAAGTGGCAATGGAAATGAAATGAAATGAGAATGAAATTAATTGTTTGGCCTGCCCTGTGCTTAAAATTGAAATGGCCATGGAAATGAAATGAAATGAGTTGTTTGGCTGGCCTGAAACCACTTATTTCGGCCCACAAAGCCCCTATTAGCTGAGAAACCAGTCCCTTTTGCCCAAAATGCCCGTATTAGCCCAGGATGAGCATTTTGGCCCAAAAGGCCCACGACAGGCCAGGAAAAGTCCAGAAAAAGTGCCTTTCACTGAGACTTCACTGATTTTTTTTGTCCCTTCAGCCCATCAGGCTTGTACTAGCCCAGGGGGAGTCCCTTTGGCCCATCAGTCAGCATTCCCCCTGGAAGTGTTAAACCTCACCACAGTATTTTTCTCCATCCCTTCATTGGCTCCCTGTGAGATCCAGGCCAGGATAGACTTTCCTCCTTGATTGCTGTGATCTGCAGAAATAGATGAAAAATGTATAAAATTGATTCTCCACCCTCTCCCCCTTCTCCCTCACACACTCTCACCTGTTTTGGGCAGAATTTCTGGTAGTTTCTGAGCTACCAGCCCATCAACCCTGAGTGACTGAGCTGCCAGCCCACCAGGCCTGAGTGACTGAGCTGCCAGCCAACCAGGTCTGAGTGACTGAGATGCCAGCCCACCAGGCCTGAATGAGTGAGCTTCCAGCCCAAGAATCCATTCGGGCGACAATGTCTATACAAGCTCTCTGGAAACCAGTCCCTACGGCTCTCAACACCCATACTAGAATTGGTGGAGAAGTGGAATATTACGTTGGGGGACCAGGCCCCCCAACGGGTTCCAATTAGTCTTGTATTTAACTAAAACTCTGATCTTGTTATCTTCCGGTTTGCATGGTTTTTCTATATGCGCAAAAACGGTACATGATAGTGCTACGACTTTTTGCCCACTTACTCACCATTCTCATGTGCTGCAAGTGCAACAAGTTCCGATGGATGACATATTTTAAAAGTTATTAAGGTTTAAAAATCTTAAAAACTGTGCTTGTGCAGATAGGTCCCCTCTCCTGTCAATCACTGCCACGGCCAGGATGGCGACGCCCCTTCCTGCACTATCGCCGCACTAATTAGCCACCTTTGCTGGCAGTCACTGGCGGTGCCCACCTCGCCCAGCGGTGACTGACTGGAGAGGAGACCAATCTGCCCGGATGCAGCCCGCAGCAAGGAGAATATTGCTACGTGAGAGGGAAAGGCGGTGCCCGCCGCGCCTGGCTGGCTGGCTCCGGGAATGGGGAGAGGCCTCGTGATGATCCGAGGTGTGGGCGCCGAGGCTGGCGGTGGCGGCCCTGGTGCCTGGGCGCTGGCGGCTCCTGCTCTGGCTCTGGGGGCGACCAGCTGAAGCCACGCTACAATTCGGGGCCTGGGCATTGAGGCTGGCTCTCCTCGGAGCTCGCGGGGATCCGCCACCTTGGCGCTGAGGCTGGGGCTGAGGCCGACCGCTGCTGATGCTGCAGGCATGCAAGGAGGCAGAGGTGTGGCAGCCACGAGATCCTGGGGTGGTGAGGAGGGAGAGTCGGGAGATTGAGGGAGAGGAGAGGATAGGGAGGGAGAGTCGGGAGGAGGGGAATAGAGGGAGAGGCGGGGGAGGTAGGGAGTGGGGAATAGAGGGAGAGGAGGGCAGTGGGGGAGGTCAGGAGGGATAGTGGGGGGATGGGGAGGTGAAGTGTGGGGTATAGAGAGATAGGAGGGGGGTAGGGAGGGGAGAGGAGTTATGGACGGTGACTGAGGGTAGGGGAAAGGAGAGGGAGGGATTGGTGGAGGGGAGGAGGAGGGGGGAAAGAAGAGAGAGGTGAAGAGGAAGGGGAGGGAGTACTAGGGATGAGGGGAAATGAGCCGCGCCTGTGCAATTGGGGGCTATGTGTGAGTGGTGGAATATTGTGTTGGGGGAACGGGTTGCATTGGGGGAACGAGTGAGTGGTGGAATATTGCAATGGGTCTGCACTTAGTCTAGTATAGTATTAAGAACAGCCAGCATAAAAATTGGAATGCTTTGTGTAAATATTTCTGCTTCGTCCATTTCTGCATCTCTGTGTGATGCATTGATATTATACCATACTTTACAGTTGAGAACAGCTGCAGAAAATTATAATAAAATAGTCATAAAGTTGTACAATTCACAGAGGCCCACCGTTTGGTTAAATAGTCAATTCAGGCACGGTGATGTTTGTTTTTCAGCATTTATTCCAGAGCTGCACATTTTAGTTTATAATCTGTCGCAGCAGATGGAACAGAAATGATCCAATGCATTGCATGTGCACAGAAGCATAACTATTTTAGATTGGTTCAATTGTGCAGACATATTGAATCTGTTTAGATGAGGTTTTAGAAAAAAACTCAATCTGAAGTGGCTGAGTTGCCCTTCCCATATAAAAACCTGGAAATAATTATTTCAAACCTCTTCTATTTTGATTTGGCTGTACATAACAGCCTATTCAAAGGGGGGACATAATCAAACCTCAATCCATCCTGTGGGCATTAGGAAAACACTGCTAAACCTAATGATTAGGGGAGATGATTAGCTCCTTCAAATGGTAGGTAGACGAAAATGCTGGAGAAACTTAGCGGATGAGGCAGCTACGGAGCGAAGGAAATAGGCAACATTTTGGGTCGATACCCTCCTTGTCTCAACTCAAAACGTTGCCTATTTCCTTTGCTCCATTGATGCTGCCTCAACCACTGAGTTTCTCCAGCATTTTTGTCTACCTTCGATTTTCCAGCATCTGCAATTCCTTCTTAAACAGCTCCTTCAAATAGTTCAGCAACAAAGTTAGGCAGGCTAGCTCTTCATCCTGATTACTTTCACTGATGTATCCAGAAGAGTGTAAGGGTTTAGACGTAAATAAGAACAATGTTGATAATGCCCTCAATAGTGCCAATGATCTTGAGTGGAAATTCTGCTTCTATATCTGCCAGCTCACAATGTTTACTTTATTAGAATAAATGAATGAAATATTATGGGCTGAGGAGTGTAAATAGTAGTTCTTGTGGATTTTCCAATATCTGGGCTCACATGTACAATGGCTAAACAGGTTTAATTAGAAGGTTTGTGCCTTCACCAATATACTCTGAAAGGAAGAAAATATATTAGGCGACGTTTCGGGTCGAGACCCTTCTTCAGACTGGTCAGGGATCAGGGAAACGAGAGAAATAAACAGTGATGTGGAGAGATAAAGATCAATGAGTGAAAGATATGCAAAAAAGTATTGGTGATAAAGGAAGCAGGCCATTGTAAGCTGTTTGTGCTGTGAAAATGAGAAGCTAGTGCGACGGGGGGGGGGGGGGGGGGGGAGATGGAGAAGGAATGTCAGGGCCCGAGGGCTGAGGGAGAGGTGGGGAGGAGGCAGTCTGGGTTAACAGAATTGAGAAAATTCAATGTTTAAGCCCAGAGGATGCAGACACCCCAAGCGGAATATGAGGTGCTGTTCCTCCAACTTGCGGTGTTGCTCACTCTGGCCGTGGAGGAGGCCCAGGACCGACAGGTCGGATACGGAGTGGGAGGGGGAGTTGAAGTGCTGAGCCACCGGGAGGTCGGGCTGGTTATTGCGGACCGAGCGGAGGTGTTCGGCGAAACGATCGCCCAGCCTCCGCTTGGTCTCACCGATGTAGATCAGCTGGCATCTGGAGCAACGGATGCAGTAGATGAGGTTGGAGGAGGTGCAGGTGAACCTCTGTCGGACTTGGAATGACTGCTTGGGTCCCTGAAAGGAGTGGATGGGGGAGGTGAAGGGACAAGTGTAGCATCTCTTGCGGTTGCAAGGGAAAGTGCCCGGGGAAGGAGTGGAGCGGGAGGGAAGGGAAGAATTGACGAGGGAGTTGCGGAGGGAGCGGTCTTTGCAGAAGGCAGACAGGGGGGGAGATGGGAAGATGTAGCGAGTGGAGGGGTCACGTTGGAGGTGGCGAAACTAGCGGAGGACTATCTGTTGTATGCGCTGGCTGGTGGGGTGAAAGGTGAGGACCAGGGGGACTCGGCCCTTGTTGTGAGTGGGGGAATGGGGAGAGAGGGCAGTGTTGCGGGGTATGGAGGAGACCCTGGTGCGAGCCTCATCTATAGTGGGGGAGGGGAAACCCCGTTCTCTGAAGAACGAGGACATTTGCGATGACCTGGTGTGGAACACGTCATCCTGGGAGCAGATGAGGCATAGACGGAGGAATTGGGAATAGGGGATGGAGTCCTTACAGGAAGCAGGGTGGGAGGAAGAGTAGTCCAGGTAGCTGTGGGAGTCAGTTGGTTTGTAGTGGATGTCAGTCAGGAGTGTATCACCTGCAATACAGATGGTGAGGTCAAGGAATGACCGACTTCATCAACTCCGGCTCGCTACCACCCTGAGCCTCCAACCTCATTGTTTCCCAGCCCCGCACAGCCGGATTTTACCTTCTCCCCAAAATCCACAAACCCGACTGCCCCGGCAGATCCATTGTCTCTGCCTGTTCGTGCCCCACCGAACACATTTCCATATACCTTGACTCCATCCTATCCCCCTTTGTTAAATCCCTCCCCACCTATGTTCAAGACACCTCAGACACTCTCCGTCGGCTCCGCACATTCCGTTGTCCAGGCCCCCATCCTCTCATCTTCACCATGGACGTCCAGTCACTATACACCTGCATCCCCCACCAGGATGGTCTCAAAGCCCTCCGGTACTTCCTCGACCAGAGGAGCAACCCATACCCATCCACTGACACCCTCCTCCGCCTAGCGGAGTTGGTCCTTACCCTCAACAACTTCTCTTTTGACTCCTCCCATTTCCTCCAAACACAAGGCGTAGCTATGGGCACACGCATGGGCCCTAGCTACGCCTGCCTCTTTGTCGGGCACATCGAACAATCTTTGTTCTCGGCGTACCAGGGCCCCACCCCCGGCCTTTACCTCCGTTACATTGACGACTGCTTTGGTGTCACCTCCTGCACCCACGCAGAACTGACTGACTTCATCCATTTCACCACCAACTTCCATCCGGCACTCAAATATACTTGGACCATTTCCGACATTTCCCTACCACTCCTTGCAGGTGATACACTCCTGACTGACATCCACTACAAACCAACTGACTCCCACAGCTACCTGGACTACTCTTCCTCCCACCCTGCTTCCTGTAAGGACTCCATCCCCTATTCCCAATTCCTCCGTCTACGCCGCATCTGCTCCCAGGATGACGTGTTCCACACCAGGTCATCGCAAATGTCCTCGTTCTTCAGAGAACGGGGTTTCCCCTCCCCCACTATAGATGAGGCTCGCACCAGGGTCTCCTCCATACCCCGCAACACTGCCCTCTCTCCCCATTCCCCCACTCACAACAAGGGCCGAGTCCCCCTGGTCCTCACCTTTCACCCCACCAGCCAGCGCATACAACAGATAGTCCTCCGCCAGTTTCGCCACCTCCAACGTGACCCCTCCACTCGCTACATCTTCCCATCTCCCCCCCTGTCTGCCTTCTGCAAAGACCGCTCCCTCCGCAACTCCCTCGTCAATTCTTCCCTTCCCTCCCGCTCCACTCCTTCCCCGGGCACTTTCCCTTGCAACCGCAAGAGATGCTACACTTGTCCCTTCACCTCCCCCATCCACTCCTTTCAGGGACCCAAGCAGTCATTCCAAGTCCGACAGAGGTTCACCTGCACCTCCTCCAACCTCATCTACTGCATCCGTTGCTCCAGATGCCAGCTGATCTACATCGGTGAGACCAAGCGGAGGCTGGGCGATCGTTTCGCCGAACACCTCCGCTCGGTCCGCAATAACCAGCCCGACCTCCCGGTGGCTCAGCACTTCAACTCCCCCTCCCACTCCGTATCCGACCTGTCGGTCCTGGGCCTCCTCCACGGCCAGAGTGAGCAACACCGCAAGTTGGAGGAACAGCACCTCATATTCCGCTTGGGGTGTCTGCATCCTCTGGGCTTAAACATTGAATTTTCTCAATTCTGTTAACCCAGACTGCCTCCTCCCCACCTCTCCCTCAGCCCTCGGGCCCTGACATTCCTTCTCCATCTCCCCCCCCCCCCCCCCCCGTCGCACTAGCTTCTCATTTTCACAGCACAAACAGCTTACAATGGCCTGCTTCCTTTATCACCAATACTTTTTTGCATATCTTTCACTCATTGATCTTTATCTCTCCACATCACTGTTTATATCTCTCGTTTCCCTGATCCCTGACCAGTCTGAAGAAGGGTCTCGACCCGAAACGTCGCCTATCTCCTTCGCTCCTTAGATGCTGCTGCACCCGCTGAGTTTCTCCAGCTTTTTGTGTAACCCTCGATTCTCCAGCATCTGCAGTTCCTTCTTTAACACAAGAAAATATATTAGACTGATAAAAAAAAAAATAGGCTATTGAAGTATAAAACATTCAAACACATTACATCAGTGGTGGTTAAGCTATTGGAAGGGATTCTGAGAGACAGGATATGCATGATTTGAAAAAGCTTGGACTGATAACCGGTAGCATGACTTTGTACATGGGAAATTGTTTCACCAATTTGAGTGAGTTTTTTAAAAAGATGACTGAGAAGATTGATCAGGGCTATGGGCTAGATGTTATCAATATGGACCTTAGAAAGGTCTTTGAAAAGGTACTGCATGGTAGGCTGGTCTGGACGGTTGGTCCCAGGAAGAGCTAGCTAATTAGATACAAAATTGGCTTGAAGATAGGAGACAGAAGGTGTTGGTCGAGGGTGGTTTTCCGGACTGGCATCCTGTACCAAGTGATATAATCATGCTGGGTCCATCGTTGTTTGTTATTTAGGGAATCACAGAGTCGCAGAGTCACAGTCATACAGCATGGGAACAGGTCTTTTGGCCCAACTTGCTCATGCCGACCAAGGTGTCCCGTCTACGTTGGTCCTACTTGCCCATGTTTGGCCCATAACCCTCTAAACCGTTCCCAACCAGATACCTGTCCAAATGTCTTTCAAATGTTGTTATAATATCTGAATCAACTGCCTCTTCTGGCAGCTTGACGATTGCCTCCTCTGGCAAACTCTGTGCATCCAACCTATCTAGTCCCTTAACAATCTTAGACACCTCTATAAGATCATCACACCGGAAGTGGCGGCGCTGCCTGGCAGCTACGGCTCGCCTGCAGTCCGTCTGTTTTTTTCTTTTTGTTGTTGTTTTACTTATGTCTGTTTTAGTTTAGTTTAGTTAGTTTATTAGATTGTGTAAGTGTGGGGGGGGGGGGGGGTAGAACCATGGTTTAGTCTCTTCCTTCGGGGGGATACGACCTTTTCTTGTCGTGTCCCCTGTCTCCATCTGCACGGAGGCCTCTAATGGCGGAGCTGACGGCCTCGGGGCCTCGGAGCTGAAGGCCTCGGGCGGCGTTTGCAGCAGCGGCAGTTCCGGCAGTGACCCGACTGGCCCGACCTGGCAGCAGCAGCGGCCCGACTTGGAGCTGTGGCAGCACTCCGGCTTTCCGGTAGCGGCAGCGGCCCAACTTGGAGCTGTGGCGGCACTTCGGCATTTCGGTAGTGGCAATGGCCCGACTTGGAGCTGTAGCCTGACTTTGGAGCTGTGGCGGTGTTCGGGCGTTTCGGCGGTGGTAGCGACGCGGCTTCCGCGGCACGGCCTCGGGCCCAGTGGACGACATCGTCAGGAGCTCACAGGTCACAACATCGGAGACCTGGGTCGCCTCAGCACAGAGGGAGAACAAGGTGGGAAGAGACAAAGACTTAAGGGCCTGTCCCACCAGCACGCAACTATATGCGATGAACGCGATCAAACCAGCAGCGGGGGCCGTGCGGAGGTCGGGTGATCCCTTGTACAGGGCCGGTCCCACCGGCAAGTGCAACTAAACCGGCAGTAGGGGCCGCGCGGAGGTTGGGTGAGTGGCGCAACGCGGCGCAAAGCGAGGCGAACTTGAAGCAAGTCCAAGGTAAGTTCGCCAGGACTTAGAGGGGCACACAGAGAGGGGCACCGAGACACACACACATACAGGGCCACGGAGCCACACACATAGAGGGTCACGGAGGCACTTACAAATAGTTTCACGGAGGCACGATGTCCGGGCGGTGTGTAAATGTCGCGGCGACTGCGAGCCGACAAACCGTTGCCGCGCGGGATTTTTGGACACTGTCGGTTTTTCGGAGCCCCGTGCGGCGTCGGGACGAACTCGGGACGAACTCCGCACAATTCCGCACGGCTCCGGCGATCGAAGTGGGACCGGCCCCCGCGACGCCGGACGGCTCAAGCGACCACGTTAGGTCGCGCTAATCGCATCGAGTTGCATGCTGGTGGGCCAGGCCCTTAAGACTTTTGCCTTCCATCACAGTGATGAGGTGTTTGGTGAACTCACTGTGGTGGATGTTAAATTTATGTTTATTGTGTGTTTTTGTTATTTTTAATATATATGTATGACTGCCGGCACGAAATTTCATTCAGACTGAAAGGTCTGAATGACAATAAAGGCAATCTAATCTAATCTCATTTTCATTTCATTTCATTTCCATTGCCATTTCAGTTTCAAGCACAGGGCAGCCAAACAACTCATCTCATTTTCATTTCATTTAATTTCCATTGCCATTTCAGTTTCAGGCACAGGGCAGGCCAAACAACTCATTTTATTTTCATTAAGGGCTAACAAATCAGTTATTACAAGTACATTGCAGACTCACAGTTCAGTTGACTCACAGCAGAATCACAGTTGTGGCCTCTCCCTCGCGATCTTCCAGAGTGACTGACTCACATCCAGGAATCCGGGTTTTATAGTCCTGCCCCCACCCCCCAACCCCCCCCCCCCCCCCAGAAGGGGCGTTACCTTCATCATGGTGATTGACAGGCAAGAGGACCATCAGCTGATCTCAAGATTTTTTAAACATTCATTATTATTTATTTTTTTATCGATCAGAAAAATCCTCGGGGGTGCCTCAGCGGAGGAGGACTGCGTGTAAGATGACCAAAAATCATAGCGATATAGTGTAGCATTTTTTCTAAAATCAATATACAGCGCAGACAGGAAGTGGTCAAGATGAGACTTTTAGTTATATAGATAATATAATACATAATAGCAGAGCTGGTTAATCTAAATATATATAACCTGGATAAAATAAATAATAATCTAGCAATTACCCATGAACTTGGCAGAGCAAATTGATTTTGAGGACCTTTAACTCCCATATAATTAGGGTTTCTTCATGTATATTCATCTGCCACCTATTGCACAGACATCCCGTGCAGCTAGCCTGCTGCTGGCTTCTCTTTACTGGTTGTTTATTGTTACGCGTGTTTCATTTTTCAGCTCAGTCATCCGTTTGTGGTTCCTTGCCATCAGGAATGTCTTAGTCCAAGTTCGTTTGATGCATAAAGTTCTTGTTGACAGAATGCTGAGCGGAGTTATGATTCACCACCACATTCATCATTATTAGCGAGATTAACTTCACAAGAAATATCCTCCTGGACAAGATCACAAGATAAAATGGATGAATATAGCCATTTGGCCCATCTTACCTCCATTCATTTGTCTTTCTTCCACCCACAAATTCATTCCACATGTTCAGTATATGACATTAGTCTTAAGCTCCCTTCAGAAGTCTGAATATGTGTCTTTCTGCCTCCTGAGAATAGTTCAGCTTGAAGTGGTGTCCTAGATTGATTTATTAAATGTCATTTATTTTATACACCTGGGAGGTTTCCAATGAGTAGCTTTCTTTCACATCAAAAATACCAAAGATTCTCCAGCTTCCGAATGATTACTTTCTGTTGCAAAATTGGTTATACAATTTGTTTAATCAATGGACAGTGGAGGACCCAGCGTAGGGGGAACCACCATGTGGTAGGGGAGAGGGGGGAGGGGGGAGGGGGGAGGGGGGAGTGGGGAGGGGGAAGAGCAAAGGGTGAACAGGCGGGGAGGGGGGGGTGGAATTTGTAACTTTGTAAGCTCCCTTCATAGGTGACTATTGCAAGCAAAGAATTTTGCTGTGACTTGTCATATGTGACAATAAAGTATTCATTCATATTTGTTACATTTGTCTCAGTCACAGATGGGGACATCTCTGATTTGCTTCAAGAGAGACACACAAAACTGGAGTAACTCAGCGGGACAGGGAGCATCTATGGAGAGAAGGTTTGGGTGACGTTTCGGGTCGAGACCCTTCTTCAGACTTGCTTCATCTTATTATATATATATATTTATTTTATACACCTGGGAGGTTTCCAATGAGTAGCTTTCTTTCACATCAAAAATACCTATATATATAT
The DNA here is from genome assembly GCA_963514005.1 of Raja brachyura. Next base: position 51,859,392 of record OY740783.1, read on the forward strand.
ATATATATATATATATATTAAGATTTGGTTCATATTATTATCTAGTCACATCCACCCTTCTTCTCCCAACTTGGCTTCCTTTTGTTTCAACCCTGGAAATAGGTGTCTTAAAACTGTAACGTTAGCACCTCCAAATTCCAGCTGTCTAACTCTGGCAATCTTTCATCCCAATATTTCTGCAGACATTGATCTCCCCAACCACATCCTCATGTGGAACTTTGAATTCCCCAGTCTGTTAGAATGATGTATAACCATGGTTTTGACAGCTTAGAAGATGTAAAATTGAAAGGAAATTATTTAATCTTCAATTTCCAGAAGTGGATGAATTAAAAAAAACCACACTATTTAAATAGATTTTGTATGCTAAAAATGTATGCTAATATTGCAGTATAGATGTAGGATACACATATAGGTCTTCACTTTATAAATACACCAAATGTCACACATTTTTCAAACATTTGAAGAGCAAGGTATTCTTTGACTTTATAACTTATTCCACATTATCTTACATTTCCAGACCTGTGGACACTTATTGCAAAATACCAAAGTGCTGGACGAACTGAGTGGGTGAGGCAACGTCAAGTCAAAGTCAAAGTCAAACAAACTTTATTGTAATTTAGAAATACATTGATATATGCAGTTCCAAACGAAATTACGTTGCATTTGGCTCCCTGTGCAACACAATAAATCTGTCCACAGAGGTAATGACCAGGTTATGTTTCGAGTTGGGATCCTTCTGTCTGAACAAGGGTCTCGGACCAAAACATTGCTTGTCCTTTCCTTCCCCAGGTGCTGCCTGACCCATTAATTTCCTCCAGCACTTTGTGTTTTGCTCAAGATTTCAGCACTTGCAGTCTCTTGGGTCATTGTTGTTAAGCTATTCTTTGACTCTGACCTATTGTATAATTTTGTGGTTTTTATTTAAAACCTTTTTAATGTACTATCAAGGTCTTTGCTCGGGTAATGATCCATTTCTTCCAGGATTCACTTCCTTATATTTCCACTAACTCCAGTTGATGATGGGATGTGATAGCGTCAAAGAGCAATACTGCATAGAAACAAGCCCAACCTGCCCATGCTGACCAACATGCGCCATCTAAGCTAGTCCCATTTGCCCATGTTTGGATAATATCTCCCTAAACCTTTCCTATTCTGTACCTGTTTAAGTGTCTTTTAAATATTGTTATAATACCTGCCTCCACTACCTTCTCTAGCAGCTTATTTCTTATACCCACCACCTTCTGCGTGAAAATGTTGCCCCTCATATTCCTATTAAATCTGCCCCCTCTCCCCTTAGACCAATGTCATCTGGTTCTTGATTCCCCTGCCCCGGGTAAAAGACTGTGCATTTAAGCATCTGCTGGATTGAACAGCTTACCACCGTTAACAGCCGAAGTCCGCACGTGAAGATTTTAATTTTATTTATTCATTTGCAGGATATAGATGTGGCTGGAAAAGTTGACACTCAATGCCTACACCTACCTTGTCTTGAATTTTATAATTTGCTAGGCTCTTGTGACATTGCTGAATGTTTGAAATGACTAGATGAGGAGGGCAGATATCCTTTACCAAGGGGACATAGTGAACCTTGTGCACATGTAACAATCTAGTAGTTTCACACGTTTTTATTCCAGATATAATTAATTTACATAAAGTTTACCTTCCCAGCTGGTATAGGTTACACATGCCATGGAGTCATCAGTACTGGTGTCTGCATTCCTGGAGTGTGACTAAAACATCCCATGTCTCTTGAATACTTGAGCAAGGCATCGATGGGTGTCCATTGCCACAGAAACCAACAATAACAAAATGGATGAGTAAACAATGGGAAACATGAGCAATAGAATTGTCAGAGTCAAAGAATAGTTGAACAATTTAAGGACAAGAAACTGTGAAGGCTGGAATCTTGGGCAAAACACGAAGTGTTGGAAGAACTCAGTGGGTCAGGCAGTATCTGAGGGGAGGAGATGGGGAATGGATAGGTTACATTTCAGGTCGGGACCATTCTCCAGAATGAGTCTTAAGTCTTGATCTGAAGAAAGGTCCCACACCAAAACGTCGCCTGTGCCTCCCATCCCAGATGCTACCTGACCCACAGTGAGACCACTAGTTTTGTTTTCTATTATTTTGCCTGAGTCTCTTGATCTAAAAGTTTGCAAGAAAAACACTATTTTATAATCATTCCTTTGTTGGGGGGGGGGGGATTCTGGGTGTCACTGGCAAGAACAGCATTGGTATTCCTAGTTGTCCTTGAGAAGGTGGTGGTGAGCTATTCCCTAAATTGCTGCAGTGCTTCTGGCAAAGGAACTGACAATGCTGTTGAATAGGGAGTTCCAGCATTTTCACTCAGTGATGATAAAGAATTAGAGACATATTTCCAAAGCAGGATAGTCCCATTCACCTACTGCCCCTGTCCTCGTTGCTGTGGAAGCTGTAGGTTGGGAAGTTGCAGTGCACTTTGTGGAGCCAATTATAATATTTTACTTTGCATTTTATTGTGTTGTCTTGCAAATGAAGTAAATTATTTTGGCTATATCATTACAGTTACTTGACAAAGTAACTGTACTTGTGGGCTTGTGAGCAGTGTGCTTGACAAAGTGCCCACAACAGACCCATCGTCTATACAAATGACAGTGCAATGGAAATTTTTTATCATGGCATTCAGTCCAAGCACAGAAAATTCTCATGAATTGTGTGAGGAATGTAATGTGTCCCAAAAGAAAATTCAACTCTATGACCAAGTGACCATTATGTTTGCTGTTGTCATTTGCTGTTTCATATTGACTCCTTGAACTCCTTTTGGCGAAGGAGGCGGGGGCAGGGGAAGGAACAAAATTAGAAGAAAGGAGGGGCTGGACAAAGCCTGTAGGGTTTGGGATGATAGGTGAATAGAGGTGATGGTGGGGGAGGTGGGGGGAGGGGGAGGAGGGGGGGGGGGTGCGGGAATAGGTGACGCTTTAAGTCGGCATCCTTCCAAGGCGTTACCTATTCCTTTTCTCCAGGAGAGGGGGGGGGGGAAGGGAATGCAGGAGTACTTGAAATTATAAAACTGATGCATGTATGCTCTGCCAGGTTGAAAGGTTTTTTGTGGGCATATTCTTTCTTACCTGTCAACAAAAATGGTGACTCAAAGTATTTCACTATTAGAATTTGACAATGGCAAGGGTAAAAAGCTGGCCAATCAGTACTCACTTGTAATTTTCTTCTTCTTGCTAATGAAACATAAACCAAAGGAATAGTTAGATCTCAAGCCGGGTGTTGAGCAGCCAGGTTGTTGTCTCTGTGTCAATGTCTGCCAGGCCCTGAGCTCCATTGGGTGGGTGGTAGGGCAGCCACTCAGAGATGACATGGTTGGCTGTCTGTTGTTCTGCTCTGCATTCACAGGCTGTGCTTTGACAGAGTCCCCATCTCCACATGCTGGCACTGAAATGCCCAACTTCAGTACTCACTTGTAATCACTCTGAAGAAGGGTCCCGACCCGAAATGTCGTGCGTCCTGTTTCTCCAGAGACGCTGCCTGACCCGTTGAGTTACTCCAGCACTTTGTGTCTATCCTCACTTGTAATAATATTAGCTTCACACTTCATAATCGACTAATTTTGCTGTTCATTTGTATACCAAACCCCAATTTACCTACAGGTCTGTAGATCTTTGGAGGAAACCGAAGATCTCGGAAAAAAACCCACGCAGTCACGGGAAGAACATTCAGTACAAAGTCCGTACAGACAGCACCCATAGTGAGAATTGAACCCGGGTCTCAGGCGCTGCAAGCGCTGTAAGGTGGCAACTCTACCGCTGTGCCACCTGTCTGCCCTTGCATTCATGCACATTGGAATTGCCAAACCAAGCCATGAGAGGAAACTGGAACACCTGGAAGAAACCAATACCCTCATGGGGAGAAGCTACAAATGTCACACAGACAGCGCTGAAGGTCAGGACTGAACCCAGGTTGCTAGTGTTGTGAGGCTATGGCTCTACCAGTGGCACCACTGTGCTGCCCTGTGTTGTGACAATTCAATGATAATCAGAAAGTATCCCTACAGTGGTAGTCTATGATCACAAAATAAGATATCTGCAGACAAACAAAACTCTATGAGACTTTAGAATCATAAAGTTTATTGTAAGCTCCTGGATAAAATACTTGAAACTATGTGATATGATGTTATGAAAGCCTGTTGGTGCCATCATGTACTGGAGGGATTGATGATATAATGGAGGAAAAAGACCACTATATCCAAATCTCAAGGCAGTTGCCAAACTCTTCAAAAAAAAGGAACTAGTTTCCTGCAGTTAATTCAGCTTAAGTCACCTCAAAGGTTAACCCTTTCGACTCTCACTCCATCTCCACATTTTTTTTCACGTCATGGGTTTTCACTTGTTTACTTTACAGGATGAAATTAGTAATCTTCCATGCCATTATCAAACCTTAAACATATATTAAATATATTAACCTCACAGATAATTGCACATTAAAATTCAGTTTGTGGTCAAGTGATACATTTTTGACAATATTCACCAGAAAGATTGCAACAAATCCATATATGTTAACCATAACTATTTACCTTAATTGTTCTAGCTTCAGGTGTAACTCCTTGAAGTTCACGGGTACAAGACAAAGGCTCTTAGCTTGTGTCTCTCTGTCCATTAACAGATATGAGTCCCAGTATTGTCTTGAAAGCCCTACTAACTAATGATGTTCATGCTGACTGTCAGTGCAGCTTCGAAGCTGGTTGCTACCATTCCTGAAGCCACTGCTGTCCTTCATGTCATCTGCTAATGCCTGTTGCTATAGAAATCTCCTGAACTATCACTGTCTCCAGGGAATTACACATGTTCTTACTTTGTGAAATCCTTGTTAACAAAAAAATTGGAGAATCTACAGAGGAAGGCTTGTCAGTGAGATTGCTTTGCAGAGGTACAACCTGAATTTTTGCAGAACGTTAAAGTGACTGAGTGAAACTTCTTCTCAGAATGGGAATTTAAAATATTATAGCAAAAAGTAACATTGAGGGGAAATTGAATGAACATAATGCAGCATTAAGGAAGCAGAAATATCTGTTAACCAATTACCCCCCTTGTTTTGACGTGAACTAAAGATAGACACAAAATGCTGGATTAACTCAGCGGGTCAGGCAGCATCACTGGAGAAAAAGGATGGGTGACGTTTTGCGTCAGAACCCTTCTTCAGATTTCTCTGTGACTTGAACTACCCTATCTTCTTTCTTTGCTTCCTTTAAAGCAAACATCTTTTGGAGAATCGTGGATAAACATTTTTTAAACTATATTGACGCCTACAACTTTTAATCACATATAAAATTATTTGAAAATAACCAACATGATTAAGTTTGTTTCTTTCATTTTCACGATCCTTGCTCCTTTAGACAAATGGCTTGCACCAAAAATAATGTTGTGCTAACATTTTGACTTAAAATTAACAAATTTCACAAAAGAAAGCAATCCTTCTTGCATTTAAAAATGTCATTATTGTTATCTTAATGGATTTAGACTTCAATTCTCAATATTTACAGTGCAGAATAATGATTGAAACTAAAATGGGCTCTCCCCTACACTATTCACTTTATAAATGTAAAGCTGTGAGCTAATGATGTAATGGGAGGACTCAAATTTTTGCCTACGGACAAGTTGGCCATGAAACAAATAGAAGGTAATAGATGTATCCCAAACACTTCAGTATACAAAGGCAATATAAGATTAAAAAATGTCTGCAATGGGGAGAGGGCAGGGACTGGGACTATTTGGCATTTGTATACTATCTATAAAGCTTCAAATGGTGTCAAAGTCAAAGTCAAAGTCAATTTTATTCATCACATGCACCCAAAGGTGCAGTGAAATGAATTTGCCAGCACCGATACACTTAAAAGAACACATAATGCACAATAAAATTTAAAACAAACATCCACCACAGCATTCTTCACTGTGGTGGAAGGCAACAAATTTCAGCCAGTCCTCCTCCTTTGTTCACCCGTGGTCGGGGCCATAAACCCTCCGTAGTCGCCGTTTTGGACGGCCGGATGTACAGGCCCTCTCGTCGGGATGATCAAACCTCCGACGTCGGGACGGTCAAACACACTCGCTTGGAGGTCCCAAATCGACACTTCCCTACTGGAGACCGCGGCTTTGGGATGTTATAGGCCGCAGACCGGCAGTCGGAGCTCTTCTCTGGCGATCCCCGGCAAGGGATCCCAGGCTCCGGATGGTAGGTCCACGCCACGCCCGCAGTTAGAAGCTCCGTGGACCACAGCCCCCACGGTGCCAAAGTGACCAGGCCAGCGATCGGAGCACACCTCTCTGGCAACCCCTGGCAAGTGTTCGCCCGCTCTCCACGTAGGAGAGGTCCATGCTGTGCCTGCTGCTGATGCTCTGGGCTCGACTCCAGTAAAGGGCGCTCCAATCCATGCTGTTAGGCGGCGAGGGAGGCGATATAGATAAAGTCGCCTCTCTGTGGAGGAGGCGACCCGGCTCAGAGCTGCGGGGCTCCAGCGTTCCAGTGGCGGAACCTACGTCAGAGCTGTGGCGGTGTTCCAGCGTTCCGGCGACGGCCGTGGTGGCAGCCCGGCTTCGGAGGCCTGGCTGCGGGCCTTGTGGACGATAACATCGGAGGCCTGGATCACCTCAGCACAGAGGGACATCAAGGAGGGAAGAAGACAAAGACTTTAAGACTTTTGTCTTCCACCACAGTGAGGGGGTACCTGGTGAACTCATTGTGGTGGATGTTAAATATGTGTTTATTGTGTGTTTTGTTTTTTTAATTATATGTTATGACTGCATGGTGACGAAAGGTCTGAATGACAATAAAGGATACTTTACTTTTACTTTACTTTACTTTTACACCAAGAGACACCTAAACTAACATTAGACACACCAAAAATAACAAAAATTGTCGAAATAACGAACACGCTGCTAGTAGGGCAGCCGACTCGCAGCGCCGCCAACAAAAGTAGTTTACAACCAGTGTGCAATTATGTTCTAATTGATTTGATTTTGTGCAAATGCTACCTATATTCTTGGAATAATCTACTCCAGTAAATTCCATGCAGATCCATTTGCTTAATACAGCTTCAGTGCTACAAGTTTTGATATTTCTTGGCTTGGTTGTCATTCTTTATTATGGGCAATGAACTCTACCAAACCAGAGAGGGTGACCTAAATATTTGCTATCCGCAATGAGGAACAGAAATAAAGCATAGATTCCTGATCTGAGGGACTTCCTAGATTCACATATAAACACCATATGAGAAGAGGATCTGAAATAAAAACAGCAAATCGGTGGTGGGTGCCTGGAACATGCTGCCAGAGGTGGCGGTGGAAGCAGATGTGATAGTGGTGTTTAAGAGGCTTTTAAATATCTGGGGGATGTGGATCCATGTGATGGCAAATGGGTTTAATTTAACTTGGCAATATGTTCGGCGTGGACATTGTCAGTCGAAGGGACTTTGTCGTGTGCTGTACTATTCTATGGTCTATATGTACTGAAAGAGTCAATTCAGGAAAACACAGTAGCTCAGACAGCATTTTTTGAAAGAATAACACAGTTATAGTTTCGAGTTGGGAAATATAGTTAATTTTAATGAGGGACAAAGGGAAAGAAAGAAAAAGAGAGAGAGAAAGATATTTGATTTCATATGATAGACACAAAATGCTAGAGTAACTCAGCGGCATCTTCACTCGAAAGAAGGAATGGACGTTTCATGTCGAGACCCTTCTTCAAATCTGCTTTTAGTGTCTATCTTCGGTTTAAGCCAGCAGCTTTAGTTCCTTTCTACATATTTGATTTCCTATCCTTGTTGAATCTGAGAACTTCATAGGAATACCGAATAAGGAAAATAATCACGAGCATGTCAATAATTCCTGTCTGATGTCTTGTGTAAACAACAAGAAATTGAGGTTGTGCATTGAATGTTCAAATATCCAGATATCGCACATTCTTCATGTTTAATATTGCAAATTGCATGAGGAGGTGGATCAAGATTCGTGATTTCAAGGTTTACTTTTCCAATAGGCGGCCTTTAAAACAATTGCCGTTTACAAAGCTGCCATTTTCTTTATTCACATGGATATTTCAGTCAGCGCACCTGGCCAGAATATCGATACCAGAACGTTGCATCAAACCATCATAACCTATGCATACTGCTATTGCTAGAACACTGCATCCGCACGCTTCAGGAGGGGTGATGACCAAGGATAATCCAGCAACTTAGAAAGGTTATCGGATACAAGCCATAGGATCTATCAGCTGAAGATCAACTTCAACAGAAGAACTCATGTTAGACCACATTTAACAAAGTCAAAATCCTTTTGAAAACTTTATTCAATTTCCAAAAATAATTTTTGAATGATTTATCAAAATTGACAAAAACCTTCAAACAACCTTGATGAAAATTTCAAATGATAACTTTGTATTTACCTTCCTTCTAATTCGATGGCAGTGCTAAGGTAAAACTGTAAAATCCCTTCTCTAGCTGAAAATGAGGTAACTTGAAAGATAACGGGAATACATGTCAAATGTGGAGCGCAAATACATCGACATAGCCATACTTCACCACTGAGCTAGAAATCCAATTATAAATCCACTATTTCCTGATTTTGTCTGTTGTCATTAGCATCATTTGTACAAACATTCATTCTGAAGAACTTTTCTTGACAAGGTTAACTGGATCTTAAAAGATCACTAATCTGAAGGTAATTTCCATGATAAAATGCAAAGGGGAAAAAAACCTAAGCTAAATCTATCAAGAGAACCTACTTCTTGTCTGCAATTTATTGCACACGTTTAAGAGCTAATGAGTTTCTAGTATTGCTGTAAATGACCACTGGTTATAGAAACATAGAAACCTAGAAACAGAGAAAAATAGAAGATAGGTGCACAAGGAGGCTTGCATTTGGCCCTTCGAGTCTGCACAGCCATTCATTGTGATCAGGGCTGATCATCCACAATCAGTAACCTGTGCCTGTCTTCTCCCCATATCCCTCGATTCCGCTCGCCCCTAGAGTTCGATCTAACTCTTTTTTAAATTCATTCAGTGAATTGACCTCTACTGCCTTCTGTGGCAGAGAATTCCACAAATTCTCAACTCTCTGGGTGAAAACATTTTTTTATCATCTCAGTTTTAAATGGCCTCCCCTTTATTCTTAGACTGTGGCTCCTGGTTCTGGACTCCCCCAACATTGGGAACATTTTTCCTGCATCTAGCTTGTCCAGTCCATTTATAATTCTTTACATTTCTATAAGATCCCCTCTCATCTTTCTAAATGCCAGTGAATACAAGCCCAGTCTTTCCAATTTTCCTCCTAAGACAGTCTAACCATCGCAGGGATTAACCTCGTGATTATATTAGCATTTTACAGTGCATAATTGGAATTATAAATGCTCCACAATTCACAAACAGTTTTCCATTCCAACATGAGATTGTTGCAGTCAAAATCAATAGTGTCAGGCAATAGCTATTCCAGCTTGGGACAAATGTAATGGTCTCCTCTTGTCATCCAGCAAAACTGTCCTGGATAACACTTCTGCAGAAATGGGCTTCAGCAATTCAAGACCATATTCGCAAGATGGACGATTAAGGGGGCAGAGATGGCTGCATCCTGTGCAACGAATAATATTTAAAAAAATGTTACAGTCATCATTGGTTGGAGAGGCTGAATTGGTTGTTAAATTTAGTTTAGTTTAGTTTAGTTTAGTTTCTTTTAGCTTAATTGACTGTCATGTGTACCAAGGTACAATGAGAAGCTTTTGTTAATGCGTGCTGCCCAGTCAGCAGAAAGACTATACATGATTACAATCAAGCCGTCCACAGCGTACAACTGTTGGTGTAGAGGTGTAAAAGTGTGGAGCGATTGTAAAGAATGATTGCAGATCCACTTCTGGTGCAGCATGCAGAGATCACCTGGCTTCAGCGCCATCTTTGGTGCAAATCTATCATTCTTGTGCAGTTCAATTATAAGTGCTGCTGTGACTTGGCAGGTCAGGCAGCATCTCTGAGGAAACACATGTGGCTGTGGTAGCGAGTCCGAGTCAGAAAATGGTGGAAGAGCAGGAATCACAGAAGGGGAGCAGTGAGAGAGGGTCTTCTTCAAAGACGAGGATATACATCAACTTCAGCTGAGAATCCTTGCACACAAACAACATGTAAACACTTATCAGCCTCCAGGCCAGACCATGTCGTCTCTGTTGTTTCTGGATTTTACAGTGTTTTAGGATTTGTCATAAAAATCCCTTGAAAAATCTGCTTTCGAGTCTGCAATTATGTAAATTATCGCAAAATAAAATGGTCTCTCACTTTGACACAGATGCTGTGAACAAATTCAGGCTTTTAGTCGAACCAATTCTCTTCCTGCTTTCCTTATTGATTTCTACAGCTAATTGTTATTGACTGTGTCTGCTATACTGAATGATCCTTACAGATGCAACTTACATTTCTTTATTTCCACTGAACATGGTGGACTGCAAGTATTATTACTCTGTAGCTGTTTTTCCCCCTTTTAAAGTTCACTGAAGTGAGGATAGTAATTTCAGATGGATCATTGTGTGAGGCTGTCTCAGTTGTAACAAATGAGCTGGCTTGGTTTCTTTCAGCACCATTATCTGAATCTACGGCATTTTGAAATCATTGTGCAAGTGCTCGAGCAATTAGATTGTCAACTAACTAGTAATTTGACAAACATCCACAGCACAATTGAGTTTCTCCTTATACAAAGCTCAACCACTGCACTTGTTTACTATCTGACCCATGTAAATAGCATTCAACAGAATATATATACCCAGTGGCTACATTACCGATTTTTAATACATATTAACGGCTATCATAAACACCATGCATTATCTCCACGCAAGCCCCATTCAGACTGTCTGAATTTGCAGTCCCAACACTGGACTCTCATACAGCTCACTGACACCTTTGAATTATACAGTTGCAAAGTGATGTGAGGCAACATAGGAAGTCTCTAGGTTGCAATTGAAATGAATGGTATTGCAATAATGAAGATATAATGACATTACCTACAACAGGGTCATATTTATCTGTGGTCGTTATGGCAAGTCTCAGGCATATCCTCTTGGGAATGAACAAGTTTAATTAAGGGCCATTTTCTTTAGGAACACGCACCAGCTGCCTGCACTGTCAAAGGTATTTATGCAAAGAAATATATTTCCTACGGAGATAATTTATGGTTAATACACCATCATTAGATGAAATGAAATACATATGTTTTCAGTCTTTATATTGAACAACATTTTATCATTGTCTCGTGGAAAAATGTAATGGAAGAACTAATTACATTTTGAAAGAGAACAATTTTACATGCATGCTTAGTCTCCAGTTCTCATTGTTCATGCAACATATTTGTGTATAGCATCACGTGATGTGGGAGAACAAGTATTAAATGTTTTGGCAGTCTTTCGTACATTGATTAATTTCCTTTATAAAAAATACTTTGGAAATCGATTATATATTTTTTTCTTTAAAATGCTAGTGGAAGTTTGTTGTTTTTCATTTTGTATTTAAAAACAGGCATTTATGGTCACATAGACTTGCTTAGAATGTATTGTTTAGAGTTACAGCATGGAAATGGGTCCTTCAGCCAATCAAGTCCACGCCGACCATAGATTACCTGTTCACACTAGTTCTGTTATCCCACTTTCTTATCCCATCATTACACTATAAAGGGTAATTTGCAGAGACCAATTAACCTGCAAGCCTGCGTGTCTTTAGGGTGTGGGAAGAAACCAAAGCACTCGGAGGAAACCCAAACAGGCACAGGGAGAATGTATAAATTCCACGCCGACTGCACCCGAGGTCAGGATTGAACCTGGGACTCTGGCATTGTGAGACAGCAGCTCTACCGGCTGCACCATGGGTGTCACCTTGAGGATTATGTTCTCATAACAAAAGTATGTATATCCGTTCAGATTCACATTCTCGTAAGCTGGACATGATACAAATCAAATTATAATTCATAAAAAATATTTATGAAACGGCCACTTTAAAATATCACCAGAATTTTCAATAAAATGCAATCAACAAGTAACCATCTCCAACCAATTTTAAAGTACTGATTTAAAATGACAAATATTTAAACAGTAGGTTATACCAATGAATTATTTCAAACAAGTTGTTGGTGTGAGTCTACAATAAGATACAAAACAATGTTGTTGACATTGAATTCACTCTATACATAATGAAAAATGATGCCAAACCAAAAGATGGTTGTGAAAGATTGCAGCAGGATCTGGATCGATTGGCCAGGTGGGCGGAGGAATGGTTGATGGAATTTAATACAGAAAAGTGTGAGGTGTTGCATTTTGTGATGTCGAACAAGGGCAGGACCTACACAATAAATAGTAGACCTCCAGGTAGTGTTGTAGAGCAGAGTGATCTGGGCGTACAGGAGCATGGTTCCTTGAAGGTAGAGTCGCAGGCAAATAAAGCAGTCAAAAAGGCTTTTGGCACTTTGGCCTTCATCAGTGAAAGTATTGAGTATAGAAGTTGAGAGGTCATGTTGCAATTGTATAAGACGTTGGTGAGACTGCATTTAGAATATTGTGTTCAGTTCTGGGCACCATGTTATAGGAAAGATATTGTCGAGCTTGAAAGGGTTCAGAAAAGATTTACGAGGATATTGCCAGGGCTAGAGGGTATGAGATATAGGGAGAGGTTGAGTCGGCTGGGTCTCTATTTCATGGTGCGCAGGAGGATGAAGGGGAAATCTTATAGAGGTGTACAAAATCATGAGAGGAATAGATTGGGTATTCCGTAGATGAGATGAGATGAGATAGCACATTCATTTGCACGGAGTAGGGAAGGGCCAGTTTCCACTCTGTATCCCTCTATGCCTCTATGAATCTAACTGCATTTATATAAATTAAAATTTTAATCCACAAATTAAAATTTAATAGGTATCAGAATGTAAAAATAGGAGTTGTTCATTCAGCTCTTCAAGCTTGCCCTGCATGATTACGTATTAACTCAATTTACCCATCTTGCTTCCAGATCTTTGTGATCCTCACCCAAAAAGAACTGATCAATCTATGCCAAAATAATTTTATTTTATTGACTACAACCATTTTTGCATTAGAGTTTTCAAATTTCCACCACCCTTGATGTTAATAAGTGCCTCACCTTGAGTAGCTTAGTTCAGATTTTAAGGTAATTCCATTCACTTTGATTAGTAAATTTGCAGTAGCCACTAAAATTGATGGTAAAATAGGTATGGAAGAAGGTTAGGTTTTGAACAGGATCTTGATCAAGAGTGAGCAATGGGATGGCCAATGGAATTTAGCACAAGCAAGTACAGTCATGTTTTGTGCAAAGTTACACCAGGCCAGGACATACAGAGTAAAAGGTAGGCCCCTGTGGAATGTTATTACATATTTTCCTGAAAATGGCAATATAGGTAGACAGTGATGAAGACATATTATATGGTTACATTCACTGGCTTTGAGGACAGGAGTTTGTACATCATGTTACAGTTGGATGAATCGTTGGTTGGGCTGTACATGGAGTATTGTGCAAATGTTGGCCTTCTTTTCCTTTTTGTGAGCCAGTCCTCAAGCTCACCTTTTCAATCATTCCACAAATCTCTCTAACTTCTTAAAATCCCAAAGATTATTTCAGCACTTGCCAAGCTTTTCTTGCACACATTCCTACAGGGACCATTATATGTAACACACTGTCTTACAATTGAGTTTCAAAACTATGAGATTGTGATTTTAAGGAATTTCATATAATGCAGTTGTTGTGCATCTCAATGTTGAATAATTCCAAATTGCTCAGCACAGAGCTTATTTATTATTGCTATGTTTCCACTTTAGTACTACCAGCTCCAGATATTGGTTCTGCACAGCTGATAACAACAAGGATAGATTTATCAGATCCACTAAGACTGGCAGTAAAGAAGATACAATAAAAAGTAGCCACCGACATTAACAAATCTTGACAGCCTTATTTTGGATGTTACTGCTGGCTGTAGGAGATGCATGCATTGGGAGCGAGCAACACTAGCAACGATTTACTTCCAGTGAAGAAGCTTACGAGTGCCAATTATCAAAAGAACTCAAAGACTAATACCTTTACCAACCTGTCCCACTATCTATACATGTTATTTTATATTATTTTCATTTTCTTTTGCAATCACAAAGTTGAATCTAAATCAATTAAAAGTGAAAAATCCACACGTGTTAGAATTAAAATAATTTATTCGATGGTGACACAATCATGATGTTTCTGAAGACAAAAGAGACCGCAGATGCTGGCAGCTAGAAGAAAAGCAGAATGCCAGAAGAACTTAGCATCGGCATCTGTGGAGGCAAATGATGTAATTCAATATCTTTGGTCAAGACCTTATTAGGTCAATGGGCCTTTGTGGCCAAGTTAAGACTTTAACATGTTTTCAAAAATTTGAAGTGTATAGGTTGGTGCCTAAAGTCATGTAATGGGTCTTAGGTAATAGATAGAATCAGGTAGTGTGTGGTTGGAGTACTGTAAGGACAGAAGCTGTGGTGGTGAAAATTGCTAATGTGATGAGTCTGGGAGATGGCGACCTGGTGCTTATTAGTGGGGTTATGGTCCATGGGGATATATGGGACAGCATTATAAACCTAGCATTTTGCCTCTGCAATGTAGAGATCAGTGTTCCAGACTACAACAGCACCCCACTTGTCTGTGGGTTGTAGACAAGGCTGGGATTGTTCAGAAATAAGTGGTGTGGTGCAAGTTTGGAGGGAGTGAGATTGGGTGTGGGGACGGGAGAAGTTGCGATGGTCATAATGTTTCTGAGGATGTCATAGTCATAGAGTCATACAGTGCGGAAACAGGCCCTTCGACTCAACTTTCCCACACCAGGCAACGTATCCCATCTACATGTCCCTCCTGCTTACGTTTGGCCCATATCCCTCTGCGTCAATGTCATATTTTACATTTTCATTCACTCATTTTTCCCTTAGAAGGCCCAGATGTTTGACAGTAAGAGATTTAAATTGTAAAGATCAACACAATCCCAAATCACAATCCATATTCTCTGCTGCTTTTGATCATCACAAATGGATCAATGAATCAAGGTTATATCTGGCTGATGTAATGGTGAAATCAAACACAATCCTTTTAGATTAAAAAATCAGAGCTCAACAATTTAACCTTGATGCATTCCCAAATACTATTGCCATTTTGTAGAATTTTAGAGCTTGATCATTGATCTAAATATACAAAAAAATGTTTCATTTCAGCTATGTAAAATTGTCCTCAGGCACAACCCGTGAGAGGAAACTCTGCCTACTGACCTGTTTAATCCTGTAGTGCTCTAACCTTGACCTCCGCAAGTGTAAACAAGCTCCAGGCCAAGTTACCATGAATGTCCTGTGAAGCTGAGTTGCCCACATGTAACATCTTGGCCACTCCTGCTGCCAAATACATTGTTGATAGCTTCTCTATGTCTCGGGTGTTCAAAGACATTGATAAACAGTCGAAGTACGCTTTAAATGGTTATAAAAAATTTTAAAATGCTTCAAATTTTAAAATAATAAACATATTAAAATACTTAAAATATAAACATTAATTTAAGTCACTGGGATTAAGTTAAATTACCTCTTTATATCAATTCATTGATTGATCGGATGATGCAACATGGAAACAGGCCTTTCGGCCCACTAAGTCCACACTGACTATCAATCACCCATTCCCACTGGTTCCATGGTATCCTACTTTTGCATCCACTCCCCATACACGAGGGACAATTTGCAGAGGGCCAATTATCCTAAAAATCCGTACGTCTTTGGAATGAGGGATGAACCTACGCTGTCATAGAAACATAGAAACCTACGCGGTCACAGGGTCACGCTATGCATACAGCATCTGAGGTCAGGGTCAAATCAGGTTGCTGGTGCAGTGAGGCAGCAACTCTACCAGCTGTACCACAGTGCCGTCCCATGAGCTCATCGTGCCGGCCATGATTGGTATTAATTTAAGAGGATTGATATGAAGTGTATCTGTCCCCGCAGCATTGTCAGATGCACATCTGATAACCAATGTCTTCCTGACTACTGCCTTTCACTACCCAGGTGCATAAGCCAGGACCACACTGACTGGTACACTACAACTTGCTGAGAGGTCTCCACATAACTGCTAGCTTACCCCTGCATTTCTTTCCCACTCCAAAAGGAGTCCTTTTGCTTACCATTTCAATCCGTTTCCCTCTTGAAACTCTCATCACCTAATTCCATCTGCCCATCTTCCGCATACTTATCTACCTGGATTTCCTCTCCATGTGAAACCCCTACCACCCCCTCCAGCTACTGATGACAGTTCCCTTTTCTGCTCCCAGCTATCATCTACAAACCTCTTTCTCTTGAATATCTATCTTCCCCTGCCTGCCCCCATATGGCTCCATCTGTCAATTAACCCCCACTCTCCCCTTTATCCACGTCTAACAATGAATGAATGAATGAATTACCGGTAATTAATTTTATATTTTCACAGTGATATTATTTGCTTGCTTCAGTCCATCAGTTACCAGCCTCTGCCTCACACCTCCTTCTCACTTCCATGAACAGGCTATCTTCCCTCTCCTATCTGTTCTGAGGCAGTTGACCCCACTCAGTTGGTCCAGCAGTTTATCTTTTGCTCCTGATTCCATCATCTGCAGTGCCCTGTAAGTCTACTCATCATGTGTTGTGATGAGACATCTTCAGGGATCCCAGACCATTAACGAAGAGCATTTTCACCAATTACTGCTTGTAACTCAGTGGTATCCAGCTATCCCCCTCTATCCCATCCACTTACCCTCTCCTTCCTTCCCACCCACCTTCCTTCCTTCCCACCCACCCACCTTCCTTCCTTCCCATCCACCTTCCCTCATTCCGATCCACCTACCCTCTTTTCCCCGCCCACCTACCCACCACCTTCTCATGCTGCTATCCTCCTCCTTCCCATTTAGCATATATTTTAATTATGACTCTGTGGATTCGGCCAGTTGGTCAGTTATCATTGTTTCTCTTTGCAATTACAAATTCCAGAGTACCTGCTCAATTATGTCAAGATTTTTGATGTTTGTGAGTTTTTGTGATATTGACATCACAACCCGGAGAAAAACCTGGCTGAGGGTCGATCGCACCTTCACAAAATCAAAACCTTCTGTACGGCTGTGCCTTCCAATGCCTGTCCCAACATGGTTGCTGCTAATGCCACTAATCCTTGTCAATTACTGTTCTATTTCCACTCCAATGTTCTTGAATGTGCAGCATGTCCTCCCAGCTGTCATTGGCAAACTGGATAACTTACTCTCTGTCCCCCTCCTCTAGGTCATTAATGTAGATATTAAATAATTGAAGACCAAGAACTAATCCACCGGGCACGCTTCACTGCATTTTTACAGCCTGAAAAAGACTTTCTGACTTCTATGAGATAACAGACCATGCAAACACACTTCACCCAATTCCTTGAGCTCTTATCTCCTGTACCAGTCTTTTAAATGGCACCTTGTCAAATGCCTTCAGTGTGTCCTTCAGCATGGAGTCTTGGACAACGGAATGTACAAGTCTGCAATATTTAGTTATTGACACCCCCCTGATTAAAAGACTAGTGAATTTTGAGCAGACCAGATGGCGTCTTTCACCAAGCTGATAATCTTCCAGCGGCAATTGGTGTTTGGCTCAGTGTGTGTCCCTGAGAGCAGCCTATGGATTACAGTGCTATGCAGCTGTTCAAGCAGAACATAGATAAAGACATTTATACATCACACTTTTAAAGATCAATTTTTGATCTCTAGATCAACTGCAAAATGGCAGTTGACTGCAGCAGTGCAGAAAATGGCAAGTATGATCCCATGTGCAACCAGCTAGGAATATTGCTTCTACATTCAGTGCTTTTGTGTCCCCTATGTAATATGCTCCATGCACTCTTTCCAGTGTTCCGGAACAACACATTACTATAAGTGAATTTTGCTGAAGCCAATAGAAGCTGGTTAATTCACAAAAGGACCCAAGTGCTGCAGTAACTCAGCAGATCAGGCAGTATCCCTGGAGAACATGGATAGGTGATGTTTTGGGTCAAAACCTTTCTTCAGGCTGATTGTTGGGGGAGAACAAAGCTAGAACAGAAGAGGGGCAGGACTGAATCAGTCTGAAGAAGGATCAGTCCGAAGAAGGGTCGACCCAAAACGTCACCTATGCATACTCTCCAGGGATGCAGTCTGACCCGCTGCGACACTCTATGTCTTTGTTTTGTAAACCAACATCTGCATTTTCTTGTTTCTATGACATTGCTTGAGGCACATGGCCTTAGATCTAGCATTTTTGCCTTGGAAGAAATTAGCTTACAAAATATTCAACGTATTTGAGGAGAAGGAAAATGATGCATCTGTGTCCAAGCACTGAAATCGCTATCAAAATATGGAGGCGACCAGGGGACAGGGGGGACACAATTTCTTGGCGGTCGCGCACACACACACACACCGACACACACACACAGACACACACACACACACACACACACACACACACACACACACACACACACACACACACACACACACACACACACACACACACAGACACACACATATGCGAGGCTTCGGAGGCTCAATCCAGCGCTAAATGCAGTTCAACTCTGCCTGTCTCGCCGGGTTAACCTACAGCCCTGCTTCTCCGCGCTAGCTGTAAACCTGGGCCATATTTCCCGCAAGTCCAGGCAGGGCTGTAGGTTAACCAGGCAGGACAGGCAGAGTTGAGCTGGGTTTAGCGCTGCTTCTCTGCGCTAGCTGTGGGCATGGGGCACAGCTGCTGTTTGACTCCCGACGTCTCTGACCACCCCCAGGCATGGGGGAGGGGCACTCAGGTGGGGACGGGGATGGTCCAGTGGTGGTTCAGCAGCGATTGGAGAGCCGGGATCAATCCTGGCTGCAGATGAGGCGCAGGTCTGTGTCCAGGGTTTCCATGAGTGTTTCGGCAGGTCTCCATCCTCCAATCACCGCGTTCCATCCTCAGTCCCACCCCCCTTACTTCTGCCTCTGTCTGACACCTCCCTCGTCCAATGATTATGCTGAATCATCATGTCCCGCCCCCATCGCCTGCTGACCGATGCCTCTCTCGTCCAATTGGCGCCGTAGATCAGCAGTCCCACCCCCACTGTCTCGCGGAAAGTGGAGATTTCACCGGGTTTTAAAATCTGGATTACAAAAATTGGGGTGTGGGGGGGATCATCCCCCACCTATCAAAACGGGGGAAGGGGGGGGGGAATGTGTCCCCCTGCAGAATCAATCCTGAAGACAAGAAGGTGCAAGAAACAACAGACATTTACCACGCAGGTCATTAACATGGACTGCTCTGTTGCACCAGAGCTCTGCAGCTGGTGCAGATCATGACCCGTATCTCAGCTCGGGGTAAGCTCAACAGTTCATGCTGCCATGGTATCGAAACAAGGAACTGCAGATGCTGGTTTGCCCAAAAAGACACAAAGTGCTGGAGTAACTCAGCGGGTCATGCAACTTCTTTGGAGAACATGGATAGGTGATGTTTTGAGTCAGGACCCTTCTTCAGTCTGTATCACATTACATTTTATTAGTGCTTCACTAGTTCAGGCATCTGAGCAATTCTGATTTTAATAACTCCACCATCGGTGCCTGCGTCTTCGACTGTCAATGTCCTAAGTCTCAGAGTTCCTTTTCTGATCCTTCCCAGCCTTCTTTAAGATAGTACATAAAATCATCAACTATCAACCCAGATATCCAGTCTGAAGAAATGGGATACATAAAACTATTGATATATATTTTTTAATAACTCAACGCGACAGGCAGCATTCGTGTAGGGACTGGATAGGCGGTGTCTCCTGACCAAAAGCATCGCTGATCCATTCTCTCCATGCCTGAAGCCTGACCTGCTAAGTTACTCCAGCACATTTTGTGTTTTGCTCAAGATTCCAGCATCTGCAGTTCCTTGTATCTTCAGATATCACTGTGTTTGATGACCTTCTTGTAACGTACCTTTACACGTTGTATTACATTAAGGACACTCGGTAAGTACAGGTTGTTCATAATAATAATAATAATAATAATAATAATAATAATAATAATAATAATAATAATAATATCTTTTATTGTTGTTGCACATGTGTGCAACGAGATTTGGTATGCAGCTTCCATCCGATGTCATAACTTAAACAATGAATACAATTTAGATAAAATTTAGATACCCCGAGACATAAAAAGAACAGCAAAACAGTAGAACAGTCTAAAGTGCAAATATGTCTGTGCCGGGTCGATGTGCAACGTGACCATCCGAGGGAGACAGTTCATGGGGGCGGGGGGCACTCAGCAGGGCCGGTTCAGAGCAGCTATAGCTCTGGGAATGAAGCTGTTCCTGAGTTTGGAGGTGCGGGCGTAGAAGGCCTTGTAACATCTGCCGGAAGATAGGAGTTCGAACAGTCCATTACAAAGGTGTGAGGAGTCTTTGTGGATGCTGACGGCCTTCCTGAGGCACCGTGTGTAGTAGATGCCCTCCAAGGCTTGTAGCTGTGTCCCAATAATCTTCCGCGCTCTGTGGACGACGTGCTGAAGAGCTCCCCTCTCTGCCTCCGTGCAGCTGAGATACCACACAGAGATGCCATATGTTAGTATGCGCTCTGTGGTGCAGCGGTAGAAGGTTGTCAGCAGCTGTTGGGGCAGACCAGTCCTTTTCAATGTTCTCAGGAAGAACAGTCATTGCTGTGAATTCTTGACCAGCGTAGCGGTGTTGGTGGACCATGTGAGGTCCTCTGAAATGTGTGTGCCCAGAAATCTAAACCTGGACACTCTCTCCACACTGTCCCCGTTGATAGAGATTGGGGCGTATTCCCCATTATGTGTCCTCCTGAAGTCGATAATCAGCTCCTTGATCTTGGAGGTGTTTAGGGACAAGTTGTTACGTGAGCACCATACCGCCAGGTTCTGCACCTCTGCTCTGTAGTTTGTTTCATCACCGTTGGTGATCAGCCCGATCACCGTTGTGTCGTCTGCAAATTTGATGATGGTGTTGCTGTCGAATGCAGAAACACAGTCGTGCGTGAAGAGGGAGTAGAGCATGGGACTCAGTACACAGCTCTGTGGTGTGCTGGTGCTCAGGGTGATAGTGGAGGACAGGTGCAGGCCAGCCTCACTGCCTGCGATCGCTCCATCAGAAAATTGTGTTATTATTGTTTCACGGGTCTCAAAGAAAGCCTCACATGATTCAATTCATTGTGTTATTCATTGTGTTATTATTGAATCAATTGAATCATGTGAGGCTTGCTTTGAGACCCGTGAAATCCAATTGGATTGACGTGTTTGCCACTGAGAAACAAGGCGTCTCCTTTGATTTATTTATGTGCTGTATCTGTCCATCAATATAATTAAAAGTCTCATCATGACCACTTCCTGTCTGCACTGTATATTGATTTTAGAAAAAAACACTATCATATAGCGCAATGATTTTTGGCCATCTTACTCACAGTCCTCCTCCGCTGAGGCAGTCCCGAGGATTTTTCCGATTGATGAAAAATAAAAAAGTTATGAGTGTTTAAAAAATCTTGAGATTAGCTGATTGGTCCTCTCACCTGTCAATCACCACAATGAAGGTAATGCCCCTTCCGGGAGGGGGGGGTGGGGGCAGTACTATAAAACGCTGCATGCCTGGACGTGAGTCAGTCACTCTGGTAGATCACAAGCGAGAGTCCATAACTGTGAATCTAAGTTGTGAATCAACTGAATTATGAGTCTGCAATGTACTTACAATAAATGATTTTTTAGCCCTAAATGAAAAAGCAATGAGTTGTTTGGCAATTTGGTATCCTGAACACTGATTGAAATGCTATGAAATTGAATTTGGAGCCTGCACTCTGCGTGAAATGCTATTAAATTGAATGTGGTGGCCTGCACTCTGTTTGAAATGCTATGAAATTGAATGTGGTGGCCTGCACTCTGCTTGAAATGCTATTTCAAGGAATTGCCATGAGTCAACTGCCAGCCCACCAGCCCTGAGTGACTGATCTGCCAGCCCACCAGTCCTGAGTGACTGAGCTGCCAGCCCATCAGCCCTGAGTGACTGAGCTGCCAGCCCACCAGCCCTGGGTGACTGAGCTACCAGCCCACCAGACCTGAGTGACTGAGCTGCCAGCCCAGGAATCCATTTGGCCCACAATGTTCATACTATCCCTCTGGAAACCAGTCCCTTTGGCCCACAACATCCATACTAGTGCTCCAGAAAGCCCCCCCCCCCCCCCCACCCCACTGGCCACCAACATTGGAATTGGTGAAGAGGTGGAATATTGTGTTGTGGGACCAGCCCTCCCATGTGAACATGGGACCCAACAGGTCCAATTTTGTCTAGTCTTCTTTAGTCACAGTTTCTGGCTAATTGGAAAAACATCTTTTGACATATCTTTCCCTTCAATCAGATTCCAAAAGCACAGAAAAAGTACAACTTGGCCTGCATCTCAGACTTTGAGTAAATTCCAGTGTGACTAGCCACTTGAGTGAGCCGAACAAGTGGAAATTCTCTGAATATCAAATTCCATGTAGGAGCTTTCATCTGGATGGTGCATTCAAAGAATGATTATCATTTAAATATTTTCTCATCTTCAAAAGGTTCAAAACGTTCTGACTAAAATCAAGAATTCCTCTCCTAGAATTGTCATTGCAGGACGTCCAACAAAGTCTGTTGTTAATTATATTTGCTTCCAAGTTTAGTTGGTTAACATTTTTGTTTTGCATCACGAGTTACTGAACAGCTGAGCATAGGAAATCAGGCAACTTGGAAATAAAAAGGCAAGAAATTGAGTACATATTTTAGTAATCACACTTACTGTACGTGTTGAGAAGTAACCAGAGGAATGACAGAGAAAGAAGTGTAAATTATCTTGTGCAAATTCAATACCAAAAATTAATATACAGAGGTAGAGTAAAAGTGGATTGTGAATAATAAGTTGTATTATTATGTAGATTTTAAATTTTACATTTCTAAAATCAGTTAATACCTGTAATGTTGACTATAATATTTGTAACCATTAACTTTTGGCTTGAGGTTGAATGGTGGTGAAGTATTTGATTCACAATATTATAAAGGACACTTGCCCTTGAATTTATGAGACTTAGATTTCTGGAATGAGTTTAGTTCATAGTTACTTTGCAAATACAGCAGCTTCAAGGTATTTCAGTAAGATGGTATTTTTTGCAAAGATGAAAGTGATGCAGCACGTATACCAACAGCAACTTCTAGTTATCAGCGCGAATCGCAAGTCATAAGTTCATAAATTCTTAAGACATACGAGCAAAATTAGGCCATTAGGCTCATCAAATCTACTCCACCATTTAATCATGGCTGATCTATCTTTCGCTCTCAACCAAATTCTTCTGCCTTTTCTCCACACCCTTTGATATCCTTACGAATGAGGAATCTGCCAACCTCTAAAAATACCCAATGACTTGGTCTCCACAGATGTCTGCGGCAATGAAATCCACAGATTCACCACCCACTGACTCAAGAAATTCATCCTCATCTTCTTTCTAAAGGTAAGTCCATTTATTCTGAGATTGTCCTAGAATCTCCCACTAGTTAGCCCTTTGCCTGAAATTGCTGTACCAGTCACCCCACCACTAACACATTGTTATGAAGGTGGTCATCTTGCACTACCCTGGCTTGTGTCTCTTTGAACATGAAGACTGGCAGTCAAATAGCTTAAATAGTACAGATATTTTAAAATACTTATGAAGCTAAATTATTTCCAGTGATGAAATCCAGAAAAACAGATGTAATCTCTGTTTTACAGTTGAACCATTTGGGAGGGAATTCAGGAAGAACTCACTAAATCTTTTATGTAGAATTCCAAAATAAGCTGAGGATGGAGACTGTGGAAATTTTCACACAGATATCAAAGTCATTTCATTGTCTGAGGTTTGCTGATCAAAGGTGGGTACATTAAATTAACATTCTTTACATATATTTACAAGGTGTATGTCTGGTTTGCAGTCATCCAATCCATTCTGTGCATGTTGCACCTAATTGACAGGGTCTGCAGATGTTCTTATTCTTTTCCTGCAGCTTGGATCTAAGCTCCACACAAACTGGCACCACTCTGCAGCTTGTCCCAATTCCACAGAGAGCACTTTCAAATTGACCAAATCTCCCAGCAGCTCTGAAGCTTTTACCCCATTTTAGAGTCTTAGCCACTCCAATCTGGCCAGAATTAACATGGGTAGGTGCAATTACAGGTCTTCAGACTTCTGGATTCCAACTATCTACTTAGCAGGCAAATGTAAAGCCTTGAGAAAATGAATTGCACTGGATTATCAAAGGCCCAGCAATCATTCACAATGCCCAATAAGACAGTGAGGAAGAAGAGAAACGAACTTATGTTGAGTCCACAGCAATACTTGTATGTTGCATATACAAACCATAAAGAGACATACTCAGCAGACTGCACCTGAAATGCACAAATGCATAAGATGCCAACCCTCAGTCACATAATTGGGAGGTAGGGTTGAGAGTGGTCAGAGTGTTGTAGAGAAATGTCTTCACTGGAAGTGTGCAGAAGGGACTAGAAAATTTATAGTTTTATGGAGAATTGTCAGGAGCTTTAGCGCTAGGTTTTGACATTAGGTATTGGGAATATAATCGCCTGTGTACAGTCAGCCTGAGATTTAGAGATGCCGGATTAGACCGCGGGGAATGTGAAAGTGAGGGATGAATTACAATTTTAAGAGGCATTAGAAGAGAAAACATTTGTTGAACTCATTGGGCCACAGACTTGGTACACCTAGTCTCCTACAAGTCACATAAAAACAGACCACATTCTGCTTCTGTCTGAAAGGCACACAAGGTGAGATCACTGTGCCTATCTTCACATTTTATCGTGTCACATGCATGAAGGACGGGAACAAACTTGCTGACGTATTTGACCCTTGCATAATCATTGTACAACATAAAGCACTTTGAGTTCAAGTTCCTCATTATTTTTATTTTGTGAGGTAAAGTGGATGGCTTTTAATGGAAAATTGAAGCATTGCAGAAATTTTCCTCAAGGGTATAACTGATTATAATGAATTGTTTATGTTTTGCTCTATCTGTAAATTTGATCAGTCGTCCCTTTCATGGAATTTAAGGCCTTATGTTTAAGAAGAGTACAAAGCTTGGACTAGCTAACTTAACTGTCATGTTCATAAGTCGTAGGAGTAGAATTTGGCCATTCAGCCCATCAAGTCAACTCTGCCATTCAATCATGGATTATCCATCTTTCCCTCCTAACCCCAATCTCCTGCCTTCTCTCCATAACCCTTGACACCCTTATTAATGAAGAACCTGTCAATCTCCACTTTAAAAATACCCAAAGTCTTGGCCTCCACAACCACCTGTGGCAAACAATTCCATAGATTTAAAGTCAAAGTCAAAGACAAAAGAGTTTATTGTCATGTGTCCCTGACAGGACAATGAAAATCTTTCTTTGCATAGCACAACAGAACATAGAAGGCATTGACTACAATTCTATACATAAATACACCCTTGACTTAATAAATTAATAAAGTGCAAATAACAGATGGAGGGATATTAATGTTCAGAGTTCCGAGCCAGGTTTAATAGCCTGATGGCTGAGGGGAAGTAGCTATTCCTAAACCGGGTTGTTGCAGTCTTCAGGCTCCTGTACCTTCTACCCGAAGGTAGCAGGGAGATGAGTGTGTGGCCAGGATGGTGTGGGTCCTTGATGATGCTGCCAGCCTTTTTGAGGCAGCAACTGTGATAAATCCCCTCGATGGAAGGAAGGTCAGAGCCGATGATGGACTGGGCAGTGTTTACTACTTTTTGTAGTCTTTTCCTCTCCAGGGCGCTCAAGTTACCGAAGCAAGCCACGATGCAACCAGTCAGCAAGCTCCCTACTGTACACCTGTAGAAGTTAGAGAGAGTCCTCCTTGACAGACCAACTCTCCGTAATCTTCTCAGGAAGTAGAGGCGCTGATGAGCTTTCTTAATAATTGCATCTGTGTTCTCGGACCAGGAAAGATCTTCACAGATGTGCACGCCCAGGAATTTGAAGCTCTTGACCCTTTCAACCATTGACCCGTTGATATAAACAGGACTGTGGGTCCCCATCCTACTCCTTCAAAAGTCCACAATCAGTTCCTTGGTTTTGCTGGTGTTGAGGGCCAGGTTGTTGTGCTGGAACCATATCGACAGTCGCTCGATTTCTCTTCTATACTCGGACTCATCCCCATCAGTGATACGTCCCACAACAGTGGTGTCGTCAGCGAACTTGATGATGGAGTTCGCGCTATGACCGGCTACGCAGTCATGAGTATAGAGTGAGTACAGCAGGGGGTGAGCACGCAGCCCTGAGGTGCTCCCGTGCTGATTGTTATCAAATCTGACACATTTCCACCAATACGAACAGACTGTGGTCTGTGGATGAGGAAGTCGAGGATCCAATTGCAGACAGATGCGCAAAGACCCAGTTCTGCGAGTTTGGTAACCAGCTTGGAGGGGATGATTGGGTTAAATGCCGAGCTGTAGTCAATAAATAGCAGCCTGACATATGAGTTTTTGTTGTCCAAGTGGTCCAGAGCGGAGTGGAGGGCCAGCGAGTTCGCGTCCACAGTTGATCTGTTGTGGCGGTAAGCGAACTGCAGTGGGTCCAGGTTTTTGTGGAGGTAGGAGTTGATTTGCGCCATGATCAACCTCTCGAAGCACTTCACCACCACAGGTGTTAGTGCCACAGGTCGATAGTCATTGAGGCACATCACCTTGCTCTTCTTGGGCACCGGTATTATTGATGCCCTTTTGAAGCAGGTGGGAACCTCAGACCTCAGAAGTGACAGGTTGAAAATGTCCGTAAAAACTCCAGCCAGTTGGTCCGCACAGGTTTTTAGGACACGACCAGGTATGCCATCAGGTCCAGACACTTTTCGAGGGTTCACCCCTCTGAAGGATTTCCTGACGTCAGCCTCAGTCAAGTCAAAGTCAAAGTCAAGTCAAAGTCAAGTCAAGTCAAACAAACTTTATTGTCATTTAGAAATACATTGATATATGCAGTTCCAAACGAAATTACGTTGCATTTGGCTCCCTGTGCAACACAATAAATTAACCGAAGGATAGGTATGTATGAAAAGGGTAAATAGACAATAGTGGCAGCCCATTTACATGGCATTCAGGAGTCTGATGGCTCGTGGGAAGAAGCTGTTGCGGAACCTTGATGTTCTGCTCCTCATGCTGCGGTATCTTTTTCCCGAGGGCAGCAGAGTGAACAGTCCGTGATGGAGATGTGTGGGGTCCTTTATGATACTGCTGGCCTTAGACACACAGCGTTTGGTCGCAATATCCCCGATTGAGGGGAGAGAGGTCCCGATGATTTTTTCCGCTGTCCTCACCACTCTCTGCACAGACTTCCAGTCGGAGGCTCTACAGTCCCCAAACCAGACAGAGATACAGCTGGTCAGAATACTCTCTATGGTGCCCCTGTAGAAAGTAGTGAGGATGGGATGGGGGAGATGAGCTCTTCTCATCCTGCGCAGAAAGTGCAACCGCTGCTGCGCTCTCTTAACAGTTGATGAGATGTTAGTCGACCAGGTCAGACTGTTAGTGACCTGCACCCCCAGGAACTTTGTGCTACTGACCACCTCCACATCGCTGTCATTGATGTGAAGTGGTGTGGGACTGTGCCCGGTTTTCCTGAAGTCGACGATAATCTCCTTTGTTTTCTCGACATTCAGGATCAGGTTGTTCGTATTGCACCAGTCCACCAGTTGTTTCACCTCCTCCCTGTAAGCCAGCTCATTGTCGTCCCTGATGAGGCCCACCACTGTTGTGTCATCTGCGTACTTCATGATGTGGTTTGTACTAAACCTGGCACAACAGTCGTGAGTCATCAGGGTGAACAGCAGTGGACTCAGGACGCAGCCCTGAGGGGAGCCGGTGCTTAGAGAGATGGTATTGGAGGTGTTATTTCCAACCCTCACAGACTGAGGTCTGTCAGTGAGGAAGTCCAGTAGCCAGTTACACATGGGGGTGCCGAGGCCCAATGGAACCAGTTTGCTTATCAGGTGCTGGGGGATAATGGTGTTGAATGCTGAACTGAAATCCACGAACAGCATTCGCACATAGGTGTTTTTCTCCTCTAAATGTTCCAGGCTCAGATGGAGCACGGAGGATATAGCGTCCTCTGTGGAGCGGTTTGGCCTGTAAGCAAACTGGTATGGGTCGAGTGTGGAGGGGAGTCTGGAGGTGATGTGGTCCCTGACCAGCCTCTCGAAGCACTTCATCATTATGGGGGTGAGTGCTACAGGGCGGTAGTCATTGAGACATTGTATGTTGGATTTTTTTGGCACAGGTATGATGGTGGCAGTCTTGAAACATAATGGGACGACCGCCTGGTTCAGCGAGGTGTTAAATATGTCCGTAAGGACATGTGCCAGCTGATCAGCACATTCCCTGAGCACCCGCCCTGGTATGTTATCAGGGCCTGCCGCCTTTCGCGCGTTCACTCCTTTTAGGGACCTCCGAACATCCACTATGTCAAGACTGAGTGCCTTTTCCTCACAATGAGGAAT
Organism: Raja brachyura; assembly: GCA_963514005.1. Next base: position 51,887,942 of record OY740783.1, read on the forward strand.
ACCTTTGCTTGCAGGTGTGTTATTTAGTGCCTCGAACCGACCAAAATAGTTGTTGAGTTTATTGAGGAACTCAATGTTGTCATCACAGGGTGGTGAAGCAGTCTTATAGTCCGTGATTGATTTGATTCCCTGCCACATGCGCTTGGTGTTCTTGGGGTCATGGAAGAAGCTCTGGATTTTCTGACCATGGGCACGCTTGGCCAGCCTGACGACTCGGTTCAGGTTGGCTCTTGCGGATCTGAGTGCCACCACGTCGCCGGATTTAAACGCGGCATTACGTGCTCTCAGCATTCCACGTACCTCTGTGGTCATCCAGGGTTTCTGGTTGGCCCGTACAGTGATGGTCTTGGTGACACAGACATCCTCAATGCACTTCTCCATGTAAGCAGACACGGACGCAGCATACTCCTCTAGGTTGATGTGTTGGCTGACAGTTGCAGCCTTCTTGAACACGTCCCAGTCCGTGCATTCAAAACAGTCCTGTAGTGTTGCCATAGATCCCTCTGGCCAGACCCTAACCTGCTTCACAGTAGGTTTTTCTCGGGTCAGCAGTGACTGAGACTGAAATACCATCACAGCGAATAGGGGCTCGGGAAGGCACATCGGTGTTCTCCCTATCAAAGCGTGCGTAAAATGCATTGAGCTCATCAGGGAGTGATGTATCGCTGACATCCGAACTGCCTCCTGGTTTCGCCTTGTAAGAGGTGATTGCATTCAGTCCCCGCCACAGCTGCCAAACATCTGTCTCATCCTCCAGCTTGGAGCAGAAGTCCCTTTTGGCCTTTTTGATGGCCTTACCAAGGTTGTATCTGGACTTCTTGTAGACCCCTGTGTCATCAGACATGAATGCCCGGTGTCTGGTCTTCAGAAGAGTGTGGATCTCACAGTTCATCCAAGGTTTCTGATTGGGAAACACTCGGAAGGTTTTTGTAGGGATGCAGTCCTCCACACATTTCTTTATGAAGTCTGTAACGACTGTGGCGTATTCATTCAAGTCCGTTGCCGAGTCCTTGAACATAGCCCAGTCTACAGACTCCAAACAGTCTTGTAGCTGTTCTTCTGCCCCCACCGACCAGCTCTGTACTGTCCTCACCTCTGGGGGTGCGCTCTTTAATTGCTGCCTGTAGGCAGGAAGTAGCAGCACCGCGGTATGGTCGGATTTACGGAAGTGAGGGCGAGGGATAGAGCGGTAGGCATCCTTGATGGTGGTGTAGCAGTGGTCGAGGGTGTTTGGTCCTCTAGTGCAGCAGGAGACATGTTGGTGGAAGTTGGGGGGTGATTTCTTTAGGTTTGCCTTATTGAAGTCCCCAGCAATGATGGTAAATGCCTCGGGGTAAGACGTCTGGTGTATGTTGACCACGGCGTGCAGCTCCTCCAGTGCCAGACGGACGTCTGCCTGGGGTGGGATGTAGACCGCGGTCAGGATGATGGAGGTGAATTCCCTCGGTAGGTAGAAGGGATGGCACTTCACCGCCAGATGTTCGAAGTGTGGAGAGCAGGAGTTGGACAGGACTGCCACGACTGAGCACCACGCAGAGTTGACTATGAGGCAGACACCCCCTCCTCTCCCTTTCCCCGATGCCAGTGTACGGTCCATACGGTGGATGGAGAACCCTTCAGGCTGGACTGCTGAGTCTGGGGAGCTGGGGGTGAGCCATGTCTCTGTGAAACAGAACACAGAGCTTTCCCTCAGCTCCCTTTGATAAAGCAGCCTTGCCAGCTCTGGCCAAAATAAATTCTCCTCATATCCTTTCTAAAGGTCATCGTTTTATTCTGAGGCTATGCTCTCTGGTCCTAGACTCTCCCAATAGTGGAAGCATCCCCTCCGCATCAACTCTATCCAGGCCTTTAATTGTCCTCCAAATCAATTAAACATCACCTCTGCACCACACCCTCTTTGCCTTGGATGCTTTTTTACAATTATCTCCCAAACTAATGGAGACAAACTATTTATTTGCACATCCTCCGAAGATGTTACCACTTTACTGACATATGGTTCCAATTTTACTGGCATACATCTAGCACTTTGCTCAAGTCAACCATTAGTCATATACAAGGTTTAACCATTTCCATTAACATCTCCATTAATCCACAATTTGCATCAGAAGAGCAACAGGAATTAAGAGAAATGCTCCACTCACTTTAATACTCTGAGTTCTCAGTTACATAAGTGATGAAAGAAGCTTGAACATGATTCACACAGATTGCAAAGAAAATGCCACATACTTCACTGATGGTTTAGAAAAATAAAATGTCCCTGTACTAATGAAAACCTGTTTTGAAATGCTATTTACCCAAAGGGATATCTTGAATTCCTGAAGGAGCTTTGGAAACTGATTTACCTATTACATCGGGTAGCTTAGAACTAACTTATTTACAAAAAAACAACGATACCGGAAACACTGAACAGGACAGATAGCATCTGTGGAAAGAGAAATAGAGCACCTCATCTACTGTATCCGTTGTTCCAAGTGTGGACTCCTGTATATCGGCGAGACCAAGCACAGGCTCGGTGATCGTTTCGCTGAACACCTCCGCTCAGTCCACCTAAACCTACATGATCTCCAGGTTGCTCAACACTTTAACTCCCCCGCCCATTCCCACACTGACCCTTCTCTCCTGGAGGAACAGCATCTCACAATTCGCTTGGGTAGTTTACACCCCAGCGGTATGAATATTGACTTCATGTAACTTGCTTTTCCTCGCTCTCCATCCCTCTCCCTTCCCAGTTCTCCCACCAGTTCTACCGTCTCAGACTATATTTTATCTCTGTACCGCCCACTCCCCTGACATCAGTCTGAAGAAGGGTCTCGACCAGAAACATCACCCATTCCTTCTTTCCAGAGATGCTGCCTGTCCTGTTGAGTTACTCCAGCATTTTATGTCTATCTTTGATTTAAACCAGCATCTACAGTTCTCTCCTGCTCAATAGAGTTAGTGTTTCAGGTCCAAGAACCTTCATCAGAAGGTATGTTGAAACATTAAGCATTTATAATTTAACAGATGCTACATAACTTGCTGAGCATTGCCAGCAGTTACTGTCTTTCTTGCCAATTTCTAGCATAACCAATTTTATTTTTGTATTTAGCCCTCATTGATTTCCAAATTCTTTCCATCCATCATTTCAAGTCGATCAAAATAGACAACTGTCTGTCATAACTATCCAGTGAACTTAGACAAGAAGACCTCAAATATACATATTGGTTCAGCTCAATTTTGCAGTTGATGACAGAATTACCAATATTAATACTAATGGCCTGAGAATAAAATCAACATATGTTATTAATCCCACTCTTTGTATAATATCTGTGGGTACGGTGAATGCAGCCAACAGTTGACAAATACTGTACATCTGACAGTAATGAACAAATAAAGCAAGAGGTGGAAACTCTGAAGGACCCACAGAACCTTTGGGAATGGAGAGCAACATCTACAGTTCTTCCCACACCACAAAGAGGTACAGGTTTGTAGGTTAATTGGCTTCAGTAAAATTGTAAAATTGTCCCTGATGTGCAGGATAGTGTTAGTGTGCAGGCATCAATGGTTGGCGTGGACTCAATGGGACGAAGGGAAAACACACAAAATACATGAAACAAAAAGATCCTTTTCATCCAGAGGTGCTGCCTGACCTGTTGATTTACTCCAGCACTTTGTGTCTATCTCATGTTCTTGAATTGACTTACACAAGCCTAATCTATCTCGGCAACAGAGCACTACGGACCACCTTATGCACCACCATGGGCTCCTTTTCTAATTGTGTTTTGAACTAACATCTTCTCCTTTTCACTGTCTTGTTGAATTTATGTCTAATTTATGTCCAATTTATATTTTGTGTGGCTGCAACATGCAAGATTTACAATGTACCTGAACCGCACCATACGTGCAAATGGCAATAAACCCAACTTGACTTGGCCTATCTTGAATATAGACACAAAAAGCTGGAGTAACTCAGCAGGTCAGACAGCAACTCTGGAGAAAAGGAATAGGTGGCGTCTCGGGTTGAGATCCTTCTTCAGTCTGAGAGTCAGGGGAAAGGGAAACGAGAGATATAGATGGTGATATAGAGAGATATAGAACAAATGAATGAAAGATGTACAAAAAATTAATAATGATAAAGGAAACAGGCCATTGTTAGCTGTGGGCGAGGTGAGAATGATTTACAGACAATACAATATGATACGATATGATACAATAGAATTTGATTTATCCCAGGAGGGAAATTGATCTGTCAACAGTCATAAAAAAACACAAAATACATGAAACATGAAACATGAAACAATTTTCATAGTTTCAATATAATTATGCAGAAGGACAGAACTGGGCCTAGGGTTGAGATTTTGATTGGAGAAAGGCTAAATTTAACAAGATGCGAGATGATTTAAAAGGAGTGAACTGGGACATTTTGTTTTATGGGAAAGATGTAGAAGAGAAATGGAGGACATTTAAAGGGGAAATTTTAAGAGTACAGAATCTTTATGTTCCTGTTCGGTTGAAAGGAACCAGTAAAAATTGGAAAGAGCCCTGGTTTTCAAGGGAAATTGGACATCTTGTTCGGAAAAAGAGGGCGATCTACAATAATTATAGGCAGCATGAAGTAAATGAGGTGCTTGAGGAGTATAAGGAATGTAAAAAGAATCTTAAGAAAGAAATTAGAAAAGCTAAAAGAAGATATGAGGTTGCTTTGGCAAGTAAGGTGAAAGTAAATCCAAAGGGTTTCTACAGCTATATTAATAGCAAAAGGATAACAAGGGATAAAATTGGTCCATTGGAGAGACCGAGTGGACAGCTATCTGCAGAGCCAAAAGAGATGGGGGAGATATTGAACAATTTCTTTTCTTCGGTATTCACCAAGGAGAAGGATATTGAATTATGTGAGGTAAGGGAAACTAGTAGAGTTGCTATGGATACTATGAGTTTCAAAGTAAAAGAAGTACTGACGCTTTTGAAAAATATAAAAGTGGATAAGTCTCCAGGTCCTGACAGGATATTCCCTAGGACATTGAGGGACCTTAGTGTAGAAATAGCCGGGGCTATGACAGAAATATTTCAAATGTCATTAGAAACGGGAATAGTCCCCGAGGATTGGCGTACTGCGCATGTTATTCCATTGTTTAAAAAGGGTTCTAAGAGTAAACCTAGCAATTTTAGACCGGTTAGTTTGACTTCAGTGGTGGGCAAATTAATGGAAAAGATACTTAGAGATAATATATATAAGCATCTGGATAAACAGGGTCTAATTAGGAACAGTCAACATGGATTTATGCCTGGAAGGTCATGTTTGACTAATCTTCTTGAATTTTTTGAAGAGGTTACTAGGGAAATTGACGAGCGTAAAGCAGTGGATGTTGTCTATATGGACTTTAGTAAGGCCTTTGACAAGGTTCCTCATGGAAGGTTGGTTAAGAAGGTTCAACTGTTGGGTATAAATGCAGGAATAGCAAGATGGATTCAACAGTGGCTGAATGGGAGAAGCCAGAGGGTAATGGTGAATGGCTGCTTGTCGGGTTGGAGGCAGGTGACTAGTGGGGTGCCTCAGGGATCTGTGTTGGGTCCTTTGTTGTTTGTCATGTACATAAATGATCTGGATGAAGGGGTGGTAAATTGGATTAGTAAGTATGCAGATAATACCAAGATAGGGGGCGTTGTGGATAATGAAGAGGATTTCCAAAGTCTACAGAGTGATTTAGGCCAGTTGGAAATATGGGCTGAAAGATGGCAGATGGAGTTTAATGCTGATAAATGTGAGGTGCTACACCTTGGCAGGACAAATCAAAATAGGACGTACATGGTGAATGGTAGGGAATTGAAGAATACAGTTGAACAGAGGGATCTGGGAATAACTGTGCATAGTTCCTTGAAGGTGGAATCTCATATAGATAGGGTGGTAAAGAAAGCTTTTGGTATGCTAGCCTTTATAAATCAGAGCATTGAGTATAGAAGCTGGGATGTAATGTTAAAATTGTACAAGGCATTGGTGAGACGAAATCTGGAGTATGGTGTACAATTTTGGTCTCCCAATTATAGGAAGGATGTCAACAAAATAGAGAGGGTACAGAGGAGATTTACTAGAATGTTGCCTGGGATTCAACAGCTAAGTTACAGAGATAGGTTGAATAAGTTAGGTCTTTATTCTCTGGAGCGCAGAAGGTTAAGGGGGGACTTGATAGAGGTCTTTAAAATGATGAGAGGGATAGACAGAGTTGATGTGGACAAGCTTTTCCCTTTGAGAATAGGGAAGATTCAAACAAGAGGACATGACTTTAGAATTAAGGGACAGAAGTTTAGGGGTAACATGAGGGGGAACTTCTTTACTCAGAGAGTGGTAGCGGTGTGGAATGAGCTTCCAGTGGAAGTGGTGGCGGCAGGTTCGTTGGTATCATTTAAAAATAAATTGGATAGGCATATGGATGAGAAGGGTATGGAGGGTTATGGTATAAGTGCAGGCAGGTGGGACTAAGGGAAAAAGTTGTTCGGCACGGACTTGAAGGGCCGAGATGGCCTGTTTCCGTGCTGTAATTGTTATATGGTTATATGGAAACAATGAGACTGAACAAGATGACTTTGAAGCTAGTACCACTTGGGTGGGGGAGGGATGGAGGGGGGGGGGGGGGGTGATATAAGGGTTACTTGAAGTTAGAGAAATCAATATTCATATAGCTGGGTTATAAGTTGCACAAGCAAAATATGAGGTGCTGTTCCTCCAACTTGCGTTTGGCCTCACTCTCACAATGGAGGAGGCCCAGGACAGAAAGATCAGTGTGGGAATGGGAAGGGGAATGAAAGTGTTTGACAACCGGGAGATCAGGTAGGTTCAGGCGGACTGAGCGAAGGAGTTCAGAGGAATGATTGCCCAGTCTATGTTTGGTCTTGCTGATGTATCAGAGTCTACATCTTCAACAACGGATACAATAGATGAATTGGAGGAGGTGCAAGTGAACCTCTGCCCAACTTGAAAGGACTGTCGGGGTCCCTGGACAGTCGAGAGAGGAGGTATAGGGACAGGTGTTGTATCTGCTGCGGTTGCAGGGGAAGGTACCTGGGGAGGGGGTGGCTTGGGTGGGAAGTGAAGAGTTAACCAGAGAGCTATGGAAGGAACAGTCTCTGCGGAAGGCCGAAAGGGGTGGAGATGAGGAGATATGACTAGTGGTGGAATCCATTGGAGGTAGCAAAGATTATGTCTTGTATGCGACAGCTGGTGGGGTGAAAGGTAAGGATTTTGGGGACTCTGTTGTGACTGGGGGAGGGGGGAGGGGGAACAAGGGCAGAGCTGCAGGGTACCACGAGTGAGGGCCTCATCTATAATGGAAGAATGAGGATATCTCAGATATTCTAGTATGGAACAGCTCAACTTGAGCGCGGATGGGGCATAGACGGAGGGATTGGGAGTAGGGGATAAAGTATTTTCAGGAAGTAGGGTGAGAAGAAGTGTAAGCTAGATGGCTGTGGGAGTCAGTAGGTTTATAATAGACATCAGTCAGTAGATTTATAATAGTCTATCTCTTGTGATAGAGATGGTGAGATCAAGAAAGGGAAGGGAGATATCGGAGATATCTTCCTCTATCTCCCGCGGTCGGGGCAGTCAAACAGCCGCAGTCGGGGCAAACGAAGCTCCCGCAGCTGGCTATCGAAGCTCCCGCGTCGGGGCAATCAAACCAAGGACCGCGAACTCCACGATGTTAAAGTCCGCAGGATCTTGCGGATCTTGCTCCAAGGTCGATCCCCGACAGGGAACGCCAGATCCACGATGTTACGTCCTGCAGGCTCCTGCAGTTGGAGTTCCCTATGTCGATCTCCAGCAAGAGGCTGCCAACTCTACAGTGCAGACAGAGATATAATACTGAAAAATTTGCATTTCTGTCAAGGTAAGAGATTTTTTAAAGTTTCCCCCAAACCCCAACCCCAACAATAAAACACTTAAAGAACACTAAAACATACATTAAACATACTATAAAACAACAAAGAAGGAAAGGACGAGATAGACTGTGGCGAGGCAGCCATTGCGGGTGCCACTCGGTGGTAGTTTTAGTTGGTAATTGTTGCGATAGTACCTGTTTCAACTACCTCCCCCAGCATCTTGTTCCATGCACCCACCACCCTTTGTGTAAAAAAGTTAGTCCTTAGGTTCCCATTCAATCTTTCCCCCCTCACCTTAAACCTATGTCCTGTGGTTCTCGATTCCCCTATGCTGGGCAAGAGACTATGCGTTTACCCAATCTATTCCTCTCATGATTTTGTATGCCTCTATAAGAACACCTCTCAGCATTCTGCACTCCAAGGAATAAAGTCTAAAGGGCCTGTCCTACAAGCATGCAACTCTATGCGATTAGCGCGACCTAACGTGGTCGCTTGAGCCGTCCGGCGTCGCGGGGCCGGTCCCACTTCGATCGCCGGAGCCATGCGAAATTGTGCGGAGTTCGTCCCGAGTCCGTCCTGACACCGCGCGGGGCTCCGAGAAACTTACTATGTCCAAAAATTCTGCTCGGCAACGGCTTGTCGGCTCGCAGTCGCCTCGACGCATTACACACCGCCCCGACATCGTGCCTCCGTGACTCTCTCTGTAGGTGCCTCCGTGACCCTCTATGTGTGTGGCTCCGTGGCCCTCTGTGTGTGTGTGCCTCTGTGCCCCTCTCTGTGTGCCCCTCTCTGTCCTGGCGAACTTACCTTAAGGGCCTGTCCCACTAGCGCGCGATTAGACGCGACAAGCGCGACCTACCGTGGTCGCTTTAGTCGCCCGGCCTCGCGTGACCCTGTCCCACTGTGATCGCCGGAGTCTCGTCGAGTTGTGTGTAGCTGGTGTCGACATCGCGCGTAGTGTCCAAAAACCGACACTGCTCAAAAAATTACGCGCGGCAAAATCCTGTCGCGCAGAACGTGATTAACGTGATGACGTTTTGACGTTGTGCGTCTTCAGCGTGGCGTTGCGTGATGACGTCACTGCCCGACGTCGTGCAACGCGCATGCTCATGCGCATCGTCACGTGATGAAAAATAATCCTTCCTTCGGACGTCGCGCGTGTAATCGCGCGCTAGTGGGACAGGCCCTTCACTCGCACCGGGATCGCCTGACCCCCACGCGACCCCCCGCGTCCGAATTTGTGGGACAGGCCCTTTAGTCTTCGCTCCAAGTTCGCCTTACTTTGCGCCGCGTTGCGCCACTCACCCGACCTCTGCGCGGCCCCTACTGCCGGTTTGGTTGCGCTTGCCACATGCAGGCGCATGCTGGTGGGAACGGCCCTGTACAGGGGATCACCCGACCTCCGCGCAGCCACCGCTTCTAGTTTGATCGCGTTCATCGCATAGAGTTGCATGCTTGTAGGACGGGCCCTTAAGCCTGCTCAACCTCACCCTATAGCTCAGTCCCTGAGTCCTGGCAACATCCTGAAATCTTCTCTGAACTCTTTCAACTTGACAACATCTTTCCTATAACATGGTGACGAAACCTGAACTGAACATTAGCTCAATTTTGTTTGGGATTTATGTCAATCAATTTTAAAGCGGTTAAACAAATGATCTGACCGACAAAATTCTCATCCATGCAGCTCAGTAAATCATTTCTTACTGGCCCAAATTCAACAGAGCAGACCAAACGGAAAGACTGAGGAGATCAGAGATTTCATTTTAAAGGGCAGATCATTAGTTTCAAGAAGGCGTTATGTCTTTTAGTTGCATCAAATAGGAAGAGGCAGCCTGACTGTGCAATTGTTGAATGCCATTATGGTTTGTGGCAGACATCTCAAACGTGTGCTACGGCCACATGGGTTCTCGGTCTTTACAGGGAATTGCATACATTGTAGTCAAGCCAGAAATAAAGGGAATGGAATATGTTAATACATTTTAAAACATCAATTCAGACAGTTGGGATAATTAAGAGGCCAGGGTGAATAGCTAAAGGGACTTGCTCGACAACACTGCAGAAATGCATTGCAGCGTGATGACTTAATCTTAAGCAGATGGAACAAGTAGGAAGGAACAGGATGCACAAGGAAGGTAAAATCTTTCTAACAGCATCTGGTCCAGCAGAAGCATTGGATTTGACAGGATGATCTGTTAAAGCAGAAGAGGCCTGTCTTTAGAACCGTATACAGTAGTGCAGATGGTGCAGAATCATATTCCCTTGCTCCACAAACAGCTAGGTTCACAGCAGGCGCAGCTACCTGGCATTGACAAGAGAGTGTAGGAGAGAACTGCAGATGTTGGTTCACACTGAGATGGATGCAAAATGCTGGAGTAACTCAACGGGTCAGGCAGCATCTCTGAAGAAAAAGAATGGGTGATGTTTGGGGTCGGAACCCTTCTTCCAACTCTTAGTCTGAAGACCTAGCCTGAATCTGAAGAAGGGTTTCGACCCCAAACGTCACCTATTCCTTTTTCTCCAGAGATGCTGCCTGATCCGTTGAGTTACTCCACCATTTGTGCCTAATGAGAGGGAAGTTCTGCCTTGACAAGGCAGACGCAGGTCATCGAGGCGGTGATGGAACAGCTGGGAGCAGTACTTTGGGGGAGGGACTGACAAATATTATTTGTATGGATATCAACCCAAACTGTTAACAAATTTCATCAAATGTCATTAGTCATGCAGCATGGAAACAGGCCCTTCAGCCCAAGTTGCCCATGCTGACCAACATGTCCCAACTACACTAGCCCGTGCTTCATCCATATCCCTCTACACCTCTCCTATCCATGCACATGTCCAAATGTCCAAACATTATGATAGTATCTGCCTCAACTACCACCTCTGGCAGCTCGTTCCATATACCCTCCACACTGTGTGATAGAGATACCCCTCAGGTACCTATGTGATTGTCATTGTTGAATATCATTGAATACTTTAAAAAAAAGGTTAAGTTGTGATTTTCCATTTCGCTCTCTCTCCCCATTGTAAATGGATGCAGGAAAGTATATAACAGCATTTACTCTTTCAATATGTTCGATTAGCATTCCCTTTTGATATTTACTTTGTGTGTTCCAGTGATATTAAGTATTCCATTCTCTTAAAATCCGAAGCCACTTTGTTGATCACATGCACAATGCGGTTTCATATGCACTAGAGATATCTGACTCATTCACGCATTGAGCAGCTTTCAATACATAAAGCAGCATATCGATTTCCTGCAGCAAATGAAAGCAGCACTGAAGTCTTCAGATCTGTACACATTCAATTTAATGAGGTTCTAATTAATCCTTTATCTTGGAGCGAACCGAAACATTTCCAGCCAACGCAAATAACAAGTGCATTGTTCTATTTGGATACTTTACGTCTTTGCGGACCCCCATGTGCTGTAAATGTGTCCACTTTATCCTGGACTGTAATCTTAGGTTGAAAAACCTGAGGAACTTGTTCAACTTCTGGTTTTACCAGAAACTGGATACTGGTCATAAATTTGCTGGTTTAGCAATAAAACCCTTAGAATGTAGTGCCATATGACTGTCTCAGTCGGAGTTAGTGGGGTGGAATTTCAGGCTTGATCCTGATCCTCGGAATCTCTATTCCTTCATTCCCATGCTGTAACTCCTACCTTCCCCTTCTTTCCTCTGTCTGGCAACATAATACAACCAGACAGAGGTTTCACTGCTTTTGTTGCTGCGTGGTTGCAGGGAGTGTGCACATATAACTTGCCAGCATCAAATGCTGTAAAACGTAGGGCTGGGATTTTTCTGAAGACCAATTGTCCATAGATAACTAAAACTCTGATCTAGTGCTTTTACGACTTTGCGTTTTTTACTGTTTGCACAAAATCGGTACACGATAGCGCTATGATTTTTAGCCACATTCTTCACCATTCTCCTGTGCTACAAGGGCAACAAGATTTGTTCCGATTGATGGTACATTTTAAAAGTTATTAAGGTTTAAAATTCTTAAAAGCCACGCATGCGCAGATTGGTCTCCTCTCCTTTCAGACGCTGCCACGCAGATTGGTCTCCTCTCCTGACAGTCGCAGGGACGGCGACGCCCCTTCCTGCACTATCGCCGCACTGAATAGCTGGGTCCGCTGTCAATCACGGGCAGCGCCCGCATCGACCAGCGAGGAGAATATAAAGCCAAAGGAGCGATTGAGCATCAATAATGCTCCGCTGGCGGTAGCTGCATCTGCAGGCACTTCGGCGGTGCCGAGCGAGCAGCTGAGCGGCTGAGCAGCTGAGCTCACGTCACGGCCTCTGTGCTGCCCAATCGCGGGTGCCGTCAGCTTTGACCAACCGGGTTTCTACCCACGAGGCCACGGCCGGGGTTCTATGCGGCGATCCAGAAAGCATCGAGACCGCGGCAGTGAGGTCTCGCATTGATGGGGCTGCGGCAGGCGTGGGGCCTTGCAGTGATAGTGGTGGGGCCTCGAGGTGGTGGTGGGGCCTCGCGGCGGCGGTGGGGCCTTGTCAAATTTCAAAATTTGCAGAGAAATCTATCTCTTCCTCTTTTTTCAGTTTTTTCCTGTCTCATGTCTGGTGGGGGAGGAGGGGGAGTAGAGGGAGAGGAGGTGGGGTGGGGGGGGATAATGGAGTGGGAAATAGAGGGAGAAGAGGGCAGTGGGGGAGGTGAGGAGGGATAATGGGGGAATAGGAGGAGATGAGGAATGGGAGGGTGCGGGATCGAGGGATAGGAAGGGGGGTATGGGGGGAGAGAAGTTATGGAGGGATGGAGGGAGTGACTGATGGTAGGGAGGGAGGAGAGGGAGCTAGAGATGAGGGAGGGATTTGGGGAGGAGAGGAGGAGAGGGGAAAGATCGTAGGGAGGTGAGGAGGGAGAGTGGGGGGATTGAGAGAGAGGAGGGGGTTGGGACAGAGAGGGGGGAAAGTGGGGGAGATGAGGAGGGATAGTGGGTGGGATAGGAGGAGGTGGGAAATGGGGGAGGTGGGGGATAGTGGGATAGGAGGGGGTTGGGGAGGAAGGGAGTGACTGAGGGTAGGGGAAAGGAGGGAGGGAGAGGTGAGTGTGGGATTGGGGAGGGGAGGAGGAGAGAAAGAAAAGGGAGGGTGAAGAGAAGGGGGTGGGAGTGCTGGGGATGAGAGGAAATGAGCTGCACCTGCGCAGTTGGCGGCTGTGCGTGGGTGGTGGAATATTGCGTTGGGGGAACAGGTTACTTTGGGGGAACGGGTGAGTGGTGGAATATTGCGTTGCGGGAGCAAACCCAACGAGTCTGCACTTAGTTTAATATATTACTTAAACTCGCATCTTGTTTGTTTTTGTGTGTGTCTGTGTGTGTGTCTGTGTGTGTGTGTGTGTGTGTGTGTGTGTGTCTGTGTGTGTGTGTGTGTGTGTGTGTGTGTGTGTGTGTGTGTGTGTGTGTGTGTGTGTGTGTGTGTCTGTGTGTGTGTGTGTGTGTGTGTGTGTGTGTGTGTGTGTGATCCTGAAATGACACCAAAATGGTACACGATAGTGCTACAATTTTTGGCCCATTTTATAATTGTCCTGTGGGGTGGTGTATCAAGTTTTGTTCAGATTGATGGTATATTTTGCAAGGTATTCACATATTTCAATTTACAAAATCCAGTTTTGAGAAGTTGCAGTGGCAGTTAGCAGCTATGACGTCACAATGGGATTTAGTTTACATAAATTGCCGACTTGCCCTGCCCATTACAATGTTGCAAATCATAGGACACTGAGTCCAGGCAGCATGCAATTAGATTTTTTAAAGTGAAAAGTTAATTTTTTAAAGTTGAAAAGAGGGAGGTTGAAGAGGAGGGGGCAGGAGTGCTGGGAGATAAGGGGAAATGAGCCACCCCTGTGCAGTGGAAGGCTATGGGTGAGTGGTGGAATATTGCGTTCGGAGAACATGTTGCATTCAGGGAATGGGTGTCAGGTGGAATATTGCGTTGGGGAACGGGTTGCGTTGGCGGACAAGGCCTCTTTTGGGGACTATGGTTGAGTGGTAGAATATTGCATTGGCTGAACGAGTTGTGTTGGGGGACGAGACTTCCCATGTGACAGGGACCCAAAGGGTCCTACTTGGTCTAGTATATTACGAAAACTCTCATCTTGTTTGTTAGTGACTCTGTCTGTGTGCCTGTCTGTGATTCTTGCCCTGAATTATGGCAAAACGGTACACGATAGCGCTACAATGGTTGGACCACCTTACTCCCAATTGTCTTGTGGTGTGTTTTAATCAAAGTTCGTTCAGGTTGATGTTATATTTTACAAGTTATTCACATTTTTAACTTGACAAAATTCAGTTTGAGAAACAATCACTTGAACTTGTAATGACAGTTGCAGTGGCAGTTAGTAGCTATGATATCCCAATTGGATCTTATTTACATTAACTGCCCATGAGCAGTGCTCCACCCAACCATGACATCATAGTGGGGTCTAATTTACATAAACCACCCATCAACAGTGTTCCAGTGCAGTGAGAGATGTGTTACATTGTTGTAAGGAGAGGGAGGGAGGGAGGGAGGGAAGGGAGGAGGAGGAGAGGAGGAGAAATGTTATTTAAACATTGTGTTTAGTGGGGTAGTGTGATCGGGAGATGTGAGGAGTGGGAGAGCAGGGAGATAGAGAGATAGGAGGAGTTAGGGAGGGAAGAGGGGTTATGGAGGGAGGGAGGGACTGAGGGTAGGGGAAAGGAGACGGAGGGAGAGGTGAGGGAGGGAGTGGGGAGGGAGAGGGGAAAGGGGAAAGAAGAGGGAGGGCGAAGAGGAGGGGGAGGGAGTGCTGGGGCATGAGGGTAAATGAGCCGTGCCTACGCAGTTGGGGGATATGGGTGAGTGGTGAAATATTGTGTTGGGGTAACAGAGCCCAACGGGTCCCACTTGGTCTTGTCTCCTTTAAACTTTCCCTCTCTGACCTTAAGGTTTTCTGCCAAATACTGATGGGAGTGTTTTCACCATATGGTCCAGGTCCATACTCTGCCAGAATGTGAACCAAGGTAAACAAATGAATCATTTGAGTCATCGCTGCTTGGGTTGCCTGCAACCATGAAGAAAACAATGAGCTAAAGTTCATTTGAAACCTTCTTTCTTTTAGTCCATGTTATTCTATTAGTTAGGTTGGTTCACTGAACTGTAAGGAATAGTTGCTCCTGGTAGTTGTGCTGACAAGACTGGATTGCAAATGAATAGCAATCTTGAGAGTAAGTGAAGTGACATCTTTTATGTTGTTTTAAAAAAAAAAACAGCATTTAACAAAGTTCTTGTGCCTCACCTGAGCTGCGCTATTTATATTTTAGTGAGTGCTTGCCTCCTTGTTATTTTTGTCAGGTCTCTGAGGGAATAGACTGGTAGAGAGTTCCATTTCTTCCCGCAGGCTTGTTCCTGAGGTCAGACAAAGCTTCCTGTTTGGCTTTTAGAACTCCTTTGCTGTTTCATGTTGCCTTCCAAAGGGCAGGGTTCATGCAGCTGAGATTATCTCTAAAGCAAGATTTCCTGATTGTGAAAGGTCAGGCAGACTTATATTTTTATTAGTTAGTGCTGTTCATTTGTCCAAGAGCAACAAGTCTATTGTTGTCAGTGGCCCTGTGAGGTATGTAAATCAATTCTAGGTTGCACAAATATAACACGAGGACAATATAAATCCAGTTTCATTGCAGCACATGCTGATGGATTTAGTTCAGTTTAGTTTTAGAGATACCGCGCGGAAACAAGCCCTTCGGCACATCGAGTCCGTGCTAACCAGCGATTCCTGCACACTTACACTATCCTGCACACTCTAGGGACAATTTACTATGATGCCAAGCCAATTAATTAACAAACCTATGTCTTTGGAGTGTAGGAGACAGAGAAAACCCACACAGGTCACAGGGAGAACATACAAACTCCATACAGACAAGCATCTGTGCTCAGGATTGAACCTAGGTGTCTGGGGCTGTAAGGCAGCAATTCTATCACTGCACCACCATGCCACCCGATTTGTTTAACAATATTATTTTACCGTGAACTGGGTAATTCTCTGCAGTGATATTTTCTTTTAAATTTAATCTCTAAGAATCATAGGGTCATAAGGTCATAAGTAATAGGAGCAGAATTAGGCCATTCGGCCCATCAAGTCTACTCCGCCATTCAATAATGGCTGATCTATCTCTTCCTTCTAACCCCATTCTCCTGCCTTCTCCCCAAAACCTTTGACACCCGTACTAATCAAGAACGGGTTAGGGGTTACAATGATAGACATTACTGGAAAACTAAAAATATTCTAAAGAAATTAGCAGGTACTATTGCAATGTTTAAGAAACATTTAGACAGAAACTTAGATATTACAGATTCAGAGGGATACGGGCCAAACACAGGCAGGTGGGGTTAGTGTAGATGGGCCATGTTTGTCGGTGTGGACATGTTGGGCCGAAGAGTCTGTTTCCATGCTGTATGGCTCTATGCAGTGTAATTTGTTTTATGGTATTCTTAAAAGAAAGTGACCATTTATATTAGCTGTTGTGTAGCGCTCATTCACCTTATAAAGGGAAGCAGTAGTGATGAATGATGACAAGCCATTATTCAAGTTCAGTTGCAATATCCTCTGAAAATTAATTACTCAGCCCTTGATTGCCATGGTGATGTTTGTACACCTTGTCATTGTTTCACTGCGGCTTGGAAGAATTAGCAGATCATAGCATCCACAATCTTGTAACTGACTACATAGACAAACTGTACCTGAAGGGCAGAAATAGCATTGGCTGTCTCTCTTCACCATCCTAGAGTAAACAATCCAATGCAGTTCAATGTACTTTGTGGACTAGACAGGCTCAATGTCTAGAATGGACATGTTTACTTCAAAGGCTTTATCTGAGTGGTGTAACAGACATACAAAGTCTAAAATAGGCACAGGAATCGATTCACCCATTCCTTCTGATGCAGAAGATGCCAAGATTGTTATTCCGGCACATTTACTAAGATTAGAATGTAGAAACAAAGAACTGCAGATGCTGTTTAATGTACAAAAGGACACAAAGTGTTTGACTAACGCAGCAGGTCAGGCAGCATCTCTGGAGAACATGCATATGTAAAGTTTCAGGTCAGAAGAAGGGTCGCGACCCAAAACATCACCAATCCATGTTCTCCAGAGGTGCTATCTGACCTGCTGAGTTACTCCAGCACTTTGTGTACATTTATATGATTGTTGTGCACAGTCAACTGAAACACTTCTCAATAGCTCATCACAGCAGCAGTCAGCCAAATTTGGTTTGTGGGCAGCACAACTTAAAATAAACCTGTACCACTTAAAGGGGAAGAACAATGAGGTCACAATAACCTATGGCAGTGATAAAGTTGCTGGCAGGCACTTTGAAATTTAAACTGACATGCTGTACATTGAACAACACCATTGCAAAAACAGTTGTGAGTGGCACAGTGGCACAGCGCTAGACTTACTGCTTACAGCACCAGAAACCTGGGTTCGATCCTGACTATGGGTGCTGTTTGCACGGAGTTCATACGTTCTCCCTGTGACCAAGTGGGCTTTCTCCGGGTGCCCTGGTTTCCTCCACACTCCAAAGACATACAGGTTTGAGGATTAATTGGCTTCTGTAATTGCCCTTTGTATGTAGGATAGAACTAGTGTACAGAGCAATCGCTGGTCGGCATGGAATCGATGGACTGAAGGGCCTGTTTCCACACTGCATCCATAAAAGTCTAAAAGTTCTGGAACAGTGATCGTCTTGATGGAGGATGTGCACCTAATGAGAAATATCCTTATTCCCCAGAGAACCAAGACGTACAGGTTTGTAGGTTAATTGGCTTGGTAAAAGTAAAGTATGTCCATGGTGGGTTAATGTGCTAATGTGCGGAGATCGCTGGTCGGTGCGGAACCGGTGGGCCGAAAGGGCCTGTTTCCGGGTTGTATCTCTAAACTAAACTAAACTAAATTAAACCCTCATCATACAGACAATGGAGGCGTTTCATGCCTGACGTCAAGCCCCACGAGTAGGGCTACCATTGCTTAAAATGTTCAATAAACCAACGCACATGAAGAAAGTCACACACATTGAGCACCCTACTGGTTATTCAAATGTGACAGGCACATCTCAACACTGAACAACAATCACTGCATACTATCCTCTCTCTTTACTCACAAGCAGCAGCAGCAGCAGGTAAGCAGTAGGAGACAAAGATAGACACAAAATGCAGGACAGGCAGCATCTCTGGAGAGAAGGAATGGGTGACTTTTAGGGACGAGACCCTTCTTCAGACTGATGTCAGGGGAAAGGGTGATACATAGATAAGGAAGTGTAAGATGTGAAAATAGAACAAAGGGAATACAAATCAAGGAAAATGTAGAATAGATCATAGTTAGTTGGGAGAAGTTAACAACAAAGCAAACAGAGATCAAATGTAGTCGGAAACAGTAAGACTGGTCAGAGAACTGGGAAAGGGGTGGGAAGAAAGGAGAGGGAAAGCAAGGGTTACTTGAACTTAGAGATGGATGAAGGTGCATAATATAAGCCATGGAGAGCAAAATCCTCTAACAGCACAAATGGTGGTGTGGATTTAGGGGACAGAGGGTTCCACACCTTGAATGTCAGTGGGATGTGTTAAAGTCATAGAATCATAGAGTGATATAGTGTGGAGACAAGCCCTTTGGTCCAACTTGCCCTCATTGGCCAACATGTCCAGCTACACTCAAACCAAATGTCTGCGTTTGGTCCATATCCCTCCAAACCTGTCCTATCCATGTACCTGTCTAACTGTTTCTTAAACATTGGGATAGTCCCTGCCTCAACTACCACCTCTGGCAGCTTGTTCCATAAACCCACCACCCTTTGTGTGAAAAAGGTACCCCTCAGATTCCTATTAAATCTTTTCCCCTTCATCTTGAACCTATCTCCTCTGGTCCTCGATTCACCTACTCTGGGCAAGAGATACTGTGCATCCACCTGATCTATTCCTCTCATGATTGTATACACCTCTATAAGATCACCCATCATCCTCCTGCACTCCAAGGAATAGAGACCCAGCCTACTCAACCTCTCCCTATAACTCAGACCCTCTAGTCCTGGCAACATCTTTGTAAATCTTCTCTGAACCCTTTCAAGCTTGACAATATCTTTCCTAAAACATGTTTTCCCATAACATTGTTGTTCTCAGAAGTGCAGCCTGCAGGTCAATGCATGATATTCTAGCAGCAAACCTGATACCTTTGTTTTGGGATGGGAAAATTAAGGGGTGCTGCTTGTAAATCATAGGAAATTTTGAAAATGCTCAACCCAACACCAACTAGCATCCTGCCCATCGACTCTCAGTGGAATCTGGTTGCTGAATGAGAGGGCCATAACTACAACATCACACTGAATGGGTGAATCTTTGAAATACTTTAATAAGCAACGTGTGTTTACATTTTAACGTTTACTAGACTGTTCAGATGGGAGGGCTGGTCCCACAACGCAATATTCCACCACTCCACCAATTCCAATATTGCAGGCCAGTGGGGGGGGGGGGGGGGGGGGCTTTCTGGAGCGCTGGCATGGGTGTTGTGGGCCAAGGGGACTGGTTTCCAGAGGGCTAGTATGGACATTGTGGGCCGAATGGATTATTGGACTGGCAGCTCAGTCACTCAGGCCTGGTGGGCTGGCAGCTCAGTCACTCAGGCCTGGTGGGCTGGCAGCTGAGTCACTCAGGCCTGGTCGGCTGGCAGCTCAGAAACTGCCAGAAATTCTGCCCAAAACAGGTGAGAGACTCTGTGAGAGAGAAGGGGGAGAGGGTGGAAAATGAAGGGGATCCTGGACTAGTACAGGCCTGATGGGCCAAAGGGCTCTTAAAAAAAATCTGAGTGAAATCTCAGTGAAATGCACTTTTTCTGGACTTTTCCTGACCTGGCATGGGCCTTTTGGGCCAACATGCTCCTCCTGAGCTAATACGGGCATTTTGGGCAAAAGGGACTGGTTTCTCGGCTAATAGGGGCCTTGTGGGCCAAAATTAGTGGTTTCGGTAAGGCCAAACAACTCATTTTCACTTCATTTCCATTACCATTGCACTTTCAAGCACAGGGCAGGCTCATGCCAAACAGCTGATTGCATTTTCACTACATTTCAATTGCCATTACAGTTTCAAGTACATGGCAGGCTCAAGCCAAACAGCTGATTACATTTTCACTTCATTTCCATTGCCATTGCACTTTCAAGCACAGGACAGGCTCAAGCCAAACAGCTGATTGCATTTTCACTTGATTTCCAGTGCCATTGCACTTTCAAGCACAGGGCAGGCTCAAGCCAAACAGCTGATTGCATGTTCACTTCATTTCCATTGCCATTGCACTTTCAAGCACAGGGCAGGCTCAAGCCAAACAGCTGATTGCATGTTCGCTACATTTCCATTGCCATTGCACTTTCAAGCACAGGGCAGGCTCAAGCCAAACAACTCATTTCATTTTCATTAAGGGCTAACAAATCATTTATTCAAGTACATTGCATACTCACAGTGTTCTGTAGTTTCCCAGGTCAGACAGAGAGTCGTGACCTCTCCCTCGCCATCTTGCAGGCAGACTGAGCCACACCCACACTTCTGGGTTTTATAGTCCCTCCCCCTTCCCACTGGAAGGGCCATGGTCTTCATGGTGGTGATTGACAGGAAAGAAAATCTCAAGATTATTTAAACACTAATAACGTGGGTGAAGAGGGAGTAGAGCATGGGGCTCAGTACGCAGCCCTGTGGTGTGCCGGTGCTCAGGGAGATAGTGGAAGGCAGGTGCGGCCCCAGTCTCACTGCCTGCGGTCGCTCCGTCAGAAAATTCAGGATCCAATCACATATCAGTGAGCTGAGGCCAAGCTGGTGGAGTTTGGTGGTGAGCTTGGTGGGAATGACCGTATTGAAGGCGGAGCTATAGTCAATGAAGAGCATCCTCACGTAAGTGCCCTGTCTTTCCAGGTGGGTCAGGACAGTGTGAAGATGGCATCCTCTGTGGATCTATTTGCCCTGTATGCAAATTGATGAGAGTCCAATGATGCAGGGATGCTGGATTTGATGTGGGAGAGGACCAGCCTTTCAAAGCACTTCATTGGTATTGGAGTTAGGGCAACCGGTCGGTAGTCATTCAGGTTAGTGACTTTAGACTTTTTCGGCACCGGCACTATGGTAGCTGTCTTCAGGCACTTGGGGAACCGTTGCCAGAGATAGAGACAGGTTGAAGATCCTCGTAAATACCTCCGTCAGCTGTACAGCACAGTCCTTTAGTGCCCTTACCCTGGACTCCATCGGGGCCTGCAGCCTTTCATGGATTGATCCTACGCAGAGCGCACTGTACCTTCTGGGTGCTCAGTGTTAAGTCCTGTCCCTCTGCTCTAGCCCGGGTTGTTCCTCTCCTGGAGGTGTTGCCAGTTTCAAAGCGGGCAAAGAAGGTGTTTAATTCATTGGCCAGTGTGATGTCACTGTGGGGGCAGACGGGGCTGCTCTTGTAGTCAGTGATGTCCCTGACACCCTGCCACATGCTTCTGGTGTCCGCAGTGTTGAAGTGGTCTTCCACCCTTTGCCTGTGGATGTATTTGGCCTTTTTTATGCCTTTGTTCAGGTTTGACCTGGCAGCACTGTAGGCAGAAGTGTCCCTGGATTTAAAAGCAATGTTGTGTGCCCTCAGCATATTCTGAACCTCCTTGTTCATCCACGGTTTGCGGTTTGGGAACATCTTTATTTCCTTGTCCACTGTGACAAACTCCACACAGCTGTTGATGTAGGAGAGCACAGTGGATGTGTACTCCTCCAAGTCTACCTCTGTACCACTGGTAGCCTGTTGTGCAAACAGGTCCCAGTTGGTGCGATCGAAGCAGTCCTGGAGTTGTAGGGTGGCGTCCTCGGGCCATATTTTGACCGTCTTTATTGCAGGTTTGGTCTTACGGATGAGGGGTTTGTATGCAGGCAGTAGAAACAGTGAGAGGTGATCGGATTTTCCCAGGGAAGGGCAGGGTAGGGCTCTGTATGCGTCCTTGATGTTGGTGTACACTTTATCCAGCATGTTTGAGTCCCTGGTTGGGTACTGCACATGCTGGTGGAATTTGCGGAGTGCAGCTCGTAGGTCGACCTGGTTAAAGTCCCCTGCAACAATGAAGGCACCGTCAGGGTGAGCATCCTGCTGCTTGCTGATGGCCGAGTGCAGCTGTGCTAGCGCCAGGTTAGCATTAGCCTGTGGTGGGATGTATATGGCCATGATGATAACCACAGTAAACTCCCGAGGCAGGTAAAACGGCCTACATTTAAACAGTAGGTATTCCAGGTCTGGGGAACAGTAGCTCTCTTCTGCAGTGTGGTTGGTGCACCAGTCCTTGTTGATATAGATGCAGAGCCCGCCTCCCTTGCTCATACCGGAGTCCTTTGTTCTATCAGCACGATGCAGTGACCGGTTGGTTAGGTACACAGCCCCGTCGGGAACCAGCGTGCTGAGCCAGGTCTCTGTGACGATCAGCACACAGCAGTCTTTCAGGGATCACTGGGTGTTGATCCAGACCCTCACCTCATCCAGCTTGTTGATGAGTGACCGGACATTTGCGAGAAAGACACTTGGTAGCGATGGTCTTTGTGGAGCCCTCCGTAGCCTGTCCTGCACCCCCGCTCGCCTTCCACGTTTCTGCTTCCTCTACCGGCGCATTCTCCGTCTCCTACCCTCCGGGGTGGTGATCCAGGAGGCTGTTCTGCCAAACTCCATCAGGATTTTGGTGAGGGTACTGTAGTACTCACCAGCCAGTTTCTCGCAGCCACGTCCGATGCTGAGCAGTTCCATTTGGTTCCATGTGCGACCTGCCGGGATCACAGTGCAGGTACTGGATTTCCCTGTCCTGGAGGTGAGTCCCTTACTGTAGCAATGTTACAAAATTTTGAGATTTTAAAATTCAAGTCTGCAATTTATCCCATCAGATAAAGCATAAAAAGAAGTTTAATTTGACACCTAATTTACTTTCATATCTTCAGTATTAAGAAAGTTATGGCCATTTTCATACTCGGAAATGAGCATCTTGCTTCTCATTGCCTTTCAATTGACTTAACTCAAAAGCTGTGATCTGGAAAAGTTAAAAGTCCATAACATTCTTAAAAATTAAGAGAACTCAATGAAATTTTCAGTTATTATAGATTGAAGCATTCTGAAACAAATATTAAACAATCTTACTTGGATTACCTGAAATTAAAGCATATAATTAGTTAGTTATCTAATTGTAGCTAATTACAAAATTCAATGAGTAGATCTAAACATCTATCAATTTCTTAAGAAAAGATAAACATTTTTAAAATTGCCTAAGTGTCCAAATAACATTCACACAATAATCCACAATATAACATAATTTTTAAATCTCATTTTCATGAATTTCTGGGCCAAATGGAAGGAATTTAGTGTTTAATGCCTGTAAATTAATGGCCATTTAAATCAACTAGCGAGTGGGTTTTAGTGGAATGCGGTGGATTAGAACGTTGCGGTTAGCGGTGAAGTCGGGGGGAAAAATACTGGGGGTTCATACATTTTTTGGGGACCCCATTTCGCAACATAAAAATATTATTAATGCCTCCCGAAAAACCAACTTTTAATATAAAAATAAAGTATTTACCTTTTTTTCTCCCCTACGGAAAATGCTTCCGGTTGTCTGCGCTCACGGCTTTTGAAGGTGATTTTTAAATTACTCTAGTTAATAAATAATGTAGAGTAATTTAAAAATACCACCATTCATGAAATGTCGGAGCGATTTTTCTTCAGCAACCAAATCGCCCAACATTGATCGATTTGTCCTGCCTGTTGAAAAACGGCATTTTAAGCCCGCCCCCCTCTGCAAGGCGCGAAAGTCACGCACACGGGGAGCGGCAGAATTGCAGCGCCGGTAAAGGTACGTTTTGTAACATACCTACTTACTGTGTTTTCTGGGGTACTGGGATTTCTAGGGATTCTGAGGTTTTTAGGTGCATTACTTCCACAGCAGCGTTCGGTACTGGGCTGCTCCGACTTGACTCGGACTGGGGAGCGCAAAGCAGCCGTGTCTGATTTCCCCGTCCTGTAGGTGAGTCCCTTATGGTGATTTTGGGTGGTACTGGTAATTCTAGGGGGGGTACTGGGGTTTCTAGGGGTTCTAGGGGTTCTCGGGGGTTTAAGGTTTTTAAATACCTTGTTTTCACAGCCGTGTTCGGTCCCGGGCTGCTCCGAATTCACTCGGACTGAGGAGCGCAAAGCCGCTGCGTCTGAGCGCGCTGCCATCTTCCGGAATCTGAAGATGTGTCCCTGCATTTGACAACAACACCATTGTCAAATTTGCAGACGACACAACGGTGATGAAACAAACTATAGAGCGGAGGTGCAGAACCTGGCGGACTGGTGCTCACGGAACAACTTGTCGCTAAACACCTCCAAGACCAAGGAGCTGATTATCAACTTCAGGGGGTCACAGAATGGGGAATATGCCCCAATCTCCATCTACGGAGACAGTGTGGAGAGAGTGTCCAGCTTCAAGTTTCTGGGCACTCACATCTCAGAGGACCTCACATGGTCCACCAACACCGTTGCGCTGGTCAAAAAGGCACAGCAACGACTGTTCTTCCTGACTTATGAACCTATAAACTTGAAATGGACTGGTCTGCCCCAACAGCTGCTGATGACCTTCTACTGCTGCACCACAGAGAGCATACTAACGTATGGCATCTCTGTGTGGTAGCTCAGCTGCACGGAGGCGGAGAGGAGAGCTCTTCAGCGCGTTGTCCACAGAGCGCAACAGATTATTGGGACACCGCTACCAGCCTTGGAGGGCATCTACCGGTGCCTCAGGAAGGCCGTCCGCATACATAAAGACTCCTCTCACCCTTGTAATGGACTGTTCGAACTACTCCCTTCCGGCAGACATTACAAGGCCTTCTACGCCCGCACTACCAGACTCAGGAACAGCTTCATTCCCAGAGCCATAGCGGCTCTGAACTGGCCTGCCCTCCGTAGCCTGTCCTGCACCCCCGCTCGCCTTCCACGTTTCTGCTTTCCTCGATAAGCAGTTACCATTTTTGCAATTAACGGTGAATACTCTTTATCACAACTTGACTTGGAAAAATAGCTGAGAATCAAATGTAATATTGGAATCGAAAACCTCTTACAGTGATTTGAAACAGAACTGTGTAATTAAAGTGAAGTTGAAGAGAAATGATCAGATCTATGATAAGGAATACTCAAACCAGTAGATAAATTCAGGTCAATGGCATGCACTGGATTTATTTTTTTATGAATCATTCAATGCTTACAGTAAAATTTCATTGTCGAGCCAAACCAGTGGGCTATTGATGACTCAATAGCTAAGTACTTCGGACATGAATTCCCACAGGAGTTGTCTCAATTGTAACTTCAGCAAGTGATTAGTGGAGCCCTCTGAGAAATGGCATAAATTGCTGAAGCCAGTAGTGTGATGGGTCTGAGTACCTGTGGGTTGGAGGGGAAAAAAGAATGCAGCCTAACTCCCATTCACAATTGTTATAAAACACTCTTGACTTGACTATTCCAACAGTGGCAGAAATTAAATTGAAATTGGCTATCTTTGAGCTGCCATTGGCCAGGTTGTGATAAAATGCATTTAATAAGTAAATGTTTACACTTGTGCATTGATAATAAAACAAGTCATATTGTAATATAATTAAGTAACTCAGCAGAGTTACTTATAATGATGCTTTATTTATCACATATGCAACTGCACAGTGGAATTCCTTTTGCATATATTACACATTACACCGCGCGCTCGATGTACTGGAACAGTTCCCACGAACGGACGTCCATCTCTTCCCTCGCCCGGCCATCTTTATGTCCCGTGAGTGCCTCATGCAGGATGACCTTGAAGGTGCTGGAGGCATTACCCCGGTTCGCCTTCCTACGGGCCCACTCCGAGCGCCCAACGTCTCCAGTTCCCTCCCGCCCCATCAACCGGTGGCCGCGGCACCTCGGAAAGGCCTCCGCTGCACGTCATCAAGAGAAAGATTCATTACATAGATGGTGTATGGAGCAAAGTAATGGTGATAGTATCCTTAAAACCCATGGTAGTTAACCAGCTTTACCATGCCCTTAGCACCCTTCTTTGAGACACCTCAACTTCCTTCCAACCAAACTGCTCATCATTACCCCGTCTTCAGTTTTGAATTAATCACATTTGCAGAATTAGTCCACAATCAAACTCCGTTAAACGGGCAAAAGATGTGTGATTTCAAGTCAAATTAAGAGAGTTTATTGTCATGTGTCCCAGATAGGACAATTAAATTTGTATCTATCTTTGGTATAAATCAGCATCTGCAGTTCCTTTATATCTCATATCATAACATACTAAGCTGAAATTAAACATTTGCATGGAACCCTTGCTAGAGGCAACAAATCTGCCCATGGATTAGCAATTTTAATGCAGTTGTTAACATATTTAGAATAACATCAATTAACAAAGCCTATAAATTAATACCAAAGAATTCTCTTCCCGGGATTCAGAATTTCGCAGAGCAAAATCACAATCAAGTGAGTGGAATGGTGTAAGGTGGCAGCTGTGTTAGCAATGGAACTAGTGTCCCACGGAACTGTAGGCAAAAATGGAAAAATATTCAGTCGATTTTAAGTCCGAAATGGAGCAGTAATATAAGAGCATCAGTCTTAGTTTACCTTAACACAGGACTCAATCCATGCCATCTATGACTTGAGCAAATGACTGACATTACAATAATGCAATCACAAAGACTGGGTCTGCATCATTGCTTCCCTTTGTACTTTGGCCCCTTGATAGAGAAGCACGTTAATCTCATCTGTTCGGTGGAACTAACTGAACCTCTGAAGTTAAGCAGTGGAGATTTGAGGTACCTACAGTTTGTATTCCACCTTTATAAGGACAGTCAGCTATGGTAAAGCTAGACAAAGCATCCCACACAAATAATTAATTTAGGATGAGAAAATAATGACGGGGTGGGGTAATTACCTTGTGACATGGTTATGACTACCAATTTAAAGATGTAAATCATACATCCCATTTGAATCACTGATTCCAAAGCATTGCTTAAAATTAACACTGTGTCTCTGCTATTTAATTACTTATAAGACAACTGCCAGATAACTGCTTTGTTTCTTTTTAACAAAACATTTTTAATCAGTATTCTCTTGTCAAGGGCAAATCTACATGAAGTGACATTTACATTGTTTAATTCTGATGGGAAAACATGTTAAAACATCACTAACAATGGAAACTTTCAAAAAAAAGCAAAACACTGTGGAGGAGTCTAGAAATCACTTAAGAAACAGGGAAATGTCTATGACAAAGGCAAATGGTAACTAATAGTAAGATTAAACGAGAACTTACCAGTTTGAAGTTTGATCTTTATTTTATGAGAAGTTACAATGAGGGATTACGTGAAGAAGCCCTGCCAGGTGCATGCGCGTCATACTTCAAAGCAGCGGCGTGAAAACACAGAAACTATAGTCAAAGTGATATAGTAAGACTATGAATACTAGAACTACCAGATGATCTTTACGATTAGGAGGGCCGGGAGGGGAGGGCACATAATCCCTCATCGTAATTCTTCATAAAATAAAGATCAAACTTTAAACTGGTAAGTTCTCATTTAATCTTACTATTTTACTTCGGAGTCAGGTGAGTGACTAAGTGAAGATTTCAAAGCTCTGTGATTTCATGCCGTAGATTCATTCTATATGACACACTGCTTCATTTGACACAGTAGTGAATAAATAATGTATTGAACATTGCTTCAAATTATCCAATAATTATTTTAATAATAACAAACAAAACAGGAATAACCCCTCTGTCCCAGGGGGAAATTACAAATGAAATTTATAAAGACAAAGAAAATCAAATGGAACCCAAAACAGCATGCCCAAACCCTGGCACTGTCAGAACAGGTTTATCATAAAATTTTGAAAAGGTTGACTCCTTAGACCATCCTGCGGCCCCGAGGATTTGGTCTAGCAGCATGTCCTGCGCCTTCCCTGTGGATGTTGACGCTGCCCTGGTGGAGTGAGATTTAAACACATGAGTGTCTACTCCAGCACAATTCAAAACCTGTTTTAACCATCTAGAAATAGTTTGTACTGACACCTGTTTATGAGTTTTTTTGTGACTGATGAGCATTGCTGTTTCAGAGCCTCCGAAACTCTTAGTTACCTCGATCTATTGACTCAGGTGCTTAACTACACATAACGTTTGGTCAACAGGGTATGCTTTAAAGCTTACTTTGGTTCCTGCCATTCCTGGCCTGCTTTGTTTGATTAAATCATACACATAAAATGTAATGTTATCTGCAGAAGAATACATGCTATCTAGTCGGAACTTTTGCAATGTTTGCACTTGTTGGGCTGATAGTAGCGCCATGAGCATATCCACTTTAAGTGTTACCTTCTGAAAAGACTGTGACGTAATTGGAGCCCATTGCCGAAGCAGTGTGAGAACTATACTGATATCCCAGATTTCTGTATATCTAGGCTTAGTAGGGTTTTTGTTAAAGATTCCTCTCATGAATCGGGGCACTAACAGATGAGACCCGATAGATTGTTGTTCTGAAAACTGCCCTAAATAGGAGGACAAAGCGCTCCGAGCACTATTAATAGCACTATAGCTCAAGTTTTCATCAAAATTCAATGTAGCAAGGAACTCCAATACATCCGGTATGGTTGCAGTATGATACGATATATCTGACTGCAAGCAAAACATCTCCCATTTCTTAATATGAGACACATATTGTTTCTTAGTGCTATCTCTCCAAGCTGCAGTTATCACATCCATGGTCCTATTCGACAGTCCAAGGCCTTAGAATCTGCAGGTTCTCTGGTAAGAACCTGCAGATTAACAAATTAATACGATCATGTAACGGATGATTTTCTCCTGTTACTGGATGCACCAATAAATTACTGCAGTTGGGGCAGTCATGAATGGCTGGGTCTTCATTCTGAGCACCAATGGGAACCATGGCTGTGTAGGCCAGTCCGGAACCACCATAGGCGGAATCTTGCTCTATTTTGGTGAGGCATTGCCTAATCAGGCAGAATGGGGGAAAAGCATAAAAGAATGTACGTCCCCAATGTAGCGAGAATGCATCCACCGCTACTGCTCCTGGATCTGGTTCCCACGAAATATATTTAGGCAAATGGTGATTTAGCCTGGATGCAAACAGATTAATATCTGGCAAACCATAGCAGCTGACAATCATTTTAAAAACATCAGGATTTAACATCCATTCTACGTTGTCATTAAATTTTCGTGACCTGTTGTCCGCCACCACATTATCTCTACCTGGTAGGTAGATAGCTGAGACCCAGATGTTTCTGGAAATACACCAGTGGACGTTAGCCAGATTATCACATGATACTGACCTTATTCCTCCCATGTGATTGATATATGCAACCGCCATGGTATTGTCAATCTGGAGCTGAACATGTAAGTTATTCATTGTTGAACAATAAGCTTTTAATCCATAGAATGCACCCAGCAATTCTAAGTAATTTATACCATGCCTGTGCAGGATTAAATCCTCTTGCACACTCCATCTACCACCACAGCTAGACTCGCTGTCCGTGGCTCCCCATCCCAGAGCACTCACATCTGTTTGTAAAACCGCTGAAGGTTGCTGAACCAAAATGTTTTTGGTAGTTTGAACAATATTGATAATTCACCATTGTAATTCAGCGCTGACTCTGATTGGTAACTGCATAGGTCTATCAAAATGACCTACATGTTCTTTAAGTGCTTGTTCTCTAGCTCGTTGCAGACTTTGATAGTGCCGAGGTCCAAACTCCACTGCAGGGAAAACTGCCACCAATTTGCCAATAACACTGGCTACTTTCCGGATGGAGGGGTGTTGTTTTTCAGTGAGAATAGTACAGACCTCCCTGATTTCCACAGCCTTGGCTGTAGGCATATCAACTGAATCAATGACAAACCCCAAATCCTCAATTTTTTGGGATGGCTCTTACTTGGATTTTGTTGGATGGACCAGGAACCCTAACCTTTCAAACAGGTGTTTGGTTGCTGAAACCGACTCCTCAGCTGTCTCCTGAGTGTTGCTTATGATTAAAATATCATCTAGATAAGCCATTACAATGAGATTCTGGGCACGAAGTAGCGCCAGCACTGGTTTCAACAATTTCGTGAACAACCTAGGAGCTGAGGTTACCCCATTGGGTAATTTTTTAAATTGTGACAGTTGTCCCATCCAACTAAATTTCAAGTATCTCCGATACTGATGATGAATTGGTACTGAATAATATGCATCTTTCAGATCTATGGTTGCCATACAACAGCCTTGTGATAACAGCTGTTTAGCAGTATTGAAGGTGTCCATTTTTAAATGCCTATACTGGACTTAGGAATTTAACTGGGTCAGATCCACAATGACTCTACATCCCCCATCTTTTTTCTGTCTGGGGAATACATTGGACACAAATTGTTGAGGATGGTATGTTGTCCTCTCAATTACCCCTTTTTGGGACAAAACCGTAATTTCTTCTTTTACCTGCTGAGTTTCTGGTGCAGAAAAAAACAATACTCGACTAGGCATATTCTGTACAGGTGGATCAATTCCTGACATAAACTCTATTCGAGACCCTGAGACAGTGTCCAGTATAAACCGATCAGATGTTATGCAGCACCATTCATCATAAAACAACTGCAACCTACCCCCAACCGGAGGTTGTTCCCCAGAAATTTAATCCTGGACAGAATGAATCACCTGTACCTCTACAGTCGACCTCGGAGTCTGTGTCCTTCTCGCCATACTGGGGTTATAGTTGGGATACACAGGTGGGTAATACCGTCATCCCACTGGCCCCACTCTGCTTGGCCCTGCCCCTGGATCTGACCCCTTTCGCGCTGAAAACGACCTGTGAGGTGGCATCCTGGCGGAAGGGACGTATGTCTTCATGAGACCGATTGTCTTGACCTCTTCCTCCACGTCTTTGATTTGTTTGAGGCTTGGATATTGGTGGACCTACACAAAGCTGCAATTCTCGGGTTCAGTGTAGGTTTTATAGATATTTTTCTTATACAATTTACCTGGAAATATGCGTTACACAGGAGGGCCAGCATATCCTGTTGTGTGCCAGACATTGGTGCCCCTCGGACCATTTTTTCCAAAGGCAGTGATGCCTGTTCCCACCCATTTGAGGACCCGCTGAAACCGGATTTCTTGTCCACGCACCGTTGCACTTATTTGTGCCCATATAGCAGAGCTCATAGTGGGCACTTTGAGCAACGCACAATTAACAGGTGTTTTGTATCTGGTGGCCGTTTCTTCCATGATTGTGTCCTGTAGCTGGCGCGAGGCCATGTAATTGACATTGGCCACCAGATTTTCTTCCTCACTAGTACCTTCCGGAATAGCAAAGTTCCTTGCTACGTCGGGGACATCTGGAGCATGGCTCTGGTGTGTGCTCAAAAGCAGTGACTCCAGCTTCAGGGTCAGACTCCTCCTGCCCTGGCTCTCCCGAGTCTAAATGAGGTGCTGGAGATGGTGATTCCGACTGATATTGATAGGCAGTGTAGTCTTCACTGTATGGACCTCTATGTGAGGCTGCCTGGGGGATCCTAGGGGCATTCAACCCCGAATGAAAAATCTAATGGCTCATTGGTGTTTGGAGCATCCTCTCCATTTGGTCGAGCCATCCCCATACCTTCTTATTATCAGGAGGGGAGTCTTCCTCATCATCAGACCCGTCAGATTAAACGGGCCTGAGAGACTTTCCCTTGGCCTTCCTTCCTGGTGGAGTGGCCTCAGTACCCTGAACCACTGGAGCTGATGGAGGCTGTTGAACTGCCTGTAAAACAGCAGCCGGTATCGGAGCTGGTGTTGGTGCGCCATGCGTCGGACATAATGACCCGCATGCACCTGGCGGGGATTCTTCACGTAGCCACTCACGAAGTAAAATGTTGGTTTGGAGGCACAAGAAACTGCAGAAGCTGGAATCTTGAGCAAACAAAAAGTGCCAAAAGAAAGTGCTGGAGGCACTCAGTGGTTCAGGCAACATATGTAGAAGGGTCTAGACTGTAGAAGTCTAAAGAGGGATCTCGACACAAATGTTCATCTATTCCTTTTCTCCTGGGATGCTCCCTGACCAGCTGAGTTACTCCAGCATGTTGTGTCTATCTTTGGGAGAAATGAATATATGATGATTCTGGTCAGAACTCTTCTTCGGCCTGAAGAAGGAACCCAACCCGAACCATTGTCTGTCCTTTCCCTCCACAGGTGCTAACTAACGCATCGAGTTCCTCCAGCATTTTCTTTTGCAACTTTTTGTTTGCTCAAGATTTCAGCATCTGCTGAG
Source organism: Raja brachyura (assembly GCA_963514005.1). The sequence continues at coordinate 51,920,087 of OY740783.1, forward strand.
TCTCTACAGTTCAGCTGTAGAAGTTCTAGAGAATATTTGTCAACATACCAAATCTCCTCAACTAAGGAAGTAGCGGCATTGATTTATGATTGCATCAATGTGCTGGGACCAGGACAGATCTTCAGACATGTGATGCACTGGCTGTAATCATAAAACTAGTTAGAACATAGAATCTAGAAAAGTACATCACAGGAGCAGGCCCTTTGGCAATCCAATGTTAGTGACAAACATGATCCTTGGACAAGTCAGTCATTGGACAAAGTCAGCATGGATTTATCATTGGACAAAGTCAGCATGGATTTATGAAAGGTAAATCATGTCTGACGAATCTCATAGAATTTTTCGAGGATGTAACTGGTAGAGTGGATAAGGGAACCTGTGGATGTGTTATATCTGGACTTTCAGAAGGCTTTCGACAAGGTCCCACATAAGAGATTAGTATACAAACTTAAAGCACACGGTTTTAAGGGGTTCAGTATTGATGTGGATAGAGAACTGGCTGGCAGACAAGAAACAAAGAGTAGGAGTAAATGGGTCATTTTCAGAATGGCAGGCAGTGACTAGTGGGGTACCGCAAAGCTCAATGCTGGGACCCCAGCTATTTACAATATATATTAATGATCTGGATGAGGGAATTGAATGCAACATCTCGAAGTTTGCAGATGACACGAAGCTGGGGGGTGGATGCTAGGAGGCTGCAAGGTGACTTGGATAGGTTGGGTGAGTGGGCAAATGCATGGCAGATGCTGTATAATGTGGATAAATGTGAGGTTATCCACTTTGGTGGCAAAAACAGGAGGGTAGACTATTATCTGAATGGTGGCCAATTAGGAAAAGGGGAGATGCAACAAGACCTGGGTGTCAGGGTACATCAGTCATTGAAAGTAGGCATGCAGATGCAGCAGGCTGTGAAGAAAGCGAATGGTACGTTGGCATTCATAGCAAAAGGATTTGAGTACAAGAGCAGGGAGGTTCTACTGCAGTTGTACAGGGTCTTGGTGAGGCCACAGCTGGAGTATTGCGTACAGTTTTGGTCTCCTAATCTGAGGAAAGACATTCTTGCCATAGAGGGAGTACAGAGAAGGTTCACCAGACTGATGCCTGGGATGGCAGGACTTCCATATGAAGAAATAGACTTGGCTTGTACTCGCTGGAATTTAGGAAATGGAGGGGGGATCTTATAGAGACGTACAACATTCTTAAGGGGTTGGACAGGCTAGATGCAGGGAGATTGTTCACGATGTTGGGGAACTCCAGAACAAAGGGTCACAGTTTAAGGATAAGGGGGAAGTCATTTTTCACACAGAGAGTGGTGAATCTGTGGAATTCTCTGCCACAGAAGGTAGTTGAGGCCAGTTTGTTGGCTATATTTAAGAGGGACTTAGACGTGGCCCTTGTGGCTAAATGGATCAGGGGGTATGGAGAGAAGGCAGGTACAGGATACTGAGTTGGATGATCAGCCATGATCATATTGAATGGCGGTGGAGGCTCGAAGGGCCAAATGGCCTACTCCTGCACCTATTTTCTATGATTCTATGATTCTATGATCCATATTCCTCCATTCCCTGCATATCCATTTGCCTGTGTAAAAGCCTCTCAAATGTTATTTCAGTCACATATTTAAACTATAATGTTTTATTCTTAATGTTTTAATGTTTTATGTTTTATTCTTAATTGTTTACTGTATGTCGTGTTGTTACATGGGAGCAGGGCACCAAGGCAAATTCCTTGTATGTGTACATACTTGAGCAATAAACTTATTCATTCATAAGTTTGAGATGAGAAGGACTTTTTTCACACAGAGAGTGGTGGGTCTCTGGAACTCTCTGCCACAGAGGGTAGTTGAGGCCAGTTCATTGGCTATATTTAAGAGGGAGTTAGATGTGGCCCTTGTGGCTAAGGGGATCAGAGGGTATGGAGAGAAGGCAGGTACAGGATACTGAGTTGGATGACCAGCCATGATCATATTGAATGGCGGTGCAGGATCGAAGGGCCGAATGGCCTACTCCTGCACCTAATTTCTATGTTTCTATGTTTCTATAAACATATTCATTCATACAAATGCCACTATCACATCTGCCTCCCTCACTGTGCATTCCAGGCACAGAGATAGTTACACGATCCTTTTTCGTTCTGTTATTCTCATAGGATGCCAACTACTGAGAACATTATTTTGTTCCTCTCCGTGATTGCCCTTGAGAAGGTGGTGTTGAACCTTTTATTAAATATCCCTCTGGTGAAGTAGTTTAGTTTAGAGATACAGTGCAGAAACAGGCCCTTCGACCCCCCGACTCCATATTGACAAGCGATCCCCACCCATTAACACCATCCTACACACACTAGGGACAATTTACACTTATACCAAGCCAATTCGCTAATTAAACTACAAACCTGTACGTCTTTGGAATGTGGGATGAAACAGAAGATCTCGGAGAAACCCCACACGGTCATGGGGAGAAAGTACAAACTCCGTACAGACAGCACCCATAGTCGGGATCGGACCCGGGTGTCCGGTGCTGCAAGCACTGTAAGACCCCAACGCTACAGCTGTGCCACCACGCCACCCTCCCACTGTACTCCCACAGTGCTGTAAATTAATAGAGTCCTTGATTTTGACCGTGGGATGATGAAGGAAAGGCTGTAAGTGTTTAAATCATTTGCAATGAGACTTGGCGGAAAACACAAACATAATGTCATTCAAATGTACCTAAGGCTGTGAGAATATAATAAATGCTACAGGATTAAACATTTCTTCCCCTCAAGCTTGCTCTATCATTCAATAATATCTAGACTGATATCTCCCGGTGGCTCAGCACTTCAACTCCCCCTCCCATTCCCAATCTGAGCTTTCTGTCCTGCGCCTCCTCCATTGTCAGAGTGAGGCCCAGCGCAAATTGGAGGAACAGCACCTCATATTTCACGTGGGCAGTTTACATCCCAGCGGTATGAACATTGACTTCTCTAACTTCAGATAGCCCTTGCTTTCTCTCTCCATCCCCTTCTCCTTCCCAGTTCTCCCACCAGTCTTATTGTCTCTGACTTCATGCTATGTCAGACTATGTTCAGACTGATGTCCCCCCCTCCTCCCCTGACATCAGTCTGAAGAAGGGTGTTAAGGGTTAAGGGTTCTGAAAGCAACAGTGGCGCATGCCCTAAAAATGATGATCAATTAATGACATCATTTTGTCTGCCACAATTTTTGTCCTCTTTGTGAAATTATGTTACTCCTACATTGTCCTTCAGCAAAGATAGCATGTAGAAATGCTCCCTAATATGCACCAGAGGTAACCCCTCCTCCCTCTTACAACAGCAGTGACATACTCTCTGCTCTCCCTTGCCCTCGAGTTTGGAAGCAAGTCATTAAGACCACTCATGAGTTGAGCCAAGCTATTTATGCTGTCACATACAAGGTCACGGTCTCACTAGACAATGTGAATTTTCCACAGTGATAAAATCAAATTCAAGTTCAAGTGAGTTTATTGTCATGTGTCCCTGATAGGACAATTAAATTCTTGCTTTGCTTCAGCACAACAGAACATAGTAGGCATTGACTACAAAACAGATCAGTGTGTCCATATAACATTATATTCAGGCTTAACACAATCAAAATTGATAGGGCTCGCTTCCAATTGGTGAAAGGTTTGCTATTCCTGCCCACCATGCTCAAAGTGTATTTATTGCCAGGGAAACAAAGGGAGTAGAGGGATCTAGTAGTACAGGTACATAGTTTCCTGAAAGTGGAATTACTTGTAGGGTAGAGGGATCTCGGAGTACAGGTGCATATTTTCCTGGAAGTGGCTTCAACGGGAGATAGGGTAGTAAAGAAAACTGTTGGCCTTTATCAATCAGTTAATCGAGTATTTAAGTTGAGACGTTATGTTACGGTTATACAAGACACTACTGAGGCCGCATTTAGAGTATTGTTTTCAGTCACCCTGCTATAGGAAGGATATAATTTAGCTGGAAAGAGTGCAGAGAAGATTTTCGAGGATGTTGCCAGGACTCTGAGGGCCTCAGTCATAAGGAAAGATTGGGCAAGTTGGGACTTCATTCTTTGGAGTGCAGGAGGCTAAGGGGTGATCTTATAGAGTTGTATAAAAATCAGGAGGAGAATTGATAGGGTGAATGCACAGAGATTTTATGGGAATCAAAAACTAGAGAACATTGGTTTAAGGTGAGGGGAAAGATTTACCTGGAACCTGAGGGGCGACCTTTTCATGTAGAGGATGGTAAGGATATGGAATGAGGTGCTGAGGCAGGTACTGTAACAACATTTAAAAGACATTGGATGGATACATCGATAGGAAGGATTTAGAGGGATATGGCCAAATGTGGGCAAGTGGGACTAGCCAAGATAGTGCATTTTGGTCGGCATGGATGAGTTGGGCCGAATGGTCCGTTTCCTGACCATATATTGAATTGAATTGAATTGAATTCCTTTATTGTCATTCAGACCTTTCGGTCTGAACGAAATTACGTGCCTGCAGTCATACATATATAAAAATAACAATACCGTACAATAAACACAAAATTAACATCCACCACAGTGAGTTCACCAAACCTCCTCACTGTGGTGGAAGGCAAAAGTCTTAGGGTCACTGTCTTTCTCCCCTCCTTATTCTCCCTCTGCGCTGAGGAGATCCAGGCCTCCGCCACCGCTGACGCCGGAACACCGCCACAGGCCCGCCGCTGGAACACCGCCACAGGGCCCGCCGCTGGAACACCGCCACAGGGCCCGCCGCTGGAACACCGCCACAGGGCCCGCCGCTGGAACATCGCCACAGGGCCCGCCGCTGGAACACCGCCACAGGGGCCGCCGCTGGAACACCGCCACAGGGCCCGCCGCTGGAACACCGCCACAGGGCCCGCCGCTGGAACACCGCCACAGGGCCCGCCGCTGGAACACCGCCACAGGGCCCGCCGCTGGAACACCGCCACAGGGCCCGCCGCTGGAACACCGCCACAGGGCCCGCCGCCGGAACGTCGCTGGAGCACCGCAGCTCCCGAGACCCAGGTCGCCGCTGGAGCACCGCAGCTCAGAGGGAACCAGGCCGCCGCTGGAGCACCGCAGCTCTCGAATCCCAGGCCGCCGCTGGAGCACCGCAGCTCAGAGGGAACCAGGCCGCCGCTGGAGCACCGCAGCTCCCGAGACCCAGGTCGCCGCTGGAGCACCGCAGCTCAGAGGGAACCAGGCCGCCGCTGGAGCACCGCAGCTCTCGAATCCCAGGCCGCCGCTGGAGCACCGCAGCTCTCGAATCCCAGGCCGCCGCTGGAGCACCGCAGCTCAGAGGGAACCAGGCCGCCGCTGGAGCACCGCAGCTCCAGAAGCCCATGTCGCCGCTGGAGCACCGCAGCTCCAGAAGCCCAGGTCGCCGCCGGAAGCAGGTCGCCGCTGAAGCTCTGAAATACGTCTGATATACGACGCTAAACCACCTTGCCCCAATGAATTTCAAGGCCAAACTGCCTAGCAACAAATGGATGCAGCGGTGCCTTCCCTATTCATGGCTTATGATCACAAATTGTTACTACAGTCATCCAGATAAATTTTTCAAAGAGAAATAACACTCTCGGTGCTTGCACCTGGCTACAAACATTGCCCTGTTCGATGTGCAGGTTGTGGGCATGGGGAAATGATTGAAATATGAGAGAAACATTTAATCAAACCTAAATAGTATGGCACAGTGGTGCTGCAGCAGAGTTGCTGCCTTACAGCACCAGAGACTCAGGTTCAATCTTGACTACGAATGCTGTCTATATAGAGTTTGTACATTCTCCCTGTGACCGCGTGGGTTTCCTCCGGGTGCTCCGGTTTCTTTACACATTCCAAAAATGTGCAGGTTTGTAGGTTAATTGACCTCTGTAAATTGTCTCTAGGGTGTAGGATAGAACTAATGTATGGGTGAGCGATTGTCGGCACGGAATTGGTGGGCTGAAGGACCAGATTCCATGCTGTATCTCTCAACTAAACTAAGCCTCCCAATGAATTGGGTTAACATCATCCCTTCATCGTTATAAACTGTAGGTCTCCCACAATTTTTGTTATCATTTTAAGTATGTCATCACTCGTTGCTTATGCAGTTTTTCAATAGTCTCATTGGCCCAGTGAAGGAGGTCATGTTCAGTCTCTGTCACCCTGGGTTTAACTAAATCTCACACTTTCCTTCAGTCACTTTCACGTTTTTCCATTTGGCTATGACTGTTTATCTTCGGCAAGGCACTGAGACAGAGCATTAAGCAAACATTATCAGTCATGCTTTTCAATGGGAGTAGGTCATAACCCAACCACTGATTGGACCGTTTGCCTGGAAATCTGCAAGGTTCAGAGCAGTGACACAAACATCATACAACTGTCACTTAAACTAATGATTATAAATTATGCACAGGGTCAGATCCACTCAGTCACAAGTCATTTCCTCAGCCTCCCTCTGGACTGATAAATTCTGCTGTACTGCACAGTTTTCTTCACGCTGGCTCTGCTGAGAAAGGTTATTGCACGGAATCAGCTGCAACAAACAAGGTCGCATCACAGACTCACACAGTCAGAGCTTGTCCATGACCTGAACAATGCTCGCATTGTACAAATGAGTTATTAATGGCATGCTTGCTTATACTCTGCACAAGCTTTATTTACATTTGTATTTTCCCTACTAAGGTCGATTCTTCCAATGTTACAGCTGCATTACCCAGTAAAATGTATACATTTCATCCACAGCCTCTTTATTGTTCCAGTCTATACATTTGACAGGAAAAGTGCTGATTTTCTAATTATCCATCCCTTCTCTCCTCGTCCCCACCCTTTCTGCAACGTCACACGTGCGATGAGTTGACTTCTCCGCAAATGCACACTGCCTGAAGGAAGAAAAATACTCTCATGTTTGTCAGTTCAACTCATTATTGTTGCCCCAACATTTGTCCAGTGTTGGAACAATCTCTCGGAAGGGAGGAGTGTGAGCAGCTGTTCTATTTTGGTTGAAGAATAGAAAGGCGGAGTATTTTTTAAATGATGAAAGATTTAGAAATATTGGTATTCAGAGGGACCCACATGAATCACTGAACGTAGAACGTAGAATATATAACACTATCACACAGGAACAGGCCTTTTGGCCCACAATGTCTGTGACAAACATAATGCTGAGATAAACTAACCTCATCTGCCTGCCCAAGATCTATATCCGTCATATCCACGTGTCTATGTAAAAAGCCCTTAAATGCAACTATCATCGGAAGTCTGTCTGTTTTTCCTTTTTTTTGCTGTTTTCTTTTGTCTGTTTTAGTTTAGTTTATTAGGTTGTGTAAGTGTGGGGGGGAGGGGGTGGGTGGGGGCTGGGAGAAACATAGTTTTAGTCACTTCCTTCGGGGGGGGGATGCAACTTTTCTTGTCGTGTCCCCCATCTCTGCTGAGGCCTAATGGCGGAGCTGGCGGCCTCGGGGCTGTGGCCATGTTCCGGCATTCCAGCGGCGGCAGCCCTACTTCGGAGGTCCAGTCGCGGGCCCAGTGAACGACATCGTTGGGAGCTCGCGGGTCACAGGTTGGTGACCTGTTTTTCCGGAGCTCCCGCAACAACAGCGTCGTCTGCTGGATTGGTGCACAGCAGCTGCAACCGCGCCGGGCCGCGGAGTTTGGACCAGCCCGTTCGCGGAGCTGGATTCAGCCACGGGACTGACTTACTTACCATCACCCTGCGAGGTCACAACATCGGAGGCCTGGATCGCCTCAGCGCAGAGGGAGAACAAGGAGGGAAGAGACAAAGACTTTAAGACTTTTGCCTTCCATCACAGTGAGGAGGTGCCTGGTGAGCTCACTGTGGTGGATGTTAAATTTGTGCTTATTGTGTGTTTTTGTTAATTTTATTATATGTATGCCTGCAGGCACGAATTTCCGTCCAGAACGAAAGGTCTGAATGACAATAAACGTAGCATTTCATTCATCATTCATTCATATTTGCTTCCACCACCATCTCCGACAACGCATTCCAGGCACCCACCACTCTGCAGAATACCTGCTCCACACATCACCTTTAAACCTCACCCTTTGACCTTAAAGTATACGCTCTCATCCTGGGAAAAAAAGATTCTGACTGTCTACCCTATATCCATGCCTCTCATAATTTTATATACTTCCATCGACCCTCAACCTCCAACACTCAAGAGAAAACAATCCAAGTTTGTCCAACCACTAGAAGTTAATATTCAGATACAGCAAGAAATTAGGAAGGCAACTAGTACAGGCACAAGTAACCTTTGCTTTCCCTCTCTCTCCGTTCCTCCCCCAACCTAGTTTTCCAACTAGTTTCACTGTCCTCCTAATTAATTTTTCTGATTGTATGCCTCGTTGTACTCTTCCCCTGAATTGAATCTAGTCCTACTACAATGAATTTCTTGGATAAATTATTTTATATATGTGTGCCATTCTGCAGTCATTGCAGGTGCCTCGCTTAGAGTCATAGAGTGATAAAACAGGTGCTTCGACCCAACTTGCACACACCGGCCAACATGTCCCCCTACACTCATCCCACCAGCCCACATATGGCCCATATCCCTCCAAACCTGTCCTATCCATGTAACTGTCTAACTGTTTCTTAAATGTTGGGATAGTTCCAGCCTCAACTACCGCCTCTGGCAGCTTGTCCCATACACCCACCAACCTTTGTATAAAAAAGTTACCCTTGGATTCCCATAAAACCTTTTCCCCTTCACCTTAAACCTATGTCCTCTGGTCCTTGATTCACCTACTCTGGGCAAGAAACTTTGTGCATCTACCCAATCTATTCCTCGCATGATTTTATACACCTCTATAAGCAACTTTGTCAAATGATTTGCTGAATCTGTATATACAACATCTAAAGCTCCGATGTCATCAATCTTTTTGGTCGCGCCTTCAAAAAACATGACCTCCCACGTACAAAACCATGCTGACTATTCCTAATCAGCCCTTGTCCATCTAAATGCCTGTATATCCTATCCCTCCACATACTCTTCAGTAACTTTCCAACTACAGACGTTAAGCTCACTGGCCTATAGTTCTCAGCATTTTCCCTGCAACCCTTCTTGAATAAAGGCACAACATTTGCCACCTGCTAGTCTTCTCGCATCTCTCCTATTTAAAAATGACTCATAAATTTCAACAAGGGTTTCTCTAGTTTCCCACAATGTCCTCGGATATATCTGATCAAACCCTGGAGATCTGTCTACCTTCATACACAATTGTACATTCAGCACCTCTTCGATTGTAACACTGACCGCTCTCAAGACACTTCCAATGACTGCCCCAAGTTTCGCCATCTTCTTGTCTATCTCCTCGGTAAATGCAGAGGAGAATGACTCATTGAGGATCTTGCACATTCCATTCCCCAGGCCCCCATCCTCTCATCTTCACCATGGACCTTCATCCCCCACCAGGATGGTCTCAAAACCCTCCGGTACTTCCTCGACCAGAGGAGCAACCCATACCCGTCTACTGACACCTTCCTCAGCCTAGCGGAGTTGGTCCTTACCCTCAATAACTTCTCTTTTGACTCCTCCCATTTCCTCCAAACACAAGGCGTAGCTATGGGCACACGCATGCTCCCTAGCTACACTTGCCTCTTTGTCGGGCACGTCGAACAATCTTTGTTCTCGGCGCACCAGGGCCCCACCCCCGACCTTTACCTCCGTTACATTAACGACTGCTTTGGTGTCACCTCCTGCACCCACACACAACTGACTGACTTCATCCATTTCACCACCAACTTCCATTCGGCACTCAAATACACTTGGACCATTTCCGACATTTCCGTACCATTCCTTGACCTCACCATCTCTATTGCAGGTGATACACTCCTGACCGACATCCACTACAAACCAACTGACAAACCATAGGTACCTGGACTACTCTTCCTCCCACCCTGCTTCCTGTAAAGACTCCATCCCCTATTCCCAATTCCTCCGTCTACGTCGCACCTGCTCCCAGGATGAGGTATTCCACACCAGGTCATCACAAATGTCCTCGTTCTTCAGAGAACGGGGTTTCCCCTCCCCCACTATAGATGAGGCTCACATCAGGGTCTCCTCCATACCCCGCAACACCGCCCTCTCTCCCCATTCCCACACTCACAACAAGGACAGAGTCCCCCTGGTCCTCACCTTTCACCCCACCAGCCGGCGCATACAACAGATAATCCTCCGCCAGTTTCGCCACCTCCAACATGACTCCTCCACTCGCCAGATCTTCCCATCTCCCCCCCTGTCTGCCTTCCGCAAAGACCGCTCCCTCCGCAACTCCCTTGTCAATTCTTCCCTTCCCTCCCGCTCCACCCCTTCCCTGGGCACTTTCCCTTGCAACCTCAAGAGATGCTACACTTGTCCCTTCACCTCCCCCATACACTCCTTTCAGGGACCCAAGCAGTCCTTCCAAGTCCAACAGAGGTTCACCTGCACCTCCTCCAACCTCATCTACTGCATCCGTTGCTCCAGATGCCAGCTGATCTACATCGGTGAGACCAAACGGAGGCTGGGCGATCGTTTCGCCGAACACCTCCACTAGGTCCGCAATAACCAACCCGACCTCCCGGTGGCTCAGCACTTCAACTCCCCCTCCCATTCCGTATCCGACCTCTCGGTCCTGGGCCTCGTCCACGGCCAGAGTGAGAAACACCGCAAGTTGGAGGAACAGCACCTCATATTCCGCTTGGGGAGTCTGCATCCTCTGGGCTTAAACAATGAATTTTCTCAATTCTGTTAACCCAGGCTGCCTCCTCCCCTTCCCACCTCTCCCTCAGCCCTTGGGCCCTGGCATTCCTTCTCTCTCTATCTCCACCCCCCATCCAAGTCGCACTAGCTTCTCATTTTCACACTGCAAACAGCTAACAATGGCCTGTTTCCTTTATCATCGATACTTTTTTGCATATCTTTCATTCATTGTTCTTTATCTCTCCACATCACCGTCTATATCTCTCGTTTCCCTGATCCCCGACCAATCTGAAGAAGGTCTCGACCCAAAATGTCGCCTATCTCCTTCGCTCCTTAAGGGCCTGTCCTACAAGCATGCAACTCTACGCAATGAACGCGGTCAAACTAGAAGCGGGGGCCGCGCGGAGGTCGGGTGATCCCCTGTACAGGGCCGTTCCCACCAGCATGCGCCTGCATGCGGCAAGCGCAACCAAACCGGCAGTAGGGGCCGCGCGGAGGTCGGGTGAGTGGCGCAACACGGCGCAAAGTGAGGCGAACTTGGAGCGAAATCTAAGGACAGAGAGGGCCACACAGAGAGAGGCACAGAGGCACACACACACAGAGGGCCACAGAGCCACACACATAGAGGGTCATGGAGGCACCTACAGATAGGTTCACAGAGGCACGATGTCGGGGCGGTGTGTAATGCGTCAAGGCGACTGTGAGCCAACAAGCCGTTGTCACGCGGAATTTTTGGATATTATTATTGACTATATGATTTTCTGATCATCAGGAGAACACTGCATTTGGCAAAACTAGCTGTTTCAGCTGCCAAGCTCATTTTTGAGAAATTGGGGTTTATTATCCATCCAGCCAAATCCAGATTGATACCAACGAGGTCTATTGACTATTTAGGGTTTACTATCAACTCAGTGGAAATGTCAGTGAGCCTGCCCAGGGGGTAAAAAGCTAGATTTAATGGAAGCTTGGTATAATCTTCGGATTACAGAAAAACCATCTATGCGACAGGTGGCTAGAGTAATTGGCAAAATAGTGGCTGCTTTTCCAGCTGCACGGTTTGGGCCTTTCCATTATCTGAATCTGGAGCGTACAAAGGATCAGGCAGTTCGATTCCACAAAGGTCATTATGACAGACCTATGCAGTTGTTGCCAAAATCTAAAGCGGAGTTAGGTTTGTCAGTTTTTCGGAGCCCCGCGCAGTGTCGGGCCGAACTCCGCACAATTCCGCACGGCTCAGGCGATCGAAGTGGGACCGGCCCAGCGATGCCGGACGGCTCAAGCGACCACATTAGGTCGCGCTAATAGCATAGAGTTGCATGCTTGTAGGACAGGCCCTTTAGATGCTGCTGCACCCGCTGAGTTTCTCCAGCTTTTTGTGTAACCCATTGAGGATCTTGCCCATCTCCTGTGGCTCCACACAGAGGTGACCGCTTTGATTCCTGAGGGGTCCCACTCTCTATCTAGTTACACTTTTCCCCCTTATGTACATAAAATCTCTTGCCTCAACAAATGAGCTGCATACCCTGAAATCCATAATAGCAATTTAACAGGAGCTGCTGATTTGCATTCACTCATTTAACATTATCACTTAAGGTTAAAATCTACACCGGAGTTCATAGGTTCTGACAGACAGACTACTGATTTGAGATTCTCCATTTGGCCTCCCAGCATAAAACAAAGATCAAGGCTTAAACTAGAGTGCAATTTAGGATTAATATCCTGAAAACTGCATGCAGTTCCACCATTGAATCCTGCCAAAACTTGGAAAACCATTGAACATCAAACTACGATTATTTATCAACACTAATTTGTTGCCAACGATTTAGCTGAATATTTATTCATTGTGAGTCTTTTTCAACCTGATTCAAATTCTTATTTTACTCTGTACAGGATGGAACTGCAGATGCTGGTTTAAACTGAAGATAGACACAAAAAGCTGGAGTAACTCAGCGGGACAGGCAGCATCTCTGGAGTGAAGGAATGGGTGGTGTTTAGAGTCGAGACCCTTCTGAAGTGTCTACCTCCTTGTTTTACTCCTTTAGGACTGATCACTTATTAAATACACACATATAAGTAAAACAAAGTGCATATTCAATTCTGTCTGAAAAAAAAATGTTTCCTGTAATATATATCACTCCGCAGGACAACAAAGACAACAGCAAACAGGGCATAAGATCAGCCAGGTCTAGGCATCACAAAAGAAGCTTACGAGGAAAGATAACAGATCTCCGATCAACCCATCAAATCTAAACTTGAAATTGAAAATCAAGCAGAAATCTTTCTCAACACTCAGATAAACTATTTAAAATAAATCTAATTAGCGAGCAGAAGGAGTCTTACCATTGACAATGAAAATCCGAGTCTCTTTCAATGCTCATTTATAGATTAATAAGTAATACCAGCAAAACATCCAAATAAAACCTTTCATTCATCCATGGGGGAAGCTTCTAATGAGATTATTCCAGTACAATCTGTCAATTTTACAGCCCATGACAATTACAGTCTGAAACAACATAGCTTTATTAAATTAATGATGAAATCAAGTTGTGATATAACTTGCCAGAGTAACGATTGATAATAAAGATAATCTTACTAATGGCCACATGTTGTTTTGAAATTTTACAACTCAATAAATATTTTAATATATTTTCCACTTACTCAGATTAGGCCCTGTTCCTATTTTTTTTTCAATGGAGGCAGAAAAGAGGATTGAGGACTAGATCCTGCACTGATTAAAGATGATAATTTTTAGATGATTTGACACCACTTGAGCAGACAGGCAAGTGGCAACTCTTTAATAAATAGCCCTAGTTGTTGCTCTTTTCCAGCAAGCTTTAACAGTAAGAATATTTGTGTTCAGAGATAGGTACTCCATCTTCATGTATTGAATTACAGTGCTACTTCAAAACTGAATATAAAACTACATCCCAGAGAGAGGAGCATGAAACAAATTGCTTTCAATAACTGAATAGGAAACATGTTCTATTACAATAAACTATACAGTGGACAAATAATGATTGGTTCCCTCTTTGCTCCCATCAGTTTGTGCAATGCAATTGCAAAATTATAAAACATATGTGCTGACTGTTTTGTCCAGTGGCCCAGCATGTTTATCCAGCAAGTAATAGAACCATATGCGAAGCCCAGATTTGACTATTTGTGTTAAGTAATGTTATTGATCTCCGCCAAAGCAACAAGAGCCTATTTGCAGCAGCAATCCTGTTTGGAAGATGATTTTTTTTAAAGATCATGACATAACATTTCACATATGAAATGTATTCATGAAACACAAGATGGATCTAACCAAGTGTTCCACATTGTAATAACGACTGCACTTTTCTGAAGTGCATAACTAGTGTTGAAATTCTTTGGAACATACTAGAGGTCAGAAACAGCACAACAGAAGGGGAAATTCTTCTTTTTATTCCATTTGTGACTCTCCAGTGGTTTAATATCATTTCAAAGTGTGCAACAAGGCATATTAGGCAGGGGAGAGCACTTGATGCCTCTGGAAATCTGACCAGAAATTAGCTTCTGACATCAGGAATGGAGCAAGAATGCTTTCAGTGAGAAACAAAAAACAATGGGAATATAAATAAGACATAAATAATTGAGCAGACTTGTTATTCTAGCTCACCAGTTAAGAAAAATATGATACTAGGTGGAACGCTGGTATTACTTCCTGCTTGATTTCACTCATTATTGAAATTAACTGATTCTAAGGAAGTCTCGCTTGTCAAGGTTGATTAAAATTAGCCCTATCTGAGACATGGAAAAGAAGGAAACACTATCATTTCATATTAATACCATTAGCTTTTTGGAAGATTTATCTTATGTTTTCTCCTTTCTATGCAATATTTTCCCCGTACCTTGGGACTATTATTTATGGACATCTTGATTGTAAGTTTAGCTTAGTTTTGAGATACAGTGTGAAAACAGGTTCTTCAGCCCATCAAGTCAGTGCAATCTCTACGCACTAGCACTATCCCACACTCAAGGGACAATTTACAATTTTACCAAAGCCAGTTCATCTACAACCCTGTACATCTTTGGAATGTGGGAGGAAACCGGAGCTCCTGGAGAAAACCCTCGTGGTCATGGTTAGAACGGACAAACTCCATTCAGACAGCACCCGTAGTCAGCATCCGGATCCCTGGCGCTCTAAGTCAGCAACTCTACTGCTGCTTCACCGTGCCGCCCAAGTTTTGGTAGGTTATTCAGTCATGGGACACATCACAGGCAAGTCACCGTCAAATTATCACCCATTGTACCATCAGCTGGAGGAAGGGGTCATTAATAATAACGTGGATCCTACCTACCTGACATAGCTACCTATCTGACATGGTATGGATCAAGGTAGAAACATAGAACTGCAAATGATGACATATACCAAAGGTAGACACAAAGTGCTGGAGTAACTCGACAGGCCAGGCAGCATCTTTGGAGCAAAAGGATGGGTGAGATTTCAGGTTGGGACTCTTCCTTAGACGGAGTCTGAGGAAGGGTCCCGATCTGAAATGTCTCACATTCTTTTTCTTCAGAGAAGCTGCCTGACCAGATGAGTTACTCCAGCATTTGTGTCAATCCATGGTATGGATCAAGATTGGATCATGAGCCTGAAGTTGCATTTGCTACAGTGATTCACTGTATAAATTCACTAAGCCATTTGGAGAATGCATCAGAAGAAGACTGCTGAGAAACTGAATGATGTGTATTAAAATTTAGTACCTCTTCCAATATGAACAGTACACAAATTCCCTGACCATTCTGGCACTGAAATATTTCATGCAAAGCTCATCAGCACATGCTGACATCGTTTATAGACCTAATTGAAAAATGATTTAGCTGACAAATGCTCCAATCATTGTTAAGATTATGAGTGCTAGCAGTGCTAGAAGACTATGTTTCCCCCCTTCTGCACTTGGCAATTGTGTGGCTGAAACGCAATCACCGACAAGCTCCCCACAGTGCAATTGCTCGAAAATATTCATTGGATGTCAGTCGTATTTAAAGTCAAGTCCAACACGTCTATTCATCTGTGTTACACTAACGGTGCATCGCCTCAATTATGAAACGGTGGCTGTTAATAATTTCTGCTATGATTTAGCATACTTGAAATAACAGGTGAAGATGTTGCGTGGCCAAGGCAATTACATTCTTTGCAGTCCACAGCTGCCCATTTAATCTGAAATGGAACAATGCCTCCTTGCATTTGGAATGGCTGCTTGAACTGCAATCAGACTACGTTTGTTATCCAGCAGAATGAACATGCTAACTGTCAGGGCCAGCTGCTTACTGGATGGATTATCTTGTAAACTGTTTAAACAGACTGCAATCATTGAGCAGAAATGTATTTCTTGAAAACTGCCATCTTAATGTCTCCAATTTCTGCTCACTTCACGTGTTCATGTGAGGTAATCAGCTTTGGAGTAAACATTTTCTTCTCAGAGTAAAGGCACTGTTTCTGGCATGGAATATTGTGCCTTTTTTTTACCTTTAGCTACAAATCTCTTCTGAATTAGCTTATTTCCCCCACATGTTCTCTGTCTTTGGCTCTCTGTTATTACTCTCTGTCCCTCTCTCATTTATTTTCTCTCAATCTATATCCCTCTTGCCACACATCCCTTCAATTGTTGCAGGAAGAATGGAGCTAAATGGCCTTTCCCTTTCTTGTTAGTTCTATGTAATTAAATGCATTTAGTCGCGTTCTCCTATGGTTTCCACGTAAGTCTATGGATGATTTTCAATCGTGTTTATTAGTTTCTCTATTCAAGTTCTCTTTCCACGCCACTACGGGCCACATCTTTTAGATCATAACCATTCTCGGCATAAATAAGATGCAACAGAGATAGCTTTGGATGCAAAAACACTAATGGGCCTGTCCCACTTAGGCGATTTTTCAGCGGATTGCCAGCGACGGTCAAGTTGCCAGCAGTCGCCTGAAAAACAAGGAACTGGAACGGCGACTATCAGAGTGGAGCACACACACACAAACACATTGCAAAGGCGGGGGACAGGGCAAGTGGGAGAGCGCTGTCTGAAATTCCAAAGCCAAGGTGATACAGACATACACCGTGATGAACAGCAAGGTTGGCGCTGTAATTAAGATGGCTAGCACAGTGTACGATAAGTCCTTTAAAAGTGAGGGAGAAGGGGGGGATGGGATAGAAGGAAGGAGAAGGAGAGGAGACAACTTTTAAGAAGCCAGACAACTTTTAATAAGGCAGAGATACACAGCTGTGAAGCTCGGCGGACATTTAACATTACCAGTCGGTTATCCTTGGTTCTGAAAACTACTGCTTACGTTTTAATTTTCCTTGGTTCTGAAAACTACTGCTTACAACATGTTGAAAAATTATTGGCGACCATAATGAGGCCGCGAGTAGTTCCCATAAGATGGGAACACCTCACGGCCATGAAGGCGACTCCCTGACGACCATCCGTGAACATGTGGCGACTGCATAGTCTCCTGCAGTGGCCTAAAAAGTCGCCTAAGTGGGACAGGCCCATAAGTTCCCCATCCATGTCCTCCTGAGATGCTGTCTGGCTTGCTGAATTACTCCAGCACTTTGCGCCTTTTGCTCAAGATTCCAACAACTGCAGTTCCCTGTGTCTAATGTGAAGGAACCAGAAGGATCTGCAGATGCTGCAATTTAGAGCTAAACACAAAGTTTGAAATCGCAAGATAAAATAAACAACACAAAATCAAGGTTCTTGATTAGTAAGGTTGTCAGGGGTTATGTGGAGAAGGCAGGAGAATGGGGTTGAGAGGGAAAGATTGATAAGCTGTGAATGAATGGCAGAGTAGATGCAATGAGCCAAATGGCCTAATTCGACTACTGTAATTTATGAACTGAAAGTGGTGGAGTAACTTAACAGGTCAAGCAGCATCTGTGGAGGGAATGGATAGGCAATGTTTTGGGTCAGGAGAGAAGGGCCCTGACCTGCAACATCACCTCCACAGATGCTGCCCGACCCACTGAGTTACTCCATCACTTTGTGTTTGACACTAAGGAGTCAACAGAGCCACACAATAATTTTCTTTAATGTGCATTTTAATATATTTGTCAAATTCTTTTTTGACAATAATGTTTTATCAATAGCTTTATGTATCCCACTTTTAAGGATAATAAGATTAATAACACATTTCATGAAAGACCATTCCCTGTTATTGAAACACTTTTTTATTAATATGGTATCTATTAATCTCCCATTTAATGCAACCTATGCAATCTCACTTTAATGCCCCTGTAGTGATTAAATTTGTTTTCTGTGTCTTTCATTTCCTAATGTTGACTCAGTCTCTCTGTTTTCCACCCATTAATCTACAATGTCTTTTGCATTAGCAAACATTTATCTCTTTCATTGGATTTTTGATCCTTGAACAAAATCTATTAAGCTTTAGAATCTCTTAACTCCTTACAGATCAGTGAAATTAAAAAAATGTTCAAACCAGTAGTCAGTGAATAAAATATGATAGTAAGGCGAGAGAATAATATGCACACCATCTTTTTGAAATTCAAGCAGATTGCTAATATAATATTCTAGTCGCAGGATTAAAATACCCAGGATTCAGCGGATTAAAATAATAACCTATTCATTATTGTAAAATGCTTAAGGAGAGGTTTGTTGCCATGGTTATACAAGATATAGAAATATTAGTAAATTTGCAACTGAAAAGCAGATCCGCAGACGATAGAAAAAAAATCAATGTGTCAGATGCTGAGTTAACCTTGGCTTACCCTACCTTGTTGGTTTGGAAAGAAATGATAATTTTAAGCAGAACTATTGAATCAAGCCATGAGTGACAATGTTGACTAGTTTGAGCTTTGCTATATTTCAGATGTAATTACCCAATTTGACAAGAAATAATTAAAATTATTTTACATTAACCTTCACTTTGCCTCCATCAGTTCTATATTGTCAAGATGATAGAGAGAAAATAGGGTTTGGCCTAGGGAAGGTATAATAGGATTTAGTTGTATGGATTTTATCGTAGCTCTGTTTTTGGATTGAAGTGATGTTTATTAAGTATAAAGGGAAGGTAAAATGTTCAATGTTGGTTTGTCAAAAAGTTATGAGTACTCACCTCCCTTTCTTTTGGACATTATTTGAATTATGAATATTTCAATTACATTTATATATGTCTTTGTAATGAGGCAATCCACAGGGTATAACAGCAAAGGGCTGAAGAGAGAAAGGGTGTGGCTAAGGCATTTTGCAGATAGCTCTCTATTTCCCATCTCTGTCAATTGTCACTGTTGTAAGGGTGATGATATTAAGCTTATATGCTGGGCAGAATGAAAACAGTTGAAAGGTTGCACTGATTTGCAATGCACCGAAATTAACAATGAATTACTTATTTTACTGAAGGACTATAACATCTATGTATTTAAAGGGTAACATGGAGACCATATTATATGTACAATACTGCAGGTGTGACCTCACCAGCATCCAATAAACTGGCATCAATGTTTCCACATTCTTATTCTCCGTACTCCCCCTCCCCCCCCACCCCCCCACCCCCACCATTAGCAATAAATGCCAACACT
Source organism: Raja brachyura (assembly GCA_963514005.1). The sequence goes on from OY740783.1 coordinate 51,939,307, forward strand.
TGCACTAGCCTGCCTTTCTCAGTTACTTGTTATACCTGCATGCCAACTGCATGCCAGAACCCGGGCAACCTTCACGTGGTCCGCCCTGTTTTGACTAATGCAATCAACTCGATGTGCAGAAACGGAAGATCAAATAGAACAAGTAGTCCAGCAACTTTAGGCTGTACACGCCACATGAAAGAAGAAGAAGAGCCCCAGAACCCCATTGCCCTTTTGTAGTCTCACTACATTTAAATATAATTTGCTTTTTCATTTTTCCTTCTAAGTGGATAGTATCAGGCTCTCATAATATACAGGTATTTCAGGCACTGACTTGCTGATATCCACTTGCAGCCGCTTTATATCTCACTGAAAATGGCACTGACCCACCTACCTATATAGCATCAGCAAATTCAGCCACAGTGCACAATTCTCCAAATTATTAACAAACTGTAAATAGTTGAAGTCCCAGCATTGATCGACCTGGGAACTGACTATTTCCTGATTGCCAATCCAAAAATCACCCATTTATCACAAGTCTCTATTTTATTAGTTAGTCAACCTTCATTTCCATGCGAATGTACTGTCCCAATCAGTGTTTCTTTGCTACATCCAATAAATCCATCCAGTAAGCAAGAGAGAGAGAGTGTGAGGAGGAGAGACAGGGGAATAAAGAAATAGACAGACAGAGGGATAAGCAGATCAATTGCTTCCATAGCCAAATTCCCCCCAAAAAAGAAATAACATTTATATTCATCTGCCTTTCATGGTTCAATGGTCTCTTCAACTGAAAGTGATGTCCAGACAGTATATTAGCCATCTCATTAAGCATGTCAATCCACTCCATGTGTTAACTAATTGTGATGTCGTTATTTTCATGCACCCATGTGCACCCATGTGACTTGACCCTCAATAACAATAAGTTCTTGTCACCTATCAGCATGCCCTGGTTTCTAAAAATAGCCATAGAGTCATTAAGCATGAAATTAGCCATCCAGCTACAGTGACCACAGCAACAATCAAGATCCTTCTACACTAAATTCACATTTCCTTTTGCAACCCATGAATGACACCCCTGCCCCCATGATTCTCCTGGCACCCACCGACACAAGGGTCAACATACAGTAACCTATTAAGGTTCTAACCAGCATATCTTCGGCATTTGGGAGGGAATCACAGAGACCGTTGGAAATGAATGCAGCTTCAGGGAGGGGCACTACCTCGCTTCCTGAAATGTCACCTATCCATGTCCTCCAGAGATGCTGCCCGATCTGATGACTTATTCCGGCATTTTGTGTCTTTTCTTGTAAACCAATATCTGCAGTTCCTTGCGTCTACATTACCTTTGTACAGTCAGGAGAAGCTTTGTGCGTGTCAGTTACCAGGAGCTCCCAGTCTGTGTGTGATTATCACTCTAATCCCACCTAAAATTAATGATACCCACAAAGCCAAATGCAGTCCACTGCTGTTAAAATCACATGGGTGAGATTTGCTGAAGATATCACAAAATTCCCACCCCATCAGTATGATTGGTATTGATTTATAATTGTCACTACTACTGAGATTCAGTGAAAATGTTGTTTTGCACACTGTCCAGGCAGATCATAGCTTATATCGGGTAAGATCAGGTTGTGCAAAGGAGAAAATAAACAGAGTGCGGAATATAAAGTTACAACTACAGAGAAAATCGGATTGAAAAAAAGAGTCATGCTTGAACAGGTCGGGTAAATGTCAATCAACTGCAAAGTGATGTTGCATCTAATCTGTGCCAGAGAATAGAGTCAGTCTCAGTATTGGCACCCTTAGTGAATTTTATATATTCATTTCTATTCATATATTCATTTTACTAGCTTTGAACAACGCCAACACCAACTATCTTTGAAAATTGAGAATGATCGGGCACCTTATAAACTGCCGCAATCCTTTTGGTGAAGGTTGTCTCAGAGTGTGCTCGGGGAACAAGTTTCTGAATATAGTCTCAGGGGCATTGAAGGAATTGTGATGTATTTCCAGGTCATGACTTCAAATGGAAACGAAAGGTGATGATGTTCCCGTGCACCTGCTGCCCTCTTCTTCTTGGTGGTAGAGGTCATAGGTTAGGCTGTCAGAGAAGCCTAGGTGAGTAATTGCAATGCATTGTGTAAATGGCACAGCCATAGTTACAATTAATTAATGTTTAGGGCTGTGCATGAAGCACCATTCAAACAGTTACTTTGTCTCCAATGCTGTGGATCCTATTGGGAATTGTTGGAGTTGCACATGTGGAATATTACATCAATGTGCCTTGTAGATGTGGATAGGCTTTTGGGGCATCAGAGGCTTGCACGGTGGCGTAGCAGTAGAGTTGCTGCCTTACAGCACCAGGGACCCCAGTTCGAATATGACTGCGGGTGCTTGTCTGTACAGAATTTGTACGTTCTCCCCATGACCTGCGTGGGTTTTTCCGGAATCTCCGATTTCCTCCTGCAGTCCAAAGACGTACAGTACAGGTTTGTAGGTTAATTGGCTTGATGTCATTGTAAATTGTTCCTAGTGTGTGTAGGATAGTGTTATGCCCCTGTCCCACTTAGGAAACCTGAACGGAAACCTCTGGAGACTTTGCGCTCCTCTCAAGGTTTCCGTGCGGTTCCCGGAGGTTCCCAAAGGTTTTTGTCCTCCGGCAACCACCTTCACCTAGCATCACAACCGGCTTTGACTAAAAAATACCGATTTTTAAAAAGGAAACCACTTTCGACCATTCGGGAGACTGACAAAAACCTCCGGGAACCTCCGGGAACCGCACGGAAACCTTGAGAGGAGCGCAAAGTCTCCAGATATGTGCTATCCTACACACACTAGATGCCCCTGTCCCACTTAGGAAACCTGAACGGAAACCTCTGGAGACTTTGCGCCCCACCCAAGGTTTCCGTGCGGTTCCCGGAGGTTCCCGGAGGGTTTTGTCAGTCTCCCTAATGGTCGAAAGTGGTTTCTGCTTCTTCTATGTTCCGGCGATTATTTCAAAAATTTCAAAACCGGCCGTGACTAAAAATAGGTTGCCGTTTTAAAAATCGGTAATTTTTTAGACAAAGCCGGTTGTGATGCTAGTTGAAGGTGGTTGCCGGAGGTTGCAGGTAATGGAAGGTAAGACCGCCTTGGTGGAATAAAACTGGGTGAAAAAAAAGATCTAAATCGTCTATATTTTGTGTTATTGTCTATCCATAGTCAATATTTTTATACAAAATATACACAACAGTTTTACCACGTGTATTGTGCAAAAAATAATAATTTTGATTATATTGAGTGGATGTTTCTAGATTAATTTATGGGAATTAAACATTAAATTCCTTCCATCTGGCACATAAGTTCATGACAGTGAGATTTAAAAATCATGCTATATTGTGAATTCTTGAGTGAATGGGATTAGTTTGTTATTTGGATACTTAGGCTATTTTGTTAAATTATCCTTTTCTTAAGAAATGGAATTAACAGGACATTCTTAATGGGGAAGTAGTGGACAGAAAGGCATGTCATGCGTGGTTTGAAGAGCAAAAACCTGTAGTTTACAATTCCAAAATTGAAACGTTGAATAAAAACAAGGTGTACAGAGTTGCTTATTGGTTACAATCGGAGGAGTATGATGATGCTACTGATTATGATATGCCAATGTACCAGCTAACAACGGATCTTATCCATAAAGCAATAGACTTGGCCTATTGCTAGAAATTGTAAATTATTTACCTATCTGTTACGACTTACAGCATATAATACAATAATATTAAAGTTCTGATCTTGAGAACATCACGTTATTGAATTTTCAAGGCAGTCTGGGTGTTTATTACAAAACGGTCAATTTTGTCAACGTCACAACGGTCAATTTTGTAATTAGCTACAATTAGGTAATTAACTAATTATATGCTTTAATTTCAGGCATTCAATGGTGCTGTAGTTCTGCCACTGGCCGTGTGCGAGACTTTGGCGCCTTTGAGGGGGTGGCGGGATTAAGATGCAGCTTTGTACTGCTTGTCAGAGAGGGATTTCCTCGGTCTGCTAGCTGATAAAGAAAAATCGATCAGACTTCCGTTCCCGTTTTTTCTTTAATCGTTGGACAGTTTAATAATTGGATTAAATTAAAAAGCGACTTTGAACGCTCTCAACGCCTACAACATGACGGATCGCAACAACAGGATAAAACAAGTCGTAAGTCGTCTATTTTACATATAATCTTGCTTCTTGGGATGTCTTTAATCTAATTTTACGTTGCAAAAATGTTATTTGGGCCCCATACGAACCAGCAGTGTCTTTCCTGCCAATATGGGGTTCAAATTCACCGCAACCGCAATGTTATGGACTTACAGCATATAAAAACGGAAGTGGCGGCGCTGCTTGTCAGCTGCGGCTCGCCTGCAGTCCGTCTGTCTTTTATTTTATTTTTGTCCTCGTCCCTGTTTTTGGTGTTTATTTTTGGTTTGTTGGGTTGTGTATGTGTGTGGGGGGGGGAGGGTGGGAGAAACGGGGTTTTAGTCTCTCCCTTCGGGGGGATGCGACTTTACCTGTCGTGTCCCCCGACACCGTCTCCTTCTGTGCTGAGGCCCTGGTGATGGCCTTCCAGCTTCCAGCGGCGGCGGCACGGCCTTCAGAGCTTCAGCGGCGACCTGCTTCCGGCGGCGACCTGGGCTTCTGGAGCTGCGGTGCTCCAGCGGCGGCCTGGTTCCCTCTGAGCTGCGGTGCTCCAGCGGCGACATGGGATTCGGGAGCTGCGGTGCTCCGGCGGCGGCCTGGTTCCCTCTGAGCTGCGGTGCTCCAGCGGCGGCCTGGGATTCGAGAGCTGCGGTGCTCCAGCGGCGGCCTGGTTCCCTCTGAGCTGCGGTGCTCTAGCGGCGGCCTGGTTCCCTCTGAGCTGCGGTGCTCCAGCGGCGACCTGGGTCTCGGGAGCTGCGGTGCTCCAGCGGTGTTCCAGCGGCGGGCCCTGTGGCGGTGTTCCAGCGGCGGGCCCTGTGGCGGTGTTCCAGCGGCGGGCCCTGTGGCGGTGTTCCAGCGGCGGGCCCTGTGGCGGTGTTCCAGCGGCGGGCCCTGTGGCGGTGTTCCAGCGGCGGGCCCTGTGGCGGTGTTCCAGCAGCGGGCCTGTGGCGGTGTTCCGGCGTCAGCGGTGGCGGAGGCCTGGATCTCCTCAGCGCAGAGGGAGAATAAGGAGGGGAGAAAGACAGTGACCCTAAGACTTTTGCCTTCCACCACAGTGAGGAGGTTTGGTGAACTCACTGTGGTGGATGTTAATTTTGTGTTTATTGTACGGTATTGTTATTTTTATATATGTATGACTGCAGGCACGTAATTTCGTTCAGACCGAAAGGTCTGAATGACAATAAAGGAATTCAATTCAATTCAATTCAATTCAATTCAAAACAATAATATTAAAGTTCTGATCTTGAGCATGACACATTTTCAAATTTTCAAGGCAGTTTGGGTGTTTATTACTATTTCTGTCACAACGGTCATTGTTGTAATTAGCTACAATTAGGTAATTAACTAATTATATGCTTTAATTTCAGGTCATCCAAGTAAGATGTTTATATTTGTTTCAGAATGCTTCAATCTATAACAACTGAAAATTTCATTCAGTTCTCTTAATTGTTAAGACAGTTATGGGCCTCGATCACTGTTTTTGTATTAAGTCAATGGAAAAGCAAAGGGGAACAAGATGCTAATTTATTGAGTATGAAAATGGCCAATTTTTTTAATACTGAAGATATGAAAGTGTATTATGTGTCAAGTTAAACTTCTTTTTATGCTTTATCTGATGGGATAAATTGCAGGCTTGGTTTTTTAAATCTCAAAATTTTGTAACATTGTTACCTGTTCTGCACTATCTCTAAACTAAACTAAAATGAATCACACTCCACAGAATACCCAACTCCTGTCCACCTAAGCATGAATGAGTGTGGCAGGGGATGGTAGGGGATTCAGTGATGGTAATGTTAATCCTGGCTAAATTGGAGCAGCCATGGTATTATAATTGAGTAAGGGCTTGTGTGCGGCTTGGCAATTTTGGTCAAGTTAAATGTTCCATGGTGTAAATAACGTTGTGAAGCCTTACTTTGTTAGTTGTTGATTGGTTGAAATGTTGAGCTTTGGAGGAACTGTTTGAACCCCAGGGCACATGTTGCAATATTCATTTGTGTTGGCAACCTTCTAGATGCTTCTTTCAAATACAATGTATTTAAGATTATGTTATTGGGCTGGGGAACTGTCAATTATGTACTGTTATGATTAATGTGTGTGATTGGTTTGTAGGGGTTGCCTCCCCCAAGTAATGTCACACCCTTAGTTTGGAAGGGTATAAGAGGGTGTGTAATTCTTTGGGGTGTGTCTGTTGATTGTGACTTCTGTTCTGTTTGCAAGAGATATTGTTGTTTTGCGTGAGTGGATCAGCAACCATCTCTGCAGTTTGTTCGTCAATAAAGTAAGGTTTTGGAACCAGAGTTTGACTTAGTGTTTGACTAAACCAGACTAAGGAGGTAAGTCTAGAACTGGAATTGACAGTAAGATCTACAGGATATCAGGAGAAAGCCGTGTTAGATATGGTCATTGTGGTGTCATATCTGTGGTGTGAATGGTACCTGCCTCATATTGTCCCAGATATGAATATTATCGAGGTCTTGCTGGATGCAGATGCAGACTGTAAATAGAATTCAACATTGCGCTATCATCAAGGAACATCCCCACTTCTCCATACATAATGGGAGGAAGATTGGTGATGAACCTTTCAATGGGTCTAGGATACTGGCCAAAGGAAGTATAGTATTTTTACCTTGATACTGGGAATTGCTACAGTTACAGCTAGAATTTTTTTGAATGAGGTATAACACCATCTATGGAATATTTTACCATTTGTGTCCATTGACCACACATTTTCCACTGCTCAATTGCTGTCTTCTTGTCTGGGGTAATATATAAAAAAAGTAATTCCAGCCATTTGTCTCTTTTAGAATTCAATTTATAATAGGATAAATTATTAAAAAAACAAAAGCGAGTTAGCTAACATCTGTGGAGGGAATTAATATGTGACATTTCAGGACGGACCCTTCTTCATACTCTGAAGAAGGGTCCCAAAATGAATGTGACCTATCCATACCCTCTGCAGAAGCTGCCTGACCAAAGAAATACTCCAGCACGTTGTACTTTGCTTAAGATTCCAGCAGCTGCAGCTTCTTGGAACAGAATGGGTAAACACATAGAATCTCTTGCCCAGAGAAGGGGAATCGAGAACAAGGGGACATAGGTTTAAGGTGAGGGGAATTTAATGGGATCCTGAGGGGGTGGTGAGTGTATGGAACGAGCTATCAGAGGAGGGTAGTTGTGGCAGGTGCTATTGTAATGCTTAAGAAACACTGAGACAAGTACAAGGATAGGATTGGTTTGGAGGGATATGGGCCAAGCAGATGGGACTAATGTAGATGGGACATGTTGGTCGGTGTGGGCAAGTTGGGTCAAAGGGCCTGTTTCCATGCAGTATGACTATGACTCCTTGTGTCTCCAGGATAGACGATTAGAGGTTTTAACCAAATAACTTCATTCAGATCGCATGTTATGAATTCTATAAATTCTCTTGTTACAAATCACTTAAACAGCTGATCTGGGCCAAATGTATATTCTTGAGTTCAACTGCTCAGGTTGATTCTGACTCCACTGAATGAAGTTTGATATTTTCACTTCCAACTCTTTACCTCTAACTTCCTCTCGCATAGACACATGATCAGCCACAGGGTCTGTTTCCCATTGGCCAACTGGGCCATGCTCTACTTACTGGCCATCTGTATCTTGTTTCTTCAGTATTACCATATCAGCCGAAGGTGCTAGTTTCCCAATGTGAATAATCTGTCTTGGATTGCAAGATTTATCAATCTACTGTAGACAAAAATGTTGGAGAAACTCAGCGGGTGAGGCAGCATCTATGGAGTGAAGGAAATAGGCAATGTTTTGGGTTGAAACCCTTCTTCAGAACAGTAGATTTATCAATCCACTATTTACTTTTGAACTGTAAATTGTCTTTCAAATGTCATAACACAGAATGGAAAAGTCTATGATTCTGGATTAGTAGCTTTCCACATTTCCACATTTTACTTCAAGAGATTTTGTTTTCAGATTAAAACTTTGGTAGTCAGGAAGATCATTTTACCGAAACCTACTAGAGAGCAGTCCTGAGCTACTATCCACCTCATTGGAGACCCTCGGACTAGATCTCATCGGATTTTACTGGACTTTATTTTGCACTAAATGTTATTCACGTTTTTCCCTTTATCATGTATCAGTACACTGTGCATGGCTCAATTGTACCTCGGTATATGTGATAATAAACAAAACTCTCACCTCACCTCTGGAATTCAGCTCTTTGGCTCACATTTGTCTGATGTTTTGGTGAACGTTTGAGACAAAGGCTGCTGTCAAAACATGTAACTGGATATCAGTGAGGTATCAGTGAGGTATCAGAAAATAAGAAGTACTTGGAGACACAAACTGCAGATGCTGGAATCTTGAACAGAACACCAAGTGCTGAGGTAACTCAACAGGTCAGGCATCATCTGTGGAGGGAACAGACAGCTGGTGACATTTTGGGAAGGTTCCCGACCTGAAATGTCACCTGTCCATTTTCTGGAGAGATGCCGCCTGACCTGCTGAGTTACTCCAGCACTATGTGGTTTGAACAAGAGCTATTTGTTTTGTTGACAACTTCTAATATAAGCTTGCTGATGGTTAAGAGCACACTAATGACCATAATGTAGCTGGGAAAAAGACACAAAGTGCTGGAGTAACTAAATGATGTAACCAGACCTTAAGGTAGATAGGGATAGCCGATTGGGACAATGGCGGGTAAGAGACCACTGAGATTGTGAGGTAGAAATAAAATGCTGGAGTACCACAGCGGGACAGGCAGCATCCCTGCTGAATTACTCCAGCATTTTGTGTCCCACTGAGTTACTCCAGCATTTTGTGTCCCGCTGAGTTACTCCAGCATTTTGGGTCAGAGATGATGCCCGTCCCACTGAGTTACTCCAGAATTTTATGTCTATCTTCGGTTTAAACCAGCATCTGCAGGTCCTTCCTATGAGATTGTGAGGTAAAATGGTTGGTCTTGAACTTGGGTGAGATCGAACATAAAACGCAGAACAGTACAGAACAGGAACAGGCCTTTTGGCCCACATTGTCTGTTAGTGTTCCCAATGTCTAAACTAATCTCATCTGCATGCACATGATCCATACCCCTCCATTCCCTGCACATCCATGAGCAAAGAATTTCACTGTGGCTTGTCACATCTGACAATATATTCCATTCCATTCCGTTATCTGAAAGCCGCTTAAATGTATCTGCCTTCACCACCACCCCTCATAGTGTGTTCCAGGCAACCACCACCCTCTATAAAAATATTTCACCTACATATCTCCTTTTGACATTGCTCCTCTCACCTTAAATGTATGCCCTGCAGTCTTTCATATTTCCACCCAGGGAAAACGATTTGACTGTCTATGCCATCTCATAATTGTATATACTTCTATCAGGTCTCACCCATTCCGTAGAAAACAAACCACGTTCATTCAACCTTTCCTTATATCTAATATCTCTAAACCAGGCATCATTCTGGTAAACTTCTGCACTCTCTCCAAACCCTGTTCATGCTTCCTGTAATGGGGTGACAAGAACTGCACGCTATACTCCAAATGTATTCTAACCAAAGTCGAATCAAGATAATTAATATGGAGACATTCGGAGAGAACAGAAATCAATGAATTTGCACAGGAGATGCAAATGGAGTGGCAATGAAAATATAATTCAGATAGACAAAGGATATTAGTGAATAGATTAAAGAGTGTTTTATAGTCATACATCTCGAATGGAACAATGAATTTCTTACTTGCAGCAGCACAATAGAAATGCAAACAGCACTGTGTAAGCAACATAAAACTAAACAAAAAAAGAATAAAAACAAAGAAATTGCTGCCACCTTTGGAATCATGGTTCATTATTAATCACTGCTCTGCAGAATGAAACTGGAAAAGATAAATTAGGGAAAGAGAAAAAAATATGTTCACCCCATTCAACACATTGCATTATATTCCCAAGATCAATCAGATATTACAGTCAACCAGTTATAATCACCCCCATGTTTTTACCTACTTTACAGTACCATTTTATAATCATTATCTAAAGCATGCAGCTAACTTCCTGCAAATCCATTATTAATAACTGTGTGGTGAAAGGTTATTGAATGGGAAATAGAGAACAATGTTTTAGAAAAACCAGGCAGAAAGCCTACTTAAAGAATCCATCAAGAAATTCCAAACGTTCTTTTTTTGTCACAACTTACCGACCTTTTGGACAATTATTTAAATTCCTTTCAACATTTGCAGTATGTGGCCTTTTTTAAAAGGCAACTTCACTCCTTTTGATAAGAAAATACTGCACCTGACCTCAAGGATGGGGAATTGCCCTCAAAGTGAAAATGGACAGTGCCAAATAACAGTAAGTACATATTCTCCTCATTAATTAGTGTCATACCTCAGCTTTTACAGTTTTACAGCCGTGGATAACATTACTTTCCAGTCTCTATGAAATATATTTACAGATCATGACGATGTTAATACAACTGGCTGTATGGATTTGACCTGAAGTATAATATTCACCATAGAGACAGATCGGAACTGCACAGAAGTGCTTAGATTGGTTGGCTGATTGCCCGATCTTTGTTGCTGGAGGCTCCATCAGTGCTGGCTGAAAAAACAGCTCTACATCCCAGTGTAAGAGAGAGAATATTACTCATGTTCCCCCAACCATGATCTCCGCTCTTCTCATATCACTCAGAGTTCAAGCAGCTAAATTAGATGCAATCTCTTTTTTCTTCTTCTGTTGTCTTATGTTGTTTTTGTCTAGTCGCAATTATTTGACCTTTAATCTGTGAAGAGAGACATACGACACTTGGGTAGGATCAACCAGCCTAATTTCAAAGATTGATAAATAGTAATAAATACACTTTCACGTGCAATTCATCTCATACCAATACTGCCTTCATCCTCTTCCATCTATTCCACTCAGATATATAGGTTTAAAAAAAAATCTACTACTTATCTAAATCCTTTTCAATGTCAACCCAAATGCACTTTGTATTCTGCGCTGCTGTAGCTGGTCCTGTCTGTTTGTGTCAGCGTGCTTCAGCACACACTATACCCTTGTTTGACAAGATGCAGTGCCAGCGTCTAATTAAGAATAAATCACAGGCCTCCGCTGCTTACTTCCCTTCTTTCCAGCTGATTGTGTTTTACATTAACTCGGCAGCAATTGAGGAGACAAAAGTGAGTGTGCAACATCCTGAAAGCCTTAATGTTTCATTCCTGGTGACACTGACTACAAATGCTTCTCTCTCTGTAGAAAAGGGATGTCAGCTTCTGACAGTCCAGAACCTTCCATTTTGCGAGGCATGTCTTGTGACTGCAGCTGTTCCTTGGGAGAACAATCACTAAACTGTCTTCATATAGTCACATCATATCTGAAAAATGTGCTCTTTTGCTACTTGCCACCTTATGGTGTCCAAAAATAAAATACATTAGCATATTAATGAGCTTCACTTTCTGAAATTAGTAATTAACATTAAACTCCATTTTAAATCACACGATTAAAAATATTAAAAGCATTCATATGCAAATATGTCAAAAGACTCATTTTCTGATAAAAATTACAGAAGTATTTCATATCAGTTAAGGGCTATTTTAAATTTGAATAATCAATTGAAGTCACACATGGGGGATTGTTATAGATAGTTTGAACATACAGTGTTCTGTCTCAGTCAAGTAATGAGAATATGCTTTTAATAAGACCCAATGAGCAAAGAAAATTGTGAATATCTGGTATTGCATCAGTGCGCGGTTAGATTCTGGTGTGGGGGATGGGAAACCAGGCAGAGATGCTAATTGAGAGCGTATTGATGTCCCCAGTGACTTCACAAGCAATGAGAGTTGTTTTCTATTACAAAGTTACTCAAGCTTGTGTAATGGTTGGCTTAATAATGGAAAATATCTGCATTGTTTGAAAACCTAGGCATTTTTTTGCACTTTGAGTCTACGCGAAAAAAATTGAACATGTGAGCAAATGTAATGTGCTGCATTATATCAAAGTTGGACCTGTCAAATATCATCATTTCCGGATTTCAATCATAAAATAACTCAAGAAACATTGAGAGCAAGGACCACTATTTTGCTGTTTGTAAGCAATGATGTACAGTTAAACTGCTGATGTTTCAATGCTTTGCACTTAATGGCATAGGAATTATTGGTCTGTGTGAGGACCCACTGTTGAAGAATTCCACTGTGTATAAAGGCAAGGCCCAATGGTTGCAGCCTGGTTCGGCAACAAATGAAGGCCACAAACTGGAAAGGTTCTGGACTGTCAAAAGGCCACAAACAAAGAAGATTGCAAAAAGTAGTGAACATTGCCTAATCCACCACAAGTACTGACTATCCCACCATCGAAGGGATCTACAGGAGTTGCTACCTCAAAAAGGCAACCAGCATCATCATAGACCCACGCCATCCTGGCCATGCTCTTATTTTACTCCTGCCATCAGGAAGAAGGTATAGGAGCCTGAAAACTGTAACGTCCAGGTTCAGGAACAGTTTAGTCCCTCCAAAAATCAGACAATTAAACACTTCCAATAAAGCTTCGAACTACATGTACATGGTGGCATTGTTTTTGTCTTTGGACTATTATTGGTTAATCATTGTTATATTTCGGTATCGTTATGACATGTAACAATAAAACACTCTTGATTCTTCAACTTGCCTTGTGCATCTGATGCATATAAAAACCTTTCCCCTTCTCACTCACCAAGTGTGGAGTGAATGGAAGAGATCAGATGTTGCAGATTGCAGAATGCAGCAGGGGCTTCTGGTGCAGAGATGACACAGGGTCGGTGGGGTCTCTGTACCCAAAGAATTGGTAAGAGAAAAATGGGGTCAATGATTCCACATCAAAAGTATTTAATTTGTTGTGAGGTACTCTCAGATATTCTGAAAGAGATATGGAAGGCATTATGTAATTCCATTTTCCCTTCCTAAGATTCAGTTGTGACAAAGAAATCTTGACATCCTCGGGATTGGGAAAAACAAAGCCATAAGATAGTATGATATTTCATCATTGCTACACTGTAATGTCAATTGACTTTACACTACAATGTCAACTGACTTTACTCATTTATATCTCTGAAATAAAGCTTACCGTAAACCCACGACCTTTTACATTAGAATTTCAAGGGCAGTTGTGGCAACTCTGTTACCAAATGCATGAGTGTTTCCCAAAGATATAAAAAATTGACACTGTAACATAGTGATAAGAAACATTTAACATATGCAAAAAACAAAGTGCTGGAGGAACTCAGCAGGTCAGGCAGCATCTGTGGAGGGAATAGACAGACAATGTTTGGGTTTGGAATCCTTCTTCAGATCTGTCCAATGAGATCCCACAGCACCTGCTTTTGCTCAATATTACAGCATCCTTGTGTCTCCTCCTTAACATATGCCTTGTTTTCCCTTGTACCTCCAAAACATGTAGCAGTTTTGAGAGAAGGAGTAGAGAACAATGTGTAAAGTAATTGATACTCACCAGAGCATTTCCTTATCTAAAAAAGATTTCAACTTCCTACCAAGAATTGCTGAGAGGTTTAGAAGTATTTGCAACTGTATGTACCTTTACGATATGATACGATAGAACTTTATTTATCCCAGGAGGGAAGTTGATTGTAGATCTATTACCTACCATGCTTTGTCCTGCCTCTTCCCTTTTCCAACTTTATTCCCACTGAAACACAGTTTGAAGAAGGGTCCAGACACCTATGGCAAAACGGCACCTACCTCATATTCTCCAGTGATACTGCCTGATCTGCTGAGTTATTTCAGCACTATGGTTCTTCTTGTATTAACCAGCATCTGCAGTTCTTTGCTTCTGCCTCTTCAGTTTGATATCGATAATGGGCCCAGAACTGAAGGTCCAAATATATTGTCTGGTGTTTCTCTTCTCCGTCAAATTTATATCCTGACCCTTATGTCACATGAAAATTGCTTCTTATTCAGTCATATGAATTAGTTTCACCAGGTTATGTTACTAGTTGGCATAAGCCTGTCCATTACCAGAGATGATATGTGGAGCTGTACACCATTGAGGAACAGCACCAATCCTGATCTAATAATGGGGAAATAAACGATTGTAAAATGTCAACAATTCAATGGCTATTCAATGCCTAAATTATAACATCCACATCGTCATTTTCACATTGAACCTTTGTCTCACCCTTTTCCTATTACTTTAATTTCTTCCTGATATCCTCCTAAAATACATTTTTAATTAGACTAGAATGTGTGTCAATAGTTATGAGGGGGAGGCAGGAAAATGGGATTAGGAGGCAGAGATCAGCCATGATTGAATAGCAAAGTGGAATGGATGGGCCGAATGGCCTAATTCTACTCCTGCAACGTGAGCTTGTAAATATTTGGACAAATATATGGATAGGAAAGGTTGCAAGAGAAATGGACTAAATGCAGACAAATTGGACTAGTCCAGAATGCCAACTTGGTTAGCATGGACAAGGTGGGCTGAAGGGTCTGTTTCCATTATGCATAAATCTATGACTCTAGCCCATGAAGTCCTCAAAATATCTGCCACCTCCAACCCCAAACTCTTGAACTTCCCTATTAGATGTACGGTAATTTGTAGCCATTGAGGTCTGAACCTCAAGAACCTCAAGAACCTCAAGAATCTCCACCTCCCCACCTCAAGTTTTACTTAAACAAATTAATATTTATTTTTTGTGACAAGGCTGGATTTTGTTTGATGAAGCTACTGCACAGCACAATGGGGCATTTTGCTATGTTACAACTGCTTTATAGTCCTAAGTGGTTGCTGTTGAATGCCGAGAATGACAAAGATGGCACATTTCCTCATTGAATCCAGGAGTACTGTACATTGAATGGCAATAAAACGGAAAGTCCATGTGTTAGAATGGTGTCAAAAGAAATAAGACTGGAGTTGAAGTCAATTCAAGTCAAGTCACTATAATTTCTATAGCACGTTTAAAAAACAATTCTCGTTGACCAAAGTGCTTTACATTGGTGGAGGTACTAACGTTATACAACAGTGGTTCATAGATTAAGTACATACATAAATACATACATATAGCCCTCCCTCAGAGGACATCAAGAAAGGCCTGAGAGTAAAGATGATTTTTAAGTCTCGACTTAAAAGAGTCGATGGAGGGGTCAGTTCTGATGGGAAGAGGAATGTTGTTCCACAGTCTAGGAGCTGCAACCGCAAAGGCATGGTCACCCCTGAGCTTATGCCTAGACCGCGGGATGTTCAGCAACCCCAAGACGACCGATCTGAGGGACCTGGAGGTTGTGTGGTGGGTAAGCAGACATTTGATGTAGGTGGGGGTGAACCCATTAAGGGCTTTGTAAACATAAAGAAGGATCTTGAAATTTATTCGGAACACGTGGAGAGAGGCCAGAATCGAGGTGATGTGGTCCCTTTTTTGGGTGCCGGTCAGGAGTCTCGCTGCAGCGTATTGGACCAGTTGCAGGCGGGACAGGGAAGATTGGCTGATGCCAGTGTAAAGGGAGTTGCAGTAATCGAGGCGGGAGGAGATAAATGTGTGGATGATCTTTTCGAGGTTATCAAACTGGAGGAATTGTTTTATATTAGCTATCGTCCGAAGCTGGAAGAAGCTAGCTTTTACCATGGTATTGACTTGTTTGTCAAATTTCAATGCTGAGTCAAATATCACGCCAAGGTTTTTGACGTGAGGTTTGAGTAATGGGGTAAGGCTTCCAAGGCTGCCCGCTATCATTTTGATTGAGTCCGATGGGCCGAAGAAGGATGACCTCAGACTTACTCTCGTTTAGTTGGAGGAAGTTCTTGGCCATCCAACACTTTATATCTTCGAAGAAATTTAAAAGTGTTAGTGGCCTAATGTTACTTCCAGTGGAAGAGCAATTAAAACTGATAGAAAAGTCTGAAGAAGGGTCTCGACCCGAAATGTTGCCCATTTCTTCTCTCCAGAGATACTGCCTGTCCTGCTGAGTTACTCCAGTTTTTTGTGTCTATCTTCGGTTTAAACCAGTATCTGCAGTTCCTTCCCACACATAAGTTGTAGCTTGTCACGTTAAAACTATATAATTATTTTAAGTAGACAAAAATGCTGGAGAAACTCAGCGGATGAGGCAGCATTTATGGAGCGAAGGATGTAGGCAGCGTTTCGGGACAAAACCCTTTTTCAGACTATATTAAGTGGTTGTAATGATCAAAAAATTAATTCAACCTTAGGATCAGTTGAACACATATTCATGAGAGAAACACTTAAAACTGTGGCTTCCTACCTTTATCATCCACGGCTGAAAATCAATCAAGTGTTTGGACATATGGCCCTTATTTTAGGATAGCATGATAAATGAATTGATAATTCTGTCAAATTGATTCGCATTTTCAAAACATTTGTCTTTGTAGCTTCTTAATCACAAAATCAAAGTACTAAATACATATCAAATTGAATCTTTGAAAACAAACTTAAAGCATGAAATAAAATATAAATCCCTTTTTTTACAGCCCCACCGTAGCTGGAGGTTGGGAACCAGAGACTTAGAATATAATTGAGATGACATAGTAAAGAAAAATGATGGTAAGAAACGTGTCCTCCCCCCACCATTTTTCTATCTTTCTACCCTACTATAACCAGTCTCAAGAAGGATCCCTGAACATTCATGTCCACCTGACTGACCCATTGAATTACTCCAGCATTTTGTCGTTTTTGTAAACCCGCAGTTCCTTATGTCATTATATTTCTACTTGCAGTATCTGAGATAAATAGCAATAGACAATAGACAATAGACAATAGGTGCAGGAGTAGGTCATTTGGCCCTTTGAGCCAGCACCGCCATTCAATGTGATCATGGCTGATCATCCCCAATCAGTACCCGTTCCTGTCTTCTCCCCATATCCACCGACTCCGCTGTTTTTAAGAGCCCTATCTAGCTCTATCTTGAAAGCATCCATAGAACCTGCCTCCACTGCCCTCTGAGGCAGAAAATTCCACGGACTCGCCACTCTCTGTGAGAAAAAGTGTTTCCTTGTTTCCGTTCTAAATGGCTTATTCCTTATTCTTAAACTGTGGCCCCTGGTTCTGGACTCCCCCAACATCAGGAACATTGTCCATATAAGCTGGGTAAGCACATGTGGGAGAAAGGAACAGAAAGATACAGTATCTTCAAAGAGTTAGAACATAGAGGGAAGGGAATCCTGGCATAGCCCAGATGGATAAAGAGCCTGAAGCTGTAGCATGGAGACAGAAGAACGGCAGATGCTGGCATCTCAGGCAAAATACAGTGCTGGAGGAATTCATTGGGTCAGGCAGCATCAGGGGAGGGAATTGACAGATGGATGCAGGAAGTGATAAAGCAAAGTAAAAAGGAGACAAAAAAGTGTAGACAAGGAGAGAAGAGGAGGAGTGAAATATGAAACCAGATGGGGGGATAGAAGTGAAATGAGACAACGGCAAGGAAAAAGAGGGAGGATAAAGGTAAAATGAGGAATTTGGGGTGGTAGATGAGCTTACGAAGGAGGTGAAAGTAGGGTACTGGATCAGGATTGTGGGAGAAATGGGTGCTCATTCTGGTGAAGTGGTGCACAGGAAATAAAGAATGTGTAGAGGAATATTACTTAACATTGGAGAGATGAATGTTCATACCAATTGAATGTAAGCTACCCAAGCAGACTATGTGGTGTTGTTTCATCAGTTTGCATGTGGCCTTACTCTGGCAATGGAGGAGGCCAAGGACAGAAAGGTTGTTATGTGAATGGGAAAGGGAGCTAAAATGATTAGCAAAGGGAATATCCAGCAGGCATTGGCGGATCAAGCACAAGCGTTCAGCAAAACAGTCACCTAATCTATGCGCTGTCTCGCTGATGTAAAGGAAGACCACAACGGGAGCAGCAAATGCAGTAGATGAGCTGAATGTGAATCTCTGTGGCCTGGCTGTTCGGGCCCCTAAACAAAAGACTATCAATCTCTGCCTTAAAAATATGCAATGACTTGACCTTCACAGCTGTCTGTGGCAATGAACTCCACAGACACACAACCTTCTGGCTAAAGAAACTCCTCCTCATTCCATCGAGGAGATGTGGATGGAGTGATCTTTACATGAAGCAAAAGGTTTGGGGATGAGAAGATGTGACTGGTGATGGTACCATGTTGTAGGTGCCAGAAAAGACAGAAAATAATGTGTCAGATGCAGAGACTGGTAGGGTGAATGTTAAGGACGAGGATCTCTATACTTGTGTAGGAAGGAACTGCAGATGCTGGTTTAAACCAAAGACATACACAAGAAATTGGAGTAACTTAGTGGAGAGAAGGAATGGGTGATGTTTCAGGTTGAGACGTCTGAAGAAAGGTCTCGACCGGAAACGTCACCATTCGTTCTCTCCAGAGATGCTGCCTGTTCTACTGAGGAACTCTATACTGGAGAGAGAGGGGATGACAGAAGAACTGCAATATGCAGACGTGACATGGGCGAGGGATTCATCCACACAGCTGTGGGAAACCACATTTACCAAAGAAAGAGGACATCAGTAAATCTGCTTAATTCTATATGATAAGATAGTGAGGAACAAGAGGATAAAAAACCTGAACCTCTTCAGGCTGAAACAAGGTGAATAAGGAAGCACAAAAGAACACGAAGTGCCGGATTATGTCAACGGATCAGGCAACATCTCTGGAAAACATGCATAGGTGATGTGTCGGATCGAGATCTTTCTTAAGTTTTGTTTAGTTTAAAGATACAGCGTGAAAACATGACCTTCGGCCCACAGAGTTCGCACCGACTTTCGATCACCGCACACTAACACTATCCTACATACATTAGGGACAATTTACACTTATATCAAGTCAATTATCCTACATACCTGTACGTCTTTGGAGTGTGTAAGGAACCCCGAGATGTCGGATAAAACCCACACAGCCATGGGGAGAACGTACAAATGCCATACGGATATCATCCGTAGACGGGATTGAACCTGGGTCTCTGGTGCTGCAAGCGCTGTAAGGCAGCAACTCTACTGTTGCGCCACTGTGCCGGCCCGTGTTGTATTACTCCAGCATTTTGTGTCCTTCACCAGCATCTGCAGTTCTATGTTTCTACTTCTGAATAAGGAAGTAAATGGTCTGATAAAAGTACACCCAAATACAATTTCAAACTAAATAATCCAATACTAGGACTAGAGGGCATAGGTTTAAATTATTGAAAGACAAATCTAAGTTCATCAGCAAGCCCTTGTTGATGCACAGCGATCAATATTTGAATAGTATCTGAGCAGTGCAGTAAAATGAGGCACTTTGATGACACTTAAAAGCAAATGTCTTTTCAAGTCCTGCCACACAGTTAAAATTAATCAAATGGTCCTTTTATTTATGTTTGTTTTATTAGTTCATGATATGAGATGGAATGAATAACAGCAGACCTTAATAAACCTTAACTTATTGAGCAGAAGGTTCTTGGGGCAACACGGTTGTGCAGTTGCAGAGTTGCCGCCTTACAGTGGCAGAGACCCGAATTCCATCCTGACTATGGGTTCTGTCTGTATGGAATTTGTACATTTTCCCTGTCATCGTGTGGGTTTTCTCCAGGTGCTCCGTTTTCCTCCCATACTCCAAAGGCGTACATCTTTCTATCTATCTATGGCGTTCATTCCAACTCGGGTTTGAGTGGTGCCATCTGCTTCATGATGTCCTGGTGCTGTGTTAGCCATTCATCATGATGCAGTTTCACTCATGAGTAAGTTAGGCGGATGAGCAGTCCTCTCCTAGCAAGAAAAAAAGAACACAATACATAACAAAATTCAGCATAAAACATAAACATCCACCACAGCGGAACCAGCACCTCCCGCTGTGGTGGAAGACACAACAGGTCAGTCAGTCTTCCTCCTCCGTTCACCCGTGGTTGGGGCCGTGAACCCTCCGCAGTCGCCGCTACCGACGGCCCGATGTACAGGTCCTCTCGTCGGGGTGATCGAAACTCCGACGTCGGGACGGATTGGAACACTCTCGTGGAATTCTCGTGGAATTCTCGAATCGGACGCTTCCTACCGGAGACCGCGGCTTCAGGATGCCAAGACCACAGGCCCCGCGGTCGGAGCACTTCTTCTGTCATTCCTCGGCATAGGATCACAGGCAGCTCCACGATGTTAAAGTCCGCGCAGCGCCTGCGGCTAGAAGCTCCACAGACCAAGCACCATGATGGTAAGGTCATCAGGCACCCCACAGTTGGAGCTCCAACACTGGCGACCCCCGGCAAAGGATCGCAGCTCCGCGATGTTAAAGATGTACATGTTTGTAATTTAATTGGCCTCTGTAAATTGTAAACTGTCCCGAGTGTGTAGGTTAGTGCTAGTGCACAGGGTGATCGCTGGTCGGTGTGGACACCATGGGGCGAAGGGCCTGTTTCCATGGTGTATCTCTCTAAAGTCTGTCTAAAGAAAAATAATCCTGCCCACGCAAATACGCATGATAAGATTGTGATCAGTGTGCACAACATATTATTAAGCTTATTTTATAATTGTCTTCTGCAATAGCTGTTACCAATGCAGTAATTACTAGTTATGGTGTGCATATGTTCATTATGTATTAATTCATCTTGGTACTTTTCTTTATCTAGTGGAAGCTTGAGAGGGTGGATGTGGAGGATATTTCTTCTCATGAGAGAATCAGAACTATAAGTCGCTGATTACAAAGAGAGTGAAACTTTTTTAAAAAAACTTAAGGCAAAGGGGTGATAAAGCAGAATATTTGAATATTCTTAAGGCTAAGGCTAATCTTCATGTAGGAATAACTCAGCGGGTCAAGCAACATCTCCGGAGAACATGGAAAGGAAACATTTCAGGTCGGTAACTCTCTTCAGACTAATTGTAGTAAGGAAAGAAAGCTGGAAAAGAGGTGGGTGCAGGACATCGCCTGACATGTGATAAGGACCCAGGCCATTGTTCACCATAAAATCAACTGTGACTTCATAGTTGAAGGATTGAAAGTTGAAGAAGAGATCAATCACATGATCTATGAAGTGTCACAATTTGGGGATGGTGTTTGAGGCTGCCTGGACGAATTACCATAATAAGTGCTTTATAAGGTCATAAGAACAGGAGTAGAATTAGGCCATTCGGCCCATCGTCTTCTCTGCCATTCAATCATGGCTGATCTATCTCTCCCTCCTAACCTCATTCTCCTCCCCATTCTCCTCTGAGAACATCCACGGTACGATCAGATAGTCCTCTCCCCAGGTACGGCCTTCTTAGAATCTGCAAATTAACAGATTGATATGATCATATAAAGGGTGTTGACCACCAGTTACAGGGTGCACCAGAAGGTTTCGATGTTTCGGAACAGTCATAAGTGGCTGTATGTTTATCTGCAAAACGAGAGGGAACCATGGATGAGTAGGCCAGTCGGGTACCACCAATACTCCTGAGGCAGACATATGCTTAATTTTTTGCAGACACCAACTGATGAGGCAGAAAGGAGGAAATGCATACACAAACATTCCACCCCAATGCAGCGAGAATGCATCTACCGCTGCTGCCCCAGGATCTGGTTCCCATGAAACATATTTAGGCAACTGGTGGTTTAGTCTGGATGCAAACAAATCGATATCTGGCATCCCATACCAAGCAACAACATAGTTAAATATGTCATGATTCAACATCCATTCTGTGTTGTCATTGAATTTGCGAGATCTTGTGTCTGCCACGATGTTGAATCTACCTGGTAGGTAGATAGCTGAAAGCCAAATGTCTCTGGAAATACACCAGTCCCAAATCAGATTTGCCAATCTATCACAAGATTCCGACATGATTCCACCCATATGATTAACATTCGCCACTGCCGTAGTGTTGTCAATCTGACCTTGAAGATGCAAGTGACATTTAGTAGAACAATAAGCTTTAAGCCCATAAAATGTTCCCAAAAGCTTTAAATAATTAATCCCTCGTGATTGCAGAAGAGGTGCCTCATGCATATTCCATCTTCCTCCACAGCTGGAAATAGTATCAGTAGCGCCCCAACCTAGTGCACTGACATCAGTCTTTAAGACAATAGAAGGTGGTTCAACCAGAATTTGGCTGGAAGAGCTTGAGACATTCATAATCAACCATTGTACTTCAGCAATGGCCGCAGCTGGAAATTGCATTGGCCTGTCATAACAACCTGAATGCATCATCAGTGCCTGTTCCTTCGCTCATTGTAATTGCTGGTAATACAGAGGTCCAAACTGCACAGCTGAAAATGAAGGCACTAATTTGCCAATTAAGGTGGCCACCTGTCTAAATGAAGGTTGTTTTGCTTCAATGAGCTTAAAACAGCCTTCAATTAGCTCAATTAGCTGCAGTCTTTTATCCTTGGGCAGAGTCACTGACATGTGATCTGAGTTAATAGTGAAACCTAAATAATCAATAACTCTGACTGGTGTTAATTTGGACTTATCTGGATGAATGATAAACCCCAATTTCTCAAAAGTGAGCTTAACAACTGAAACGGATGATTCAGCTGTGTCCCGAGTCTTACCTACATTAAAAATATCATCCAAATAGGCCATTACAATGTGACCCTGAGCTTTAAGTAGCCCTAGTATTGGTTTTAACAATTTGGTGAACAATCTCGGAACTGAGGTTAATCCATTAGGCAGTGCTTTGAATTGCCATAATTGACTCATCCAGCTAAATTTCAAATATCATCGTAGTGAACAGACACCGAGCATCTTTAAGGTCGATGCTTGCATCATAACATCGTCTGGAAAGCAGGTGTTTAGCAGGAGAAAAAGTTTCCATTTTGAAATGTTTATACTGTACAAAGGGGTTAAGGCTCGTCAGATCGAGCCTCCATCCTTTTTTGACTGAGGAAAAATATTCGACACAAATTGGTGGAGTTGGCAAACCGACTTCTCAATTACCCCATTTTTGCATAATTTTTCAAGTTCTGCCTATATCTCCATATCTCTTTCTGTGAGAAAATGAGTGTCCGGCTTGGAACATGCTGAGTGGGTGGACTCAAATTGGGATAGAATTCACTTTGTAAACCTTTTATGCTGCACAGTATAAATGGATCTGATGTTATCTCAGACCATTCTTTTAGGAACCAGTGTAATCTCCCCCTGACTTGTATGTGTCTTTCACTTAATATGTTCAGGACCAGACCCACCTACCTCCATGGTTACCGCTGGAATTTGTTGGCCCCAGTTCCTGGTGGGAGGAGTCACATTTGCTCGTGCCCCAGTTGCAGTGCGCCAGCTGCACACATTTGTAAATGCGCGGCTGGTCCCTTGACTGGCACTGGTCTCTGCAACCCGTCGGTAGGGGTACTGCCGCCAAACCACTTTGTTGGTCATCGGGGGTTTAATTAACCCCACCGTCTTTGCCTCGATGTCGAGCTCTTTCACTCGCTTAGCGAAGTCGTCCCCAAATAACAAATTTGGCGGTTGAATATTGCTTGGCTTGCAGAGCGCCGCAAATTTAGGGTGTATCGTAGGGCATTTTGCACTTTTGCGCAAACAGTTTATTTCATAGTGGGCACTGCACAGAAGGGCTAAGGCATCCTTTGTTCCTGGTTGGTTCTTGGTTACTTGGTCCTCCAAAATATTCCAACTGGAATTTAAACTGGAGCAGGTGAAGTGAGGGGTTAATCCAGAGAGGGTTATTGGGAAGAAAGTGCCACTTTCAATTTAGTTTCATCTGGCTAGGCAACCGTGGCTTGAAACCACCATACAGCCATTCGGTAAAAAATAAAGAACACAACATGGAGTAGAGATTCAACATAAAACATAAAACATCCCCTCACAGCAGGAACAAAGCTTCCCGCTGTGAGGGAAGGCACCAAAGTCAGTCTCTTCCCCTGATGTTCCCCACTGTTCACCCGTGGTCGGGGCCTCCCCGAGCCCTCCGCAGTCGCCGCTATGGGCGGCCTGATGTTCAGGCCCACTCGGCAGGGTGATGCAAGTCCGATGTCGGGGCTGGATAACGTTCTCAGCGGCCTGGACCTCGAGTTGGCCACCTCCTACCGGAGTCCGCGGTTCCCAAAGTCAGCAGGCTGCGCCGGGTGGAGACACAACGCTGGAGGCCCTCGGCAAAGGGCCCCAGGACTCCATGGAGTTCAGCGCCGCCCACATTGGAAGCTCTCCACACCAGAGCTCCACGATGTTGGAGCAGCGGCCCAAAGTTCCGGAGCTCCAACGGCGACCCAGGTAGGTATCGCCCGCTCCGCGGTGACTCCAGTGCCACCGCTGTTGCAGCTCTGATCCGGTTCCCGGTCGCTCGGGTCCAGGAGGTAGGCCGCGAGGTGGGGGGGCGAGGACGTGACTCGGAGAAATAGTCGCGTTCCCGCCAGGAAGCGACTGGGAGTTAGTTTCCCCCTTACCCTGCCCCCCCTTCCCCACATAAAACAGTTAAAGTTTCCCCCCCAAGATAGACTTTTAATGTACTAAAAATTTAAAAAAATGTAAAAACAGACCAGACTAGATGTCCTGCTGTAATACAGACGGCCCCTCGTCCACCGATCTGGCGAACGCCGTAATGCCTGCAGCGAGCAACTTCAGCACCAAATACCAATGCCCATATGGCTCCATATCACATGGTTAACCGCCGGCACTTTCAGTAGTTGACAATTAACCGGGGTCTCATATTTTTTCGCCATCTCATCCATGGTCAGCTCTTGCAGCTGATGGGAGAGCAAATAATTTATAGTTGTTGCCAACTCCTCATCCAAAGGCTCCCCAGCCTCTCTGGGGACAGCAAATCTTACTTCTAGACATGCTATTATGGGCTCATGCCCTTCATCCTGTGGGTTCTGTTCTCCCACAGATTCGGCGTCAGAATAAACCTGACCCGTCAAGCTCTCCTCCTCCAAGACGCTGCTGGTGCTGCTGGCGCAGGCTCTCCTGTAGGCTGGCATGGATATCACCCCTCCTCCGGGTGTGTGCTGATGGAGCATCCTCTCCAACAGGAGCTCTACTTTGGATAACCGTGTAAGAACGGTATCCTTTTTCAGAGGGGAACCCTCCTGGCCCGACTCCTCGGAGTCAATGGGCCTTGCAGACTTTCTAGTAGCCTTACGCCCCCAACGGTGTGGCCACGGTGCTCAAAGGCAATGAGCCTGCAGTCGGTGGCCTCCCTGCCACCGACGGACTAGGTGAACTGAGCGGGCGCCCGCTACCCGCACTCCCGCGGTCTGTCATGGTCTTACTAGCGGCGCACCTCGCCTTCACCTTTGTCGCTTTCTGCATTTTTTTAGCATAAACTTGTACCTGAAAACACAAGCTTCGCTGCAACAGAAAAGCGACCTCCAACCAAGCTATCACTTACCTTGGGGTTTTTAAACTTACTGCTGGAGGAGCATTGCTCCTCCTAACCGGTCGCTGTGCCAGTGCGTCTGACGTTAATGACGCGCATGCGTCTTGACGGGGTCTTCTTCACGTAGTCACTCACGTGACTCCTAAGTAAAATTTCACGTTTTGTGTATCTTTTGTGTTGTGAGTGTTGGCAGACCATCTTCCTCCGGGGATGAATAAGATTTTATCTTATATCATATCATATCGTTCCACTGTTCAATAAGCTCATAATTCGCTTGGCCAGCTTACAGCTCAGTGGTATGAATAATGATTTTTCTCACTTCAGGTAGCCCTGGCATTCCCTCTCTCTCTATCCCTCCCCCACCCAAGTTGCACTAGCTTCTCATTTTCACCCTACAAACAGCATACAATGGCATGTTTCCTTTATCATCATTACTTTTTTGCGTATCCTTTATTCATGTTTCTTTACCTCTCTACATCATTGTCTAAATCTCTTATTTCTCTTGTCCCTAGCCAGTTTGAAGAAGGGTCTCCAGCCGAAACATCACCCATTCCATCTTTCCTAAATGCTACCTGTCCTGCTGAGTTACTCCAGCTTTTCGTGTCTATCTTCAGCTTCAATTGAAGATTATTTTCCCATTGTCTGACTCCACAAAGAGCAGCGCTTGGCTGACCAAAAATCTGAAGCGATGTCCAGACTTGCGTTGCACATTATCAACTGGAATGCCCAGGAATGAAAAATATTATGAATATTGTAATAAGTGGTGAACACTGCCCAGTCCATCATGGGTGCTGACTATAAAATATATATATATATTGTATGTTTAGTATGGTATTTACGGAGTACAATGTTTACATATCTGTTGCAAGTAAGCATTTCATTGTTCCATATGACAATAAAACACTCTTGACACTTCAGCAGCCCCCAAGTGCTAACGTATTAGCCATCAAGGGAAGCAAGAAAGAAAATCACAGAATTCATGAGCCCCACAATAAGTCCTCATTTTCCTTTCACAATGTGGCTGAAATGTGTCATGAAGTGTGCATAAACATGAAGAAGGGTCCCGAACCGAAGCATCTCCTACCTACGTCATCCAGAGATGCTGTCCGACCCGCTGAGTAACTCCAGGACTTTGTGGGTTTCTTTGTGCGCATAAACATTGTTCTCTATGCTAGAATGTCCTGAGTAATTTCTTTACAACTTTAGGAGTGATAACAAGCAAGGGATCTCCAAAGGGCAATCTCCATTGCATCTTGTGCAACCAGCTCCAAAATTCACCAGATTGCAAACTTACAGCATCTCTTTAAACAGCAAAACTTAAAAGGATGTGCACATCATCAGAATGCTCAGTGACCTTGACTGGGAAAGCTGCTAATAATTTATTAACATCGTGGCTAAAGTTGAAGTGTGAAAACGCACACCACCAGATTCAGGGACAGTTTCTTCCCAGCTGTTATCAGGCAGCTGAATCATCCTACCACAACCAGAGAGCAGTGCTGAACTACTTTCTACCTTTTTGGTGACCATTGGACTATCCTTGATTGGACTTTGCTGGCTTTACCTTGCACTAAACGTTATTCCCTTATCATGTCCATATACACTGTGAATGGATCAATTGTAATGTATTGTCTTTCTGCTGACTGGTTAGCACACAACAAAAAACTCTTCACTGTACCTCAGTACACATGACACTAAACTAAACTGAACAAGAACTGAACTGAAATTTCCCCCTCCAGCCTGACTCCCATTGTGATGGGAAGTGAAAATTCAACGCCAAATATTGTCCTTTAAAGTGCTTTTCTGTCAGCAGTGGTGGGGAAAAAGAGAAATATGGTAACAAATGGGAAATAAAATAAGCACCGTGTCAATATAAAACAGCAGGGAGAACAGCTTCTTTGCCAGCTACTATCCAAGTTTGACGATCAAGGAAACACTATCTGCAAAACATGAACCTTTGCTGTTGTCACACATATGTTTATATTGCATATGAAAATCAAAAATCTGCAAATGCTGGATGTTTATCTGATATTAATCTGCTTCATTTTGAAATTATTGTCTCCATATTAACATAATCTGTTTTTGTTTTTGCAGCCGCTCCTGCTTTAATCTAGGCCATATTGCCAATGCAGCATCCTCATGTAAATGCTTTTGATGATGTCTGTCCACCTTCCTCTGCAGCCACTTGCAGGCCTATGTGTTGGAATTCCCTTGTCAGACCAGGATGCAGGGTGCAACCAGTCAGAGTACTTGAGTCATAGAGTCATTGAGTCATAGAGTGATACAGCGTGGAAACAGGCCCACACCGGCCAACATGTCCCAGCTACACAAGTCCCACCTGCCAGCATTTGTTCCATATCCCTCAAAACCTGTACCTGCCAGCATTTGTTCCATATCCCTCAAAACCTGTCTTATCCATGTACCTGTTTTTTTAATGTTGGGATAGTTCCTGCCTCAACTACCTCCTCTGGCAGCTTGTTCCATACATCCACCACCGTTCGTGTGAAAAAGTTGCCCTTCTGATTCCTATTCAATCTTTTCCCCTTCACCTTAAACCTAAATTCTCTGATCCTCGATTCACCCACTCTGGGCAAGAGATTTATTCCTCTCATGACCTTATACACCTCTCTTAAATCATCTCTCATCCTCCTGCACTCCAAAGAATAGAGTCTCAGCTTACTCCACCTCTGCCTATTGTTCAGACCCTGTAGTCCTGGCAACATCCTCGTAAATCTTCTCTGTACCCTTTCCAGTTGAGAACATCTTTCTTATAACACAGTGCCCAGAACTGAACACAATACCCTAAATGTGGCCTCACCAACGTCTTATGCAACTGCAACATAACCTCTCAACATCTATACTCAATACTCTGGCTGATGAAGGCCAATATGCCTTAAGCCATTTGACCATGAGATCTACCTGCGACTCTGCCTTCAGGGAACTATGCACCTGCACTCTTAGATCCCTCTGCTCTCCAACACTCCCCAGTTCACTGCGTAGGTCCTGCCCATGTTATACTTCCCAAAATGCAACACCTCACATTTTTCTGCATTAAATCCATCAACCATTCCTCAGCCCACTTGGCCAATTAACATAGAAACATAGAAAATAGGTGCAGGAGTAGGCCATTCGGCCCTTCAAGCCTGCACCGCCATTCAATGTGATCATGGCTGATCATCCAACTCAGTATCCCGTACCTGCCTTCTCTCCATACCCCCTGATCCCTTTAGCCACAAGTGCCACATCTAACGCCCTCTTAAATATAGCCAATGAACTGGCCTCAACTACCTTCTGTGGCAGAGAATTCCAGAGACTCACCACTCTCTGTGTAAAGAATGTTTTCCTCATTTCGGTCCTAAAGGAATTCCCCCTTATCCTTAGACTGTGACCCCTTGTTCTGGACTCCCCCAACATCGGGAACAATCTTCCAGCATCTAGCTTGTCCAACCCCTTAAGAATTTTGTAAGTTTCTATAAGATCCCCCCTCAATCTTCTAAATTCCAGCGAGTACAAGCCAATTGATCAAGATCCTGCTGCAGTTTTTCACCAACATCTTCTCTATCTGCAAAACTACCCACATTTGTATCATCTGCAAACTTGCTAATTTTACCGTGTGTTTTCTCATCCATAATCATTGATTCACTGTACTTTCTACAGTACATCTGTAAAGGTTTGTTCACGTATTCAGTGACGTGCCGAATCTCTTTAAACAGTTCAGCCCTTCATGTCTGTGCCGCATTTCATTAGATAAAGCCTGATCATTTACTTTGTCACTGTTTACCAGCACAAAATCCATTTCCATTAATTTTCTCAATCGATAGTTCAGCCTGCCCAACCTGTCCTATAGCTCAGGCTCTTGAGCCCTGGCAACATCCTCGTAAACATTCTCTATACCCTTGCCAGCTTGACAACATCTTTCCTGTAACATGGTGCCCAGAACTGAACACGATACTCTAAATATGGCCTCAAAAATGTCTTGTATAACTTTAACATGACCTCCCGACTTTTATACTCAATACTCTGACTAATGAAGCATAATGTGTCAAAAACCTTTTTGAACACCCTATCTACCCATGTACCACTTTCAATGAACTATGTACCTGCACTCCTAGATCCATGTGTCAGAGTGCATGTGCACATGTCAGAGCATATAGGTTTCTGACAGAAGCCTGATGTCATATCCAGCAGCTTGTTGGTGACTTGATAGTCTAATAGAAATAGGGATGGGTTAAATGACTAGTGTGGGATAGAAGTGTGCTCAATACTACCAGAGTACAGGACAGGCTCGTATTCTGTGCTGCCCGGAGTCCCTAAACTCCATGTGAAGGGAATGAGGATACAAAGCTGGGAGTAATCTTAAATCATGGAAAGGCCAACAAACCACCCATGTCTTGTGCTCACTTTATTTGTGTCACTTTGAGAAGGCTATCTACCTATTCCTCCTGGAACAGCGAGTGTAGGAAAGAATTGCATAAGCCATTTTACACTGAAGAAAAACTCAAAGTGCTGGAGTGCCTCGCTGGAGAAAATAATAGGTGACGTATCAGGTCGGAACCCTTCTTCAGACTGAAATCCATGGGAGAGAGGAGGAGAACTTCTTCAGAGTAGGCATACCTTGGGGAGCTTTCGCAATGGAGCAGACAAAATATGTAGGTAGGAATTGCAGATGCTAGTTTATAGTGAAGATAGACACAAAGTGCTGGAGTAACTCAGTGGGACAGTTAGTATCTCTGAAGAGAAGGAATAAGTGGTGTTTCAGGTCGGAACCTGTCTTCAGACTGAAAGACAGAGCATATTGGAATGCTTTATGCTATTGTGTACAGCTAAGCTGGAGATGTTGGTAATTTCACCTGCAGTGGACTGCAATGACCCCATGCTTGCATACCAATATATTGTCTTTGATTCTTATGATTCCCAGATCTCAATGTATCACAACATTTTGTAATTTTACTCCATTTAAATAACAATATGCTTACCCATTCTTCCTTCCAAAGTGGACATTGTATTTTCCCACATTGCGTACCATTTGTCATTACTTACCCTCTCGCTTAATTATCAAAGCCACTATACAATCCCTTTATGCCCTAACAACTTTGCATTCCGCCTATTGTAATACCATCAGCAAGTTTGGTTATAGCACATGCAATCCCTTCACCGGTGATATTAGAGATTAGAAGTAGTTGAGGACCAAGAACTGAACCCCGTTGGACTTCTTTGGTTTCTGATTGCCAATGTGAAACTAACCCACTGGCACAGTTCTGGTTAGTTGACTGCTCCCCTATGATAGCCACAGATGGCACTCATCATGCTGTGGATTAGTGGCATGTTACAATCAAGCCTTCCTACATCTTGCACTACATGTTGTACCCTTTATCCTTTATGTAGTGCACAGGATAAAAGGTACAATATTACAACATACAAAGGGTACAAGATATAGAGTTTGATTAAAGATAGTCACCAATAAGTTAGATGGAAGATCAGGGCCGCACTCTAGCTGATGAGACTGTCCAGTTGCCTGATGACAGCTGGGAAGAAACTGTCCTTGAATCTGAAGGTATGCGTTTTCAAACTTATATATTTGTATATTCATCTTCAATAGCTGGCTTCTGTAGCTGAAGTATACCAAACCCAATATCCAGATAAAGCCAACGTCGTATGATGCTTTTTTGATGAGATTTCATAAAGATTTATATTCCCTTAGTGTTAAGACTGTTCTTGTTCGCTTAAGGCTTTATCCGACCACTGCACATGTAACAGCACCATCGAGGAATGTCTCCTAAATTGCTTCACATCACATCAGACCCGCCCTTCATACACTTTGCCTTCTGTTTTGTTGCTGGCTTGCATGTATACTGATCGCATACTGATTTCCCTTCTACCTTATTGGTGACTATCTTTAATCAAACTTTATATCTTGTACCCTTTGTATGTTGTAATATTGTACCTTTAATCCTGTGCACTAGATAAAGGATAAAGGGTACAACATTTAGTGCACGATGTTTCTAGGAAGGCTTGATTGTATTCATAGAGAGCCTTTCCTTTGACTGGATAACACACAAACAAAAGCTTTTCACTGCACCTTGTTACATGTGACATTAATAAACTAAAGTAAAACTATAGAAACATATTACCTTGTCCATCAAGGGTGTGATGATTAGATATAAAAACAGTTTAACATTCTTTCCCATTTCATCTTCCTCAGACTTTGCTGCCTCCTACAAATGAAGATCCATCAGTGCACCAAAGCCTGAAGCTTATTTCATAATAGTCATTAGATCTTCGATCAACATCGCAGTGCTAGACACAAAATGCTGGGGTAACACACCGGGACAGGCAGCATCCCTGAATAGAAGGAACACCCATTCCATCTCTCCAGAGTTGATGACTGTCCCGTTGCGTTACTCCACCATTTTGTGTCTATCTTCGGTTTAAACCAACATCTGCAGTTCCTTCCTGTAGCATCGCAGTGCTGATCAGGTATGATGGCCAGAAGTGAGCAGAATTCTTTAAACATAAATTGGTTAAGAGTACTCCTTGCCTGTACATTCAGGTAGGAATATTTTTAAATCTCAGTTTATTGGTTATGGCAGCATATTGATCTGGATTTCCTGAGTAAAGCCAGTTCCAGCTGCCATAGGGTGAAGCAATTTTGTTGAGCTTTAAGCAGGCACGTGGGCAGGTGAAAATTGTATTACATGTGTTATGATATTACATTCTGATTTCTTTCAACATTGACAATTAGGACTTGTGATGCACATCAGGCTTATTCTAAGCATATGTCATGTTGGAGGATAAAGAACCTGTTTAATGCCTACAAAATGCACGGTGCTTGGCTGTAGTTCAAGTTTTTTGTGTATCATTTAATTACTATATGCTAATTTATCCCATCATCTCCCCTATCGATGCTGTTGGTGTGCCACACAGTAAGTTTCACCAGAGACTTCCTTGCAATATTGAACATATGATTAATTACCAGTGACACAATCAGTGACTAACTCACCAACAATCCTTTAACGGACACAATTTGCTTATTGAACAATGTCTATGTTTATTGAAACCTAACAAAGGAATCAAAGACAAAACTGGAAGTTATCAGAAGGAAACCAAAAACAGCAGCAAGCTAGAAACTCAGCTGGCTGAAATTATTTTAAAAATAATTTCCTATCCATTAATTTATACTCTGAATAGGCTTGCAGCATGAAGCCTGAATCTTTACCTTGCCAGGCCTTTTATGGGTTTTATAGGTGGATACAATTTAATATGGGGACTCAGCTGTTCATGATCCATTATGACTCCAAAGATCAAGTATGTCGGATGAGAAAAAAACAAATGGCTGCATAACACCAGAAAAGCACCTCACCTTGTAGACAACCACTATTAGTCACTGCTGACAATTGTGTTTTTGACAACAGTATGTTACTAAAAGGTCCATGGTGACACTGCACAATACATTTCAAAGGATGTGTTTCTGTGGACAACGGGACTTTGATATTGAAAGAAGTTAAAAAACTTGCTACTAAAATTGATATAGAAGCATGTCATTGCCAGTAGGCAGTGGTTGCTTTACAGATGCTCAGACTTTGTAATGGATGTAGCAGAAACTATTTCATACAGCACTTGCAGCTGAGTCACTTATTATTCAGAGGCTGACTGTGGTGGAGGGCATTGTGAAACTGAGAACAAACGTCCTGAGAAACTGTTTTTGCTATTAAATATAGTATCAGGATTCAATCATTGAATTGAAGGATTATTTTCATAGCTTTCTTCAGCATTTTACCAGAAACATGGGCATTCAACAATTAATTTAGGTAGGCTTGCAGCAGTAAAGAGAATAGTGTATGTTACCAACAAGGTTTACACGGCTGAGAAACACCTCCACAACTGAGTCTGATTTACTCAGTGTTACTTTTTCTTTGGAAGGGTTTGATCAATATGTTTTAAAATATTTACTCTTCATCAATAGTAGCCCTTTTTAAAATGATCCACCGTGAATAATAATTTGATTCATTTAAGTTATTGAGAGAACTTTTGTGATTGTTATTTATGTATTTCTAGAAAATCCACTTTGAATTTGAACATAGGACATAGAAAATAGGAAAGTACAGCACGGGAACAGGCCCTGTAGTCCGCAATGTCTGTGCCCAACATGCTGCCAAGCTAAACTAATCTCATTTACCATATGTTATATGACATAATTTGCATCCCTCCATTCACTGCATTTCCATGTGTCTAGCTAAGTCTCTTAAATGTCACTGCCTTATCTCCCTCCACCACTATCCCTGGCAGTGGCACACCTCTGTCTTGTGTAAAAAATCTGACCCATACATCTCCTTTAACCATTGCCCCTTTCACCTTAAAGCACACTCTAGTCTTTGACATTTCCACCCTGGGAAAAAAAGTTCTGACAATCTACCCTACCTATGCTTCTCTACATTTTATATAGTCTATCAGGTTCTCCCTCAGCCTCCGATGCTCCAGAGTAAATTTCTTCCTGCCATTTCCAGTTATTTTCAGAAACATCATATTGCTGTAGCCAGTATCATTATTTTATGTGTTTAAATTCTTCCTTTAAGCTAAAATGATCTAAGGAAGAGGAGAACTGAATTACGGTGATTGAGAGGCACACTAAGGAAATGTTTTTGACAATAACAACAATAATGTTTTGAGTTTCAGATTCGCAAAGCTCTGCATATGAATCTCAATGTGTTTCAGATGATGACTGACCATTCAAAGCTCCATCCTCCAGAGGTTCTTGCAATTCATTTCATGTTTATGTCGAAAGGAATACTCTCCGTGTTAAGCCTATTGAAAGGGATAGCGTAAAATAAGATTATATTTCAATGGCTATAGAGACAATTACCCCAAGTGCCTACAATTTATGGCTAACTAGTTCAATCTCCCATGGTGTTGCATGCAGTGAATCAGGACCAAGTGTAATCTTCAGATACAATGAATGAGGTTAGAAACGGAGGGATAATTGGATCAGGGCAAGCAAACAGAATTCAGCCCCATTTTAAAGTCATACATTCAGTTCCTATCTTTGCATTTCCATTATGAATTCTTAGGAACACATTCATAATGTAAAATGGCTATGCAAACATGTCACACTGTAATTATAGTGGCTGTTCTGCAGCTTTTGCACTGGGGAGAGTGTGGCAATTTACAATATTGTTTCATTACCTACGTACTGTATGTGGACATGGGAATTTATATAAAACCTGCTTGTACATGTTTTTAACACAGCTTATCACAAGTCAACCTCTTGTAATGATGCAACTGATATATCGGACAATATTGGTGACAGAGAACATAGAACGGTACAGCACAGGAACAGGTCCTTCAGCCCACAATGTCTGTGCCGAACATCATGCCAAGACCAATTCTTATCTGCCTGCACATAATCCATATCCTATCCCTGGTGGGTAGGATAGTTCTAGTGTACAGGGCGATCGCTGGTCAGCGTGGACTCGGTGGGCCAAAGGTCCTGTTTCCGCGCTGTATCTCTAAAACTAAACTAAACAATCACTGCCTAACCCCTCTCATCTGGAAGGTAGCTTAAACTTCATGGCTCAGCCTAGCCCTGAGGCGCATGCTCCTGATCCTATCTTCTACGATGCCCCTTCCTCCTTGCATAAAGTATCCACATAAATATGGAATAATAGCATTTCATATGCAGAAAAAAAATAATAATATGCAGAAAAAATAAAGGTCAAGAGTGTTTAATTGTCATTTGTGCTGGACAATTAAATTCTTATTTGTTGCAGCGTAACAGGCCCCTGTTGTTGGATTTGTGGTCAAAGGTGTTTTTCTGAAATGTTTCTACAATGGACATTGACCAAACTGGATGGAATACAGCACAGCATAGCAACAAGACCAGCTCAATCCTTCTCCATACCAAGTCGAGGTAGAGCCTCAGCTCATGGGGACACTTGGAGCTTGTATATGAAACGGTCGCCGAGTCTACGTTTGGTCTCGCAGGAGTGGGAACATCGGATGCTGTAGATAAGGTTAGAGGAAGTAGATGTGAACCTCTGACTAACCTAACAGCACTGAAGAGGGTGATGTTGGGGACATTGATTCCCTTTTGTTTTGGGAGGTTTGTGCAGCATGACCCTGCAGAGGCTTTCCATTTTGGATCTCTGGATGAACTAGAAGACAGCCCAGGTGATTGCCATGGCATAGGGCTATAAATAGCTACACCAAGTACAGTAACACAAGAACACCTTGCACATGATGATCAGTTCTTGGCCACCCGTGAGATGGATCGCTGTTCCCACACTCTCAAATGTTCATTGAACTTCAGCTAACCATGCCAGCCGCATTTTGTTGCTCACCTCAGTCTCTCTGACCCAGAATCCCGGCATCTTCTGGTAGATAGATTTGACGGTGAAAAGAACAGTGGATCGGTCAGGCCAATTGCTCTAGATTACCATAGATAAACACAAAATGCTGGAGTAATTCAGTGGGACCGGCAGCATCCGGGTCGGAGCACCATCACCCGGCGAGAACGGCCTGGAACATTGGGCCCCGTAGCAGCAACTGCGGAGGCCTCAATAGCCCCGACTATGGGTGAACTGGGGATGGGACTGGTCTTTGCTGCCTTCCCCCACAGTGGGAACCATGTTGGGGGGGGCTGTTTTTATGTCTACTGTTAAATTCTATGATGTTGTGTCTTGTCTTTATTTGTGTGCTGCATGGCAAATCAAATTTCACTACACCAATTGGTGTACGTGACAATAAATGTCCTTTGTGCTTTCTTCAGTCTGAAGCAGGGTCTCAACCCAAAAAGTCACCCATTCCTTCTATCCAAGGATGCTGCCTGTCCCTCTGAGTTACTCCAGCATTTTGTGTTTATCTGCGGTTTAAACCAGCATCTGTAGTTCCTTCCTACACGCTGAAGATGTCCTTGTTCTTCCCGTGACTGACTCAGGCTCCTGACACCAACTCTGACTGGTCTCAGATGCTGATCAATTTGATCGTGGATCCAAGCAGAGGACAGTGGCATTTCATTTCGGAGTCACGTGAGTGACTTCGTGAAGAGCCCGCCGGCACGCATGCGTGACATATCGTCGCAACGCATTGCTGCCGACAGCTGGCGGTGGGGCGCGCTCCTCGCCAGCCCTTCAAAAGGAGCCGCTTAGGTAAGTTAAACTAACCTTAAGTTGGTTGGCCCTTGCTGTCGGTTTTGTCTTTCAGCAAGGGTGCGGTTTGGAGTGTTGGAAATGTCTGGACGAAGTCGTCGTTTGACCGGCCCGGCGCCCTCATCGGTTACACCTGGGGCCGGGAAGAGAGCGGGGAAATCATTGCCATCTGCTGCTGCAGGTCGGGACCCGCTGAGTCGCCACAGCTCCGAGGAGGAGTGCGTGGAGGAGGACGTCGGGGTGCCTCCTGAAAGGGTGGACCCTGCCACAAGTTCGCCTTTGGCGACAACGGGGAAGGGGTCTCGTGCTGCGGCCCGACCCCCCTCCGCTAGCCCTTCATTAAAAGGCAGCAGAGGAGCCCGTAAGCCTAACCCGGTTCGGGCCAAGGATCCACCAGCCGCCATGGAGCGGTCTGGTGCAACGGCGGGACCTGGGTCGTTAAGGTCTGCTATCCAACTCCCAACCCCCGCTGCCGGGACGGGGGGCTTGGGTACGGTCCCGCCTCGGTCGCCGAGTCCCCCATGGATGGGTGGACGAGACCATGCGTCGGCACCGTCCAAATTGTGGACAGCCGGCAAGCCCGCGCGGGCGTCGCTCCATGCTTCTGCTGGAGTCGACCCCAAGCCGTCAGGGCCCTTTGTGGCAACGGCTTCTACTCCTGCCAAGAAGAGGCGGTTGGACACCTTGCCCGCGCGGGACTCGCACGGTTTCGCTGCGGCGGCCGAAAGCGATCCATTCCGGCACCGAGATCACTTCTCTGAGGTGCGGGCCGATGATAGGAGCCCCGGCATGTTTTCTGAGCCGGAGGACTCCGACCATCCGAGTGTTCAGGATGGGGGGCGTATTGACCGCATCGAGCGGCTGCTGGAGCTGGTACTCCATAATCAACAGCAGTACGCACCCACGGATATCGTCAGGCACAGGGCCACCTCGCCGGTTTCCCTCATCAGCGAGCCACAAGGGGAAGAAGGGTTTGACCCCACCCCAACACCGTCGGAGCCACCGACAGCTGAGTTACTGGACGTGGCAGCCAAATTTGCTGCACCAATTACAACTGGACTTCCGCTCCAGCCAAAGCTGGCAGCAACAGTGGACTTTCTCACGAATCATCGGTTGCAGGAGGAGGTACTCTCACAGGCCACTCAGCGCCACAAGGCCCCGTCCAACTGTAATGCCCTCAACGTGCCACTGGTCAATACGCCCATATGGGGCAACATCGGCGTGGCTGTCCGCCATCAGGAGGTTAAACTCCAGCGGATCCTCAAACTCCTCACGGCCGGTATTACCGCCTTTGCGCGGTCGGTCGATGGAACGGACCTGTCATTGGATCAGGAGGATGCGTTAGCACTATTATGTGCCACCCAGCATGAAATCAACGATTTCCGGAAGAACAGCATCCGTCCGTCTATCAACCCAAAATTTGCAGGGTTGTGTAAGCCACCGCCGCCCCCACCGCCCCGACAACTCTTCGGGGAAGACCTTCCGAAGAGGGTCAAGGAGCTGGACGAGGTAGCCAAAACGGTGGGACTTATGCGATCTCAGATCGCCCCCAGACCGATGGTGCCAAAAGCTCCCCCTGCTCGACCGCGAGGTCCGGTCGCATCAGCATCAAGACCATATGCTACTACTCAGCACTACTACCAACAGGGCCAGCAGCAGCGGTCTTTTTTAGGGTCAGGCACACAGCGACCCCAGTGGAAGATGAAGCCATCTTATCGTCAGCCCAACCCAGCACCTCCTCGGCCACCCAAGTATGTCAGGGACCGCCGGTGACCATGGAGGTAAGGCGGTCTGGGTTTCTTTCCCCTGCCCCTTTAATCTCACATGTGGGAGGGCGACTCCGGTTCTTTGCTAAAGCTTGGGTATCAGTTACTTCGGATAAATTTGTTTTACAAAATATTCGGGGTCATTCTATTGAATTTATTCACGGCAACATTCCTCCATCCCAGCATATGCCTAAACGGAAGTTTACGCTGTCTGCTGTTGAGCAGGCAGCAGGCACGGCTGAAATTTTTCGTTTGGAACAAAAAGGCGTGATAGAGAAAACTATTCACGAGCCCATTGAATTCGTCTCCAATATATTTACTAGACCAAAAAAGGATGGAGGTTGTCGGGTAATTATTGATTTGACCCAGTTGAATACCTTTGTAACATATACACATTTCAAAATGGACACCTTTGAGACAGCCAAATCACTGATTTCGCATGGTTGCTTTATGGCATGTATTGATTTAAAAGATGCATACTATTCAGTGTCCATCCGGAAACATCACCGGAAATTTTTGAAATTTGTCTGGATGGATCAGCTCTGGCAATATCGAGCCTTACCAAATGGGCTTACTACTGCCCCTAGGCTCTTTACTAAATTACTTAAACCTATTATGGCCAAATTACGCATAGAACATCATATTGTAATGGCTTATTTGGATGATATTCTGATTATTGGCAATACTCTGGAAGCAGCTGAAAGCGCTGTTTCAGCAACTGTTACTATATTTCAGCAACTGGGGTTTATAGTTCATCCAGAAAAATCGAAGTTTCACCCATCCCAGGTTATGGATTATTTGGGTTTCACGGTGGACTCTATTCAAATGAGGGCCACCATTCCATTTCACAAGGTGGAGGATGTCCCCCTTGCATGTCAGGATCTCGCATCCGCCAGTATACCATCTATTCGGCATACAGCTAAGATAATTGGGAAAATCGTAGCTTTATTTCCGGCAGCCCGGTTTGGGCCTTTGCATTATCAAAACCTGCAAAGGGCCAAAATTATTGCGTTAAAAAAGAACGCTGGTCATTTTGACAGACCTATGGAGCTGCCTTCTGATGCTAAGGTTGAGCTACAATGGTGGGTGTCCAATATTTGCAGGGCATTCAAACCCATTGTTGTGCCCAATCCGGTGGTATATATGCAAACTGACGCAAGCTCTCTAGGCTGGGGAGCTGCGGACAGCTCTTCTAGTTGTGGAGGCAGGTGGGATCCCCTTGAAGCTAGCATGTTGCTAATACAAGGGATTAACTATTTGGAGCTGCTTGCAGCATTTCACGGACTGCGGGCATATTGTGCTCATCTTAGTGGTACTCATGTCCGTCTCCAAATAGACAACACCACAGCGGTGGCATATTTAAACCATATGGGCGGTACCAGGTCAGTCTCTTGTGACAAATTGGCTAATACTATTTGGTGCTGGTGTATTGATCGAGATATTTGGATTTCAGCCACCTATTTGCCAGGTAGGCTTAATACTGTGGCAGACACCAGGTCACGCAAATTCAATGATAGTATTGAGTGGATGCTGCATCCTCAAATATTTGCCCAAATTACAGCCAAATTTGGCCAACCGGATATCGACCTTTTTGCGTCCCGGTTGAACCATCAGGTACCGACATATGTTTCATGGGAACCAGACCCTGGGGCATTAGCGATTGATGCATTCTCGCTAGACTGGGGGAAGTGGTTTTTCTATGCGTTCCCCCCGTTTTGCCTCATCAGTCGGGTATTACAAAAAATCAGGATGGATTCTGCCAGAGGCATTCTTGTCATACCCGACTGGCCTACACAGCCTTGGTATCCGGTGGTCTCTGACATGATTAGTCAACCTTGGGTCCCTCTAGAGGGTTGCCCGCATGTGGTTTCTCACCCTGTCTCAGGGGAGTTACACCCCTGCCATGCGTATCTAAAATTACTGGCTTGCAGGTTCTGACCAGGCCATGGATGCAGTATGGCCTTACCACCCGGACCATGAACACCATTGGAGCATCATGTCGAGAGTCAACCAGGCGGAGATATCTCTCCCACATCACCAAGTGGGAAGCCTACTGCAGTCGCTCTCACATCACCTATGACGATGTCTCCATAGCCAACGTCCTGGAATTCCTCGCGGGGTTGCACCATGATGAGCACTTGAGTTATAGTGCCATCAACAGCGCCAGGAGTGCGCTATCATTCTACCTCAACATCGAGGTAGGATCGAACAGGCTAGTGTCCAGGCTTATGCGGGGAATATTCAATCTGAATCCGCCTACACCACGCTACAACATCACCTGGATGTCAGGGATGTACTTACCCTGCTCAGGTCGTGGTCACCCATGGAAGGGTTACAGCTGGACCAACTCACTATGAAATTGGTGATGCTACTAGCGCTGACTTCAGCACAGCGGGTTCAGACGCTCCACAAACTACGTATTGACAGGATGACGTCGACCCCTGGAGAAGTAGTCTTTTTCATCGATGAGCTACTTAAGCAGCATAGACCTGGGTGCACAGGGCTGCAGCTGAAGTTCCCGGCATACCCTGCAGATGCTCGGCTATGTTTAGCCACTCACATCCGTTACTACATCAAGGTGACGAGGAGCATCAGAGGAATGGAGTTGTACCTGCTTGTCACTCACAAAAGACCTCACCATCGAGTGACAGTCCAGACGATATCCAGGTGGCTCCGGATCGTCCTGGCTAAGGCAGGTATTGACACTAATGTGTTTAAATCCCACTCCACCAGGGCTGCATCTACGTCGGCGGCGAGGGTCATGGAGGTACCCATGGACCATATCCTCGCCACAGCAGGATGGGCGAATGAAGCTGTGTTCCAGCGTTTCTATAATAAGCCTGTTGCTGCTCCCCTTCAGTTTGCAGAGGCCGTGCTGAACGCCGGGTGTGAACGTGGGGATGTCCCTGATTGAAAGGGCGTTATTTGTGGTGTTATTAATAAATTTATTTCTGTTTCAGTATAACCTCGTTTCATCAACTTGTTTACTCCAAGCCATCCTTGCTAGTGGTGTGTCCGCATGGACGTTGTCCAGGGCGTGTAATCACAGAAGCTTTGAAGTCTTCACGAAGTCACTCACGTGACTCCGAAATGAAATAGTAAGATTGAACGAGAACTTACCAAGTTTGAAGGTTGATCTTTATTTCATGAGGAGTTGCGGTGAGGGATTTCGTGCCCTCCGCTCCCAACCCTCGATCATCTTCAGCTGGTAATTAGAGTCTCTTTAAATCTTACTATGCCAAGTCATTTCTGTTGTTGTTTCTGTGATTCCACACCGCTGCTTTGAAGAATGTCGCGCATGCGTGCCGGCGGGCTCTTCACGAAATCCCTCACCGCAACTCCTCATGAAATAAAGATCAACCTTCAAACTTGGTAAGTTCTCGTTCAATCTTACTATTCCCGTGTACAGCCAAGTTCTGATCTGAGTGTCCCCACAACTTGGTATCATTGCCCCTCTTATTTCATTTCGGAGTCACGTGAGTGACTTCGTGAAGAGCCCGCCGGCGCGCATGCTCGACATATCGTCGTACCGCGTTGCTGCGACGGCTGGCGGTGGAGCGCGCTCCTCGCCAGCCCTTCAGAAGGGGCCACGGAGGTAAGTATTCTACCTTTAGTTGGTGGTCCTTGTTGTCTGATTATGTCTTGCAGCAAGGACATGGATGGGAGTTCGAAGGGCCGGAGGACGTCAGGACGAGTTCGCCGGTCAACAGTTCCGGGGCCGTTACCATCGGCAGTACCTGCAGCGCAGGCCGGGACTCAGGCGGAGATGTGGGTAAGCCCTGTGTTCACAGGTCCAGATCCGCCAGCACACCACAGCTCGGAGGAGTTCGACGAGGAGGAGTGTGGTGTGCCGCCAGAGCAGGGGGACCCTGCCATGGCAGTCAGGTCGTCAGCGGGCTCGCTGGCGGCCTCGAGCAGGGCACGTGCCGTTGCACGGCCTGTTCCACTCAGCCCTCCGAGAAGGGGGAGGGCAGGAGCCCAGAAGCCTAACCCTGTCAGGGCTAAGGCATTGCCTGCCGCGGAGGAGCGGTCAGGTTCCAGGGCGAGACCCGGGGCGGCTGTGAGGTCCAGCCGGCACACCCCGACTCTCGACGCCGGGACGGGTCGGTCGAGTCGGGTCTCGTCACGGTCGCCGAGCCCCCCATGGATGGGTGGGCGAGACCATGTGTCGGCAACGTCCACGATGTGGGCGGCCGGCAAGACTGCGCGGGCCCCAGGCAGCCATGCTTCGGCTGGTGCCGACACCTCGCCGCAAGTGCCCTTAGTGGCAGCGGCTTCAGCTCCCGCTAAACGGAGGCGGTTGAACACGCCCACGCAGGAATCGCGCAGTTTCGCCTCGGCGGCTGTTAGCGACAACTACCGGCACCGGCAGGGCCTCGACGAGGTGCGGGCCGATGACAGGAGCCCGGTTTTCTTTTCAGAGCCGGAGGACTCCGACCACCTGAGTGTTCAGGGTGAAGGGCGTATTGACCGTATGGAGCGGCTGCTGGAGCTCCTGCTTCAACGTTAACATCAGCAGGGCAGCAACAGGCACAGGGCGTCTTCACCAACATCTACTATCAGCCTGGAGCAGCAGGAGGAGGAGGTTCTGGTGGATCCTGTACCACCTCCGTTGGAGGTGCCAGCGGAGGAACTCTTGGATGTGGCGACCAAATTCGCGGCCCCACATACGGCTGGTCTTCCTCTAAATACAAAGCTGGCAGCCACAGTGGACTTTCTTAATAATCAGGTGCTGCAGGAAGAAGTCCTCATCCAGGCTATGAGCCGTCACAAGGCTCCATCAAACTGCAACTCCCTCAACGTGCCTGTGGTCAATACGCCAATATGGGGCAACATCAGTGCGGCTATCCGTCAACAGGAGCTAAAATTGCAGCGGATCCTGAAACTCCTCACGGCCGGTATTACCGCCTTTGCGCGGTCGGTGGACGGGGACGAACTGAATTTGGACCAGGAAGATGCTCTGGCCTTATTGTGCGCGACCCAGCATGAAATCAACGGGTTTCGCAAAAACAGCATCCGCCCAGCACTCAACCCGAAGTTTGCAGGATTGTGCAAACCACCGCCGCCGCCGCCGCCCCGTCAGCTCTTTGGTGAGGACCTCTCGAAGAGAGTCAAAGAGCTTGACGAACAAGCCAAAACGGTGGGGATCATGCGCTCTCAGAGTGCCCCCACACCGTCAGGCTCAAAAGCTCCATACATTCGCTCACGAGGGTCGGCCAGTGCCTCGACGAGGACTCACCCTCTAGCTCCACAACGACAACAGCACCAGAACCAGCACCAAGGGTCTTTTTTAGGACAGGGTCGGCAGAGACCTTTGTGGAAATCGAAGACGCCGCGCCCTCAAGCCAACCCAGCA
Organism: Raja brachyura; assembly: GCA_963514005.1. The sequence goes on from OY740783.1 coordinate 51,982,933, forward strand.
CCTCCATGGCCACCCACACGTGTCAAGGACCGCCGGTAACCACGGAGGTGAGGGGGTCTGGTTCTCTTTTTTCCCATGTTGGTGGTCGTTTACGGTCGTTTTTGGGTGCATGGGGTAATTTTACTGGTGATGAGTATGTGTTGCGGAATATTCAGAGGCATAAAATTGAGTTTATTAATGGCGACATTCCTCCATCCCAGCACATGCCTGGTCGTACGTTCAAATTGTCTGCTGCAGAACAGGCAGCAGGTTATAAGGAAATTTTAAGTCTGGAACAGAAGGGGGTGATTGAGAAAACGGTGCATGAGCCAATTGAGTTTGTTTCGAACATATTTACTAGACCTAAGAAGGATGGAGGCTGTCGTGTCATTATTGATCTAACCCGTTTGAATACGTTTGTAACATATACTCATTTTAAAATGGATACGTTTGAAACAGCCAAATCATTGATTTCTCATGGCTGCTTTATGGCATGCATTGATTTGAGGGATGCATATTATTCAGTATCCATCCAGAAATATGATAGAAGGTTTTTGAAATTTATCTGGATGGGGCAACTTTGGCAGTATAAGGCTTTGCCTAATGGGCTCACTACAGCCCCTAGATTGTTCACTAAATTGGTGAAGCCAATCATGGCTTATTTGAGACAACGACATCATATAGTTATGGCCTATTTAGATGATGTCTTTATTGTGGGCCACACCCTGCAATTGGCTGAACAGGGTGTTGCAGCTGCTGTCAATATATTTCAACAATTAGGATTCATTGTCCATCCAGAGAAATCGAAGTTCTGCCCTGCCCAGGTAATTAATTACCTAGGGTTCACGGTGAACTCAATGAGCATGAGGATAACTATACCAATTAACAAAATTGAGGAAGTCACTCAGGTGTGCAGAGATTTAATTGGCACCAATATACCATCGATTCGGCATACAGGCACAGTAATTGGCAAGCTAGTGGCTTTGTTTCCGGCAGCACGATATGGACCTTTGCATTATCAGAATTTGCAAAGAGCTAAAATTACTGCGTTAAAACGGAACGCTGGTCATTACGATCGATCAATGCAGCTGCCGTCCGAAGCGATAACTGAGTTGCAATGGTGGGTGTGTCACATTAGCAACTCATTCAAGCCTGTTAGGGAGGCTAATCCAGTGGTATATTTACAGACTGATGCAAGCTCCAATGGCTGGGGAGCTACTGATAATTGCTCTAGTTGTGGGGGCAGATGGGACACCCTTGAGTCATCGATGTTGTTGACTCAAGGGATTAACTATTTGGAGTTGCTGGCAGCATTCCACGGACTTCGTGCATATTGTTCCAAGCTTGTTGGAGCACACGTCCGTCTCCAAATAGACAACACCACAGCTGTGGCATATTTAAACCATATGGTTGGTACCAGGTCAGTTTCGTGTGACAAATTGGCTAACTCAATTTGGCTCTGGTGTGTTCAAAGAGACATTTGGATTTCAGCTACCTATTTGCCAGGTGAGCTTAATACTGTGGCGGACACCAGGTCACGCAAATTTAATGACAATATTGAATGGATGTTGCATCCTGAGATTTTTTCTAAAGTCACAGCCAAATTTGGTAAACCGGACATTGACCTTTTTGCGTCACGGTTAAACCATCAGGTACCAGCCTACGTTTCATGGGAACCAGATCCTGGGGCAATAGCGCTAGATGCATTCTCGCTGGACTGGGGGAATTGGTTTTTCTATGCCTTCCCTCCGTTTTGCCTCATCAGTCGGGTATTGCGAAAGATTCAGGCAGATGCTGCCAAGGGCATCCTTATTATACCCGACTGGCCCACACAGCCTTGGTATCCGGTGGTCTTTGACATGCTCAACGAACCCTGGGTCCTTTTGAAGGGTTGCCCACAATTGGTTACTCACCCTGTCTCAGGGGAGCCACATCCCTGCCATGGCTATTTAAATTTGTTGGCTTGCAGGTTCTGAACAGGCCGTTAGTCCAATACGGCCTCTCGGCTCGGACCATGGATACCATTGGGGCGTCGTGTCGAGAGTCCACAAGGCGAAGATACCGCTCGCATATTAAGAAGTGGGAAGCCTACTGCAGCCGCTCTCGCATCACGTATGATGACGTGACAATAACCGACGTCCTGGAATTCCTCGCGGGGTTGCACCATGATGAACACTTAAGTTACAGTGCCATCAACAGCGCCAGAAGTGCGCTATCATTCTACCTCAATATTGGGGTAGGATCCAACAGGCTAGTGTCCAGACCCATGCGGGGTATATTCAATATGAATCCGCCTACACCACGCTATAATATCACCTGGGATGTCAGGGACGTATTAACCCTGCTCAGGACGTGGTCTCCCATGGAAGGGCTCCAACTGGACCAACTCACCATGAAGCTGGTGATGTTACTAGCGCTGACTTCAGCTCAGAGGGTACAGACACTACACAAACTTCGTGTCGACAGAATGACATCTACCCCTACAGAAGTAGTATTTTTCATTGACGAGTTACTAAAGCAGCATAGACCTGGGTGCACAGGGCTGCAGCTGAAGTTCCCGGCATACCCCGCAGATGCTAGGCTATGTTTAGCCTCACATATCCGCCACTATGTCAACGTGACGGCACGCATCAGAGGAATGGAGAGATACCTGCTTGTCACTCATAAGAGACCTCATCATCGAGTGACAGTCCAGACGATATCCAGGTGGCTTCGAGTCGTCTTGGGTAAGTCAGGTATCGACACTAATGTGTTCAAGTCTCATTCCACCAGGGCTGCATCGACGTCAGCGGCGAGGGTCATGGAGGTGCCCATGGACCTAATTCTCGCCACAGCAGGATGGGCTAATGAAGCTGTGTTCCAGCATTTTTATAACAAACCTGTTGCTGCTCCTCTACAGTTCGCAGAAGCCGTGCTGAATGCAGGTCAAGAACGTGGAGATGTCCCCGCATGAGGGGTTTTGATTTGTTATTAATAAATATGCTCTTGTTTTGCAGTATGAACTATTGAGCAAGTTTGTTCCTCCCATCCATCCCTGGTAGTGGTGTGTCAGCATGGACGTGGTCCAGGGCGTGTAATCACAGAAGCTTTGAAGTCTTCACGAAGTCACTCATGTGACTCCGAAATGAAATAGTAAGATTGAACGAGAACTTACCAGTTCGAAGGTTGATCTTTATTTTATGAGGAGTCGAAGTGAGGGATTTCGTGCCCTCCTCGCCCAACCCTCAGTCACCTTCATCTGGTAATCTTAGTCAATTCAATCATACTATGCGAAGTCATTTCTATTGTTGGCTCTGTGATTCCACGCCGCTACTTTGAAGTATGTCGAGCATGCGCGCCGGCGGGCTCTTCACGAAATCCCTCACTTCGACTCCTCATAAAATAAAGATCAACCTTCGAACTGGTAAGTTCTCGTTCAATCTTACTATTCTTGTGTTCTTCCTGAAGGAGTTGGCATTCTAAGCATCATGCCATCAAAGCAGAGGAGAGGCAGTAATCCTGCTTTTCTCTGGACTGGATAGGCTATCTAACTGTTTCACTCTAATTATCCACTGTGTAGAATAGCTAACTATTCACAGTGTAGAATAGTTGGATCCAATTCCTGATTCCCTCCCTCAAGTTTATTTTGGAGAGCATGTCATTCACGCCGATAGACACAAACTCAGCGGGTCAGGCAGCATCTCTGGAGAAAAAGGGTGGGTTTCGGATGGGAACCCTTCTTCATTCATGTAAGTGTGCAATATCCGGTCAAAGGCCTCCTCCTTGTCCAAGCTGACCAGTCAGGTGTCCACCCCTCTGTCCCACACGTAGGCAATGGTGGAAGGATGTTCTTCGAACAATTTCTAATTCAGGATTACACTTTTAACCTTGGGACCTGATGAATCACTGACACAACCCCACATTATAGTAGTGTGACATTAACATGCCTGGAGAAGAATGCATGATATATTTAGACAATCAGTGAGTCACTGCTGGGAATGTAAAGCAATCACTTGGTGGTAAATAAGTTTTGTTTTAATCATATACATCGTGGGAGTTTGGTTGTCTTCAAGATAATGAGTAAGCATATTTCCACCTAATAGACCCAAGTCATATCTCTTTATGTACAATTTAATTAAAGCATTCCTAGAAAATGGATACAGTTATTAAAAGGACAGCCAAGGACCCACTTTGAGAAGCTGAGTGTGGATGCTTATTTTATGCTGCATATTTCCACCACCATTTAGTTAATGGTTGCCCTCTGATGTTCAGGATTTGTGGCTGAAACATATAATTCCCCTTTTTACAGTTTACAGTTTACATTCCTCCTTCAACCAGCACCATCAAAATGAGTTAGCCAAATAATTTATTTCCTTCCAATCTGTAACCACTTATCAATGCTGCACATTGGAATTAATTCATTCATGCTAATCTTGCTACTTAAATGAATAGCCAAGGGATTTTATATTGGGAGTGTCTAGATTGTCAGCAGATGAGGTCCATTGCCCAGAAGCATGATGTCAGAAAACTTTCCCATATAGAAAAAAACACAAAGTGCTGCAGCAGCTCAGGTCAGGCGACATCTCTGGTCGAAATGGATAAGTAACTTTTCGGGTTGAGACCCTTCCTCAGACTAATTCTACATTGTCCTCCAGAAAGACTGCTGAGTTACTCCAGTACTTTTTCTGTAAACCAGCAACTGCAGTTCCACCCCACATGGTATTTCTCAAGAGTTAGAAACATAGAAACATAGAAAATAGGTGCAGGAGTAGGCCATTCGGCCCTTCGAGCCTGCACCGCCATTCAATGTGATCATGGCTGATCATCCAACTCAGTATCCCGTACCTGCCTTCTCTCCATACCCCCTGATCCCTTTAGCCACAAGTGCCACATCTAACGCCCTCTTAAATATAGCCAATGAACTGGCCTCAACTACCTTCTGTGGCAGAGAATTCCAGAGACTCACCACTCTCTGTGTAAAGAATGTTTTCCTCATTTCGGTCCTAAAGGAATTCCCCCTTATCCTTAGACTGTGACCCCTTGTTCTGGACTCCCCCAACATCGGGAACAATCTTCCAGCATCTAGCTTGTCCAACCCCTTAAGAATTTTGTAGGTTTCTATAAGATCCCCCCTCAATCTTCTAAATTCCATCGAGTACAAACCGAGTCTATCCAATCTTTCCTCATATGAAAGTCCTGTTAAATTGGAGAACATTGGAATTTTCTCAATCACCTGCTTCATTTGGACAATGGGGTTAAGGAAAGAGGATTCACATTGCGGAACCTGTTTTCACCAATCTTTCCACCACCACACACAAGAAGCACAAGAAGCACAAGACAGACACCATTGTATGCAGAAGCTGAGAAGTGGGTTCAGCTGGCTGAACAACTTCTAATCTTGTGTGTGGACTCGATAAGAAGAAAATCTGGACAATGTAGCACAACAGCTTCATTCTAATCATCATAATTTCAGCGCCTATCCAGCATTTATTGTACAATTGTTTATTATATCACTTCAACATTTAATCCAATTTTGTGAATGACTGGCACTGGTTCAAGCTTTCATGAATGGCTTGACATGGAGGCAAAATTACACCATGGTTTTCAGACAATACACTGGCCTTGGCAAAAGAGGTAGAATGAAGAAGAAATGGGGAGATGGCAAGAGAGTCTGCATTGAATGTCAAGACCCAACCTGCTACAGGATTTTGCACAGAGCTTAGTTCTCAGCATTTTCATTGTTGTAAGGATATCTTTCTCATCCTGCACACAGTGTCCAGCCATCCAGCATTTAAAGTATTGTGTTCAGTTCTAGGCACCATGTTATAGGAAATAAGTTGGCAAGCTGGAAAGGGTGCAGAGAAAATTTACGAAGATGTTGCCAGGAATCAAGGGCTATAGGGAGAGGTTGAGCAGGGAGGAATAGATCGGGTAGACTCACAGAGTCTCTTGCCCTGAGTAGAGGAATAGTAAGATTGAACGAGAACTTACCAGTTCGAAGGTTGATCTTTATTTCATGAGGAGTTGCGGTGAGGGATTTCGTGAAGAGCCCGCCGGCACGCATGCGCGACATTCTTCAAAGTAGCGGTGTGGAATCACAGAAACCAACAACAGAAATGACTTGGCATAGGAAGATTGAAGAGATTCTAATTACCAGTTGATTATGATCGAGGGTTGGGAGCGGAGGGCACGAAATCCCTCACCGCAACTCCTCATGAAATAAAGATCAACCTTCGAACTGGTAAGTTCTCGTTCAATCTTACTATTTCATTTCGGAGTCACGTGAGTGACTTCGTGAAGACTTCAAAGCTTCTGTGATTACACGCCCTGGACCACGTCCATGCTGACACACCACTAGCAAGGATGGATGGGAGTAAACAAGTTGCTGAAAACAGGTTATACTGAAAAACAAAAGAATATTTATTAACAACAAAGCAAAACCCCTTATTCGGGGACATCCCCACGTTCTTGCCCTGCGTTCAGCACGGCCTCCGCGAACTGTAGGGGAGCAGCAACAGGCTTATTGTAGAATCGCTGAAACACAGCTTCATTCGCCCATCCTGCTGTGGCGAAAATATGGTCCATGGGCACCTCCATGACCCTCGCCGCCGACGTCGATGCAGCCCTGGTGGAATGAGACTTGAACACATTAGTGTCAATACCTGACTTACCCAAGACGATCCGGAGCCACCTGGATATCGTCTGGACTGTCACTCGATGGTGAGGTCTCTTGTGAGTGACAAGCAGGTATTTCTCCATTCCTCTGATGCGTTCCGTCACCTCGACATAGTGACGGATATGGGCGGCTAAACATAGCCTAGCATCTGCGGGGTATGCCGGGAACTTCAGCTGCAGCCCTGTGCACCCAGGTCTATGCTGCTTGAGTAGCTCATCAATAAAGAAGACTACTTCTCCAGGGGTAGAGATCATCCTGTCAACGCGGAGTTTATGTAGCGTCTGTACCCTCTGTGCTGAAGTCAGCGCTAGTAACATCACCAATTTCATGGTGAGTTTGTCCAGCTGTAGACCTTGCATGGGTGACCACGTCCTGAGCAGGGTTAGTACATCCCTGACATCCCAGGTGATGTTATAGCGTGGTGTAGGCGGATTCATATTAAATATACCCCGCATGAGTCTGGACACTAGCCTGTTGGATCCTACCTCAATCTTGAGGTAGAATGACAGCGCGCTTCTGGCGCTGTTGATGGCACTGTAGCTTAAGTGTTCATCATGGTGCAACCCCGCGAGGAATTCCAGGACGTCAGCTATGGATGCATCGTCATAGGTGATGCGAGAGCGGCTACAGTAGGCTTCCCATTTCCTGATGTGGGAAAGGTATCTTCGCCTGGTCGACTCTCGGCACGACGCTCCAATGGTATCCATGGTTCGAGTTGAGAGGCCATACTGCAGCAATGGCCTGGTTAGAACCTGCAAGCCAATAAATTTAAGTAGCGATGGCAGGGATGTGGCTCCCCTGACACAGGGTGAGTAACCAATTGCGGGCAACCCTCTAAGAGGACCCAAGGCTGACTGATCATGTCAAGGACCACCGGATACCATGGCTGCGTGGGCCAGTCGGGTATAATAAGAATGCCTTTGGCAGCATCCATCTGGATCTTGCACAATACCCGACTGATGAGGCAAAACGGGGGAAATGCATAGAAAAACCACTTCCCCCAGTCGAGCGAGAATGCATCCATCGCCATTGCCCCAGGATCTGGTTCCCATGAAACGTATGTTGGTACCTGATGGTTCAACCGCGACGCAAAGAGGTCGATAGCCGGTTGACCAAATTTGGCTGTAATTTTGGAAAAAATTTGAGGATGCAACATCCATTCGATATTGTCATTAAACTTGCATGACCTGGTGTCCGCCACAGTATTGAGCTCACCTGGTAAATAGGTAGCTGAAATCCAAAGATTTCTGTCAATGCACCAGAGCCAAATTGTATTAGCCAATTCATCCCATGAAATCGACCTGGTACCGCCCATATGGTTTAGATATGCCACCGCCGTGGTATTGTCTATTTGGACACGGACATGAGCATCAATAAGATGGGAACAATAAGCACGAAGTCCGTGAAACGCTGCAAGCAGCTCCAAATAGTTTATCCCGTGTGACAACAACATAGTAGATTCAAGGGTGTCCCATCTGCCCCCGCAACTAGAACAGTTATCCGTAGCTCCCCAGCCATAGGAGCTTGCATCGGTTTGCAAGTATACCATCGGATTGGGCACAATAATGGGTTTGAATGAGCTACTGATATGGAGCACCCACCATTGTAACTCAATTTGAGCTTTAGAAGGCAGCCGCATTGGTCTATCAAAATGACCAGCGTTCCGCTTTAACGCGGAGATCTTGGCTCTTTGCAAATTTTGATAATGCAAAGGCCCGTATTGGGCTGCTGGAAACAATGCTACGATTTTGCCAATCACCTTAGCTGTTTGTCGAATTGATGCTGTACTGGCGCAGGCCAAATCCTGACACGCTTGGGTGACATCCCCAACCTTATTAGTCGGTATGGTGGCCCTCATGCGATTGGAATCCACCGTAAACCCCAGATAATCCATGACCTGGGAAGGGCAGAACTTTGACTTGTCTGGATGGACAATAAACCCCAGCCGCTGAAAAATCGCGACAGTGGCTGAAACTCCCCGTTCAGCTGCCTCCAGGGTTTTGCCAATAATCAGGATATCATCCAAATAGGCCATTACGATATGCTGCTGCTTTCATAACTGGGCCATAATAGGTTTTAGCAATTTAGTAAATAGTCTAGGGGCTGTAGTAAGCCCATTTGGCAAAGCCCTGTATTGCCAGAGCTGACCCATCCAAACAAATTTTAAGAACTTCCGGTGATGTTTCCGAATGGATACAGAATAGTACGCATCTTTTAAATCCATGCATGCCATAAAGCAGCCATGCGAAATCAATGACTTGGCTGTCTCAAAAGTGTCCATTTTAAAATGGGTGTATGTTACAAAAGTATTCAAATGGGTCAGATCAATAATCACTCGACAACCTCCATCCTTTTTCGGTCTGGTAAATATATTTGAGACAAATTCAATTGGCTCGTGCATAGTTTTTTCTATCACGCCTTTTTGTTCTAACCTTAAGATCTCAGCATAGCCTGCTGCCTGTTCAACGGCAGACAGCCTAAACGTCCGATTAGGCATATGCTGGGATGGAGGAATGTCCCCGTCAATAAACTCAATATTATGACCCCGAATACTCTGCAAAATAAACTCATCGGAAGTAATAGTCCCCCATGCCCCCAAAAAGAAACGGAGGCGCCCACCAACATGTGACGTTAAATGGACAGACAAATGAAAACCAGACCGCCTCACCTCCATGGTTACCGGCGGTCCTTGACATGTTTGGGTGGTCGTGGAGGTGCTGGGTTGGGCTGATAGTGTGGTGTCCTCATCTTCCACTGGGGCCGCTGCGGACCTTGCCCTAAAAAAGCCCGCTGCTGCTGGGCCTGTTGATAGCCGGGCGGAGCTGGAGGATAAGTTCTTGTTGATGTGGGAACCGGGCCTCGTGGCCGAGCAAGTGGAGCTTTCGGGGCCGACGGTCTGGGGGCGATCTGCGACCGCATGAGTCCCACCGTCTGGGCATGCTCGTCGAGCTCTTTGACCCTCTTCGGGAGGTCTTCTCCGAAGAGCTGTCGGGGCGGCGGTGGTGGCGGTGGTTTGCACAACCCAGCAAACTTCGGGTTGAGTGACGGGCGGATGCTGTTTTTACGAAAGGCATTTATTTCATGTTGGGTGGCAGATAACAGTGCCAGCGCATCCTCCTGGTCTAGATTTAGATCTTCCCCGTCGACCGACCACACAAAGGCGGTAATACCGGCCGTGAGGAGCTTCAGGATCCATTGGAGTTTCAACTCCTGATGATGGATAGCCACGCCGATGTTGCCCCATATTGGCGTATTGACCACAGGCACATTGAGGGCGTTGCAGTTGGACGGAGCCTTATTCCGATGGATAGCCTGAGAGAGGACTTCCTCCTGGAGCTGATGGTTGGTGAGGAAGTCCACAGTGGCAGCCAGTTTGGGATTGAGAGGAAGCCCAGTCGTGTGTGGAGCAGCGAACTTCGCCGCCACATCGAGAAGTTCTTCCGGCGGTAATTCCGACGGAGGTGGTGTAGGGTCGACAAATCCTTCCTCGTCTGGCTGTTCCAGGCTGGCGATGGAGGCTGGTGAGACTGCCCTGTGCCTGTCGATGCTGGACGCTTGCTGCTGTTGGCTGTGTAGCAGAAGCTCCAGTAGCTGCTCCATGCGGTCAATACGCCCATCACCCTGAACACTCGGGTGGTCGGAGTCCTCCGGCTCAGAAATATTGCCGGGGCTCCTCTCATCGGCCCGCACCTCGTCGAGGTGAACCCGGTGCCGGTAGTTGTCGCTGCCAGCCGCCGAAGCGAAACCGCGCGATTCCCGCGCGGGAGATGTGTTCAACCGCCTCCGTTTGGCGGGAGCTGAAGCCGCTGCCACTGAGGGCAAATGCGGCAGGAAGTCGGCACCAGCCGGAGCATGGATACCTGACGCCCGCGCGGGCTTGCCGGCTGCCCACGTCGTGGACCTTGCCGACGCATGGTCTCGTCCTCCCATCCATGGGGGACTCGGCGACCATGGCGGGACCCTACCCAAACGACCCGTCCCGGCGTCGAGGGTTGGGGGGTGGACACTGGACCTCACAGTGGACCTGGGTCCCGCCGTTGAACCAGACCGCAGCTCGGCGGCAGGTAATGCCTGAGCCCCAGAAGGGTTAGGCTTGCGGGCTCCTCCCCTCCCCCTGCTCGGAGGGCTGAGGGAGGAGGGCCGTGCAGCTGCACGGGACCCCTTGCCCGAGGCCGCCAACGGGCCCGTTGGCGACCTGAATGCTGAAGCAGGGTCTACCTGCTCTGGCGGCACACCGCAGTCCTGCTCCTCGAACTCCTCCCCAGAGCTGCAGTGTGTCAGCGGGTCCGGACCTGCAGGAACAGGGCTCCCCGGTTTCCCCGCCTTCCTCCCGGCCTGTTTCCCAGGTGTAGCCGATAATGAGGGCTCCGGGACAGATGGCCGGCGACTCCGAACGGACGTCTTTCGGCCCTTCGTACTCCCGTCCATGTCCTTGCTGAAAGAGAAAATCAAACAACAAGGACCAACCAACTTAAGGTTAGTTCACTCACCTTAACGGTCCCTTATGAAGGGCTGGCGGGGAGCGCACCCCACCGCCAGCCGTCGGCAGCAATGCGTTGCGACGATATGTCGCGCATGCGTGCCGGCGGGCTCTTCACGACGTCACTCACGTGACTCCGAAATGAAATCAAGAACCAGAGGACATAGGTTTAAGGCGAGGGGGGAAAGATATAATAGGAACCTGAGGGGTAACTTTTTCACACAAAGGGTGGTGGGTGGATGGAACAAGCTGCCTGTTTCCATTCGTGTCAAAACAGACCAGGCTGTAGTCTGAAGGAGTGTCCCGACCAGATGCATCTACAACGACATCCGTCTCTGAAAATCTTTATAAAAAAACACAGATGGGGAAAATAAATGTAAAGTTTATCTTTCCATGGCAGCTGCCTGACCTGCTGAGTGTACCCAGCAATGTCATTGTTTAATGGGCTCCAGTTTGTTATGTTCTTCCATTTTGATCATGGTGCATCATAGCACTCATTCATCCTTCATACTCCTTGGAACCGTGGTCCTTGTTCCAGTTGTTTTCTTGCAGCTGACACAATGGACTGCTACAGTGACAATGGAGTGCTACAGTCTGAAGAAGGGTCTCAACCCGAAACGTCACCCATTCCTTCTATATAAAGATGCTGTCTGCCCCGCTGAGTTACTCCAGCATGTTGTGTCTATCTTTGGTGCCATTTATCAATACAGGTTTCTGCCACTCTCTCCCAATGATACATTCAGTAACTGCCCCAGACACATTTTGCTAATTTGCTTCACCATGACTTAGCACCTTTGAAAACATATATATATATATTTCAAGTGCTTTAACTAGATTTTCCGACCAACATATTTTTGCACTGACTGGAACATCCAGGCTTGGAGTATTTAGTTGTGAAGAAAATCATGGATCCTTGCCTGATGAAAGCAAACCAGGCAATTAGATATATTTAAATAACATCCCCTTCACCAATTATCTTGTTGAAGGAAGGTCAAAGGGAGATTTAACAGGAATGTTCAGAATTATATTAACAGAAAAAAAATCAGAAAACTGTTCACAGTGACAAAAATGCTGGTCATTAAAAAACACAGATTTGTGCCTGGCAAAAGAACTAGAGGCAATATGAGGGGGGGAAAAGTCTGGAATAAACTGGAATAAGCCGGCAACAGATGACCTCGGGAATGGTGGAGTCAATAATGGCCCATTGTTGGCTGAGGGAGATGTGCTAATGACAGAGCTATAAGGATGCGAACAGTGGAACGGGTAGGATGACCAGTGTGGGAGAAGAAGGCGAGGTGGGGGAATGCATGTTACTGGAAATTTGGGAAATCAACGTTCATACCACTCCCCCCTTCCACTGCCCTCTCTCCCACCCCTCCTCCACCCTAGTCATCCTACCGGCTCCATAGGTAACCAGCATCTGCAGTTTTTTCCTGCACAAGTATGCAAGTAGATTCTGTTCAAACTTTCAGAAGGTAATTTAATGAATAGTTGCACAGCTATAACTAGGAGCAGGGGAGTGGGATTAAATGGATTGCTCGTCTAAAGTCCTAATACAAATGTGATGGGATAAAAGGCTCCCTGTTTGTAGTATCCATTTAGCTTAACTCAGTATGTTATAACTATAACCAGTTACCTTTAAATTTTATCTGCCTATAATTATGTGGGTGGGATTTATTACGTAGTCAGAGGCATGTTTGCGGCTGGGATTCTTGCTAGTAATTAATTTTTTTATTTAATTTGAAGATGCATGTGGGAGAGGTCACAGCTTTTGACCATGCACAAGTTCCACCATGCACCATGCACGAGTTCCTAGATGCACGAGTTTGATCATGCACGGGTTTCACCATGCACGAGTTTGACTACGAGTAAGATCAAAATGTAAATAAACAAGAAGCAGTTTGGATGAATATCTTACTGTTTTTACTACAACAATAAAGAAACTATTAATTAAGAGATTGTGTTTTGAAGATTTATCTTTGGACGGCATTGAATGTCTCTGGAGAGCTCGTGGATGCGTATCGATATTATCTCCTTACCCCTGTCTTCAATCACAGTGGCTAGGGGAAAGAATCCTTGAACGATATAATAATCTACCATTACACTGTTGATGTAAATAGACCCCTGATGTGTCAAGCCCCTCATAATTCTAGTTCAGAAATATAGAGGCCAACAGTGGTGTACCCATTCCTACTCTGGTTAAGACGAAAACGAGCCCCTTATGAACTCCTTTGCTGAACATAAGAAATTGTCAAACTTCAAACAACTCCAAACTTGTTTCCTTCCTTTAACTTTAAGACAATTAATGCCTTGCAGTAAAAGTATAACTACTTGCTGATAGCTTGTCTTTCCTGCATATGCAATGTGATGTTTTCATTAAAATGTCAAAATGTTTCCACGCTCCATGTTTCAAGACTTTTGTGTCAGAAGTTGGAATAAAATGATTGGCAGGTAGTTGCTTGAATTATAAATAAGTAAATTGTATTGTGCGCATCCAATCTGTTAGGATTCTCTCCATGTTGCTCTTGTAGCTTTACAATTGAGACTCCTGCTGCTTTGGCAATTAGAAGTGGACTTATCCATCCAAGACTTCTTCTTGTCTGGTCTGCTGTGGTTTTCCTCAAGGACCATTTATACAAATCTAATTACAATGGGTCTGATTAATTCAAATAGTGTAAATTAATTCCATCAACATATGACACATTCCTTAAAATATAAGTGATCTGCGTGTGCCGCAACTCTAAATATGACAAAAAATGAATTTCTGGGCAAAATGATGTTTGGTGCATGTCTCCTCGCACCTAAAACTGTGCAAAATCATGCAGCACCATTTTATGGAACTCTTATCAATGATGGCAACTTAAAAATAGTGACAAAGATTAAGGGCAGTACGGTGGCGCAGCGGTGGAGTTGCTGCTGAGTTACTCCAGCACTTTGTGTTTTACTCAAGATTCCAGCATGTCAGGTACTTGTGTCTCTCTGTACCTCCTCCTACCTCAGTCTCTGTAAGGATTATTTACCTTTCTCCCAGTTTCTCCACTCCATCGCATCTCTTCAAATGATGACATTTTCCACATCAGACTTTCCAAGATAACTTTCTTTATCTTTATCAAAGGGACCACTTAAGTTGGAGGTCTCACTCTTGCATCTTCTCTTTCCGACAGTTCTGTCCTCAACCCTTTTTCTCCACCCAGTGATTCCCTTTCTTCTTACCCCCACCCTCTCACCCCTGCCATTAGTCTCCACATTTAATGAACCATCATAGAGCATGGAAGCGGACCCTTCAGCCCAGTTCACCTGAACTGACCATCAAGTGCCATCTGCATCAACCCCATATTGCATCTCCATCAAAACATCTTTGGCACGGAGGAGAAAACTGGAGCATCCATGTGAAATCCATACGCCACATGCAACTCCACACGTATATTACATTCAAACTCCATACAGAGAGCATTCAAGATCAGGACAAAACCCAGCGCTCTGAACCTGGTAGACAACTGTACTAACTCTGCCAACACTACAAACACCCCCAACATATTTCCACCAGCTTTAATGTGATGTCAGCATCGGACACACATTTCCCTCCCCTCCCCTCTTCTGTGGATTCTCCACAGATTACTCCCCTATATCCCCAGAAGCACCTGTTTCATTTTTCAAACAACCACAGCAGAGGGAAAACATGTCCTTCCGTTCCCATCATCCTAGGATGCAAACACGCCCGCCATGGCATGCAGAAGCTCTCTTATTCCTCTTCCAATTTTGTACACAGCAATTACTGCATATGGCCTGGTCATAGTCATAGAGTGTGGAAACAGGCCAACTTGCCCACACCAGCCACCATGTCCCACATGCCTGCATTTGTCCCATATCCCCCTAAACCTGTCCTATCCATGTACCTGTCTAAATGTTTCTTAAACGTTGCATTAGTACCTGCCTCAACAACCTCCTCCAGCAGCTTGTTCCATACACCCACCACCCTTTGTGAAAAAGTTACCCCTCAGGTTTCTATTAAATCTTTCCCACTTCACCTTAAACCTATGACCTCTGGTTCTCGATTCCCTTACTCTGGGCAAAAAACGCAGCATCTCCCCAATCTATTCCTCTCATGATTTTATACACCTCTACAAAATCACCCCTCATCTTCCTGTGCTCCAAGAAATAGAGTTCCAGCCTGCTAAACCTCTCCCTATAGCTCAAACCCTTGAGACATGGCAACATCCTCGTCAGTTCTCTTCACTTCACTTCCTCGTCACTTCAGTTATCTTCACTGTAGTAACCGAGAGCATATTTGGTTATTCCCTGTTTTCATTCATCTCCTCCACTTGCATCTCTTCCAGAGAGACCATCTGTGAATAACAAGCCTTCAACACTTCAATGTATCCTGGTCTCCATCCTATTGCAAACATTTTTTTTGTTCTCTCCATCCCTTCCCTTCTCAGAGTTTAAAATGTGATTGATTTCTAACTCTTCTTCAGTTCTGATGATAGGTCATCAATCTGAAACATTGATTTTGTTTCTCTCAGTAGCCTAAGCAGCTGAGTATTTCCAGTATATTTTATTTTATCTTACAATTCCCTCCATAATGTTTGGGACAAAGACCTATAATTTCTTTATTTGCCCCTGTACGCCACAATTTGAGATCTGTGATAGAAATAAATCACATAAAATGGCCTGAATTAAAATCTGAGAATGCGCACTTTAACCACATATGATTTTTTCTTTTACAAATCTCAAATTGTGGAGTACAGGGGCAAATAAATAAATAATGGGTCTTTGTCCCAAACATTATGGAGGATACTGTATTATCCAGATATTTTTCAAATGCCACTCAAAGAAGTGAGGTGCGGCACAGTGGTGCAACAGTAGAGATGCTAATTGCTGCCTTGCAGCGCCAGTGACCCAGGTTTGATTCTGAGCACGGGTGCTGTCTGTATGGAGTTTGTACTTTCTCCCTGTGACCACGTGGGTTTTCTCCGGGTGCTCCTCTTCCTCCCACACTCCAAAGACGTTCAGGTTTGAAGGTGAAAAGGCTTTGATAAGTTGTAAAATTGTCCCTAGTGTGTGTGTGTTGATTAGTATACAGGATGATCGCTAGTTGGCATGAACTCAGTGGGCCCAAAGGGCCTGTTTCCATGCTGTATTTCTAACATTTAAAGTAAAGTCAAAGGTATCATCATCAATTTTTATTTAATAATAATTTCCTATTGCATTATGCTACACTAATGTAAAATAGTAAGATTAAATGAGAACTTACCGGTTCGAAGTTTGATCTGTATTTTATGAGGAGTTACGATGAGGGATTACGTGAAGACCCCGTTCAGCAGGCATGCACGGCATTCTTCAAAGCAGCAGTGTGGATTCACAGAAAAAACACAATGATTGAAAAAAATATATTAAAGAAAAAATAAGAACTTAATTACCAGTTGATCTGTATAATAGAGGGTGGGAGCGGAGGGCACGTAATCCCTCATCGTAACTCCTCATAAAATACAGTTCAAACTTCGAACTGGTAAGTTCTCATTTAATCTTACTATTTTATTTCGGAGTCATGTGAGTGACTACGTGAAGACTTCAAAGCTCTGTGAATCTGAACCGTGTACCAGCTCATGCTTCGCTCACTGTCTGAAGACCTTTGAGGGAGGAAGTATGTTATCACACCAACAATAACCTGTTTATTAATAACACCAAAAAACAGAGAGCTCCCCCGGGCTTAAATTGAATATTATCTGCAGACTCTAAAATTCGGTCTGCAAATGGAGCAGGTTCCGCCAGCGGCTTATTATAAAACCTTTGGAAAGTTCTTTCCGAGGACCATCCTGCTCTGGCCTGAATATGGTCCATAGGCACATCCATTCGCCTAGCTGCCGATGTGGATGCAGCCCTGGTGGAATGAAATTTGTAAACATTAGTGTTGATTCCAGCGGACTTAAGCACCTGCTTGAGCCACCTTGAAATGGTTTGGCTCAACACCTGACCATGGGGCTTCTTGTGGCTTATCCATAAGGCTTTTTCTCTCCCTCTTAAGTTGTATGTTGTTTCTATGTAAATGGCGAGATGGGTCTTGGCACACAGACATGGGTCAGATGAATATGCCCGGAACTCCATAACTGGAGGCGTGGTTCCTGGTCTAGATTGTTTGACCAGACCCTGAATATGGAATGTGATGCAGTCCAATGGCTCTGTCATGCTGTCCAGCCGCAGAAGGTGGAGGGATTGTACCCTTAGTGCTGACACTAGTGCCATGAGCAGGACTGATTTCAGGGTAAGTTGTTCCAGCAGCTGGAACCAAATGAGCTGACAATGCACTCCTGGCTGTATTGATGGCGCTGTAGCTGAGTCCATCCCGTTGTAATCCAACCAGGAACTCCACAACACTGGTAGCTGTTGCTGTTGAGTAGTTCCCGTTTTGGAGCAATACCATTCCCATTTCCTTATGTTGGTCTGGTATTGTCTCCTGGTGGATTCCTGGTGGGATGCGGTCATCATGTTGATGGCTGCCGCAGAGAGTCCCAGGCCCAGTAGAGGTCTATTTAGAATCTGCAAGCCAGGAGATTGACTCTGTTATGGCATGGGTGACTAATGCCTGACACTGGGTGGATTAATAATTCTGGACTGCTGGGGAATTCCAACGGTGTTTCTACAACCATGTCGAGGGCCACTGGGAACCATGGCCGTGTAGGCCAGTCGGGTATTTTCAAGATTCCTGAAGCAGAATCCAATTGAATCTTGCATAATACCCGACTGATGATGCAGAAGGGAGGAAAAGCATAGAAGAACATTTTCCCCCAATGCAGTGTGAATGCATCAACTGCTGCTGCCTCAGGGTCTGGTTCCCAAGCGACATATGTTGGTATCTGGTGATTCAGCCTAGATGCAATAGATCAATATCTGGTGTGCCATATTGCTTTGTAATTTAAGCAAATACTTTGGGATTTAACATCCATTCGATGTTATCATTAAATTTGCATGACCTGGTGTCTGTCACTGTATTTCGCTTACCTGGTAGGTAAGTTGCTGATAACAAAATATGTCTTTCGACACACCATTGCCAGATTAGGTTGACCAAATTGTCACATGATATCGACTTTACACCACCCATGTGGTTGATATAAGCCACAACCATGGTATTATCTAATTGCAACTGGACATGTGCGTGATGCCTATTAGATGAATATGCTTTTAAACCATAAAACGCACCCAACATTCCTAAATAGTTAATACCCTGTGTCTGTAGGCAAGATGATTCAAAATTAGTCCATCTGCCCAGTGTGCTGGATTGCATGTTAGTTTCTCCCCAGCCCAAAGCACTGGCATTCGTTTGAATGTTTAATACTGGGTTGGTAATTATTATGGGACTGGAGCTAAGCCTAATGTTCCTTGTCCACCATTGTAACTCTGGAATGGATTCAACAGTTAAATTCATAACTCGGTCAAAGTGACCTGAGTTTTTCTTTAGCGCGTGCAATTTTGCTCTTTGTAAATTTTGATAGTGCAGAGGCCCAAATTGTACAGCTGGAAAAGGTGTTACCATTTTCCCAATGACACTAGCTACCTGCCGAATGGTTGGGTGATGATTAATCGTTAGTTTGTTGCATGATTGTGCCAACTCTGATGCTTTCCCCTTCGGCAGAGTTACAGTCATGCGAATAGTGTCAATCGTAAATCCAAGATAGTCCATGGTTGTGGATGGTGTCAAATTGGATTTATCTGGATATATGACAAACTCCAAAGTTTCAAACAAATGTTTGGTGGCTGCTACTGCTGAAATGGCTGTCTCCAAGGTTTTCCCTACTATTAAAATGTCGTCTAAGTATGCCATGACTATATGCTTTTGTTTCCTCAATAATGCCAAGGCAGATTTTAAGATTTTTGTGAAGAACCTTGGAGCTGAGGTTAGCCCATTTGGTAAGGCTTTAAATTGCCATAGCTGTTTCATCCAGATAAACTTTAGGTATTTACGATGCTCCTTGTGTGTGGGTACTGAGTAGTAGGCATCTTTTAAATCAATGCTTGCCAGAAAGTACCCTCTAGAAATCAATTATCTGGCTGTTTGAAAAATTTCCATCTTGAAATGTATATACTTAACAGATTTGTTTAAAGAAGTTAAGTCAATGATGATGCGACATACACCATGATTTTTAGTTTTAGTGAAAATATTAGACACAAATTACAACGGTTCATGTTTTGTTCTTTCAATGACACCTTTTGCTAGTAGCCTCGTCAGTTCAGCTTGACCCTCTTGTTTCTCTTTGACTGAGAGGGTGAATACCCTTTGGGGTATGTGCTGAACTGGCGGCATGTTTTCATGAATGAAGTCAATTTTATAGCCATCAATGCTGCTGAGTATATATTTGTCATTAGTGATAGGCTCCCATGCATCCAAAAACAAGTGCAATCTTCCCCTGTTAGTATAGAGCCCCTACTGCACATATGCTGAGAGGAACCAGACCCACCTACCTCCATCGTTACTGGTGCTGCTTCTGCCTCTTTGCTGGACGATGAGGTGTCTGCTGGGCTGGAGAGGGCTGCTGTTGCTGTTGATGTTGCTGTTGATGTTGGGGGTGGCGCATTTTCCATGGGGTCCGCTCTGGGCCCTGGCCTAAAAAAGGCTTACGAGGAATGGTTGCAGACCCCGAGCTTTCACCAGTCCCATATGGTAGTCGGCGACTGATGGACGCCATGGGGTACTTCCGCCTGGATTTGTTAGGTCTGCTCGGTCCCAAACCTGCCCTCATGAGACCAAAGGTCTTGGACTCTTCCTCCAGGTCTTTCACCTTTTTTGGAAGGTCCTTTCCAAAGAGCAGAATTGGAGGTTCTGAACCAGGTGTTTTGCAAAGTCCTGAAAACTTAGGGTTGAGGGCAGGCTTGATGATTTCCTTCCGTAAATTGTTAATTGTAAATTGAGTGGTGCACAGCAGAGCTTATGTATCTTGCTGCTTTGTGGTGATGTCCACATCGTATATGGACCGAGCATATGAAGTTATTCCTGCTGTCAGGTTTTAAGGTTTTCTGGAGCTTCAACTCCAGGTTCCTGATATTCTGCCCCAAATGTCCCCAAATTTGGCTGTTTACAGCTGGTACATTCAGTGATGTACAATTTTCTGTGGCTGAATATAATTCAAGAGCCTCATTACCACCCGTTCTTGTAGGGGTTTCGAGGACAGGTGGTTAATGCTGGCTGCAAGGTTCGACTCTAAAGGCTGATCCGCTCGTGGAGTGGCCACATAGGGGTTGACCACACCCAGCAGCTCTTCCTGATCCTGTACACTCTGTGTACTCCGGACATCTTCAGCCAGCGACAGTCTTCTTGACCAGCCCAGACCTGGCCAATACTGCCTTCAATAGAAGATGCAGCAATGGCCAGTGTCGTAAAGGACACTGCGGGAGTGCCTGAGCTCCCTTGGCGAGTCTGCTGCTGCTCTCTCAGCAGATTTCGCTGGAGCAATTGCTCCATAAGCCATTCCATTAGGCTTACGCAGTTGCCTTTGCCGCTCTCGAGCGGTGAGGCATCTTCATCCGAATCGTCGGATGCTACCGCCCGGTTCTGGCTGCAGGTTCCTCCAGCCCGCTGTTCAGGCTTATCTAGCGGTGCTGAGCTCGGCTCGGTAGTTAATCCTGCCGCCTCTCGCCCCCCCCTCCAAAGAACGCTCCTCAACAGGAGACGAATGGGGGCGAGCTACAGATTTCTTTCCTCTGGTCTTGCTCATTCTTCTGGAACACAAAGCAGACCACAGAGATAATACACACAGCCACGGTAAAACACTTACCTGTCGGCCTGACTTTCAAATTGTAGTGAGAGCGCCTTGAACTCCCGTTCGTCGCGGGTGCACTGCATGAACGCTAATATCGCGCTGGACAGGATCTTCACGTGGTCACTCACGTGACTCCGAAATAAAATGAAAATCAGGGCAATACAAGTTACAACATTTCTATTGTGAAGAAAATACAAAATGACAAAACCTCTTGATTTTTCAGAAGCGCTGCCAATAAATATTTGAGGCATTAAAGATTATCTTTTTTTTAATAAACAATTTTAAATTGCCATGTTCTCCAGGGTTGCTGCCTGGCACTTTGAGTGATTTTGTGTATTTTTTTGGTAAACTAGCACCTGCAGTTCCTTCTTTCTAAATTTCCAATTACTGTCTCGTTGGGGGTAGATATAATAATGTTGTCAATTAGCCAATGGTCACCAAAACCATATGACAGTGAAAGGGTTAAATAGTTAAGATCACCAAGATGATTGAAGATATAAGCCCTCTGGCTGATTGGCAAAAAGAATAACTATAGAAATAGTCACAAACTGAGATGAATGTAAGAAAACCTTATTGAAAATCTTACACACAGAAACTATGAAGGATTAAAACATCAGGATATCAGTTCAGAAAATCCACATGGGAGCACAGAGAGGAATTAAGGTCAAGGCAAGGGCACGAAGCTTAAATCGGAAAAATCAAGGCAGATCTCTGGGGTCAGGGATATGACTGAGTAAGACTGGAAAAGGAGTTAATGGCAAACAATTTATTTCTGTCTTTAACAATACACATATCTCTAGCATGAATCAACTTCTTACTTGGGTTAATTGGGCATTAATAGCTTTGAAAAAATGTCTGATAGAGATCCATAGATGAAATGAGAATCTTCAGAATGGTAAGCCTAGGTTCTGTCAGAGCTATGACTCAATGCATACTTACAAATGAAGTCCAGGACAAATTCAAAGATTTCCCTATGAAATACAATATTTGGCTGAACAAGTACATGTCCACCATACCAACTTGAAGAAAATAAGCATTGTGGTAGTGTCAATTAGGATATTGTACTCGGTTTGTACTCGATGGAATTTAGAAGATTGAGGGGGGATCTTATAGAAACCTACAAAATTCTTAAGGGGTTGGACAAGCTAGATGCTGGAAGATTGTTCCCGATGTTGGGGGAGTCCAGAACAAGGGGTCACAGTCTAAGGATAAGGGGGAATTCCTTTAGGACCGAAATGAGGAAAACATTCTTTACACAGAGAGTGGTGAGTCTCTGGAATTCTCTGCCACAGAAGGTAGTTGAGGCCAGTTCATTGGCTATATTTAAGAGGGCGTTAGATGTGGCACTTGTGGCTAAAGGGATCAGGGGGTATGGAGAGAAGGCAGGTACGGGATACTGAGTTGGATGATCAGCCATGATCACATTGAATGGCGGTGCAGGCTCGAAGGGCCGAATGGCCTACTCCTGCACCTATTTTCTATGTTTCTATGTTTCTATGATATGTAAATATAAAGCAGAAATATAAACCTCTAATAATGGTTTATCCTATTGTGTCCTTAGCAAACAATCTGATTGTCTTTTCATTTGAGGGAAACAAATAAAACATGTCGAGGAAAACATGTTCACATGCATGCTGAATACATTTACACAAAATGTATTCCACACAGTGTTACTCTGGTGATTGCCTTCAGTATGAACAGGACAGCTCCATTCAACTCACAGTGGCAGATTAGAGCACTCAGCTTCAATTATGGTGTTGAATCTCAGTATAAACAAGATATTAAAAGAGATGTGTGTTCTCTGCATTAAACATGGACTTCACTTGTGTCATCTCCTTTAAAGATCACGTTAATGTAAAGAAAAACATGAATCATGACAAAACACCTCAGAAAGGATTCATTATAAATCAATTCAAAGCAATCATATTTATATTGAAGTAAAACTAGTTTTAGCACAAGTAAACATGCTTGAAACTTCCACTCTGCAAGGAGCCATGACAGCTGATGGTAGAATACATGCTCACTTGCAGTTCCATAAACTCTCAAATAATCTCCAGTGAGAAGAGATATGTTGGCCTTGCATTAACTTGTGGCTGTGGAACCTATTTTCCATGCCCTGAGAAACAGATGTTGGCTGCATTTTGCTGTGTACTTCAATACCTGTTGTCAAGGGAAAGGGGAAAAAAATGGTTTGAGACAATTAACATTTTGCCATCTAAGCTTATTCTGCTGGCGCCCAGGGTTTTTTTAAATGCACAAGAGTTGCTAGTGCTGTACATAGGACCCTAATGGATACTTGTAAAATAATGAACTATGCATATAAACAAAAGTAATTCTGTGCCCGATTAAGTCAACGTGCAGTCTGACCTGGTGCTGACAGCGTAATTCTTTAGTGCATATTTCAAATTTTGAGCTGCAAGAATTGATTTTTCAAAGCTGTTGTCACATAAGCTAGTATTTCACAGTAACCCTGACAATGACATTCGAGGATATCAGAAAAAACATAAAACCGGGAGAAAAATATGATTAAAGAATGAAAAACAAGTCATCATCTGCAGGCGCAGCACCATAGAACGCTGTACATAATGGTGCGCCGAATTTAAAAATGTGTTTTTAATAATAAAACTCCTTTCCTGTGGCACACCATACATCTGGAAAAATGGAAGTAACAAATGGATATTTTAGAATTTAAATTACCCAACAATATATGTTGCATTAATTGTATTTTTATGCTCTGAAGCAAAATAATGATTTTTTATATATTGCATCATTAAGATAGAAACAATATTGCAGTTGTTTATCTTTGTTGTATTTCTGGAAATCAATACCAATTTTGTTTCTGCACATTATGCTTTCACATACTGTACATATATCTCACTGTTGCAAGCAATTGGCAGGAGCAGTAATTGCATAAGCCAAGTAAATGAAGCTTTGGTAATGAGCTTCACGTCACTGGAATTATTAAACTCCTCCCTGAATGATTGATTACCAGCAAATTGATCTTCCTGCATATGATACATTTATAATTTATAATAACTTCAGTATCCAGAGCAAGTTAAGATTTTATGTTTGTCTTTTTGTTTGTGCTGGACAAACTACATTGTTCTGGCTTCAGAAGCATTATGCCAAGCAAAATAACAGGAAATGTTTGATAGAGTGACTGTAGCATGGCAACTGTATAAAGGGCTAGCAATGCACTTTATTTCTTTCCTCCAAGACATTCTTCAATTGGAAACTCCACAGACCTCAAGGGACAAAAAGAGCTCTACAGGCGCCTGAGAGCTGAGGTCTAACAGAAAACCTATGACCTAAAGAACAGATGGTGAATGGTGAATGGAAAGGACACAGCAGACCCAGTAACTCACCGCCAACCACAACAGACTTGGATTCCTCAGTGCTATGAAGACCATCTATGGTCAAAATACTCAATGCTTCATCCTACTTAAAGCTGTCCAGAGCAGAAACTATAGTTTAGTTTAGTTTAGTTCCATTTAGTTTAGTTTAGTTTATTGTCACATGTACCGAAGTACAGTGGAAAGGTTTTGTTGCTTGCTATCCAGTTGGTGGAAAGGCAATATATGGTCCCAATCGAACCATCCACAGTGTAATGAGTCGAGTCGTACACACATCAAGATACAACACATATTTATTGAAGTCCACTTACAGCATTGGTCTGCAGGACGTTACAGTAACTAGCAGCTACTCAGACTGGATTAGTAAGCAAGATCCTGGTAATATAAATAGTAAGATTAAACGAGAACTTGCCAGTTTGAAGTTTGATCTTTATTTTATGAGGAGTTACATTGAGGGAATACGTGAAGACCCCGCCAGCACGCATGCGTGACATTCTTCAAAGCATCGGTGTGAAATCACAGATAATAGAGTTGACTAAAAATAGTAAGATAAGAGAACTAAAATACCAGTTGACCTTTATAATACAGGGTTGGGAGCGGAGGGCACATAATCCCTCAACGTAACTCCCCATAAAATAAAGATCAAACTTCAAACTGGTAAGTTCTTGTTTAATCTTACTATTTTACTTCAGAGTCACATGAGTGACTACGTGGAGATTTCAAAGCTCATGTGATTTCATGCCGTGGAAACGAGTCCATGCTCACACACTGCCGCAATGGCCAATGGAGGAAGTATGTTAACGTATTAAGACATGAATCGGTTGCTGAAAAACAATGATGCATTTATTAACAAATAATAATGACCTTTAATTCGGGGTAAAATCATAATACAAAACTCAAAATCGGGTCTGCAAATGTCTCAGGTTTGGCAACGGGCTTATTATAAAACCGTTGGAAGGTTCTTTCATTAGACCATCCCACCTCCAATACCATCTCTCTGAGCACCGGCTCCCCTCAGGGCTGTGTCCTGAGTCCACTGCTGTTCACCCTGATGACTCACGACTGTTGTGCCAGGTTTAGTACAAACCACATCATGAAGTACACAGATGACACAACAGTGGTGGGCCTCATCAGGGACGACAATGAGCTGGCTTACAGGGAGGAGGTGAAACAACTGGCGGACTGGTGCAATACGAACAACCTGATCCTGAATGTCGAGAAAACAAAGGAGATTATCGTCGACTTCAGGAAAACCCGGCACAGTCCCACACCACTTCACATCAACGACAGCGATGTGGAGGTGGTCAGTAGCACAAAGTTCCTGGGGGTGCAGATCACTAACAGTCTGACCTGGTCGAATAACATCTCATCAACTGTTAAGAGAGCGCAGCAGCGGTTGCACTTTCTGCGCCGGATGAGAAGAGCTCATCTCCCCCATCCCATCCTCACTACTTTCTACAGGGGCACCATAGAGAGTATTCTGACCAGCTGTATCTCTGTCTGGTTTGGGGACTGTAGAGCCTCCGACTGGAAGTCTGTGCAGAGAGTGGTGAGGACAGCGGAAAAAATCATCGGGTCCTCTCTCCCCTCAATCGGGGATATTGCGACCAAACGCTGTGTGTCTAAGGCCAGCAGTATTATAAAAGACCCCACACATCTCCATCACGGACTGTTCACTCTGCTGCCCTCGGGAAAAAGATACCGCAGCATAAGGAGCAGAACATCAAGGTTCTGCAACAGCTTCTTCCCACGAGCCATCAGACTCCTGAATGCCATGTAATGGGCTGCCACTAGTGTCTATTTATCCTTTTCACCCATGCCTATCCTTCGGTTAATTTATTGTGTTGCACAGGGAGCCAAATGCAACGTAATTTCGTTTGGAACTGCATGTATCAATGTATTTCTAAATGACAATAAAGTTTGTTTGACTTGTTTGACTTTGATGTGGCCCATGGGAACTTCCAACATTCTTGCTATCGTTGTAGCTGCAGCCCTGGTGGAATGAGATTTAAAAACATCAGTGTCCACCCCTGCTGCACCTAATATCTGCCTAAGCCATCTTGAGATGGTCTGCACGGTCACTCTTTTATGAGGACGTTTATGACTTAATTAATAAAGCCATTTCCGTGCCCCTGAGTCTTTTGATGACCTCCAGGTAATGTAATAGGTGGGTCACTATACATAGACGAAGGTCTATGGGGTAAGCCAGGAACTCAAATTTGAGGCCAGATGATCCAGGCCTGTTCTGTTTAAGTAACTCAAATATATAGAAAGTTATCTTATTCTTGGATGTTACCATGGCGTCCAGTCTTAGTTTGTGCAGAGACTGGACTCGCTGTGCCGTTACGAGAGCCATCAGCATCACCATTTTATATGTCAGGTTTGTTAGTGTTAGGGACGTAGCTGGTGCCCAATCCCCGAGCAAGGTTAACACAATACCAATATCCCAGGTCTGGGAATACCTAGGCCTGGGGGGGTTAGAGTTGAAAATACCCTTCATAAGTTTTGATATGAGAGGGTTATATCCGACCCCGTGGTGTCCTAAATCCTGTCCCAGATATGATAATAGGGCACTCCTGGTACAGTTGATGGCACTGTAGCTCAAGCCTTCATCAAAGTGTAGGCTCGCCAAGAATTCCAGCACATTCGTAATAGTAGCTGTATGGTAAGTGGTGTTCACCCTGGTACAGAATATCTCCCATTTTCTGATATATGTGAGGTATTGTTTCCTGGTGGACTCTCTGCATGCTGCCGTGATGATGTTCATGGTTCAGTCCGACAGTCCAAATTACAGGAGTGGTCTTTTTAAATCCTGCAAATCAACAGGTTTATTCTATCATGGCATGGTTACAGGATGAGCCAGTAAACTCAGGCGCTTAGAGATTGGAATACATGGTTCCAAGACCATGTCGAGTACCACAGGAAACCGGAGTCTTGTTGTATTTTTCGCAAGACCCGACTGATGAGGCAGAAGGGGGGAAATGCATAGAAAAAGAATTCCCCCCAGTGTAGCGAGAAAGCGTCCATCGCTACTGCCCCAGGGTCTGGTTCCCATGCAACATATGTTGGTATGTGGTGATTAAGTCTGGATGCGAATAGATCAATATCTGGCGTTCCATACCGAGCTACAATGTCAGTAAATACTTGGTGGTCCAACATCCATTCGGTGTCGTCATTGAATTTGCATGACTTGGTGTCCGCCACTGTATTGAGCTTACCTAGAAGAAAAGTAGCTGATATCCAAATGTTTCTTTCTATGCACCAGTGCCAGATTGTATTGAACAATTCGTCACAAGATATCGACTTAATTCCACCCATATGATTAATATATGCCACCACGGTGGTATTATCAATTTGTAGGCGATCATGCAGATGGTGCATGTCCGAACAGTAAGCCCGAAGTCTGTGGAACGCTCCCAACATCTCTAGATGATTGCTACCCAGTGCCTGAAGTAAGGTTAACTCATGTGAATTCCATCTACCTCTGCAACTGGAGGTGGCATTGGTTGCTCCCCAGCCGTGAGCGCTGGCATCAGTTTGTAACACAACTGAAGGATTTGTGACTATGATGGGATTAGAGCAATGTTGAGTATTGTTAATCCACTATTGAAACTCCAATTTTGCCCTGGCTGGTAACTGCATTGGCCTGTCAAAATAGACAGCATGGTTTTTGAGTGCTTCAATCTTGGCCCTCTGTAAATATTAGTAATGTAAGGGTCCAAATTGTGTGGCTGGGAAGGCAGCCACAAGCTTCCCAATTACCCAGGTTACTTGTCAAATAGATGGTTGACTGACGCAAACAAGGCTCTTTCATGCCTCTATTAAGTCTGTTGCTTTGTCCTTTGGCAAAGTGACAGACATGTGAACAGAGTCAATTGTGAACCCCAAGTAGTCCATTGTCATAGAAGACATTAACTTGGATTTATCTGGATGGATGATAAGCCACAACTTTTGAAATAGGAGCTTGGTGGCTGAGACAGCCAATTTGGCCAACTCCAGAGTTTTCCCGACAATTAAGATATCATCCAGATATGCCATGACAATATGTTTTTGTTTCCGGAGAAACGCCAAGGCTGGTTTCAATATTTTAGTAAACAGTCTGGGGGCTGATGTTAATCCATTAGGCAGCGCTTTGGATTAATTGATGTTAATCCATTAGCCAGAGCTGCCCCATCCAGTTAAATTTCAGATATCTGTGGTGACCTTTCTCTATTGGTACTGAATAGTATGCATCTTTAAAATTGATGCAAGCCATGAAGTATCTCTTGGAAACTACTTGTTTGGCAGTAACAAAGGTTTCCATTTTGAAGTGGGTATACTGCACAAAAGTATTCAGCTGTGTCAAATCAATGATGATGCGACATCCGCCATCTTTTCTTGTTTTTTGTGAAGATATTTGACACAAACTCAAGAGATTCGTGTTTGGTTTTCTCAATTACTCCTTTTGTATGTAGTCTTAACAGCTGCGCATGACCTTCGAATCTTTCTTTTTGTGAAAGCACAAACGTTCAGCTAGGTACATGCTGAACCGGAAGGAGGAGTTTGTGAACAAATTCAATTTTGTATCCCTGGATACTTTGCAGTATAAAATGATCAGAAGTTATGGAACTCCATACATTTCTAAACAAGTGTAACCTTACAGTCTGTGAAGAACTTACACATGCTATGTTCCAGAAGAAACCAGACCCACCTACCTCCATGGTTACCGGTGGTGCTGTGTTGGTTTCTTCTGTCCTTGTTTCTTGGGCGGTGGAGGCGCTGGGGTGTGGGTTTGGCGCATCTTCCATGAAATCCATTCTGGGCCATAGTCTAAAAAAGAGCTTTGTCCTGAACGTATTGCCTTGGAGCTTTCACCAGCTGTTGCTCTTTCGTTGTAATAACATGGTTTGCTAGTGGATGCATAGGGGTGCTGCCGCCGAGGATACTAGGTCTTGGCAGTGGACAGCGCTTTCATTAGGCTGATGGCTTTTGCCTCCTCGTCGAGGTCTTTAACCTGCTTCGGCAGGTTGTTCCCAAACAGTAAGGTAGGCGGCTGCGTGCTGCTAGTCTTGCACAACCCCGTAAATTTGCGCTTTATTGCAGGTAGGCAATAAAAGATTTTTAGGATTGACACTCTTCCTAAAACAGTTTATTTCGAACTGTGCATTGCAGAAGAGCGCCAGGGCGTCTTGTTGCTCTTCCGACATGTCCTTCCCATCCACCGACCTGGCAAATGCTGTTATTCCAGAGGCCAGTAGTTTCAGGATCTTTTGCACTTTTATTTCTTGGTTTCTGATGCCAGCACTGATGTTTCCCCAGATGGGGTTGTTCACCGCAGGCATGTTGAGGGAAACACAGTTCTCTGGTGCTAAATATTTAGCAGCCATGTCACTCATGGCCTGTTCCTGCAGTTGATTGGTGGTGAGGTCCCCAAGCACGCTGGGAGAGTCTTCAGCCAAATCCCCATGTTCAGAGTCAGCCCAGAATTGACTCCTTATGTTCCCCTCCAAGGAGAGGGAGACATTTGGCAGCCCTGTAAAAGGTGCTGTCGTGGGTGTCCGAGGAGACCCACGGTGACCAGACTCCATTTGCTGGAGTAGGTCACGTTGGAGCAATTGCTCCATCAACCGCTCCTTGCGGGATAAATGACCACTGTCGTTATCCGCAGGTGGTGAATCTTCCAGCCCGGACCCTGCCGAGTCTACGGGCTTATCCGACTTTCAGGTACACCTACGGGCTGTGGCGGTGCCAAGTCAGGTGCTGCTGGCTGAACGGTTAGCAGCTCCGGTGATGTCGGCCGCTGCTGACTGCCCGCATTCCCGCGGTCCTCCGCAGTCAGTTTTGTAGCGGTCCGTTTGGACTTAGTCCTGGACTTGTCCATAATAGTTGTTGCTCTGTAAAAGAAATTACACAGAGCAGCCAAAAAACGACCTCAGAATAGTGAAATACCTGCAGGTCTGTTTTAAACCTACCACTGGAGGCGCGACGCTCCTCCCACTCACGTGACTCCGAAGTAAAATCGCTTATTAGGCGGAGCAACTACTAACAAGCACTACAATTGGTTAGTAGGAAATAACCAATCTACATCTTTCCTTGTAGAAACAAAATAAAGCATAGATACGGTGGTGGCTAAACAATAGAGCAGCCGAAACGTTAATAACACATATGGGGAAGTATAAATGGTTACACCAAATCGCCGTATCTAAGGGGTGGCCTGCTGACCCGTCTGGCACGTGTGCGGTATGAATCCGCATCTCCTCCTTTCACCGGTGAAGTGACTGGGGAGGGGACAGGGGATGTGACCGGGGACGGCACCGGAGACCTGCCGGGTAGAGGTGGTGAAGAAGGCGAGCTGGGCACTGAGGCCGCGGAGGACACAGTCACTGGTAGTGGAGCAGCCGGCCCAGTAGTGGGAGGGTATACAACACGTGAGACCACTGGATACGGAGTCGCAGGATGCGGTTCCTTCACAGGAAGGAGATGCATCTGTAAATGACCCGTCTGCGCTAACCAGGTAGGAATGCGGTTCTTTGGCAGGGCTGTGGATGTGACCCAGAGGGCCATAGCCCTTATTGATTTGGAGGTGAACAACCTGTCCAATGGAAGTGGTTTAAGTGGCTTACTGGACTTGTCGAAAATTCATCGCAATTTGAATTGTAGTTGTTTCTGGAATCTGGGCGGAGAACGGACCTGTGGCTGCAGAAGCTGCTGGGGTACAGGCAATTTTCATTCTGAATGGAGAAACAGTGTACAGCCAGCTTTAGGCTTGCATTAAAGAAATGTGTATCCCCTTCCCCCACAGCTCTATTTTGTTCTTCTGGCATGTGCTGTGTTTCTTTCCACTCCTCATTTTGAAAGATCTGAGCACAACCTTACCCTCACCCCAAATCCTGGCATATGCCCTGATACTGAGTACAGAATTAAGCAAATATAGAGAAACAGACCAAAAGAAAAGGGATCTTAATCTCAGTAATATTTATGTGGCAACAAACAACGAAGGTATGTTGCTCAAAAATTGCTTATATTATATTGAAATATACCTCGTGTTAGCAGCCTGGTGGATAAAATAGTCCATTATGTTGCAAACCATCTAATAGATAATATAATTATTGTTTAACTGTCAAACTTGGTTTTTTTCACAAATTTAGAAACACCATAAATTAGCAAAATTGTATGATTTTTATTTCTACTACACTATTGATTTTCAGCAACACATTATCACTGCTGCAATATCCTGCGTTATGTTATTTGGTCTCCCTATAAACTGTTCAGAGTAGATATTTTGCAATAAGTGACATTCTTTGTGGAGCTTTGTAAATTGTTGATTTCAGTAATTTGGCCATCACCCAGCTTTCCTCTTCCCACAAAGGCTTTCTTCAACAGCACAGCTCTGAATTAAGCCTTTGTTCCAATTGATGCATTTTAATGTTTACCCTAAAGTCAAACCATGTGTAGCTTCAGATGTCATGTCCGAAATTCTTAACACTTAAAAGCCAGTATTCAGCTTTTGAGAGATGGTGGTAACCAAACCAAAGTAGTCTGCCATTTAACCTTCCCGGTCAATATAATCAATAGTTAATATTTCTCACTTTGTCTTGATTGTATGTCACTTGTCAGCTTCCATACCTTCAAGACTAGATTCCAATCAACGTCACGGACCTGAACTGAATTGTTAAAAAATGTTGCTGTCGTTTTAGCATTTTCTTACAATTTTATTTATTTCTTGTTCTCAAATGTTGTATGTGGTCACAATCAGTCTGATGAGAGGCTAATGACTCAAAAGGAAACCACACCAAATCATACTAATTAAATTTATAATTGGAATCAACTTGGCTTAAAATAAATGCTTATGTCAAGCAACCCTGTGATTATAGACAAAAAGGAAATTTTAATTGTCACAAGACAAGTTTTTTTTTTGCTTTTCAGAATATATTAATCTGTCGATCACATCTCACACATTTCATCAGCATTCATTTCAGAATATACTTACACTGATAGGCCTATGGAACACAGTGCTAATGTTTTTTGGAAACATAATATTAATTGTAGGCACTATTTAGTTGGTTGGTTCATTATAAAGAATAATTCCTTCTTCAACATCAAGCACACCCCACCTCTAAGCTTGGAGTGGACTTAGCCTGATGTGTCAGTTTATTGCCTTTCACATGCAGTCCCTTGTTCATGGTAATTCTATTCTTTGACTACAGTCTTTCTTCTGTTCCCACCCTGTCCCATTTATTATTGGAAAGCTGCACGATGTTTAAATAACATGGTTACTCAAACTCGTTTGATGTTTAGAATGCGGCACTTCTTGAATTACAGCCAAACGATGTGTGTGCAAATGCTTCATGCATCAAAAGGCAAAAAACAACCCACTTCCTGAAATACTTACTTTGCCTTACACCGCACACACACAAAAATATTCTCACACACAAGCAGATAGGCACACAGGTACAGATAGGCACATACACGCACACACTTGCTCATGAATGCACAATCACAAACACACACATACACCGAGAAACACACACACACACTTGCTTACAAAACACACAGTCACATACAAACACACACATACACCGAGAAACACACACACACAAGCACACATACACATACAAAATAATTTCAAACAAAAGCAGATAGACACATAGAAACACATGCAAACATGCACACACACACAAACTTGCGAGCGAAGCACACAA
This sequence comes from Raja brachyura, assembly GCA_963514005.1. Next base: position 52,015,833 of record OY740783.1, read on the forward strand.
TCACACAAACACACACCTATTTGCTCACAATACCCACAATCACAAACACACACACACACACACACACAAACACACACGCACACACACACATACGCACACACACACACACACACACACACACACACACACACGCAAACATAAACACACAGAATAAATTGAACGTAGACCCTAGGTTGTTCTGAATCAGTAATAAGCTACTGGTTAGAAACCTCCAGCTGTGTGGAGAGTCAATTTAAGTGTCTTTGAAGTATTAAAATACACAAGCAGGTGCCCTCATGACAAGGATGGATGTCAGTAGGACTGGAAACAGCCAATAGAAAATGTGAGCTGTCATTTTCACATGACAAAGCTACCCAAATCCCTCTGGATTAGTGCCACATCCTGATGAACAAACAATCTGTCTGCTGAGGGCTTTCAGCCTATAAAAACGGCCCAAGGAGTTTAGCATTGTGAGGCTGCCACAAATTATGATTCAGGTCAAGTCGTTTGGCCATATTACCAATAAATTTTTGAATTGTTTAAATTTTCAAATTCAATTATGATAGAGAGAAAAGCTCAGCGTCACTGGTAATGTCAGACATGCAAATTAAATCCCTGAGGATGCAGATGCAGAACACAGGCCTGCTGCTGCCAAAGTACTGAATCGTAGATACAAATAGCCCTAATGGAAAATGCTGCGACAACATCTCCACCACGGACAATAGCCGTCAAGAGGAGAAAAATTGAAGGAAACATACTGTAGAAACTGAAAGCTGACAATGGTTTGCTCTATTACGCTATTAATCTGCAGCACAAAGGGAGTGAACACACGTCTGTTCCCTGATACACTTATACATTTCAGACCTTCATAAGGTGGGGGCGATACCTTTCACAAAATGATGATAAACCCTGCTCATTTTCTTGATAGGTTCTTAAATCGCTATTTACTTTTTCTTGACATAAATGGGAGGAAAACCTTGATCGGGGAGAATGCTGTAATTAAACACATGCACACCTGCCACACTCTAAAATGTTTATCTTGGATTTCATGCACTTTTACATTCATGTGACAGACACTGAAAATGGAAATGGTCATCACAATTGTTTAATGAGTCCTGAATGTATTGCCATTATTAATTTCAAGGTCTTTTTCACTCTATAGGACTTAAGACATGAATTGGCCAGTGCATTTATCAGGAATCTCACTCTAAGCATAATGACAGATTTCTCTTGACTCCTGTTCCCATTCGCCACACTAGCTATCTCCTTGCCAGTTTTATTATCTTGAAAATAAAAGCTTTTCAAGCCTTTAATTAGTGCCTGCAGAATGTTATCTTGCGTGGTGTAAAATTAGCTTTGTTTCTGGCTGTTTGGAGGCCAATTAGAAACCTTTTATTAGCAGCAAAGGCTAAAGCATCCTTATTGTAGTCACAGGACATAATCTTTCACGCTTGACAGCTCCAGATTTCACAACTGCTTGCTGTGAAAACATCGACCAGAAGGAACCAAGCCTGAAAGAGCTAGATAAATACCTGGCTCAGGGAGTTTCCATTCTTGTTCAATCAAATTATCATGTTGTCTACACCGACACAGCAGCAATAGATTGTGGGAGGGGATGAGGCAAATGAGAAATTAACCTTTATGATTCATGACCAGGAATTTGCTCGAGGCTGAAAATAAAATACTTTTGATTTTTATTTTCACTCACAAATCTAAAAGGAAATGTCTGGACATGTGTGCCTGTGCTTTATAAAACATTATATATATATTTATTTAGTTAGTTACAAGACTCATCATAGTATCATTAGCTTTTTCATTTATTATGTTTGACAATTCCCTTGTGTTGTGAAAGAGCCGCATTTGAGGAAATTCTTGGGAACGGTGCCAAGTCAGTCAAACAAGCAAAGCTTCCACTTTCGTCAGACTTAACTCATTAAAATGTTATCATTATTCTGCATCTACTTTATAATTCATTGCTTGCTCATTACTCTTATTGTGGGTGGGAAAAAAAATGATGGAATCCTGTTTTGCCAGAAACTAGAATGCACTGAAAGTCAAGGTGATGAAATTGCATAGGCTTATTACTGCGCTGGTGGGGGATGGGCTGGCCTGAAACAGCTGTGTTGGACTAAGGGCAGCTACATTCACAGTACTGACAGGAGAATCAGTGGTGATATGTGACTGCAGGCATTATGACATTAAGGACTTTATTTCATGACAAGGGAAAACGTTATTTCTCCCTTTTCATCTGTCAGGAAGAGAAGCCTTGGAGGTAATGGGTGCAAAGCAGAGACAGAGAGTCAGAATCTTTTGAAAAGCAGACAGACAGAGAGAGCAAGCCAGTCAGGGCTCATTTGTGAATGTATCAAGTCAAACCACATAACACAACAGTGCAGAATTACACCGATTTGTGCCACAATTACTGTTACGGCTGATGGTTTCATGCCAATATAATGCTTCAGAATGGGTCATTTTATCAACATAACAAATTATATTTAATTACTTCCCACCCCATCATATTCTAAACTAAATTACAATCCAATACGGTTGTAAGCTAAAAGCAGTCCATTTTATTTTCCTTTTGTTGCTGCAATTGTACTTCTTATTAATCTCTGACAAAGAAAGATGGAAGCATTTACCTGGGTGATGATTGTAGGTGGAGCATACGTGATCCTGGTTTCATATCCCCACTATATACTCAGAGCATTTCCAGTCAGTTTCCTGGCCTTTGTATGCATTGCACTACGACAACAATGGACATGTTGGAGCATAGAGAGGTTGTGTTTTCAGCCTTTCAAATCGACCTGTCAGTGTATGGAACAAGCTGCCAAAGGAGGTAGTTGAGGCAGGGACTATCCCAACATTTAAGAAACAGTTAGACGGGTACATGGATAAGACAGGTTTGGAGGGAGATGGAGCAAACACGGCAGGTGGGACTAGTGTAGCTGGGACATGTTGTCTGGTGTGGCTACGTTGGGCCAAAGGGCCTGTTTCCACACTGTATCACTCTATGACTCTACTTCATCACGGTCTCCTTGACCACTTCTCCAACAAGCCACATTGTTTCAAGGAACCACTCCTGGTCCCATTACCTTTGCCTCAGCAAATTTGAATGAAGTCTGGAGGAAACTATTCAACTCATAATGGCATTAATGTTGATGCCTCAACCAGTATCATGAAAACAGATTTAAAGAAAGTTTTCTTGAACTTTCTCAAGATGCATTACTCAACTGTTGTGTATTCACCAGCACACATTTTTTTAATTCACAGGTTGGTTCATTTTGCAGTTCATGTGTTGCCTGATGCCCAAGAAAAAATATTAAGTAAGTATGGGATCAGGTCCCAGGTCTGCAGAGTCTCTGGAGAGAGTGACTCAGGGTGACGGGGGGCTTGCGGAAAGGAAAAGACTGCCAACAATAGATGGTAGCAGGGACGATGACAAATAGTTGAGATTGGGGAGGTATTGGTTTTGGATGTTTGTCAGGGTTGAGTATGGTTGGGCTTGTGCCAGGTGACCAATTTGTGAAGTGATTGCTAAACTGACTAGCGATGGAGAGAGGAGGTATAAGTCGGATTGTGTGGAGTATCTGAGGAGAACCTTCAGCAACAGACTGATTCCACCAAGATGTAGGACAGAATGCCACAGGAGATCCTTCTTCCCTGTGGCTATCAAACTTTACAATTCATCCACCTGTCGTGGGGTAGACTGAGAATGACTCCCCCCCCCCCCCCCCCCCAACTCAACAATCTTTGCACATTCCCCAAGCCTTTCTACTCGTCACTTTAATTTCATGGTTCATGTATTTTGTGTTTTTATGACTGTTGGCAGATCAATTTCCCTCCTGGGATAAAGTTCTATCTTATCGTATCATATTGTGTGATTAGTGGGTGAGATAATGAGATGAGCAGTGGTTGCTGATTTGATGATTGGTAAGTGGAAGCAATCACTACTCTACACGACATTGCGGAGAGGGGGGAACAGTCGGTCCAGGTGAACAGCAGCGGGATGATCGAGTGATCAGTTGATAAGTATCAGTTGATCAGTGAGGGGGCATTGAGTTGGAGCAGAGTGGTGGACCCCCTTACCAGGTAGTTGGGGACCTGAAGTGCGATGATATAATTTAACATGGAAAGCCAGGTGCTTTCCTCGTGGGTATGTAAATATTCAATTTACCCAATCAAATCTCTATCTAATCATTACCATGCCTTTATTTCCCCTGGGAGCTTGCTTTGCATTAATTGGCAGGTAGATTTCACACATTCAACAATAAGCAGCTACTATATTACAGTTTGATCGTGCAACATCCCCATCAAACATCATAGAACCCACAGAAGAGCAGACGAAGCGAGTTGTCCTCTATCTCACGGCTTGTAGATCCTCCAATGTACGGACATAAACAACGTCTACCTACTGGCTGGCATCACTCCCACAGACATCAGGAGAGCTGTTGCAAGTAGGACAGAGCGTCTGAAACAACTGACAGACGATAGACACCCATTACACAACCATGGGCCCCCTCCTAGGTAGTTAAAATCCCGTAAGAGCTTCCTAATTGGCGTCAACCCATCGGAAACAACACCAACTGAAACTTGCCTCCAGATGTGGAAGAACAGACTAGCCACTGTCCCTATTTCCACCAAGGTGGGGGCATATCAGCAGCAGAGCACTTACTACGAGGTGCTGATGAACTGGCTGAACTGGAGATGTCTCAACCGACTCTGAACCGGGGTCGGGCGGTCAAGGGTGACAACACACAAATGGGCTACATTGAAGGTACAACAACCTGTGACTGTGGCACACAGACCCAGACAATGCAACACCTACTGCAATGCCCTTTTCTGGATAATCCATGTACTACTACAGACCTTGTACTTAACACTCCAATAGCGCAACGATGTGTACAGCAGTGGCGAGCCACTATATAGCATAAGGTCATGAAAGAAGAAATGCAGACAAATATAGCACCAGTGATCACATTTGGAAAAGTGATTTACCTCTGATGCTTAGGAATAGTGTGAAAATAAGCTATTTAATGAATGAAAGTCTTTTGCTGTTTTTAAAAGGGCAATATTCTACTAAAACTGTTAATTACTCTTTGAACATGTCCATTAGCTTTTATACATGGACACTTAAATTTCTCATCTGCTTCGAAAATGATTTTCTCTGCAGTGAAACATTATTTTTCTTTTACCTTGGACATGGAGCTTACTTGACCTCATCATCATTAATCTAACTGCAGCTGATGCATTTGCCCATGACAGTATTGATGGAAGTGACTACTGCAGAGATGAAGGAGACAGAGAACCATCTCCCACAAGCGACATCCTCCATCATATTGTGTGTCATTATCTCGGTGCTAAATGGGATAGACTCCGAATCACTCCAGTAGCTTGATATTAAAACTTCCATTCAGGTGGCAGTGCAGCATCATGGTCTGAAGTCTGAAGGCTCCAGTCTGGAAGGGTTCTGACCCGAAACATCACTCGTCCATTTTCTCCAGTGATGCTGCCTGATCTGTCGAGTTACTCCAGCACTTTGTGTCCACCCACTGTAGCATCACATTGTATTTTTTTAAACCTGTGGCTTAACATATCCATAACATAAAGTCTGCCATTAATATCAAGTCAAAATCCGAACCTAGTTCAATGAGGAATCTAGAAAGAACAAGACAACACCACATGTCTAAAAATTAGATGCCAATCCGATGAAGCTACAATAATACAGGTCAGCAAGCAACAGAGAGATGGATGAACCACACACAATCAATGAATCAGGCACAAATGATGGCACGTGTAAGAATGAACTGCAGATGCTGGTTTAAACCGAAGATAGGCACAAAAAGCTTGAGTAACTCAGCGGGATGGGACAGACAGGATAAAAGGAATGGGTGACGTTTTGGGTTGAGACCTTTCTTAAGTCTGAAGGTCTTGACACGAAATGTCATCCATTCCTTCTGTTAGATAACGGAGACTTAAAGATTGCGGAGCCAGGGGATTTCGGGAGAAGGCAGGAACGGGGTACAGATTGGGGATGATTAGCCATGATCACATTGAGTGGTGGTGCTGGTTCGAAGGGCCAAATGGCCTACTCCTGCACCTATTGTCTTTTGTCTATTGTCCAGAGATGCTGCCTGGCCCGCTGAGTTACTCCAGCTTTTTGTGTCTAACAAAGGATGGCACTCTGGCGTAGCGGTAGAGATATCATTACAATGCCAAAGATCCGGGTTCAATACTGACTACGGGTGCTGTCTGTACAGAATTTGTATGTTCCCACTGTGACCACAACAATGGTTTTCTCCAGATGCTTCGGTTGCATCCCTCACTCCAAAGACATCCAGGTTTATAGTCTAATTGGCTTCGGCAAAAGTGTCCCTACTGTCTTGGATAGTGTTAGTGTATTGGACGATCGCTGTGCTGGCATGGACTTGGTGTTCCGAACAGTCTGTTTATGTGCTGTATCGCTAAAGTCTATAGTCTAAAGTCAGAACAAAGGTGCAAGAGTTTGAAATGACCTTAAACCCACAGATGATAGAACAAGGAAAACTAACCAAGTATATGTTCTAATATTCACATTTTGAGATAAAAATTACATTTCAAAGCTTATTTTCATTAATTTCATTAATTCCATAATTCCATTATTAATTATATAAAACTTCAATTAATGAAATATGTAAATTATGTTAGATATAGATGACAGGAAACTAATGTGAGATTAATTCACTGCATTTAATTTTATTCAACTAAAAGCAAACATTTCCCTCAATCTGTATCAAAATCCCACTCACCAGATTCCTATTTTCCTATTGACAAAATCGTCAGTTAACATTGCACCCTGTGTCTTATCAAACAACCTTCTGCTTTTGTAATAAAAACGAAAAAGATTGGAAATAGCCGGCAGATCAGTGATAACAGATGAATCAGCAAGACAGTGTCTATATGGTTCATTTGTTTCTTCCACAGCAATAAAGAGGGAAGATGGGCTAAGGAATATCATGGAAGGATATTGAGGATCCAATGTTACTTATCTAAAATAGATTTTATACAGTTCATAAGAACAGAAATATGATGACATGATATGTAAGTCCTTGAAGGTGGTATCATTTGATATGTAGACATTTTTGGTTTTAGATTGAAATATAACGAGGAATAGGATTTTCATGTTCATAAATGATAGGAGCAGAATTAGGCCATTCGGCACATCAATATGCATTAATGACAGTTGAAGGGATTAAAAGTAACATTAGCAAATTTGCAGATTTTGGGTGGCAGTGTGAACTGTGAGGAGGATGCTATGATGATGCAGGGTGACTTGGACAGGTTGGGTGAGTGGGCAGATGCATGGCAGATGCAGTTTAATGTGGATAAATGTGAGGTTATTCACTTTGGTAGCAAAAGCAGGAATGAAGATTATTATCTGAATGGTATCAAGTTGGGAAAAGGGGAGGTACAATGAGATCTGGGGGCCTTGTTCAACAGTCACTGAAAGTAAGCATGCAGGTACAGCAGGCAGTGAAGAAAGCGAATGGCATGTTGGCCCTCATAACAAGAGGAGTTGAGTATAGGAGCAAAGAGGTCCTTCTGCAGTTGTACAGGGCCCTAGTGAGAACACACCTGGAGTATTATGTGCAGTTTTGGTCTCCAAATTTGAGGAAGGAAATTCTTGCTATTGAGTGAGTGCAGCATAGATTCACGAGGTTAATTCCCGGGATGGCGGGACTGTTATATGTTGATAGAATGGAGCGGCTGGGCTTGTTTTCTCTGGAATTTAAAAGGATGAGAGGGCATCTTATTGAAACATATAAGATTATTAACGGTTTGGACACGCTAGAGGCAGGAAACATGTTCCCAATGTTGGGGAAGTCCAGAACCAGGGGCCACAGTTTGAGAATAAGGGGTAATCTATTTAGAACGGAGATGAGGAATAACTTTTTCACACAGAGTCTGTGGAATTATCTGCTTGGAAGGCAGTGGAGGCCAATTCTCTAGATGGTTTCAAGAAAGAGTTAGATAGAGCTCTTAAAGATAACGGAGTCAGGGGATATGGGGAGAAGGCAGGAATGGGGTACTGATTGTGGATGATCAACCATGATCACAGTGAATGGCGGTGCTGGCTTGAAGGGTTGAATGGTCTACTCCTGCACCTATTGTCTATTGTCTATTGCCTATAAATCCACTCCGTCATTCAATCATGGCTGGTCTATCTTTCCCTCTCAACCCTATTAACCTGCCTTCTCCCCATAACCACTGACACCTTGTGTCGTATTTGTGATGTATAGTTGCTCTTCACAATATGCTAAATACTGAAAGTAAGTTTTGGAATTTAATAAACACAAGTCGATGAACAAATGTTACTCGAAATAGGCTTTCTTCCAAGACTCTCTCACAACATGCTGCGAGTGAGAGGTAGATAGGAAACATCTGTTATTCCAATATGATAATTTGTAAAACTTTTTTTTGTTATTGAACTACATCCTATAAAGATTGGACTGCTTTCCACACTCTTTTTAATGTTAATTTTAAAATGTTAATTTTAAAAGGCTTTAACATTTTCACAATCTGACGGTTAGGAATTGGTGGTATTTGTAACTGTACATTTGCAAGTAGATTTCACTCACTTCTTGTGCAGATCTGTGCTACGCTCGCACTGTTCGGATACCTTCCACTGCCGTTTTGAGTTGCAGTCTTTAACACTTTTTGCAATAAGTGCAAGTGTCTTGTATGCAATCACATTGAACATTTGGAATAATTTTTTTCTAGAGATATCAAATGTTACATCAGTAAAATAAATAATATGGCAACATTGTTCAGGATAAAGTCATAGAGTCATACATAGAGCCATACAGCACAGAAAAAGACCCTTTGGCCCAACTCGTTCATGCCCACTAAGATGCCCCATCTAACATGCTCCCATTTGCCCATATTTGGCTCATATACTACTGGGCTATCATTTTCTGACACAGAAGGCAGTGGAGGCCAATTCGTTGGAAGTAGTCAAGAGATAGTTAGATTTAGCTCTTAGGGCTAATGGAATCAAGGGATATGAGACGAAAGCAGGAATGGGGTACTGATTTTGGATGATCAGCCATGATAATATTATGGAGGTACTGGCTCGATGTGCCTACCCCTGCACCTATTTTGTATGTTTCTAAAACTTCCCTCTCCCTGTACCTGTTAAAATGTATTTTAAGTGTTGGTATTGTACCTGCCTCAACTACTTCCACTGGCAGCTCATTCCATACACCTATACCCTTTGTGTGATAAAGTCCCCCCTTTAGTTCCTATTAAATCTTTTCCTTCTCACCTTAAACCCACGCCCTTACTTCTTGATTCCCCTACTCTAGGGGATAAAGTGTCCGTGCGTTCACCCTCTCTATTCCCCGCATGGTTTTATACACCTTGATATTATCACCCCTCAGTGTCTTGCACTCTGAGGAATAAAGTCCTAGCCTGCCCAACCTTTCACAATAGCTCAGGCCCTCGTGTCCTGGCAAAAGTCTCATAAATCTTCCCATAAATCTTCTCTGCACTCTTTCCGCTTTTATCGCATCTTTCTTATAACAAAGGTGACTAAAACTGAGCACAATACTCTAAGTGCGGCCTCACCGATATCTTGAACAACTGTAACATAATGTCCCAACTGTAACATAATATCCTAACTTTTATATTCACTTCCCTGACTGATGAAGACCAATATGCCACAAGTCTTCTTCACCACCTGTGATGCCACTCTCAGGCAACTTTGCACTTTAACTCCTCGATGCGTCTGCTCTACAATACTCCCCATGGCCCTGCCGTTCTTCTGCCCTTGTTTGATTTCTCAATTAATCTCTATTAACACTTGATCAGCTGATCAAGACCGTCTTTCTACACTCTCATCATCGTGCTGAAAGAAACGGTAGCATGTGGTTTATTTAGCTAACACACATGCTTTTACCCTCAGTTTTCTGCCATTTCCTTCCTTCCTCTTCCGGAGATGAGGCCTCTTCCTGGGCCACACTTACAAGAACATACCTTCCAATTCTCCTGTGTCTCATCTAATCGATATTGATTAATATTAAGAAGGGTCTGAAGAGGGGTCTCGACCCGAAACGTCACCCATTCCTTCTATCCTTAGAAGCTGCCTGTCCTGTTGAGTTACTTCAGCATTTTGTGTCTATCCTAGATATTTATTGATATGTGAGTTTCAGAGGTAGTAAAAGCAGGCTATATTTTGCTCTCCTCCAGTTGCTCAGAAATACTCTTTTACACCCCTACAGAACATCGCAATTAAGAACCAGATTTGATTTTTCCCTTCACTGGCTCAAGGAGGTTGAAACCAATTACAAAAATGTTCTTGTCAGAATGGGAAATAAATGTTGACCTTGCCAGTGAGAGTCAAACCTCATAAATAAAGAAATATCTTGGCTGAGACCTACTAACTCAGTACATTGCTCTTAAACCTGGAAGCTTCCTGGTTTTAAATGGCTTGAAACCACATCTGTTGGGATCATCGACTTACCAGTTCAGTAATACTTTCCTACAAAAATGTTAAATGCATGTTTCTTGTACAAGTAAACAGATACTTTATCATTGAACTCTTGTCTCAAGTACCAAGACTCTCTGTGTTAAAATAACAGATGGAAAACCTGCCTACATGCAGTCATTTCATAGGATCCAACTCTTTGATTGTAGCTGCGGATTATGTAAGCCAAAAAATAACTAAAAAATGTTGTTAGCTTGCATAGCCTATATGACAACTCATCCACTTGCGACTGGAAATATCCAGAGAATTCTAGATTATCTATTACCATTTTCTTCAAGTGAACTTTTCTCCTGTATTGTATATCTCGGCTTGCCATAAATTGTTTTCTGCTCTGAACTTTATGAGATAACTTGTTTTGTTGATTGTATGTTTTATAAATATAAAAAGACAAAATGACAAATGAGAGTGGCACGGTGATACAGCGCTAGAGTTGCTGCCTTACAGCGGCAGAGACCTGGTTCAATCCTGACTACGGGTGTGTCTGTACAGTGTTTGTACGTTTTCCCTGTGCAATTTTGTAGGTTAATTGGGTTTGGTAAAAAAAATTGTAAATTGCCCCTTGTGTGTAGGACAGTGTTAGTGTACAGGGATTGGTCAGCGTGGACTCAGTGGGCTGAAAGGCCTGTTTCCATGCGAGATAAAGATGGAAACCAGTTTATTATAGATGGGTACAGTATGGAGTACACTGCATAATAAGGAAATAACAGACATGAAAAATAAATATTTAGTGACTTTGATTATGATAGAAATGGTATAAGAGATTAAACTGATTTAATATGATCAATTTATGAATTTAAAATGTTAAAATATAATAACAGGTTGTAAAGTGGACAAATCAAGATCCAATAGTTTCCTAGGATATTGTGGACTGCTTCATGAATTAATGTATTGTCTTTTCATTGACTGGATAGCACGCAAACAAAAGCTTTTTACTGTACCTCAGTACACGTGACGTTAATAAACTAAACTAAATTAAATATTAAGAGAAATAGAGAAAGAAATTGCAGATGCATTTGCTAAAATTCTCCACGGCCCAATTGTGCCTTTGGACTGGAAATTTACAAATGTAACCCTATCCTTTGAAGGGACAGATGAGAAAACCCAATCAACAGCTGACCTGGTAGCTTATCAATTGCCAGGAAGCTGCTGGAAAATATCAGTGACAATGACTATGGATTTAAATATGAAAGCTGATCAAAGCTTCAACATAGATTAGTGAAGAGTAGATCATGTCAGTCTAATTTGATTGAATTGTTTTAAGGAGGTCAGCAACATGGTGGATTAAGGGAGTGTCCATTAATGTGGTTACCTCCAGAAGGAACTCGGAATGATGTTGCTGTTAAGAAGTGGCTTCAAAGGTATGGAAAAGAATGCATGGTCACTGGGGTGTTGACTAATGAACAGGTTGTTATTCAGCTTCAGATTCAGCTAAGTTTATCATCATATGTACCAGAGTGCTAAGAAATTATTTGTGCAAATGAAGGTCATGAAGTAAACAGTATACACTCAGTAATGATAAACACATACAACAATAAGTACATCAACAAATGCAAAACGAAAGAATGGTGCAAGATTGTAGTGCAATCTAAAGTAGTGCAGAAACAATATTAAAGTACAATAACAGAATTACCAAATAAGGCTGAGCTAAGATTAGGTATATATGGCAGCACCTCTGGGAAATGGGTGAGAAAGAGGTGATTGGCTTGGAAGTCTGATAGCAGTGAGGAAGAAGCTGTTGTACCTTAGTACCTCCACCAATGTAAAGCACTTTGGTCAATGAAAGTTATTTTTTAAATGTGCTATAGAAATAAAAGTGACTTGACTTGACTTAAATCCAGATGTGCTGGATCTTCTCCCATTGGTAGTAAGGCCATTGTTCTATTTTCTTAGATTCGATTGCCCTTCACTTTTACGTTATGGAATGTTTCTTTCATTGAAACATGAATGTCTATTACTGAGTCGACAATTGTTGAGTGAATGCAGCCAATCCTAAGGCCCATGCATAATGATTCCAAGTAGGATTCATGAAATAATAAAAGAATACAGATCAGGAAAATGTATTCTGATCAGGAATTGGGTCTACATTCAATCTATTCACTCTCAAGCTTAGGGACACTGAGATCCATTAATAGTAGTCCCATTGCTTTCCCCAAATGTTTGTTGACATATCAATCTTGCATCATTCCCAATAAACCGCTCAGTGTAATACTCAAGTGATATAATTCCCCTCTGATCTTTTAAGATTGCAATACTTTACTGGAAGGTTTTTTGGAATGATAATGTCAATCATTATTGTTCTTACAAAGAATTGCCTGCCATTGCAATTAACTCCAATGAAGTAAACTACAAGGTGGGGAAAGAACTAAATACATGTGTAAATGTTGCAGTATTATGAAAGTCTAATTAGATTCTGGTCAGCTTTTTGTTTTCTAAATAGCTTTTGGCTGGGAAATAAACTCAATTATCTGTTGTAGATTTACTTTAATCCAAGCCTTGTGTTATTTAATTAAGAAGTGATTTGGTCGATATTTCAGAAAAGATAATTTAAGATCTTACAGAGTACCAAGCACTTTCCTACTGGACATTGTTTTTCTCCTTAACAGAATCTGATGAATTTTCTTATCACTTCACAATGACAGAGATAAATGCATGATTTTTTTGTGAGGATTTCCACTTTGTCTTACTTATTTATCTTAGCTCAAAACATCTTATTGCACATTACTTTGAAGTATCTACATTACAGCTAGCATACAGTATATCAAAAGATATACTGTATATCTTATAACATATCCAAAAGAATATAATTGAACCTCAGGTTAACTATAAAACTAATACACCATTAATAATAAAGAACATTCACTTAAACAAATTAGGTATCTTCTAATATTTTTGTTATTAATTTATCCCATTGTGAAACTTCTGATGAGTTTATCACTTTTATTTTTAACTAAAAGATAAATACCATTATATTACAAAAACAAACAACATATTAATGCAAAAGCAGTTTATAGCCTTATGGGATTCAAATGTTCTGGTCATCTTACTTGTTTAGATTAATTCTTCAATGATTTAATGATACTCCCTTGTGAAGTGTACCTCGGTAGCGTAAAATGCTTTGTTTTGCATACAATCCTGTAAAAATATACAGCAGACCTCGCCTAGGCAGTACACAGGAGTTGCCATGTTACTGGCACCGACAAAGTTACAAGAAGTTCATCAAACAGTTTTTATCTTCTGTGTTTTATCAGGTAGTGATTGACACCATCATCTTGTCTAAAGAAGGCACACGCAAGAAGCTCAAACATTTACATGTGTAGGAGGGTACTGCGGATGCTGGTTTACACCGAAGGTGGACACAATATACTGGAGTAACTCTGCGGGACAGGCAGCATCTTTGAATAGGAGGAATGGGTGACGTTTCATTGTCTGAAGAAGGGTCTCGATCCTGCCAACTTTTAAATGGTTGATGCAAGCTGAAGGGAGATGAAAAGAAACAGAAGCATCTGAGTGAAAGTCCTGCTTGTAGAATCAGCATGGGACAGTTGTGTTAAATGTGCTGGAATGTTCTGCAGGTATTTTGTAATCTGTAAAGTAGGCTGCTAACAAGGTAGAAAAGCATCACAGTTTTTTGTGGAGCACAGCTGGAAATAGGCCGTCAAAGAAAAACAATCTTGAAGTCGAAAATAGACACAAAAAGCTGGAATAAGGTAGGGGGCAGGCAGCATCTCTGGAGAGAAGGAACGGGTGACGTTTCAGGTCGAGACCCTTCTTCAGTCTTCAGTCTGAGTCTAGAGTCTGAAGAAGAGTCTCGACCTGAAACATCACCCATTCCTTCTCTGCAGAGATGCTGCCTGTCCCGCTGAGTTACTCCAGCTTTTTGTGCCTATCTTCAGTTTAAACCAGCATCTGCAGTTCCTTCCAACACAATCTGGAAGTCAAGACTGGGCATTGATTTAGCATCAGCAAAATAAGACACAAAGTGCTGGAGTAACTCAGCGGGTCAGGCAGCATCCCTGGGGAAAATGGATAGATGACATTTCAGGTTGAGACCCATCTTCAGACACTTGCAACACCAGATGTGAACAAAAAGTGCTGGGATAATTGAAGGACACGTATTGATTATGTTTCGTGTTGGGACCCTTCTTCAGACCCAAAATATTGCCTATCCATGTCCTCCACAGATGCTGGCTGACCCACTGAATTGCTCCTGTACTTTGTATTCATGTCCTCTGAAGATACTGCATGACCCATTGAGATACTACAGCACTTTGTGGAGGGGGGGGGGGAGAGAGTTTGTAAATATAACTATCCATTCTACTTCTACTCTTAAGTTTATTTCTGTTTTCCAAGTGTGAAACATACATTTCACAAATACCATCTCATCTTCCAACTTGTAACCCGGAGAATTTAAAACTGAATTTCAAGGCTGGCAACCTTTGGCGAAATGTCATAAATCTGAAATGTTAGCCCTTTACCTCTCTCCATGGTTCCTGTCAGATCTGCAGATCTGCAGAGTATTTCAAGTATTGTCTCGTTTCAGTTCACAAGCGTTCCAGCAAATTTTTCTGTTTCATTTTCCTTCTCTCTCCCTCTCTCACTCCCTTTCTCTCTCTCTCACTTGCTTTCTGCCCCCATTGCAGAAGTATCTATATTGCGGGGCTGGAAACTGGCAGTATCCTGCCACCACCATCATCTATTGCAACAAGTGATGGCTCCCACTGATTGTCGCCGGAAGCTTGCGTCCTTTGCAGGATGGACGATGACAGCGATGTCAACATTTGAAACATGGAAGATGGACACGAAAGAAGAAGACTTTCTTTCTCTCTCTGGTCTCAGCTTTTCTATTTAAAACCTTTCACTATTGATTAGCAAGTGTTAACCTCTCATTGTTAACTGAAGAATTGCTCATCCTTTTCTCCATAGTCTGAGCCTGAATCCTACATACTTTGGTCAGGTTAATGTATTTGGTAGCATGGTTACTTTCTATCTTCAGAAAACGGAACCATCACAAAATACATCAGTAGATGTATGGACATTAGAAACATTGAGCTTGCTTATAAATTTATAATGATCGAAAGGGCAGATTATCCTCACTGTATTTAATAAAAAAGAATGTGTGTTTCTTTCTCCCTGAGGACATCGTATAAAATCATAGAACTATCCAATATTTCACATTCAAAATGCAGAAGCATTTTAATAAATTAGATTCACATAAACATCTGGATTGGAAAGAGAGCAAAATAATGAAGATGGTTATTAACCTATGAAAATATGAACAAACATATAGTGTGGAATAATTAGATGATCTTGCTTAGATATCTATCAGATCATTATTGCAAGGATTCACTCATTTACAATGAATGTTTACTTGTGAAATAACCATTAAATTATATATCCACTCTTGCTCATGTTAACACATGCATTTCTTATAAAACCTATATTTTCCCTTGCCAATTTATCCCTCTCTTCATTCCTGAAGATATTAATTCTTTGGTATGGCATGATTCCATGAATTACATTCTTCATGTGTGAAGCTTGAGTAATGTCAATAGCCCATTATATCATGCAGGGAAGGCAATTTTACTTTGGCGTCACATGAGTGACTACGTGAAGACCCCGCCAGCATGCATGCAAAGCAACAGGCGGGAGGAGGGTCGCTCCTCCACCAGTAAGTTTAAAAAGGACCTACAGGTGAGTATTTACTAACCTGAGGTCGTTTTCGGGCACTCTGTTGTGTTTTTCATTACAGAGTACCCCACCATGGACAAATCTCGCAAATGGGCTGCTTTGAGACTGACTGCGGAGGACCGCGGGAACGCGGGCAGTCAGCAGCGGCCGACTTCACCAGAGCTGCCCGTTGTACAAGCGGAAGCCCCCGACTTGACACCGCAACAGCCCGCAGGAGCACCTCGGACTGGCGGCAAAGCCACCCGGAAGTCGGGCAATCCCGTTGACTCGGCAGGGTCCAGGCTCGATGATTCGCCGTTCGCGGGTAGCGACGGTGGTCGATTATCCCGCATGGAGCGGATGGAGGAACAGTTGCTCCAGCGTGACCTACTCCAGCAGGAGTCTGGTCATCGTGGGTCTGCTAGGAGATACCCTTTACAGGGCTGCCAAATGTCTCACCCTCTTCGCAGGGGAGCATAAGGAGTCAGGTCTGGGCTGACTCTGAAGAGGGGGAATTGACAGAAGAAACCAACGTGCTAGGGGTGCAAGAAGAGGAGCTACTCGGGATGGTATCCAAGTTTGCAATGCCCTCACAGAGGGACTGCCGTTGCACCCACAGCTGGCAGCCAGTATAAATTACTTATCAACTCACCAGCTACAAGAACAAACTATGAATGACACGACAGCCAAATATCTAGATCCAGAAAATTGCATCTCCCTCAATGTGCGGTAAATAACCCCATCTGGGGAAATATCAGTCCTAGCATCAGGAGCCAGGAAGTTAAAATGCAGAAAATCCTCAAACTACTGACCTCGGGTATTACAGCTATTGCCAGGTCAGTAGACGGAAAAGATATGTCAGAAGAGCAACAGGATGCTCTGGCACTCTTCTGCAATGTTCAATTTGAAATCAACTGTTTCAGGAAGAGTGCCATCTGACCTACACTGAACCCAAAGTTCGCAGAGTTGTGTAGGACCAGCAGTGCACAGCCGCCTACTCTGTTGTTCGAGGACAACCTGCCTAAACAGGTAAAAGACCTCGACGAAGAGGCAAAAGCCATCGGCATGATTAAGGTGCCGACCGCTACCAGGTCCTCATATATTCGGCGGCAGCACCCCTATGCATCCACCAGCAGGCCGCGTTATCACAGCGAAAGAACAGCTGGTGAAAGCTCGGAGGCCGTACAACCCACACAAAGGTCTTTTTTAATCCATGTCCCAGAACGGCCTTCCTGGAAGATGCGTTAACCCCACACCACAGCGCCTCCAGCTTCCAGGAACCAAGGACTGAGAAAACCAACACAGCACCACCGGTAACCATGGAGGTAGTTGGATCTGGTTGCCCTCGGAACATAGCATGTGTAACTTCTCCAAAATTTGGGGGTAGGTTACACTTGTTCAGGGATGCATGGAGTTCTATAACTTCTGATCTTTTCATACTGCACAGCATTCAGGGATGCAAAATTGAATTTGTTGACAAACGCCTCCTTCTGGTTCAACATGCACCTAGCCGAAAGTTTGTGCTTTCACAAAAAGAGAAAGTGGAAGGTCATGCGGAACTGTTAAGACTACATACGAAAGGAGTAATAGAGAAAACCAAACGTGAATCTCTTGAGTTTGTATCAAACATCTTCACCAAAAACAAAAAAGATTGCGGATGCCGCATTATTGATTTGACACAACTGAATACTTTTGTGCAGTACACCCACTTCAAAATGGAAACTTTTGTTACTGCTAAACAAGTTTCCAAGGGGTAGTTCATGGGTTGCAACGATCTAAAAGATGCATACTACTCAGTACCAATGGACAAAGATCATTGCAGATATTTGAAATTTATCTGGATGGGGCAGCTCTGGCAATAGAAAGCACTGCCTAATGGATTGACATCAGCCCCCAGACTGTTTACTAAAATATTGAAACCAGCATTGGCGTTTCTTCGGAAATAAAAACACATTGTCATGGCGTATCTTGATGACATCCTAAATGTGGGGAAAACATTGGAATTGGCTAAATTGACTTTCTCAGCCACCAAGCTCCTATTTCAAAAATTGGGATTTATCATCCATCCAGACAAATCCAAGTTAATGCCTTCTGTGACTATGGATTATTTGCGGTTCACGATTGACTCTGTTCATATGTCTGTCACCTTGCCAAAGGACAAAGCAACAGACTTGATAGAGGCATGTAACAGCCTTGTTTGGATCAGTAAACCATCTATTCGGCAAGTAGCCAGGGTAATTGGGAAGCTCATGGCTGCCTTTCCAGCCACACAATTTGGACCCTTACATTACCAAAATCTACAAAGAGCCAAAATTGCAGCACTCAAACACCATGCTGGCTATTTTGACAGGCCAATGCAGTTACCAGCCAAAGCAAAATTGGAATTGCGATGGTGGATTAGCAATGTTTGATGTTGCTCTAATCCCATCACAGTCACAAACCCTTCGTTGTGTTACAAACTGACGCTAGCGCTCACGGCTGGGGAGCAACCGATATCACCTCCAGTTGCATGGTAGATGGAATGCACTTGAGTTAACCTCACTTCAGGCACTGGGTATCAATCGTCTAGAGATGTTGGGAGCATTTCACGGACTTCGGGCTTACTGTTCAGACATGCACCATCTGCATGTTTGCCTATAAATTGATAATACTACCGTGGTGGCATACATTAATCATATGGGTGGAATTAACTCAATATCTTGTGATGAATTGGTCAATACAATCTGGCACTGGTGCATAGAAAGAAACATTTGGATATCAGCTACTTACCTTCCAGGTAAGCTCAATACAGTGGCGAACACCAGGTCACGCAAATTCAATGACAACACCGAATGGATGTTGGACCACTAGGTATTTACTGACATTGTAGCTCCATATGGAACGCCAGATATCGACCTTTTTGCATCAAGACTTAATCACCAGATACCAACATATGTTCCATGGGAAACATACCCTGGGGCAGTAGCGATGGATGTTTTCTCGCTACAGAGGGGGGATTTGTTTTTCTATGCATTTCCCTCCTTCTGCCTCATCAGTCGGGTCATGGAAAAAATTCAACAAGACTCCGCATCAGGTATTTGGGTAGTACCCGATTTTCCTACTCAGCCATGGTTCCCTGTGGTACTCGACATGGTTTCAGAACCATGTATTCCGATCTCCAAGTGCCCAAATTTGCTGGTACATCCTGTGACAGGGGAGAGTCATCCGTGCCATGACCAAATGAACCTATTGGTTTGCAGGATTTGAAAAGATCTCTCCTGGAATTTGGGCTGTCAGACCGAACCATGAATATCATCACGGCATCATGCAGAGAGTCCACCAGGAAACAGTACCTCACCTATATCAAAACATGGGAGGTATTTTGTACCAGGACAGACACTACCTCCAACACAGCCACCATCACGGATGTGCTGGAGTTCCTGGCAAGTCTACATTTCGATGAAGGCTTGAGTTATAGTGCCATCAACTGCGCAAGAAGTGCCCTGTCCTCATACCTGGGACATGGGTTAGAGCACCATGGAGTAGGATCTCACCCTCTGGTGTCTAAACTCATGAAGGGTATTTTTAACTCAAATTCCCCCATACCTCGATATTCCCAGACAAGGGATATTGGCATTGTCCTGACCCTACTCAGAGATTGGGCACCAGCCACGTCCCTCTCACTAACCAAACTCACGTATAAAATAGTGATGCTGATTGCTCTTGGAACGGCGCAGCGGGTCCAGTCTCTGCACAAACTAAGACTGGACGCCATGGTAAAATTGGAGTTCCTGGCTTATCCCGTAGATAGACGCCTATGCATAGTGACGCACCTTCTACACTACCTGCAGGTCACCAAAAGTCTCAGGGGAAAGGAAATGGCTCTATTGATAAATTTTAAACCTCCTCATCTCAGAGTAACTGTGCAGACCATCTCAAGATGGCTCATGGTGGTGTTAGGTGCAGCAGGGGTGGACACTGATATTTTAAAATCTCATTCTACCAGGGCTGCAGCTACATTGGCAGCGAGGATGATGGAAGTTCCTATGGACCACATCCTTGCAACGGCGGGTTGGTCTAATGAACCAATTTTCCAATGGTTTTATAAAAAACCTGTGGCCACGCCTGAGATATTTGCAGACACTATTTTAAGTTCTGCATTATAATTTTCCCCGAAGTTAGGTGTTATTATTATTATTTGTTAAATAAATACTTATTGTTTTTCAGCACTGTTTCAAGTCTGACATACGTTAACATACTTCCTCCATTGGTTATTATGGCAGTGTGTGAGCATGGACTTGTTCCAGGGCATGAAATCACAGAGCTTTGAAGTCTTCACGTAGTCAGTCACGTGACTCCGAGTAAAATAGTAAGATTAAACGTGAACTTACCGGTTCGAAGTTTGATCCTTATTTTATGAGGAGTTACGATGATGGATTACGTGCCCTCCGCTCCCAACCTTCTATAATGGTATGCTTCTATAATGGTATGCTCAACTGGTATGTTAGTTCTCTTATCTTACTGTCTTCAGTCAACTCTACTATCTGATTTCACACCACTGCTTTGAAGAATGTCACGCATGCGTGCTGGCGGGGTCTTCACGTAATCCTTCATCGTAACTCCTCATAAAATAAGGATCAAACTTCGAACTGGTAAGATCTCATTTAATCTTCCTATTCTAATGCACCATTATTGCCTTAACTAATTCAAGAATGATAGTTGAAACCAAAGATCCTATAGCAAGCAAGATAGACTACTCCTGCGAAATACAATGAACTGACATGTAGTACGCACCGGAGCGTAACTTCCGTCATTTCAGTAACCACAACCTGACACAACGCTCAGTGTAATGAGCATTGCGGGGGGACAGTTTATGTGTTTATAAATGTTTTAAATGTTTTTTTTAATTTTCCTTTGAAACGACAAACCGAAGACAGACACAAAAGGCTGGAGTAAATCAGCAGATCATGCAGCATCTCTGGAGTGGACTAGGTGATATCTAGGGTCGACTTTTTCGATATGCTGTGCGTGTGTTTGTTTGGCGGAGTCTGAGGGGAGATGCCCCGGCACCAAGAGCGAGCGAACACGCGGATGGACAGATGATAGCAACGATCATAGAGCGGCATAGGTGGATATTTCGGGTCGAGACCCTTCTTCAGACTGACTGTCCAAGGAATTGCTATATTTAAGAGGGAGTTAGATGGGGCCCTTGTGGCTAAGGGGATCAGAGGGTATGGAGAGAAGGCAGGTACGGGATACTGAGTTGGATGATCAGCCATGATCATATTGAATGGCGGTGCAGGCTCGAAGGGCCGAATGGCCTACTCCTGCACCTAATTTCTATGTTTCTATGTTTCTATGAAAGGGAAACGGGAGATATAGGCATATCTTCCATTCATTTGTCCTTAGTACTATCTATATCTCTTGCTCTTCTTTCCTCTGACTCAGTTTGAAGAAGGACCTGGACCTGAAATGTCACCTAATCCATCCGTCTGTCCGTGTGTTCGCTCGCTCTTGGTGCCGGTGCTTCTCCCTTCGGACTCTGCTGAACAAACATACACACACACACACAGAAACACACACACACAGCATGTCCGGCAGATCAGTGCGGGCCGAGAGCAGGAGAAGGGCGAAGGATGACATCAAACGGATCATGGCAGCTATCGAAAAAGTACGGAAATGGTAAGGGGTAATTTTTTTTTAAACCCGAAGGAAATAGATGTTTAACAAAAAAAAGGGGGGGCTGTCGATTGCTCCGTGTCCGTGTCGGAGAGAAGGGGGGGGTGGAGGATGGTTTGAGTGAAGACGGGTCTTGACCCGAAATGTCACCTATTCCTTTTGACCAGAAATGCCACCCGACCCGCTGCATTTTGTGTCTATCCTTTAATCTCTCAGCCTGATATAGCAGAATCTCCCTGAATTAGCTTGACGCCATGATGGAATCCGGTTTCGCAAATGGCGCTGAAGACTACCCATGACCCTTATACGGCTTTTTAGCGGAGTGGACCATCTTGCTCGCTATAGGATCTTTGGTTGAAACCTTCCTACTCTGTATGATGCAGCTACTTCAGCACACTAAGCTACTTGCATAACCAAAGTTCACATCTCTTAGCAATTAGAATGATGCACTCGGGAAAAACTTTGTTGCAACAAAATGACTAAAATGTCAATGAATTACCCTCTCCCACAAAATCCCCCCTCCCCCCATTGCCCTCTGAAATCAGCCATTTTTGTGGTTTGGTGCCAAGGTATGTGATTGTCACCAATACTCTGTTCATTTGGCCATGCAAGTTTGATGGCATCAGTCAAGCTTGGGGAACTAGTTTGAGATGTCAGATTGCAGCCTCACGCTGTCACCACACGTCTCCATTTCCCACCAGGTCTGTTGAAAAGTGATAAGGATCAGAAGTCCTGAATTCTCTATTTACGTAATGAAGAGGTCCTGTGGCTAAATATAACATGCTTACAACAATATTGGTTCAAAGGTAAGACTCTCCTGCTCTGTAAAGCTCATAAATTTGAGCAATGTTTAGGACTGCAGTGATATTGTCAATGGGAAAAACAGACAATCAAATGCTAACCCTAACTCTTGTGTCTATTCAAGCAGATTATGACCAAACGCTCATCAAACCCATCTTTAACTGATATCCCTTAATACTTTTGATTAACAAAAATGTATCAGCCTCAAATTTTAGTTGAACATGTTACCAATTAAGGTGAGGGGGGAAAGATTTAATAGGGACCTGAGGGGCAACAAAGGCTTTTACACAAATATGGAATGAGCTGTCAGTAGTTGAAGCAGGTTCTGTCGCAACATTTAAAAACATTTAGACAGATACATGGATAAGATAGGTTTAGAGGATTATGGGCCAAACACAAGCAGGAATTCGATAACTAAAATATTTTAAAATGCAACAAATTAAAATATAAACATAAGAAATGTAATTAAAATTGTTAATAATATGGAATTAAGGGTGAGTAAATGAAAGGTGAGTAAAATAAAATGGTAAGTAAAGTAAAAATATACAAACTACCTGTATATGCTATAGACAATAGACAATAGGTGCAGGGGTAGGCCATTCAGCCCTCCGAGCCAGCACCGCATTGAATGTTGACCGATTCAAATCCATCACTGAGCGACTCAGGCAGCATTTCTGGAAAGAGAGGATGGATCATGACCCTTCTTCAGACTCATATTTCACTTGATGTAGCTAACAACCCCACGGTATGAACATTTAATTATCTAATTTTAAGTAACTGCTTATTTGCACTCCCCTCCCATCAACCCCCACCCCCCCCCCCCCCCCACGCCACCCTCTGCCTCCTTCCTCCACCCTAGTTGTTTTTTTTAATTAGTCTGAAGAAGGTTCCCGACCCAATACTCCAGCCATCCATTTTCTCCAGATATGCTGCCAGACCCGCTGAGTTACTCCAGCACTATGTGTCTATCTGTGTTATGAACCAGCATCTGCAGTTCCTTCTTTCTATATTCAACTCAGTCAGTGGCTTCATTCATGTTATATTTGTGAGCCGCGGCTGGTGAGAAGTTATGAGAATGGATGCGAGGTGCATCTGGACACCTCAGTACAACTGAGCCCAGCATCTGAACTCCAGCTCATTTGTCATTCCTGCAGAGTTGCCAGCTAGTTAGCAGCACAACCAACACCAAACTATCGGGTTCATTCTCAACTCTTATTATAAATGCAGCATCAATACTTCCTGGCAATTTTCCATTCATGAACACTCCAGTATGTTTCCTTCTCTCTCATGACAACTAAAAAGACAAAAGTTACAAAGGAAAACAACGTTCAAAACCAAATGTACTCGACAAACAAAGCGACTCAAAAGTAAACTAGTCATCCTTTTGCATTACTTTAGTGCCTCAATAACTGTCCCATGGTTGGTAATACTTGTTGGTGTTCTGTGGAGGAAGCCACAAATGTCCATGCAGATTGACCACCAAGAATTTGGGCCTGATTAAAGATCTAACGTTAAAATGTGTCAGGGGTGGCAACCATCCAGACTGGCTGGTTTTTACCTCTCTTTTCCAGCATTCTCTCACCTACTCCATCAATCCGATGAAGGGCCCTGACCAGTCATCAATCCAATCTGTCTATTTCCTCCACAGCACACTGACCAAGTGACATGCATGGGAAGATGACTGTTCTCTTCCCGGGTACAGTGTAATACTGCGGGTACTTGATTACTACGGGTGCCAGGGCTTATGGGGAGAGATCAGGTGAGTAGGGATGAGAGGGAAAGATAGATCAGTAGTGATTGAATGGCAGAGTAGACTTGATGTGCTGAAGGGCCTATTTCTGCTCCTATAATTTATGAACTTGTGAACTCATGCTACCTGGAATCTTGGGCAACAGTCAGACCTTCAGTGGATGCTCAGCGAGTGGAAGTCATAGTGAATACGACGCACCATTCCAGAGGTACAGCGCGGAAACCGGCCTTTCGGCCCACCAGGTCCGTGCCAACCAGCGATTCCCCGCACATGAACACTATCCTACACCCACTAGGAACAATCTTTCATTTATACAAGCCAATAATCTACAAACCTGTACGTCTTTGGAGTGTGGGAAGAAACCGAAGATCTCAGAGAAAACCCATGCAGGTCATGGGGAGAACGTACAAACTCCATACAGACAGCGACCGTATTCGGGATCGAACCCGGGTCTCCGGCGCTGCATTTGCTGTAAGGCTGCGCCACCGTGACCAACCTGCGGCAGGACCATTATACGCCTTCATCTGCCAACAACCTGGTTTAGTTTTTTTTTAATTTAGTTTAGTTTATTTTAGTTTAGTTTATTTTAGTTTAGTTTACAGATACAGTGTGGAAACTGGCCCTACAGCCCACCGAGTCGGCGTTGCCCAGCAATTCCCACACACTAACACTATCCTACACACACCAGGGACAATTTACAATTTTAGTGGATCTTAGAGAGTTATGGATCTTATGGGCCTGTCCCACTTAGGCGATTCTTTAGGTGACTGCCGGTGATTGTCATAGTCGTATCTGGTTGCCGAAAAGCCGGCGACTGGACCCCCCTACGACAATATTTCCGACAAGCTACAACAACCTACCACCTAGTCGCCGTCAAGCTACTGCAAGCTACCGTCAACCGGCAACCCATTAGGACGTCCACATACGACCACACCTACGACAACCTACGACCACATTGGCGACAACCTACAACAACCAAAGTCAACCTACGTCATCCGCGACAAGCTACGACAAGCTACGACCCTGTCGGCGACATCTGATGACAACTGAAGACAGTTCAGTCGTCAGCACCTGTCGCTGGTTGACGTAGATTGCGTGGGTAATTTTTGAACATGTCAAGAAAATTCAGCGAAGACCAGAAATACGCTACGACTCTTTGGGCGACTGAGGAGACTACTCACGACCATACAGGCAACGCCTAGTTGCCTGTAGTCGCCTCACAAATAGCCAAAGTGGGACAGGCCCTTTACAGGTTTTTTTTCTCCAGAAATGCCACTGTTAACACTGCAGCACTGAAGATTAGGCAGTGATCTTTGTGGTCCGCCCTCTTGAGTGGGGCTTAATCCAGAACCATTTCATTCAGTGATAGGGGAAATACAGTACTTGGGCAGCACAGTAGAAACATTACTTGGGCAGCACAGTGGCACAGCTGGTAAAATGGCTGCCTCTGTGCTAGAGACCCGAGTCCTGACCTCGGGTGCTGCCTGTGTAGAGTTTTCACGTTCTCCCTGTGACCATGTGGGCTTCCTCCGAGTTCCTCCCACAGCCCAAAGAAGTGTGGGTTCTTAGCCTCTGAAAGTTGCCCCTAGTGTGTAGGGTGTGGACGTGAAGATGAAACAATGTAGAGCTAGTGTGAATGGCCATTGTAGACTCGGTAGGCCAAAGCACCTTTTTCCATGCGGCATCTTTAAACTAAACCGAACTAGGGATCCACACTAAAGTGCTTCACGCAATGTATTGAGGTGATGGGGCTTTCATTGTTCGGTCACTAAGATTGTATATAAATTGTAAGAATGAGTTGTGCAGCATTAATAAATAAGCAAGGGTGTAATGGAATAAGTGAAGTTAAACTTCAGATGTGATTGACAGAGACCATTCTTAGATGACTAGAGGCGGTGTGATAAATTAAACAATATGTGAGGCTAGTTTATAGGGCAGAGCAATTTAAAATATTGCATTTACTGACCAAGTATACATATTTGAGGTCAGTGGGATGACTCAATCTCCACCATTCTCTCTCTGACTACAGTGCATGTTTGGATGTCCCAGGGGTTTATCATATCTCTTTCGCTCTCCACGCCCTCCTCTGTTCCTTCCAGTGCACTACTTAAGAGCAAGTGATCTGCTCTCTTCCATATGCCTCCACTTTTCACAAATATTCAGGTCAGCTTCATTTATGGGAAAGATCGCCAGGACTTGTTCCATCTGCATTGCACTAGATCATTCAGGTTCATCCTGGCTTCAAGCGGCACAGGTTAAATTTAACGCTATATTGGTCATCTGTGCAAGTATCCCGCCAAATGTACAATATGCTTCCCACTACCAGGACACTGTGATCATAACATGGAAACACTGAAACATAGAAAATTGGTGCAGTAGGCGATTCGGCCCTTCGAGCCAGCACCGCCATTCAATATGATCATGGCTGATCATCCCGAATGAGTATCCCGTTCTTGCTTTCTCCCCACATCCCTTGATTCCGTTAGCCCTAAGAGCTATATCCAACTCTCTCTTGAATGCATCTAATGAATTAGCCTCCGCTGCCTTCTGTGGCAGAGAATTCCACACATTCACAACTCTCTGGGTGCATGACACAAGTGCATAATCAGCACAAAGCTGGTGTGTTGCTCGCATTGCACAGAATGGGTGTGGTTTAATCCTGTTGAAAGCGTGCTGTGCCCATTTTAGCAAGCAATTGAGTTTAGTGTTAATTCTGCAAACAACAAACCTAGCAGAACCATGGGAATCAGCCGGTCACAGCAAAGCGCCCACAGTCAGCAGCTTTTAATCATATCATTGAGAGTTAAACCAGAGATTTTTGTTTTCAAAAGAGGAATCGTTATCAGGTCACACAACAACTTGTGTTTGTAGTTGAGGGCAGATGGGATCAGTACACATTAATTCTGATTCCAGGGTCATTTCGTCACAAAGTCAATAGTGTTCCTCATAAACAGATATTGAAAACCAAGTTGCTTTCTATTCTGTGACAGCACAAAAAAGAATTCACGCCACCATAATCCAAAACTCTGCCTCAATCTATTAAATTGGTATTACCAGTGCTGGGAATCAACGGATAAGTACATTCTTTCTCCTCCCACACCCCACCCGCCCCCACCCGTTAATCCTCTTAAAGACTGTGTTATGTAATGAAAGGATGGGATGAGAGAGGTTTTTTTGTGTTTATAATGAATGCACAAACAGGTTCTGTAGCATGATTCATTACTGCCGACCAAGTACTTAACGCTGTCTGTCAATGAATGACTGCTATTACTTTGTAGGCCAAGTGCAAATGAGTGCTCAAACTGAGCAGCTTCAAACTTAGGCTGGAGTAACTCAGCGATATGAATGGAGTGCCCCCAGGGACAAATGGTGTGAAATTAGAATGTATTTCTTACCATAACCCGTTGAAGATGTCAATACTGAACTTTATTAATGTCTTCCTTTAGTCAGTGTGGAGAAGTAAAGCGGTAGATGGCAATGCATTATCAATAATTCCCAACTCCAGATGCTTGAAAAGTGGAAACTGATTTTCACTTGGAATAAAGAGGTGAGCCATTTAGGACCGCAAACCTCGTGCTAAGCCTACAGGACAGCAGCGGAGAAAATAAAATCATCTGCGAGTTTGAACGTACTCTTCTACTACAGTGCACGACCCACTGTGAAAAGGCAGCAAAGTCAGTTTATTTGCTTTGGGAATAGGCGAGGTGATGAGGAGGGTGATGGGAAACATGCACACTATAATAAACAACCAAAGTGTGCAAAGAAGAGGGTAAAATTGCCTTTTCATCCACGTGGGATTGAGGTGCTTTGAAGATGGCAACTACAGTAATCACTAGAGACTAGTGATGCTGCCTTCAATCGCCCCGACTGCGGATGATTTGACTCCCCCGACTGCGGGAGAGAAAGGAGGAAAGAAGATAAGACTTTATTGCCTTCCATCACAGTGAGGAATGTGGAGGAGCCGCTGTGTTGGATGTTTATGTCAAATTTTATGCAGTTGTGTGTCTTGTTGCTTTTTTGGTATGATTGTATGGCAAATCAAATTCCTTGTATGTTGCAAAACATACTCGGCTAATAAATTACGATTATGATAATGATTTATTTTAATTGGCAGGGATTAGCAAAAAATATTTCTCTTCACTTTGTCCCAATTATTTTAATTTGCACATTTGTTTAATAATCACCAGATTACCTGAAAAAAAGTAACATTGAATCATCGCGTTGAGTTTTCTACCACCAAACACAAATGGGGTATAGCCCCTAATGGGTCAGTTATGCTAACACTACCCCCTCCCCCCCCCCCCAACCCCCCAACAGATGTATTCCTTGTGTTTGCGCTCGAGATTCCCACAGATTTTATTCCTTTAATAATGATTATTTATTTACTTTAACAATGTTAAATTGATTAGGCAGAAAATTATGACCAAGGTTCACGAGGGGATCACATTATCTCTCTCCCTCCACTTCTTTTTCTCTATCTTTAAAAAGGCAAGCCGTCAAGTATTTTCTTTAAACAAATAAGGATTAAAAGACATTTGAACAGCACCCCTCCTACACTTGCTAGTATGAATAATTCACTCCTACAGTCATTGGAGTGAGGCATTGCAGCAAGAATGATTCTCAGGCTAAAATAGACGGCTTATAGAAGAAGAAAATAAATTACAAATTCGCCTGCAGACATATTAATAAATTAACCAATGGGTTTATTTGCTCATCTGATCAGTGTGTCTGTCGCCTGCTCTGTGAATTAAGGAACTCAAAGCTGTTTTAAGCCATGAGGCACAAGAGTGGGTGGGGGAAGGGCAGGCAAACCTTTAACTTGTCTTTATAATGCATTCCTGATCGAGGGACAGCAGCTGCTGTGGTGACGAGATCTGCTAAGTGGCTCTTTAATATGCCAGAGGGTTGTATTTTTAGAGTCCAATTGATGCAAAATACACTATTGCATCAGAATTTCAAACACATTTTCATTACCCATAGGTTGATTATATTTGTAAACTCACACTTCAAAAAAAATTAACAGTCATAAACATTGATATTAAGGCATCTGTGGTACCTCCACATCATTGCCGGATTTTGGGAGATTTTGTATTCACGGTATGTAATACTGAAATACAGCGCGGAATGATGTGAAAGTACCACAAATGCTTTAATATCAATTTTAATGACTGTTAATTTTTTTTAGGTGCATTTCAGTATCACATCCCTTGGATATAAAACCCCCCTAATCTGGGCAATTTATCATTTAAAGTGCCTTATTCCAATATAGAAAATTCAAAGAAGCATTTACTTCTCACATCTCTAATTGTGAATTTACATGGTCCAGTTGGTAGAATTCCTGTTCCGGATCGTATCAGCGATGAAGTCCATAATTTAGGATGACATTCTAGAATAGCACTGAGGGTATGCTGTGTTATGTGAGGTGTGACCTTTGGAGACCATGTTAAACTAAGGTCTCTTTGAGTGGATGTCAAATATCCCACAGTAAAATTTAAAGGCATTCAGCAAATTGCCACAAAGTCATATCCAGCTTACTCATACCATTAGCAACATAAATTATCTCACGACTGTTTTAATTCAGTGTATGAATTTTTTGGCATGATAACTCAGCACACAAAAGCTAGTTTCATTAACATCATTTCCACTGTCAACTGATTGTTACGTTAGAGCTCCGTTTATTCGACACTCTGTTTATGGCAATGCTTTTTAATCAGCAAATAAATAAAAACAGAAAATGCAGGAGACATTCAGCATATTAATCTTAGTTTAGTTTAGTTTTAGTTTAGTTTATTGTCACGTGTACCGAGGTACTGTGAAAAGCTTTTGTTGTGTGCTAACCATTCAGCATAAAGACAATACATGGTTACAATCAAACCATTTACAATGTATAGGTACCATCATAAGGGAATCATGTTTAGTGCAAGGTAGTGCCAGCAAAGTCCGATCTGAGGGTCACCAAAGGGATAGATAGTAGTTCAACACTGTTCTCTGATTGTGGGAGGATGATTCAGTTGCCTGATACAGCTGGGAAGAAACTGTCCCTGAATCTGGTGGTGTGCGTTTTGTACCATCTGTGGAGAGAGAAACTATAAAGATGCATTCTGATGAAACGTCATGTTGCAGCTTTATTAAATTTAGGTCAGTCTGCACTTAGAGTATTGTGTGTAATGCAAGTCAGCCCATTACAGGATGGACATGGAGGCTTTGGAAAGGGTGCAGAAGTGATTTACCAGAATGCTGTCTGAATTAGAAAATATTAGCTGTAAGGGATTGGACAAACTTAGATTGTATTCTCTGGAGCACAGGATGTTGAGGAGAGACCTGAAAGAATTGTACTAAATTATGGGAGGCATAGATAGGATAAACAGTCAGAATCGTTTTCCCAGTGTGGAAATGTCAAAGATGTAAGGGTGTCACTATAAGGTGAGAGGGACAATGTTTAAAGGAGATGTGCAGGGCAAGAAAAAGGTAGAAGTGCAGGGCAGAAAAAGGATTGGTGATGTTGTAAGGATTATGTATTGTATATATTTATTTCTCGGATAAAGTATATTTTGAAATAAAAAATTGTTTTTAAATTGTCATGTCGGGAAGACCCATTCTTTTAACTCCAAACATGGTGCTTGAGTCTGAAGAAGGATCACAACCTGAAAAACCACCCATCCTTTTTCTCCAGAGATGGTTCCTGACCTGTTGAGTTACTCCAGCACTTTATGTCTATCTTTGTCCAAAATGATGGTTGTTACATAAATATAACCTCAGAGCCACTGTGAAAAGTGCCAATAATAACGTAACAGACGCATTCATCCAATGTTAAATGCTTGTTAATGCTCCAGACTGCAGGATTCTAATGGGTTCAAAGTGTGTGTGTGCAATATCTCGCAAACTTCAAACACCCTAAAAGGTTTGGGTTGATATAAATTTTACTTCAGTGTCATTCTCATAGAAGCAAACCCACAAGCTATGTAGGGCAAGATTTAACTCAATAAAGTGTATGACAAGTTGAACGACATACATGATATTAGCTAAAGGGAGAGTGCTGGCCAAGATCCAGGATAATTCTCACTTCATGGAAAAAAAGGAACTGCAGATGCTGGTTTACAAAAAAAAAAAGACATATAGTGCTGGAGTAACTCAGAAGGTCAGGCGTCATCCCGGAGAACATGGATAGTTGACATTTCTGTTGTGGACCCGTCTTCAGACTGATTGTAAGGAAGGGGGGAGAGAAAGAAAGCAGAGAGGTGGAGCAGGGCAAAGTGTGGGGAAGTAATAGGTGAAGACAGGCAAGGGGTGCTTCTGATAGGCAGATGGTTGGACAAAGGCCAGATGGAAAAAGGTGTAAGACAAAAGGATTGAAGGGTTACGAAATGTGAAGCCAGAGGAAGGAATGTAGGTGTAGGGGGAAGGGGAGGGAGAATGGACATGGGTCAAGGTGGCACAGGGGAAGTGTGGAGGAGAGAAACAAACGTGCTGGAGAAACTCAGCGGGTGCAGCAGCATCTATGGAGTGAAGGAAATAGGCAACATTTTGGGCCAAAACCAGAGGGGGGCATGGGGGAGAAAGGGGAAGTGGTGGGAGTTATTAGAGGTCACCTACAATTGGGGAATTCAATGTTCGAACCGTTGGGTTGTAAACTACACAAGCATATTAAGAATTCTGTTTGCTTATAATCATTGGATACAAAGTATTTCTTGTCAGTTTTTGTTATCTCCTGAGAAGGAAACACAGCTGACAACGCAGCATTCTCACTGTACCTTGTTGAAAATTTATGGCAGGTTTAGTAGCATCTGAAAAGAGAGATAATTGATTATTAGCCAGACTTTATCGTTTTGGGCTCTGGGCTTCACTTGCCATATAATTCAGTTTCTAATCCTCTCTTGTGCTATATATACATATGTAGATGTTCCAGTTGAATTTCTGGTCAGTCGTGACTCCCAGCATGCTGATGTCAGAGGACATGCCAATTGTAAAACGATTATTAAGGATGATCATTAGGACTCCTTAAACTGTGACCCCAGTGGTGAGTCTCTGGAATTCTCTGCCACAAATGATCTCCTTTTCATAGCAAAAGGATTTGAGTATAGGAGCAGGGAGGTTCTACTGCAGTTGTACAGGGTATTGATGAGACCACACCTGGAGTATTACGTACAGTTTTGGTCTCCAAATCTGAGGAAAGACATTCTTGCCATAGAGGGAGCACAGAGAAGGTTCACCAGACTGATTCCTGGGATGTCAGGACTTTCATATGAAGAAAGACTGTATAGAATCGGTTTGTACTCACTAGAATTTAGAAAATTGAGGGGGGAATCTTATAGAAACTTACAAAATTCTTAAGGGGTTGGGCAGGCTAAATGCAGGAAGACAGGAAGTCCAGAACAAGGATGTCACAGTTTAAGGATAAGGGGGAAATCTTTTAGGACGGAGATGAGAAAAACATTTTTCACACAGAGAGTGGTGAGTCTCTGGAATTCTCTGCCACAAAAGATAGTTGAGGCCAGTTCATTGGCTATATTTAAGAGAGAGATAGATGTGGCCCTTGTGGCTAGAGGGATCAGTGGGTATGGAGAGAAGACAGGTACGGGATACTGAGTTGGATGATCAGCCATGATCATATTGAATGGCGGTGCAGGCTCGAAGGGCCGAATGGCCAACTCCTGCATCTATTTTCTATGTTTCAATGTTTCTATGATACCTTCAAGATGGCATGGGTGGGGGATAGAGGAGGGGAAAGGTGTCGGTGACTGGGGCTTACCTCCTGCCTCCTTGGAGGCTCGCTGGATATTTCGAGGTCAGCTGTGGGAGGTGCCCTGGTGCACGAAGTCTAGGCAGTGGCCGTGTAAGGGACTATTTTTAATCAGACTTTACTGGACTTTATCTTACACCATACATTATTCTCTTTATCCTGTATCTGTATATTATGGATGGCTCGATCATAATCATGTATAGTCTTTCTGCTGACTGGGTAGCACGCAACAAAAAGCTTTTCACAGTACCTCGGTACACATAACACGCAACTGACACAAACCAACCTCCCTTCAATTGAAGATGTACACAAAAAGGTGGAGTAACTCAGTGGGACAGGCAGCAACTTTGGAAACATTCGGGTGCGTTTCGGGACAAGACCCTTCTTCAGACTGGGTTAGGGATAAGGGTAACGAGAGATATAGATGGTGATTGTGGAGAGATAAAGAACAATGAATGAAAGATATGCAAAAAAGCAACAATGATAAAGGAAACAGGCCATTGTAAGCTGTTTGTAGGGTGAAAAAGAGAAGCATGGGCAACTTGGATGGGGAGGGATAGAGTGAGAGAGGGAATGTCGGGACTATCTGAC
The DNA here is from genome assembly GCA_963514005.1 of Raja brachyura. Next base: position 52,049,541 of record OY740783.1, read on the forward strand.
ATGAAACTACAATTGATTTCCTTCAATTGATTCCATTTACACTTCCTGCTGCCTTGAGAGTCGATGCTTGGATTAATGTGGTTCTGACTCGAAACGTCACCTATTCCTTTTCTCCAGAGATGCTGCCTGATCCGCTGAGTTACTCCAGCATTTTGTGTCCAGCTGGGATCAATATTTTGGTTCAGAGGCTGGGCAGCAGCCTGGGGCTCGATTGAATCGGGTTCCACTTCAAGAAGTCGAGCGCATGGATCGGATAATGCCTGTAGTATCTAGGAGCAATGAACGAGGGCATCGACAACACCACAAGGCAAAGCTGTCCCAGCAATTCTAACCCTTGCTGCCGCCAGGACAATGGATCTTTAAACCAAGTTAAGGCTACATTTTTAACAACTTTGAAACTTGAAGGTTACAAGATGGTGCCGGAAATATGGCGACTCTTGCGTAATGCCTCGAAGTAATCAACTATTCTTACACTCTTGTATGATTACACTTAAGAATGTTAAGATTTTACTGAACTATATGCAAAAAAAGGAGTTTCACTTTACCTTCATACATGTGACAATAAAGTACAATTGAATTATTGAAACAGATAATTGATACATTAATCATCTGTGGCAAAAATGTTTATTGCCGCTTCTTTGCCTAAAACACACATTGGTCCAGGCCTTACTGCATGGGCTACTTAATTTGCTGAGTTGTAAATGGATTTAGCATTTGTAGAATCATTAACAAACATCCTCATGCTGAAATGAAGTTCAATAATCATGCAGGTGAAGACAATTGGCTTATAAGACACTGCCCTAACAATCTCCTGCAGTCCAGCACCTGGGATTGGTCCCGAACATCTTGTTTCTTGTGAGGTAAATACCCTTTGATGCCAAGTGACCAATTTTATCAAGGCTCTGTTTGTAACAAGTATAATAAGTATAAGTGACCCCATAAGGTCACTTACGCATCCCACACAAGCATTCATTCTCACTGATGCTAGAATTCAATTTTTTGTTCCATGTTTGGTATGATGAGGTCTGGAGTCAAGTAGTCAAGGCAAAGCTAAATATTAGCATTAGTAAGCAGGTTCAAAACTCGTTCATTGTTTCCCCAACATGGCTAGGCCACCAGCATAATCAAGGATGAGTCTCACTCCCTCTTCTCCGCTCTCCCAATAAGCAAGAGGTACAGAAGTGTGAAAACACACACCTCCAAATTCAGGGACAGTTCCTTATATAATAACCATATAACAATTACAGCACGGAAACAGGCCTTCTCGGCCCTTCCAGTCCGTGCCGACCATTTATTTTCCCCTAGTCCCATCTACCTGCACTCAGACCATACCCCTCCATTCCCTTCCTGTCCATATACCTATCTACTTTACTTTTAAATGTTAAAATCGATCCTGCCTCCGCCACTTTTGCTGGAAGATCATTCCACACAGCCACCACTCTCTGAGTAAAGAAGTTCCCCCTCATGTTACCCCTAAACTTCTGCCCCTTAATTCTCATGTCATGCCCTCTTGTTTGAATCTTCCCTACCCTCAATGGGAAAATCTTATCCACGTCAACTCTGTCTATCCCTTTCATCATTTTAAAGACCTCAATCAAGTCCCCCCTTAACCTTCTGCGCTCCAAAGAATAAAGACCTAACTTGTTCAACCTTTCTCTGTAACTTAGTTGCTGGAACCCAGGCAACATTCTAGTAAATCTTCTCTGTACTCTCTCTATTTTGTTGACATCCTTCCTATAATTAGGCGATCAAAATTGTACTCCAGAATTGGTCTCACCAATGCCTTGTACAATTTTAACATTACTTCCCCACTCCTATATTCAATGCTCTGATTTATAAAGGCCAGCACACCAAAAGCTTTCTTTACCACCCTATCTACATGCGATTCCACCTTCAGGGAACTATGCACAGTTATTCCTAGATCCCTCTGTTCCACAGCATTCCTCAATTTCCTACCATTTACCATGTACGTCCTATTTTGATTTGTCCTGCCAAGATGTCGCACCTCACACTTATCTGCATTAAACTCCATCTGCCATCTTTCAGCCCACTCTTCCAAATGGCCCAAATCTCTCTGTAGACTTTGAAAATCTACTTCATTATCCACCGCACCACCTATCTTAGTATCATCTGCATACTTACTTATCCAATTTTCCACCCCATCATCTAGATCATTGATGTACATGACAAATAACAGTGGACCCAACACAGATCCCTGAGGCACCCCACTGGTCACCAAGTTCCACCCTGACAAACAGCCATCCACCATTACTCTCTGGCATCTCCCGTTCAGCCACTGTTGAATCCATCTTGCTACTCCGGCATTAACACCCAAAGATTGAACCTTCTAAACCAACCTTCCATGGGGAACCTTGTCAAAGGCCTTACTGAAATCCATATAGACAACATCCACTGCTTTACCCTAATCAATTTCCCTAGTATCCTCTTCAAAAAATTCAAGGTTGTCAAACATGACCTTCCAGGCACAAATCCATGTTGACTGTTCTTGATCAGTCCCTGTTTATCCAGATGCTTATATACATTATTTCTAAGTATCCTTTCCATTAATTTGCCCACCACTGACGTCAAACTAACAGGTCCATAATTGCTAGGTTTATTCCTTAAACCCTTTTTGAAACAATGGAACAACATGCGCAGTACGCCAATCCTCCGGCACTATTCCCGTTTCTAATGACATTTGAAATATTTCTGTCATAGCCCCTGCTATTTCTACACTAACTTCCTTCAATGTCCTAGGGAATATCCTGTCAGGAACTGGAGACTTATCCACTTTTATATTTTTCAAAAGTGTCAGTACTTCCTCCTCTTTGAATCTCATAGTTTCCATAGCTACTCTTTTTTCCCTTACCTCACAGAGTTCAATATCCTTCTCCTTGGTGAATACCAAAGAAAAGAAATTGTTCAATATCTCCCCCATCTCTTTTGGCTCTGCAGATAGCTGTCCATTCTGGCTTTCTTTTTTTTTTAATACTTTGTTTTATTAGAAGTAATCTATTTACAATAATGTAAACAGCTTTACAAACCTCAACTTAATTACACATTTTTTAAATAACCCATTAACAGTTATCATCTTCTATTTTTTTGGAAATAAAGAAAAGAATAGAATAGTTTTAAATCAATAAGAAAGTGATTAAATAATAATTTGATTATATAGAAAAGAAGAAGAAAATAAATGATTTTTTTCCCTATTATCAAACAGTAATCAAAGAAATTTCTTTGATTTCCTGTAAGTACCGAATTTGAATCCAAAATCCCAAGTATTATTAACTTTGGGTCTGGATCCAATCTAATTTTTAGAACCTCAGAAATAACCTTAAAAATTTCTGTCCAGTAGTAACTCAGTTTGGGACATGTAGCAAAACTATGTATTAAATTTGCTTCTAAGTTCTTACATTTATCACAAATTGAAGAGAGATTGTGAAAGATACTCTTTAATTTAGTTTTTGAATAGTGTAATCTGTATAATACTTTGAATTGTATCAATGTATGTCTGGCATTTAACGAACACCGATGTATTTGCTGTAAACTTTCTTCCCAATTTTCTTTTGTTATGGATAAACCAATTTCCCATTCTGGCTTTCTAATGGTCCAATTTTATCCGTCATTATCCTTCCCAACTGTTATCAAACAACTGTACTCTCCTATTAACAACTAGAGAGTGGTCCTAATCTACCATCTACCTTATTGGTGATCTTCGGACTATCTTTAACCAGACTTTACTGGACGTTATCTTGCACTGAACGTAGTCAAAAGAGTCAAAGAGTCAAAAGAGTTTATTTTCATGTGTCTCTGACAGGACAATGAAATTGTTTCTTTGCTTAGCACAACAGAACATAGTAGACATTGACTCCAAAACAGATCAGTGTGTCAAACATATACCATTATATACGTAAATACACACATGAATGAATAAATTGATAAAGTGCAAATAACAGATAAATGGGTATTAATGTTCAGAGTTTTGTCCGAGCCAAGTTTAATAGCCTGATGGCTGTGGGGAAGTAGCTATTCCTGAACCTGGTCGTTGCAGTCCTCAAGCTCTTGTACCTTCTACCTGAAGATAGTAGGGAGATGAGTGTGTGGCCAGGATGGTGTGGGTCCTTGATGATGCTGCCAGCCTTTTTGAGGCAGTGACTGTGATAGATCCCCTCGATGGAAGGAAGGTCAGAGCCGATGATGGGCTGGGCAATGTTTACTACTTTTTGTAGTCTTTTCCTCTCCAGGGCGCTCAAGTTGCCAAACCACGCTCAAGTTGCCGTGGCTTCTCCACGATGCAACCGGTCAGCATGCTCTCTACTGTGCACCTGTAGAAGTTAGAGAGAGTCATCCTTGACAGACCGACTCTCTATAATCTTCTCAGGAAGTAGAGGCGCTGATGAGCTTTCTTAACAATTGCATCTGTGTTCTCGGACCAGGAAATTCCCTTTATCATGAATCTGTACACTATGCATGGCTCAGTTATAATCATGCTGACTGGTTAACAATCAACAAAAGCTTTTCACTGTACCTCGGTACACATGACAAAAAACTAAACTAAACTAAAAATTATTTGAAAGAATTAGAACTTGAATCATTTTACAAACTAATAAAATAGCCTGAAACTTTGCTAGATTGCATGATACAAGAAGCTTTTATAGCATACTAAACTGTAATTTCTGCTTAGTAAACTCTCTCTGGCTGGAAATTTTCATAAATTATTTCAAAATCTAATGGAATGTATAATAAAATCGGTGATATTTCATTTTCAACCTTAATTATGAATAAATGTTCCAATCATCACAAAGCACCCTGTAAAATGTTCACAGAGTTAATTTAAACTTGCATATTTTCCTGTCTGCATTGCTGCATGTTCTCCAGTCATTTGCTGCACATCCAAGTAGTTGGCAAAACAGGTCGATGGGCATCTCCAGTAAACTTAGGCCTGACAGCAGCCTTTGAAAGAAAGGAGGAGGTCAAAAACACAGAAAACACCAGATCTCAGTGCACAGTTTAGTTTAGTTTAGTTTAGTTTAGTTTAGTTTAGTTTAGAGATACAGCATGGAAACAGGCCCCCGCTCGCCCACCGAGTCCATGCCGACCAACAATCCCAACACACCAGCACTATCCTACACACACCAGGGACAACTTACATTTATACCAAGCCATTTAGCCAACAAGCCTGTACATCTTTGGAGTGTGGAAGGAAACCGGAGCTCCCGGAGAAAACCAACGCAGGTCACGGGAAGAAGGTGCAATCTCCGTACAGACAAGTACCCGTAGTCAGGATTGAATCCTGATCCCTGGCACTATAAGGCAGCAACTCTACCATTTATGTCAAAATCAAAAGCAAGTACCCTCTACTCCCATCATGACATTCAAAATAATAGTTGGTCAAAAGTTCGTCATTCAATGTGACAAGCTTTCACTCAACTTGAGAAGCATTCTGTTACCATTCATAAGCAATGAACTGATTGTACATGTGTAGGAAGGAACTGCAGATGTTGGTTTAAACCGGAGAAAGACACAAAAGGCTGGAGTAACTCAGTGGGTCAAGCAGAATCTCGGGTGAAAAGGAATAGGTGATGTTTCATTCCTTTCTTTGGACCGACAGTCAGGGAAAAGAGTAACAAGAGATGAAAATGGTGATATAGAGAGATATAGAATAAATGAATGAAAGATATGCAAAAAAGTAGCAATGATAAAGGAAACAGGCCATTGTTAGGTGTGGGCTAAGTGAAAATGAGTTATAGACAATGAAACTCACCAGGACAACATTGGAACTAGTCCAATGACTAGGGTGGGGGAGAGGACGGAGGGAGATGTGACTGGATAACATTCTCAGAATTATCCATGTGTTCTGCTTTTTCGTTGAACAAAAACCTGGACCAAATTCTATCAAACCTCAATAAATAAAACTCTGGTCTTGAAGGGCACAAGATGGTGCCTAAAAAATGGCAACTCTTGTATACTGACTTAGTGTGGTCTTCTATCTTACAATCTTATACTTAGTATGATTGTGTCTAATGTGAAGTAGTAGGTTTGTTACTGAACTAAATGCAAAAAAAGGATTTCACCGTACTTAGGTACACTTGACAATGAGGTATCATTGGGCTAATGCTAACCTTATAGAATCCAGTTGACATAAATTAAAGCCTGTATTCTTTTCGGATCAGAATAAATAAACTTACACCTTCCAAAACAACTGTTAATAATCAGTTGCAAATTCCCAACATGTCCATTTACAGCTCTACTGTAAATAACGCTAAAATCACCCCAGGGTAAATTTTAATTAAGTTGTATGTATATCTACATATTGTATATATGCACACAGGAAAGCAACCAGCTAGTTTCACTGAAATAATTTGAATAAAAAATGTTAGCTGCACACAGCATTTATAGACAGAAGAACTCATGCCTATTTCACAGCAATACAGCAATCGCATGTTCTGAGTTCACACATTAATTACTCCAGACTGTTTAGTATCTGGTAATTAACACCCATACAGCAGCCCATGCAGTCAAAGACTGGAAACACGCACAGAAAAAAACAAAAACAGACAACACCATTGATGAGAGTTTGGCTCGGTTTTCTGGACTCGGAATTACTGATGAAAAGGACTGTAGCATCACAAGACACACTGAGGAACAGGCTGCCAGAAGAACTTGTGTACAGTGGGGCACGTATCAGTATTAATCAAATCCCATTCCTACCACAGACTAACCGATACATCAGTACACGTTAATGCATGTGGCCTCCTTTACACCACCGAGACCAAGCATAGACTAGGCAACTGGTTCACCGAACACTCATGTTCACCAAGGCCTGCTGGATCTCCAGAAGGGTCTCGACCCGAAACGTCGCCTATCTCCTTCGCTCCTTAGATGCTGCTGCACCCGCTGAGTTTCTCCAGCTTTTTGTGTAACCCTGGATCTCCCGTTTGCTAACCATTTTAACTCCCCTTCACATTCCCATGATGACTTTTCTGTTCTGGGCCTCATCCATTGCTAGAGTGAGGCAACATGCAAACTGGAGGAACAACACCTCATATTCTGCTTGGATGGCTTACAACCCAACAGTATGAACATTGAGGGTACACAAAATGCTGGAGAAACTCAGCGGGTGCAGCAGCATCTATGGAGCGAAGGAGATAGGCAACGTTTCGGGACAAAACCCTTCTTCAGTATGAATTCTCCATTCAAGCAATATCCCTCCAACACCTCTTATCTTTTTTCCTGCCCCCCCCCTCACCCATACTACATGCATTTCTCCCAGCAGCTCGCACCAACTCAGTCACCATGCTCCTTTCTGCCCACCACTAAATGCTCAATTCCCATCCCCAAGTCCCATCTTTCCTTTTATTCCTATTTATCTTCCTTGCTCTTCCCTTCTGCCCACATACCTCCATCTGGCTTTACATTTAACGCCTCCTCATCTTTCCTTATGAACTTTGGCCTAGATAGAGTAGATGTGGAGAGGACATCTCCAGTGGTGAGAGAGCCAAGGACCAGAGGGCACAGCCTTAAAATAAAATGATATACCTTCAGAATGGAGATGAGGAGGAATTAATTTTGTCAGAAGGTGGTGAATCTGTGGAATTTATTGCCACAGATGACAGTAGAGACCAAGTCAATGGGTATTTTTAAGGCATGATTTCTAGGTTCCCAGGAGAATGGGATTGAGAGGGAAATGTATATCAGCCATGATCAAATCACGGAGCAGGCTCAAAACGCACTGAAGGCAAATTCTGCTCCTATGTCTTCGGGTCGTATGATATTCTCCAATTTTAGATAACTAACAGCGACGTCAACTCACCCCCCGCCCCCCATCCCCCCCCCCCTCCCATCTCTGGCCTTTGTCCACCCACCTGTTAATCAACCCTCCTCATCTGTATCCAGCTATCAGTGCATGGCTTTGTCCCGGCCTCTTGCAGCTTCCCCCCCCCCCCCCACTACAATCAGCCTGAAGAAGGGTACTGATCGGAAACATCCCCAATCCATGTCCTCCAGATAAACTCCCTGACCAGCTGAGTCACTCCAACACCCTGTGATTTTTGCACAAGATTCCAGCATTTGCAGTTCCTTGTGTCTATGAGACTAACCAATATGGTCAATAAGTAGAATTAGGCCATTCGGCCCATCAAGTCTACTTCACCATTCAATCATGGCTGATCAAATCTCTCCCTCCAAACCCCATTCTCCTGCCTTCTCCCCATAACCTCTGACACCCATACTAATCAAGAATCTATCTACCTCTGCCTTAAAAATATCCATGGACTTGGCCTCCATTGCGTTCTGTGGCAAATAATTCCACAGATTCACCATCTTCTGACTAAAGGCATTTCTCTTCATCTCCTTCCTAAAAGAATGTACTTTTATTCTGAGGCTATGACTTCTAGTCCGATACTCTCCCACTAGTGGAAACATCCTTTCCACATCCACTCTATCCAAGCCTTTCAATATTCTAGTCAGCTTTAATGGGTGACTGGAAAACCTGTTTACTTTATAAAGGTTTAAATTTTTGAAATGAACATAAATTACAGAGAGTGAACAATAGGTTGATTCACATCTAAAAGAGAAAGGTTAATGTTTTGACCAGGACTTGCAGCATCGTGAATGATTACAACCAAAAGCATGTGGAATACATTTTTCTACTACGTCCACTGACTCCTATGGTTACCTTAACTACATCTCCATCCACCTTACCTCTTGCAATGATGCCATACCTTACTCTTAGCTTTCCATCTCCACCGCATCTACACCTAAGATGTGGCTTTTCACTCTAGGACATCCGTTGAGATGTCCTGTTTCGTCAGCAAAAGTGGTTTCACTCCCCCCTGCTGTTGTGGATGGAGGTCTCACCCATGTCTCTTTTGTATCCCACAGTTCTGCTCCCGTTCCCCCTCCCCAAGATGGATCTAGGATTATGTTTCCTTACTGCTCACCTTTCACTCCACCAGCCACTGCATCCAACAAATCATTCCCCATGTTTGACAATTCCTAGATTTCACTATTGTACAAGTAAAATTCAGTCAAAGAGAATTTTACAATGATTTTCTTCTCATGGGTAATGCCTGCTTTTAGAGAGCACAATGGGCCCTGGTGAATTGAAAATAGATGGGGAGCTATTACACGCCATTTCTGTCCATTTTTCAGTCCATTTGATTTCACAATTGCTCCTTGTCTTGGCCTAAGAAATAGCTACCAGCAGATGAATAATGGTACTGTATGTAAGTGATATAAAATGATATCACAGAAATATGTACACTATATTTTGTCACTTTGCTTGGTTTAGCACAATTTTCAATCTTTGCTTCTGCAATATAAGTGCCTGGGGTTGTGAGAAACTAAGCTGCATATAACATTAACTTTAACTAGATTGCCAAATTGTCAGCCCATTTCTCAAGTATATTTCACACCTGTTATATCCTTTACTTGTTACCATTTTGGTATTCAATAAGACGACAATGACTTGAATTCAAAAGCTTAACCATACAAAAATGAGCACCAAACCAATGTTCAAAGGTTCAATACTCAATGCTGCTTTAAGTTGGATCATTCAGCAGGGAAATTCATACTAAGAGTAGCGGAATGCAGGTCCTATCTCACCTAAAAGATTGTGGAGGTTAAATGTAAAGTTTACTGGCCCCAGATCAGCAGATGCTGTGGACAGCTTGATTGTAATCATGTGCAGTCTTTTCTTCGACTGGATAGCACAGAAACAAAAGTTTTTCACTTTACAACAATAATAATAATAATAATAGTGAGAGATGGCGACGCGCTCAGATGCTGTGGCTTTGCGCTCCTCAGTCCGAGTGAATTCGGAGCAGCCCGGGACCGAACGCGGCTATGAAAATAAGGTATTTAAAAACCTTAGAGCCCCGAGATCCCCTAGAACCCCTAGAACTAATGTTTGTTTTACAAACCTTGTTCTCGGGGTATCTAAACCTAAATTTTATGTGTCATTAAGTTACGACATCGGATGGAAGTTGCAAACCAAATCTCGTTGCACTTATGTGTAATGACAATAAAAGATATTATTATTATTATTATTATTATTATTGTCACGTGCGCACTGCATAGTGAAATTCTTTATGCATAGATCACACATGCACGAGGCACAATAATTTGGTATAATTTATGAAAAGTCCAATCCACGCGCTTGATGTACTGGAGTGGCTTCCGATCGAGGTAAGTCCCAGGCTGCTATCGGGGACTCTTCTGTTGCCCTCAACCAGCTTTGGCCCGTGAACTGATGTCCCTCTCCTCACCCAAGCACCTTTATGTCCCAGAAGCGTCCCTCCTGCAGCCGACTGTGTAGGCGCAGGAGGCAATACCCCAGTCCCTCTCCTACGGGCCCATTACCCGCGCCTGTCGTCACCAGCGGCTCCTTCCTCCCAGACTCTCCGGTCTTCAGGGCCGAGCTAGGCAGGTTTCTCCCCTGCAGGCCTCGACCCGACATGTCTTCCTTCGCGGCGGCGAACCTGGCCTGCTGACTAACGTGGCCGCGGGGGGCTCAGCAGCTTCCTCCTTTCGGTCACAACCCACTTACCCGGGATGTTGGATGGAGTGATTAAAGCCCAGTTAAATAGGTGAATTATAAGGTGGGTCTGACAGGAGGAGTTAGATGGTGAAGTTGAGAGGAGTAAGAAGAGAATTACAGACCATTGTAACTGGATGCCGAGGACACTGCTATCAATTGTAAAAGCGGGAATTTTGGGCGATGCCACGGGCCTGAATACATGGAGGTAATCGTAACTTCGAGATTATTATGGAGATGAGGGTGGCACAGTGGTGCTGGGGCAGTACAGAGGCTCAGAGATAGAGTTGCTGCCACACAGCACCAGAGACTTGAGTTTGATCCTGACTACAGGTACAGTGATTATGGAGTTGCCTGTGATCATGTGGGTTTTCTCCGGGTGCTCCAGTTTCCTCCCACATTCCAAAAAAGGGCCAGGGTTGTAAGTTAATTGATTTCTGTAAAATTGTCCCCATGTGTCGAGGATAGAACTAATGTGAATGGGTGATCGCTGGTTGGCGCTGACTCGGTGGGCCAAAGGGTCTGTATTCATGCTGTATCTCGTAACTAAACTAAACTAAAATGAAGGGTAGGATCTATCATAAAGTGATTAAACCTGACAATGCAGATATATAAAATGTGAGGTGCTGAGGAGCCATGGATTAACTTTGGACGACATCACGGAAAATTGGGGTGAAGGGACCTGCTGTAGTTTGAGAAATGAGCTGAGGGATTTGGAGCCATTTGAGGCTGTTTTTTGCAATATTTTTTTTAATGGCACAGAATTACATGGGAGAGGAAGATGATTATGGCTAGTCAAAGGAGGTTAGGCATATTAGAATCAATCTGAAGCACATTACATCAGATAACCCACTATATACATACTTTACTATACACGCAGAAGCATGAACTGTGAAAGAAACTATGCCCTGTGGAACCTCTGGTTTATGAGAACAACAACAATAACTTGTAACTACAGAACAGCTTCTACATGATAAAATGTGTATCACAGGAGGATTCTCAAACCAAATTAGATACTGACAGAGGTATCAGGGCAGCTAACTAAAAACGTAGTCAAAGAAGACTGAGCATCTTAATGAAGGAATGAGAGAAAGACGGAAAGCGCACAGAAGGACCTTGGCACACAATGACAAAGATTCAGATTCAGATTAGTTTCTTTTCATATATACCAGGGTGCAATAAAATATCTTGTTTATCAAGAAGCTCACAGAGCAAACAGTAAACGTGCAGCATGGTGGCGCATCGGTAGAGTTGCTGCCTTACAGTGCTTACAGCGTCAGAGATCCTGGTTCGATCCCAACTATGGGTGTAATCTGCATGAAATTTGTACATTCTCCCCATGCCAAGTGGGATTTCTCAGAAACCTTCGGTTTCCTCCCATACTCCAAAGACGTACAATTTTGTAGGTTAATTGGCTTGGTATAAGTGTAAATTGTCCCTAGTGTGTTTAGGATAGTGTTATTGTGTGAGGACCACGAGTCGGCGCGGGCTTGGTATGACAAACTGTTTCCACACTGTTTCTCTAAACTAAACTAAACTAAAGTATACATATACATAGTAATGATAAATTCATCAATAAATACTGCTGATAAACTGCAGAATGGTGCAAGAGTGTAGTGCAATCCAAAAACATATGAATATATAATAGAGTAACTGAATGAGGTCAACCAATCAATCAATCAATCAATCAAATGCTTTATTGTCATTCAAAAATACACCAACAAATGCAATTCTGAACGAAATTTCATTGCATCTGGCTCACCATGCAGCATAAAATAACAAAATGATAAAATAGATGAAAAGATAAAATAGATAAAAAGATAAAATTGATAATAGTGGCGGCACATTATATGGAATTCAAGAATCTGATGGCTCGGGAGAAGAAGCTGTTATAGAACCTAGCCGTTCTGCTCCTTATACTGCGATACCTTTTGCCCGAGGGCAGCAGAGTTAACAGTCTATGATGGAGATATGTGGGGTCTTTAATATGCTGTTGGCTTTGGACAAGCAACATTTGCATGCAATGTCCCGGATTGAAGGAAGAGAGGTCCCGATGATTTTTTCAGCCGTCCTCACCACTCTCTGGACTTCCAGTTGGAGGCTTTGCAGTCCCCAAACCAGACAGAGATGCAGCTGGTCAAAATGCTCTCTATGGTGCCCCTGTAGAAAGTGGTGAGGACGGATGGAGTTAAGTAAAAGTACAACACCTCTGGGAAGGTGCTGTGGAAGAGGTGATTGGTTCAGAAGTCACATAGCATTGAGGAGGAACCTGTCATTTAGTCTTAAGTCTGGAAGTCAAGGTTTCAACATTCTTCATCTTCTCCCAGAAGGTAGAAGAGAAAAATGGCCAGGGTGTCAGGCATCCTTGACAATGCCTCCAGCCTTCCCAATGCAACAGACCGTGAAGGTGGACTCACCGCCCTCTGCAGCTTCAGGCAATCAAGAGCAGGCCAGTTGCTGAGGTACCAGGCTGAGATGCACCTTGTCAGAGTACTTTTTAATAATGCATCTGGAGAAGTTCGAGAGATTCTTCGCAGACATGCTGTACCTTCTCAGATGCCGAATAGTAAATATGCTGATGTGCTTTCTGGAGCGCCGCATCAGTATGAAAGAACCAGGTTAGGTTCCTGGTGATTATGAATATCTAGGAATCTGAAGCCACCAACCATGCTTACCATAGCTCTGTTGATGGGGACAGGATTGTATTCATCCCCTTGCTTCCTCACGTCAACAACCAACTCGTTGTCCTGCTGATCATAGGGCCTCAGTTAATGTCCATTAATCCTCAATCTTGTTCCCGTACTTTGTCTGATCATTATTGTTAATCCAGCCGACAAAGTAAAAATTGAGTTGGCTTTGTACCTAGCCACACAGTCATGGACACACAGAATGTAGCATCAGGGACTGAGAAATACCAGCAATAAGGGGCAAGGTGAAGAAAATGTTATAACCAATTTAAGGGGACATTGTCAGGACTTGAGGGCCTGAGCTATAGGGAGAGGTTGGGCAAGCTAGGATTGTATTCCTTGGAGCATAGAAGGATGAGAGATGATCTTATAGAGGTGCATAAGATCATGAGAGGAATAGAAAGAGTAGATGAACTGAATAAGGGGAATCAATAACATTTCCCCCTCACCTTAAACCTACATCATCTGGCTCTTGATTCCCCTAAAGATATCAGTATTACTAGAAGTCTGATCTTGACCACTTCCTGTTGTTCTGTGTGTTGATTTTAGAAAAAAAGCTGCCACTTACGGCTGTGATTTTTGGCCACCTTACTCGGAGTCCCCCTCCGCTCACCAGGTGCCGAGAATTTTTCCCATCGATGAAAGATAAAAGAGTTTTTAGTGTTTAAAAAATGTTGAGATTCTCTCTCCTGTCAATCATACCATGAAGGCCATGCCCCTTCTGGTGTGAAGGGGGAGGGACTATAAAACCCAGAAGTGTGAGCATGGCTCAGTCTCTGCAAGATGGAGGAGGGAGAGGTCACGACTCGCTGTCGTTAGTGGCCTTGCAACTTGCTTGAAATGGTATGAAACTGCACTTGAATTTGGTGGCCTTGCACCCTGCTTGAAGTGGTAAGAAACTGCGCTTGAATTTCTAGGCCTTGCACCCTGTTTGAAATGGAATTTCAAGGAATAGCCGTGTGTCAACTGCCAGCCCACCAGCCGTGAGTGAGTGAGATTCCAGCACAACAGGCTTGAGTGACTGAGTTGCCAGCCCAAGAATCCATTCGGCCAACAATGTCCATACAAGCCCTCTGGAAACCAGTCCCATCAGCCCACAACACCCATATTAGCACTTCAGAGCCCCCCCCCCCCCCCCCCCCCCACTGGCCACCAATATTGGAATTGGTGGAGAGGTGGAATATTCCATTGGGGGACCAGCCCTCCCGTGTGATGCTGGGACCCAACGGGTCCCACTAGTCTAGTATCCTGTATATCTCTCTCATGATCATATATACGTCTATAAGATCACCTCCTCATCCTTCTGTGCTCCAAGGAATAAGGACCTAGCCTGCACATCCTCTACCTATAACACAGGCGCTCGAGTCCTGGCAAATCTTGTAAATCTTCTCAAGTAAAGTCAAGTCAAGTTTTATTCATCACTTGCACATAAAGTGGAGTGAAATTTGCCAGCAATGGTACAATAAATAAAGAACACATATTATACAATAAAAATTTAACACAAACATCCACCACAGCATTCATCACTGTGGTGGAAGGCTCAAAATTTAGTCAGTCCTCCTCCATCTTCCCCCATGATCGGGACCTATTTACCTGCACTCCTTGATCCCACTGCTCTACAACACTCCCTAGAGCCCTGCCATTCACTGTGTAGGTCCTGCCCTGGTAGACTTCCCAAAATGTATCTGCATCTTTTCCAGCTTAACAATTTTTTTTTTTATAACAGGGTGACCGAAACTGAACACAATATTCTAAATGTGGCCTCACCAACATCTTGTACAACTGTAACATGACGTCCCAACATCTATGCTCAATACTATGACCAATGAAGGCAAATGTGCCGAAAGCCTTTTTGGCAATCCTTTCCATTTCAAGGAACTATTTACCTACACTCCTTGATCCCACTGCTCTGCAACACTCCCCAGAACCCTGCCATTCACTGTGTAGGTCCTGCCCTGGTCCTGCCCAAAATGTAATGCCTCGCATTTCTCGCATTCCATCAACCATTCATCAGCCCACCTGACCAACCAATCAAAATCCCGCTGCAAATTTTGACAACCATCTCCACTATCTGCAATATCACCCACTTTAGTGGTATCTGCAAACTTGCTAATCATGCCTGGTACGTTCTTATCTAAATCATTGATATAGATGATAAACAGCAATGGACCCAGCACCAAACCCTGAGGCACACCATTAGTCACAGGCTTCCAGTCCAAAAAACCACCTTCCACAATTACCCTCTGCTTTTCACCTTAGCGGTATGAACATTGACCTCTAATTTTAGATAGCCCTTGCTTTCTCCCTCCTTCCCCTCCCCTTCCCAGTTCTCCCACAAGTCATACTGTCTCCGCTACTTCCTTTCTTCCCCCCCAAACACCCAACATCAGTCTGATGAAGGGTCTCGGCCCAAGATGTCGCCAATTCCTTCTCTCTACAGATGCTGCCTCACTCGCTGCATTTCTCCAGCATTTTTTGTCTACCCTCTGCTTTCTTCCATGAAGCCAATTTTCTATACAGTCGGCTATCTCTCCTTGGATCCAAGCAATCTAACTATCCAGAGCGGAATCTTGTCAAATGCCTTGCTGAAATCCATATATACGTACACAGCTCTGCCTGCATCAACTTTTTTGGTCACTTCATCAAACAACTGCGATGAATGGGGCTTGATGCGAGTAAGGATGCAGACAGCAGAGTTTTGGATAACAAGTCTAATGTATTTACTGGAAAGCTAAGGAGACATTAGAGCAGGCACATCTAGAGGTAACAATGATATGGACAAAGACATAGCAGCAGATGAGATGATTCGGGTTAGACAGGACAGTGCAATGTGTTTAAGACTGACTTGCAGTCAAACTTGCATGACACTGACCATTCACAACAAGCCTTAACTGTCAAAGTCTGGAGTCATTCCAAGCTCCTATTGGGAACAACAGGAAAGCAAAGAAAACATCTGTCTCTGAATATATCATCCAAGGCATCAGTGCTTACTTGATCAACCATGTAATTTTACCTTCTTACATGTGGTCATCTAGCAACATTATAGATCTGAGCAGCTGTATTAAGCAGCAGGATTCTGTTAGATACTGGGGTACAGATTATACTTGCACATGGTATGTTGTTCTGGCAAATGGAATATAATACAGCACAAAGTAAAAGGAAAGGACTTCACTTTCTGAATATCCAGCAATCATGAGCATTGCTTCAAATTCTGCATTAGATTCTTAGATGTCCACCCATCTGCATTGCACTCTCATTACTGGCTATAGAAATACGGAGAGGCAAGGTAGTGCAGTGGTAGAGTTAATGCTTAAAGCGCCAGAGACCCCGGTTTGATCCTGAATGCGGGTGCTGTCTGTACGCAGTTTGTACGCTCTCCCCGTGATTGCGCGGGGTTTCCCCGGGTGCTCCAGTTTCCTCCCACACTCCAAAGATGTACAGTTTTGTAAGTTAATTAGTTTTGGTAAAGATTGTAAATTGTCTCCAGTGTGTAGGATAGTGCTAGTATACAGGGATCACAGGTTGACATAGAGTCGGTGGGACAAAGGGCCTGTTTCTGCCCTTTATCTCTAAACTAAACTAAAATGCAGGTGTCAGAGTGGCTCCTAGCTTGATGAATCCTCTGTAGACTTAGCAGAACTGTGGTACACAGAATAGATATGGATGAAGGGTTGTCCACAACATCAGGGAAAGAAAACATATTTACTGAAGAAAAATGTGCTGGAGTGTTATTGTGGTTTCCCTCCTGCTGGTGTGGATAGCAGGAGACAGTATGGTTTTATTTATTGTATAACTGTTCTTTGGTCTTAATGGAATAGAGATGGGAATTGGAGCAGTATGTTTCTCCTGCAGGATGTGGGAAGTCAGAGAGACTTCTAGTATTCCTGTAGATTACATTTGTTGAAAGTATGTCTAGCTGCTACTCATGATTGACCGCATGAGGGATTTGGAGCTGTGGCTGGTTGCCCTCAAGATTGTGAGGGAGAATGGGAGCCTCATAGATAGCAGTTATGGTGAGGTGGTGATACCTAAGATAAATGAAAGTCAAGTCAAGTCAAGTCAAGACAAGTTTATTCGTCACATACATATGAGATGTGCAGTGAAATGAAAAGTGATAATGCTCGAGGACGTTGTGCAAAAAACAAACAAACAAACTACAAACAGAATGGAACAAAATAGTAAGATTAAATGAGAACTTACCAGTTTGAAGTTTGATCTTTATTTTATGAGGAGTTACGATGAGCAATTACGTGAAGAAGGCCGTCAGCCCGCATGCTCGTCAATCTTCAAAGCAGCGGTGTGAAATCACAGATAACAGTTGTTGAACTAACATAGTAAGATTAGCAATGACTAGAAACTACCAGATGATCTTTATGACACGAGGGTTGGGAGTGGAGGGCACATAATCGCTCATCGTAACTCCTCATAAAATAAAGATCAAACTTCAAACTGGTAATTTCTCGTTTAATCTTACTATTTTACTTCGGAGTCACGTGAGTGACTACTTGAAGATTTTGAAGCTCGGTGATTTCATGCCATGGAAAAGCGAGTCCACATAAGCACGACTGCATCAGTTGACCACAGATAAGTAAAGTAAAGTAAAGTATCCTTTATTGTCATTCAGACTTTTCGGTCTGATCGAAATTTAGTTGCCTTGCAGTCATACATTTAATAAAATAACAAAACACACAATAAACACAAATTAACATCCACCACAGTGAGTTCACCAGACACCTCCTCACTGTGATGGAAGGCAAAAGTCTTAAGTCTTTGTCTCTTCCCTCCTTGTTCTCCCTCTGCGCCGAGGCGATCCAGGCTTCCTATGTTGTGACCCCACCGGGTGATGGTAAGTAAGTCCCACGGCTGAACCGTGGTCCGCGAACGTGCCAGTTCAAACTCCGCGGCCCGGGGTGGTTGAAGCTGCCGACGCTGCCGCCCTCCAGTCCAGCGGAAGAAGCTGTTGCCGCGAGCTCCGAAAAAATAGGTCACCAACCTGGAACCTGTAAACTCCTGACGATGTCGTCTGCTGGGCCCGTGTCCGAACCTCTGAGGTCAGGCCGCCATCACCGCCGGGACATCTCCTCAGCCCCGAGTCAGGACGTCATCTCCGCCGGAACCCGCCTCAGCCCCGGTCAGTCAGCCTCGTGCTGGTAAGTCCTGGCTTGCTCTGCCTCCGGAGCCTCGGGTTGGAGGCCGCCAGATCTGCCATTAGGCCTCAGTGCAAACGGAGATGGGGGATATGACAAGAAACGTCGCATCCCCCCGAGGGAAGAGACTAAAACACGTTTCTCCCCCCCCCCCCCCCCCCCCCCCCCCCCCCACACACACACACACACACACCCTAATAACTCAAATTAACTAGGTTAAACAGGATAAGGACAACAAAAAAATGAAAAAAATGACGGACTGCAGGCGAGCCGCAGCTGCTAGGGCAGCGCCGCCACTAAGGGAAACATTCATAATGCATACAGACATGGCATAGATTTAAAAGATGCTGATGCTGATAAATGAACAAATAATAATAATAGTAACCCCTCTTATCCGAGGGGAAACTATAAGATAGAATCT
Organism: Raja brachyura; assembly: GCA_963514005.1. The sequence goes on from OY740783.1 coordinate 52,068,333, forward strand.
AAAATAGTTGACAAATACCCCTGGTGTGGCAATGGGTTAAAATAAAATGTTGGATACCTCGTTCGTTCGACCATCCTGCAGTTGACAGAATGTGGTCCAGAGGACCGCACATAACCCTTGCTGCTGATGTTGTAGCAGCCCTGGTGGAGTGAGATTAGAAATTAGTATCTACTCTTGAAAAGCCAAGACCCTATATAACCACCTGGAGATGGTCTGAACTGACACCTTCTTATGAGAGGTTTTTTTTGTTGTTGTAACTAACAAACATAGCTAGTATCAGAGCCCTAAGGCTCTAGATGACCTTGATGTAATGTTGTAAATGTGTGCCCACACGTTACCGAAGGTGCATGGGGTATGTAAACATGAAATATTATATAGCACGTGTAACCATCCTGTCCAGTAGCAATTTTTGTAATGACTGGACCCGTATGCTGAGGGCAGCATCAGGGAATTAACTACCTATGAGAGCTGACCCATAGATAGAGATATAGCTGGAGCCCCATTGTGAATAAATGTTAACACAATGTCAATATCCCATACATCCGTGTACTTTGGTCTGGGAGAACTTGTGTTAATGATATCCTTAATAACTGTACATCAGAGGGTGAGATGCAAGAGAGCGGGTCCCACTTGCTGCAGCAACTATGATGAGAAGCACGTTGGGCACAGTTAATGGGACTATAACTTAATTTATTATCAAAGACCCATAGAAAATGAACTCTAAGACATCAGTGTCCATGCCATATTATATGTAACATAACATTTAACAGAAAACGCTACCCATCTCCTGAAGAGGTAAAGCACTGATTTTTTGGTGCTATCCCTGCACTCTGCAGTGAGCACATACATGAATCAGTCTGACGACCCGAGCCGCAGGAGCGGTCTTCTCAGATTCTGTAAAGCAATGAATTGATTAACCATGTAGAGACTGGTTGAATCCCAGGCTGAACTAGCAAAGTTTTATGTTTAGAACCCCATATAAGGTTCTATTATTATTCCCAACATTTGTGGGAAACCATGGCTGCATAGGCCAGTCAGACAGAATGAGAACCCTGAAGCGGGATCTTGCTGAATTATTGCAAGACCCGACTGATGAGGCAAAAATGGAGAAACCACATAAAAGGACATTCCTCCCCCTTGTAGCGAGAATGTATCTCTCACCACTGTTATGCCACATGTTTTTACAACTGGTGAAGAGCCTGTATGGAAACATGTCAATAATGGGTGCCATCGAGCCATAGATCCTAAAATACTTTGTGATCTAATATCCATACTGTGTTGTCATTGATTTTGCATGATTATACACCAGCACCAAAAAAGGTTGGGGAAAATGTGACAGGATACTTTGACTTTATTGCATCCATGTGACTAACATGTCACCGCCACAGTCTATCAACATGGAACTGAGCATGCAGATTTTGTATATTCGCACAATAACCCTTTAACCCATAGTATGCACCTAGTGTCTATAGGTAGTTGATACCAATAATTGAAGAATTGGTGATTCATGCAAATCCCATCCGCCTTCGTTACTAGAGATGGCATTCAAAATTTTCCATCTTTGAGCACTAGCATCTGTTAGTAATATGACTGAAGATCATTTCACCAAAAACTACTGGAGCAATGCTGAATATAGTTCGACCACCATTGTGACTTTGGTAGCTTCAGCTGGTAATAGCATTGGTCTGTTAACAATGACCTATATGGCACTTGAGAGGTTACTACTTGCACGTTGAAAGTTGTGATAATGCAAAGCCCAATTGCACAGCTGAAACATAGCTGCTATATTGCCAATTACACTTGATGAATAGAGGACTGCTTGATAACAAGGTTGTTACAGCCTTCTATTGATTCCAATCTGTTGCCCCAAGGCGGAGTCACAGATAAATTAATAGTTAAAGTTAAATCCGATAAACAATAACTTCCAGTTGGTATCAACTTAAATTTCACTGGAATGGCTAAGGAACCTCAATTCCTCAAATATAGTTGCAGCTGAAACAGTTGATTTAAGCAAAAAACACACCATTAGAAATATCCTCCAGATCAATTTCAAATGTCTACAGTGATCTCTGTGAATGGGACCTGAATAGTATGCATCTTTGAGATTGATGCATGCCATAAAGATCCTAAGGAAATCAGTAGTTAGACAGTAGAGAAATTCCATATACTGAAAAGCTATGTTGCACATGGGAGTTAAATCAATTATGAACCGACATCCTCCATCTTTCACAATGAACAGGCCACACCTGCCATAATTTCGTGCCTGCCTTGAATGCAACTCTGGCCATACTACTAGGCCTGCCTTAAAACTGCTCTGGCCGTAATTCTGAGCCTGCCTCGAAAGACAACTCTGGTCATATTACCGAGCTTGGCGTGGAAGGCAATCCTGGCTGTAATCCTGAGCTTGCCTCGAAAGACAACTCTGGCCCCAAATCCACGCTCGTAATAATAACCCATCACATGTTATCATTTTCATTTGTACAAAACAAGTGAACATATTACCAACTTGTAAATGGTCCACTTACCCCATGTTTCGGAAGAACCAGACCCACCTACCTCCATGGTTACTGGTGGTGTTATGGCAAGCCCAAAGGCCCCTGATGCGGGTTCTATTCCCATCCTTCATTGGAGAGTAGGAATGGTAGTGTATGTGAATTCCATAGTCCTGAGACCAGCTTGGCACTTGGCCTGAAATACCTGTGCCCAGCTTTCAAACGGCCATCAACTTCAGTGAACTGCTTACTGCCAATGAGGTGTGGGGGTGTCGTCGCCGATACGATGAAGCTTGCTTTCTCATCCAGGTATACCTGTTCTGTTCACTGCCGGCACTTATAGCGTGAGGGAAATCTCGCACCTTCCGGGTTTTCTGCCTCTTCCCTTGTGCGTATATCCTTGCACTCCCCTCCACAGAGAGGGAGACTCGTAGAGAGCCCTGAGACAGGTGCTGTCGCAGGTCTCTGAGGATACCTGCGCTGACATGGCCCTTCGGACCTATATCAGGATATGACTCTGGGCCAGACTGAAAACTGACCCTGGATGCTCCCCTCCTCAGAGAGGGAGACATTATGCAGCCCTGAAATGGGTGCTGCTGCCAACGGGTTCTCCATAATACCCGGGCTCAGATAGCTCTCTCCTGGAGCATATCTCTTTGGAGCAACCTCTCCATCAGGTGCTCCAGGTGGGTTTTAGGCATTCGCAGACGCTAATCATAGAAGGAGGGGGAAACCTCCTGGCCCGACTCGATCGTGTCCCAAGGCCTGACTGGCTTCCTCGTGGTTTAACCCCTTTCCTGGGGGAACCATAGCGGTCTGTGAGTTTCTGACCCCATTGTCAGCGACTGGGGTAACGAGACCGGCTTACTGCCAGTTTTCCCCTTATTCGGGGAGACCTTAGCAGTCTGGGAACTGCTGACCCCATTGTCAGCGACTGGGGTAGCGAGACCGGCTTCCCGCCCGTATAACCCCTTTATCTGGGAAGACCTAAACGGTCAGGGAGCTGCTGACCCCATTGTCAGTGACTGGGGTAGCGAGACCGGCTTACTGCCAATCTAACCACTTTATCTGGGAAGACCTAAGCGGTCTGGGGCTGCTGTCCCCATTGTTCGCAACTGGGGTAGCGAGACTGGCTTACTGCTAGTCTAACACCTATTTCTGGGGGGACCATTGCGGTGTGGGAGCTGTGGGCCCCATAGCGAGTGACTGGGGTAGCAAGACTGGCTAACTGCCAGTCTAACCCCTTTTTCTGGGGGGACCATTGCGGTCTGGGAGCCCATACTGGGAGAAAAGCCCCACCCGCATTCCCCTCCTGGGTGTCGCTGACGTCCTTATCAGCGACTTGGGAGCGAACCCGACAGCCACCGGCTACCCGCGCTTCCGCGGTCTGGACCGGGATCTCCCCACGGTCCATAATCTGTTTCCCGCGGCCCGTCCAACTTCGCCCCAAATCCATCAGGCAAACTCTATGAGGAGCTTCCTGCAATACAAAAAACAACCCTAGAAATAAGTTTAAAGTAACCTTCCAGGTTTAAACTTACCGCTGGCAGGAACAGCGCGTCTGCCAGTCAGCCATTGCGCAATGCGCTAGACGTAATGACGAGCATGCGGGCTGACGGCCTTCTTCACGTTGTCACTCACGAGACTCCTAAGTAACATCACATATTCTTTTACAGATTGCATATTGTGGGAGGAAGCAAAAAAGGAAAAAAAGCCCTGCAATTAAAAAAAACTGTAGAATGGTCCAGTAAAGTTAGTCCCTGGGGTGCAAGGGGTCTCCCATGATCTTATTGGCTCTGGAGTTACACCTTCTGATGTATAGTTCCTGCAGGGGGGCGAGTGTAGTTCCCATAATGCGTTCGGCCGAACGCACTGCTCTCTGCAGAGCCTTCTTGTCCTGGGCAGAGCAGTTCCCAAACCAAATCGTGATATTTCCAGACAAGGTGCTTTCCACAGCAGCTGTGTGGAAGCACTGGAGGATCCTCAGAGACACTCTGAATTTCCTCAATTGCCTGAGGTGGTAAAGACGCTATCTTGCCTTACTCACCAGTGCTGCAGCGTGTGATGTCCATGTCATATCCTCAGAGATGTGGACTCCCAGGTATTTAAAGCACCTCACCCTATCCACAGTATCCCCATTTATCCTCAATGGTGTGTACGTCCTCGGATGACGTGCCCTCCTAAAGTCCACGATCAGCTCCTTAGTTTTTTTGATGTTCAAGAGGAGGCTGTTGTCCTGACACCAGAGTGCCAGATCAGCCACCTCCTCCCGTAGGCTTTCTCATCGTTATCAACGATCAGGCCCACCACCACAGTGTCATCAGCAAACTTGATTATAGAGTTGGAGCTGAACCTAACCACACAGTCATGTGTGTACAAGGAGTACAGTAGGGGGCTGAGGACGCAGCCCTGGGGGGAATCCTGTGCTCAGGGTGAGGGACTTCGATGTATTTCCTCCCATCTTGACTACCTGGGGCCTGGTGGAGAGAAAGTCCAGCAGAGCGGTGACCATCATGAAAGGGAGTAGGCAGAGAGCACAGGAATCCCCTGTACCCAATCCCTTCCTAAACAAATATATCCAATTGGATCCTGACCAAATGTGTAGGAAGGAACTGCGGATGTTGGTTTAAACCCAAGATGAACACAAAAAGCTGGAGTAACTCAGTCAGAAGCATCTCTGGAGAAAAGGAATAGGCGATGTTTCACGTTTTAGCATAGACTTCAGACATACAATCCAGAAAAGCTTAAGGTTCATGTTTAGATCTTCTTAATTCTGAAGAAGGGTGTCAACCCGAAACGTCACTTATTCCAGACGTGCTGCCTGACCCACTCAGTTACTCAAGCTTTTTGTGTTTATCTTCCATTTGGATACTGTTGGGTGGCGTGACCTTTCAGAGAGCAGTAGCAGCAGTCAGATCTGTGGTAAGAGGCCTGTCTCTGAGGCACAGTGGGTTGGGGTGAAGTTGGACAGGGCTACTGTGGGAGGAGACTCAATAGCTAGAGGAAAAGACAGAAGACTCTGTAGCAGCAAACAGGACTCCAAGATGGTGTGTTGCTTCCCTGATGCCAGGTTTCCAGGATGTCTCAGAGCATCTGCAGAACATTCTCAAGGGGAGAGGGAGCTGCCAGTCATTGTGCGCATTAGTACAAATGACATAGGTGGGAAAAGGAAGAGCAGCAAGATGTAGCAAGGCCTCAGTTTCACCCCCAAGAGCCTCACCGATGGAAGGATGAGCTGGAGCATTGTCTCCTGTCACAGTCTGTTCTAAGTGTTAGTGAAACATTATAAATAATTACACAAATACTTTCTTTTATGCAGTGACAAAGAATGTTCATAAGACCAAAAAATAATAGAAAACATTAAAACCTAAATGAGTGGAAAATACTTAAAATACTAAGGGATGGCACAATGGTGCAGCAGTAGAACTGCTGCCTTACAGCGGATCTGTCGGTCTGGAGTTTGCACTCTCTCCATGTGACCACATGTGTTGTTTCTAGGTACTCTGGTTTCTTCTCGCATTCCAAAGATGTGCACATTTGTAGGTTAATTGGACCTATTGTGTAGGATAGAATTAGTATACGGGGTGATTGTTGGTCAGCCTGGACTCGGCGGACCAATGGGCTCGTTTCCACACTGTATCTCTAAACTAAACTAAGCTACATTAAAATTAATTGAATCATGTTACCTACCTTTTTTCGTCTAATATAACAGAGCGGGGAAACAATTTATAAAAAAAATTAAGTTACATTCTACAAGATAGCTAATATATATTTAAGTCTATATTTCAATCAGCAGGTCCACAATTTAGCATGCTTCAGATATCCAGTCCAGAAAAGCTTAAGGTTCATTTTCAGGTCTTTACATTGTGAGCTCACAATAGAGCAGGTAAAATTAATAGCCCTGCGCATGAAAGAGAGGAAGTGGGTAGCAGGTTAGGTTGCTGATTTCTATTCAGTGAAAACTATTTAAATATTTGGAATGACTACCTGATTGTTGAAAACTCGCCAAAATATATTGTTCAGACTCTTTTGGAAAATATTTTCAAGGATCAAGAATACTTTTAAGGATCACAGGTTCCATAAATATAGAACCGGTAAGTTAATACTTTCAGAAAAGAATGGGAGAAAGTTGGAACGGAAACTAATAATACCATGGTTCATTTGCTCCAAATCACCATTCAAAATTATAAATTATAAAAATAATAGAAACGTTAGAAATGTTATAATTATAAACTAGACTAAGTGGGACCCGTTGGGTCCCATGTTCACACGGGAGGGCTGGTGCCCCGATGCAATATTCCACCTCTCCACCAATTCCAATATTGGTGGCTAGTAAGGGGGGGGGGGGGGGGGCTTTCTGGAGCGCTGGTATAGGTGTTGTGGGCTGTATGGACTGGTCTCCAGAGGGCTAGTATGGACATTGTGGGCCAAATGGATTCTTGGGGTCTTGGTCTCAGTCCCTCGAGCCTGATGTGCTGGCAGCTCACTCACAGCTGGTGGGCTGGCAGTTGACTCACGGCTATTCCTTGAAATTCCATTTCAAGCAGGGTGCAAAGCCACCAAATTCGAATCCATTTTCCTACCATTTCAAGCAGGGTGCAAGGCCACCGAATTCAATTGTAGTTTCCTACCACTTCAAGCAGGGTGCAAGGCCACCAAATTCAAGTGCAGTTTCATGCCACATCAAACAGGGTGCAAGGCCACCAAATTCAAGTACAGTTTCATACCACTTCAAGCAGGATCCAAGTCCCCCAAACTCAAGTGCAGTTTCATCCCAGTTCAAGCAGGGTGCAAGTCCACCAAATTCAAGTGCAGTTTCATACCACTTTAAGCAGGCTGTGGGGTGACTGATTGCAACCTTCTCGTGGTCCGCCCTGTTTCGACGAATGCAATCAACCCCGCGTGCACAATCAAATAAGATTAAATAGACCATGTTCTCGTACAACTTTAGGCTGTGCACGCCATACGCAAGAAGGAGAAGAAGCAGGGTGCAAGGCCACCAAATTCAAGTGCAGTTTCATACCACTTCAAGCAGGGTGCAAGGCCACCAAATTCAAGTGCAGTTTCATACCATTTCAAGCAGGGTGCAAGGCCACCAAATTCAAATGCAGTTTCATACCATTTCATTCAGGGTGAAACCACCATAAAACCACCATAAAACCACACAAAACACCACACTCACAGTTCAGTAGACATTCAGTGTGTTTAGTTGATTCGCAGCTCAGACAGAGTCATGACCTCTCCCTCCCCCATCATGCAGAGACAGAGCCATACCCACACTTCCGGGTTTTATAAACCCTTCCCCCTACCACTGGAAAAGTTGTGGCCTTCATGGCATGATTGACAGGAGAGAGATTCGCAACATTTTTTAAACACTAATAACACTTTTATTTTTAATTGATGGGAAGAATCATCTGCACCTGATGAGTGGAGAGGGACTGAATAAGATGGCCAAAAACCACAGCCGTAAGTGGTAGCATTTTATCTAAAATCAATATACAGTGTAAACTTCCAACCATTTGCAGTGCTTTTACTTCAACCCAAACCCCCACCAACCATTTGCAGTGCTTTTATTTCAACCCAAATCCACACCAACCATTTGCAGTGCTTTTACTTCAACCCAACCCCCCACCAACCATTTGCAGTGCTTTTACTTCATACCAACCCCGCACCAACCATTTGCAATGCTTTTACTTCAACCCAACCTCCCACCAACCATTTGCTGTGCTTTTACTTCAACCCAAACCCCCACCAACCATTTGCAGAGCTTTTACTTCAACCCAACCCCCCCCCCCCCCCCCCACCAACCACTTGCAGTGCTTTTACTTCAAACCAACCACATTTTCATTTTCAAACCATATTAAGGACACTCAAGGTCAGTAAAACCACACTCACAGTTTAGTAGACATGTGTTCAGTGTTATTCACAGCTCAGACTGAGAGACGTGACCCTCTCACATTCCCCATCTTGCAGAGACTGACTGAGGCCCAACACGTCCAGGTTGTATAGTCCCTCCCCCCTCCCACCAGCAGGGGCAGCAGAGAGCATCTCAAAAAAAATTAAACAATAATAACTTTTATTTTTCATCAATGGGAAAAATCCTCTTGTCCTGCGCAACGGAGGGGGACTGAGTAAGATGGCGAAAAATCACAGCCGTAAGTGGCAGTGTTTTTTCTAAAATCATGAAAAAGTCAAGACTGGACCTGGTCAAGATCAGACTTTTGTAATACAAATTATCCAGCCTCCATTATAAAAATAAGACTTTGGACATTTTTTGGCATAAAAGGCTCGATAAAGATAAATAAATGATTACTTATCTCTGGCTGCATTGTACTGTGCTGTATTAATTACAATAGTAATATGATAGAACACACATTTGTACTAGTTAAAATACTGGCAGCTCATGAGCTCATAAGAAAGTTCAATTTAGAGCAGCCCTTCACAAACATGTCAAAAGTGTATTACTGACTGAGTTGCAGCAGCTTACAATAATTAATTTGAGACATTTCAAAACAATCAAGCTCATTGTTGAATGGTTTTAACCAATTACAGTCCAATGCAAGGCAACTTCACGTGGAAACATGGAGAACAAAATAGGCTCTGTAGATAGTTTTTAAATAGCTGAGATAAAATGGAGTTTTTTAAACATAATGGATTTTTTTCTGCATTAGTGTTTTCAAGACAACTAATCCATATCAATTCATCACAACCTGACCACCACAGGAAGCATTTTGAATCTGGTTCATTTTGCACAGGGAAACTTAGTCCAATCCAAACAAAAAACTGATTAAAAGGAATGTTCAGGGAAATTGGTTTGAATCTATCAATAAATAATTATTTCTTGCAGTTGCTTTTGAAATGATTTGGGTAGAAGAATGGGCCATGTTTCATTTTCTTCCGTGAGTTTGAAAAAAAAAAACAATCATTGAACAAATTATATACGTGTGCCCTTGACTTGTTATTTCATTAATCACACAGTTACAAACCTATATGGATTACTTGTAAATTAAATCACCTATGTTCTGTCAAGTTGGTATTCAATGTTGAAGTATAGTGATTACTGACTTTGGTAAATGTGCTGCTTTATTAATGTAAATAAATACCAATAGAAAGTCCAAGAACTGTATAATTAACAATTCTCTATTTTTGTTTTAAATATTGCTATATATTTTCTTCCTCAGGTGTTAATGAAAATCAAATGTACAAATGTAGTAATGTACACACAGAACACAGCACATTAGGATATGACACATTTTAATTGGAATCTGTCACTTGTCTTTGGTTACTGTACTGCAGGCTTTTGAAGGAGGCGTTTGTAACTCATCTCTCTGTTGTAGTAAGTTTTCGCAGGAGGGTTCTTGCTTCTAAAGGTTAACTGCCGAGAAATCAAGGCTTTGTGCATTTTTGGAAAGGTCACACTCATCAACATTACCATAGAGACTGGTGGGCAGGGTTATAGTAACTACCCAATGATTGCAAAATGCTGCAGCTTTCAATTCCTCTACTAATACCCCACCTCAATCACTATCGGTGTCGTCAAGGGATAAGCTGTAACTGAACAACCTGCACACACTTGCTCAAAATTCAATTTGTACCTGACTAGAATCTGCTATACCTTTTTTTTTCTCTTTAGTGCCTGGAAGCAGTTTCAAAGACTTCTGCTTCAAAATGCCTTGTGCATCAACTAGTAGCTCAATAGACGGGATGGATTTTGATTAATGAAACAAGCTTGAAAAAGACAATGATGTAATTTATATCCCAGCAGAAATAGTGGGCTTTATACACACTTGAATAAATGAAGCTATATGAGCAGAATGAGCTCAAGCACCATGAGGGGAATATGGAAGTATTTATCTAAAGAATTTCACCGCATTGAATATTAATATGTAATACCATCAAGAATGTGTTTAATTTTTAATAGGTTATAAATATTTTAAACCTTAGTCTTGAGAAGGCGATCTGCTCATACTTTATAAAACTGTTCTCTCAATTTTTTCTTTTATATTTATTTCAAATATATGTGTCTGATGACTACCAGCACTTATTGTCCCTTACTTGATACCACGAGCAAGTGATGGTGGACACACTTGAATCACTCCAGCACGAGTGGTGAAGTTGCTCTAACTACGTTTTGATTCTCCAGGCAATAGCCAACTTCAAGGAAGCTTTCGGGGTTGGGATTTTTCATGCGCGAGTCTTATCAGTGAATCTCAGCAGTCTATCGTCTTTGGAGAATGCCAGAGTGGAGCTTGATCTTAACATTGCCTGCAGTCCACACACATGCATTTCCATTTGAGATAAATGCACCATGGTCAGTGGTTGGAATCTTGATCGACATTTGCTAAAGTATTTATGCTGCAGGGTAGAATATGCATCATTTAAACAATTAGCTCAGAATGGACAGAGATGAATTTGAAGCACTTCCTCCTCTCTCACCCAAGGATGAAGACTGGATTTCTAAGGGATTAAGAGAGTTTGAATGAAGAACAAGCCAGGATTTTAGGTGTTTGCTTTATTGCTATTGAGACCTGACAGCACATTTTGGCAAATTACTTGAATTGCTATTGTTAAGCAATACAAATAGTGATACTCAGCTACTTTAATATATTTTTTAATACTTACGATGCAGTTCCAATGCCATCTTTAAATTGCAGATGACACCACCATTGTTAGATGATTCACGGGTAATGATGAGTCAGAGTACAGGAGGGAGATCGATAACCTGATAGAATGGTGCCAGGACAACAACCTACACATTTAACCTTACTCTCAACTTCAGCAAGACCAAAGATCTGATTGTTGACTTTGAAAGAGGGAAGCCAAGGATCCTGTGTTCATCGATGGGTTGGCAGTGGAGAGAATCAACAACTACATATTCCTGGGCATGCATATCTCTGAAGATCTGTCCTGAACCTAGCACATGAATGTAATCAAAAAGAAAGCCCGTCACCACCTCTACCGCCCTAGATGATTGAGAAGGCTCAGTATGTCTACAAATACTCTCTTGAACTTCTACAGGTATACGGTAGAGAACATATTGACTGGTTGTCTCATGGCGTGGTTTGGCAACTCGAACGCCCAGGAATGAAGGACATTACAAAAAGTGGTGCATACTGCCTGGTCCATCTTAGGAAGTTACCTCCCCATCATCAAATGGATCTATAGGAATACCTGCCTCGAAAAGGCAGCCGATATCACCAAACACACACTCCTCCTTGGCCGCGCTCTCATTTTACTCCTATATCGGGAACTAGTTATAGCAGTTGGAAAACTGTGAGAACCAGGTTCAGGAATAATTTCTTCCAAACAACATCAGGCTCCCGAACACCACAAAATAACTAAGCAATGAACTATGGCCTGCCTTTTGTTCCACCAAAAGGCTTAGATAGGATGGATATGGAGGGGATGTTTCTAGTAGTGGTAGAGTCTAGGAACAGCTTCAGAAAAAGAAAAGTGCCTTTAGAAAGGAGATGATGAAGAATTTCTTTAGTCAGAGAGTGATGAATCTTTGGAATTAATTGTCAAAGATGGCTGTGGAAGCACAATCATTAGGTATCTTTAGAGATTGATAGGTTCTTGGTTGGTAAGGATGTCACAGGCGATGGAATGAAGGCAGGGGAAAGGGAGTTGAGAGGGAAAAATTGATCAGCCATAATCGAATGGCAGAACAGACCTGATGGGCTGAATGGCCTAATTCTGCTCCTATGTCTTATAGTCTTATGGTCCTAGGGTCATGAAGGACTTTGGGATTTATTTTGCACTTTTTGGGGTTATTAATTCCTTTAATATTTTGTGGAAATACGTTATCTATGAGTTTTGTGTTTACTGGCCTGGTGTGCTGCGGCTGGTAAGAATTTAACTGTTCAATGCATATGACAATGCATATATGTATTTCATATATTAAACTATTGTTTGACAGTGCGGGCATTCATATTCTGCTTTAGTCTCTCTCTTCCCACCAAATACATGAGATTGCTTATTCAGGTCTACTGATTTTCAACAAAGGCATCTTGACCAACTTGGGCATGGGGTGTATTGTACTTATCTTGATGTTCACACACACATGTACTTCCAGCACTGGTCAATGGTTAGTGATCAGTTGCAAGATTGTGGTAGATCTTCCCTTCACTATTGAGGCAAATTGAAACACCTAAGCCCCAGAGCCAGATGGATGATACAACTCCACCACCGATTTTCTGGCACCCTTGGTTCCAGAACCTAGCTGGATTATCCATTTTACCAGTTAACAGAGGTCACGGCCTCCGAGAGGAGTCAAACAGTACTGGAATGGTCTGCCTAGGCCGCCGGGGGGCCAGGATACTGGCCCGCAAAGTCGGCCTCAGAAGTTAGCTATGGGAACGGATCCATTGGCTCCACCAGTGCCCCAGCCACAGGGGGCAAGTTTGACCCGCTAATCGGCCGCACAAGTCCAGATGTGGTCGAGGTTGGCTGCCGGACCCAGCCTGGGTGCCACATAGTTTTGGGGGGACGTCCAGGGGAGATTTCAAAAGAGATCGTCATTTTGTCTGGATTAGGGTTCCAGACCATCAGTTGCCAGAAAATAAGTGGTGGACATGTATAACATGGTACAAAAACTGCCCCTGGGACTTTATTCCTCTGCAAAATTCAGTTCCACGGAATTAAAGCTTGCTGAAGGATTGGGGAGTCTACTCTTTTCCAGGTGAATTATTTATGCATCCTTTATTGCATACCCAAATTCACCATAAATTTGGGAATCTAATTATCCTCTGAGTTTTTCCTTAAGTGAAGCTACACCTATTTGTTAAAATATTTGTTATCACACAGGGCGATGCGAAGTAGGATGCATTTCTTATGTTTTCATGATTACTTTTTTATTAATTTATAGAGTTAACTCATAGAGTTGTACAGCATAGAAACAGGCCCTTCAGCCCACCACACACATTCCAATCTTTTTCGTCCATCTACACTATTCCCATTTGCTTACATTATGTCTGCATCTTTATATACCTTGCCTATTAAGTGTCTCTTAAACATGATGTTATTAGTTGATTCCACCACCTCCTCTGGCAGCAAGTTCCAGACAGCAATTGTATTAAATGTGAAAACATCGCCACCAATTTTCTTCAAATCTCCTTCCTCTCGTCTTAAACCTATGCCTTCTTGTTTTTGATATCCCTACCACGGGAAAAAGGTTCTGACTAATTTATAATATTATGCACCTTTATCGGGTCATCCCTCAGCCTAGTGCACTACAGGAAACGCATGCGCAGCTATGTAATCTCTTCCCACAATGTCCACTAGGGACGCTGCATTAAAGGCGTCTCTGCCTACAGTCTGTCTGTTTTTTTCCCATCTTTTGTTTATTTTAGTTTGTCTAAACTGTTTTGTTTTGGGGATTCTTTAGTTTTCTTTGTGGGGGAGGGGGGAGGGGTAAGACGGAAACCGTTTCCCAGTCGCTTCCTGGCGAGGATGCGACTATTTCTCCGAGTCGCGTCCTTGCCCCCCCTCCTCGCAGCCTACCACTGGATCAGAGCGGCCTTTCCTACCGGAGATCGGGGACCAGACCAGAGCTTCGGCAGCGGTGGTGCAGTGACGGATTCACCGCAGAGCGGGTGATACCTACCTGGATCGCCGTTTGGAGCACCGGAGTGTTGGACCGCTGTTCCAACATCGTGGAGCTGTGGTACACGGAGCTCCCAGCGCGGGCGAGGCTGACCGACATCGCGGAGTCCCTGGAGGCCTTTGCAGAGGGCCTCCAGTGTGAATCTCTGCCCGGCATGGCCTGGGGACGTCGGGAACTGCGGACTCCGGTGGGAAGCGGCCGATTTGGAGGTCCAAGCTGCTGAGGTTGGCCTCCCGTTCCAACATCGGATAACCAACATCCAGCGGGCCTGAGCGGCGGGCTGCCCATAGCGGCGACTGCGGAGGGCTCTGGAGGCCCCGACCGCGGGTGAACATCAGAGGAAGATGACTGACTTTGGTGCCTTCACTCACAGTGGGAAACTTTTGATTCTGCTGTGTGGGGATGTTTTATGTTGAAATCTATCCTGTTGGGTTCTTTATTTTATTTTATGGTGATCACATTTCACTGTGCCAACTGGCACATGTGACAAATAAATGTATCTTGTATCTTGTGTCATCCAATCCAGGCAGTATCCAAGTGGATCTCCTCTGCACCCTCTCCAGTGCAACCACAACCATTCTATAGCGCGGTAACCAGAATTGTACATGACATTCCAAGTGCAATCTATCTGCCCCAACTGCCTCAGGTATACTAGGGCAACAGTGGCCAGCTGATCGAGCTGCTGCGTCACAGCGCCAGAGAACTGGGTTCAATCCTGACCTTGGATGCTATATGTGTGGAGTTTACATGTATTCCCTGCTGCTGCATGATTTTCCTTTGGGTGCTCAGGTTTCCTCCCAAAGACATGCAGGTTTATAGGTTAATTGACCCACTCTGAATTGCCCGTAGAAGGATAACATTGAATTAATGTGAATGGGTGATCGATCGTTGCCGAGGACTCAGTGGGTCCAAGGGCCTGTTTCCATGCTGTATCTTCCAATTAATCAATCAACCAGTACTCATGGTCACTGTCTCAGATGTCAGTGAAACTGTAGAAAGCAGGCTATATACGATTCTGTCTACCTGTGTTATCATTTTCAGAGAACTGTGGATTTCAACCTCCAGGCTCCCCAGCTCATCAACATTCCTTAGCACCCTATCATTTACCGTACATCCTACCCTTTTAAAAATTTTAGCTGACGTGTATAAACATAAAAGTCTTAGCTGGGATTGTTTGGAATATAAAGCACTGAGTAAGCAGGTTATTTTCTGAAACTTTTTTTTAAATCTGTGGCAGAGTTTTCATTTGCACTCAAATGAAGATCAAAACCTTTGACATTAATTTTTCAGTGGGAGAGTTGAGAATTATGTAGAATGTTAAACTGTATTCACAAGTTCAGCTGGCCTGATTTCTTTCTTAATATTAAACAGTCAAGACCAGAT
Organism: Raja brachyura; assembly: GCA_963514005.1. The sequence continues at coordinate 52,083,813 of OY740783.1, forward strand.
ACTGTAAACATCAGGCTATTAACAGGAGAAGGAAGATGGTGGTGCAGTGCATAAACAAGGGACCAAATCCCTTCACTGAGCACTGATCTTCTCACCTCCTGCAATTTGTTTGGCAGCATCTGTTTGAGAAACAATCAGCTTTTTGTGCACAGCACCATTTGAAATCATTGTCATATCTCTTTGTTTGTTTAGTCAATACAAACGCGAAAGACACAGCAGGATTATATTTTGGTAGCACCGTTTATGGTAAATAAAAGGTCTAATTGCCACGCTACTAGAGAGCTTGCGAGTATATTTATCTAAATGATGAAAGGCTCCAAATGTGGCGCTGCAATACAAAACTAACTGTTAATAAAAGGATTCTATTCAGAAAATAGTGCCGGAATAGAAATGTCTAATGCAGAACATCAAACCATCAAAGCTCTCATAAAGATACATTGTGGTTGAGATATCAAAGGTGTTTATAAATTCACTTCCTTTGCAACTTTATGAAGGCAATTCTGAGCCAGAACTACAATGGAAGCAGATTGTTTTCATTACTCTTATATCAGAAGGGAGGTACTGCATTCAACATTTTGCGCTATTGTAATATTGTCTGATCTCTTGACAAGTTACACAGCTCCACATCTTCTCATTCGTTTTTAAACGGATATAATTTATCCATGAACTGCATTATACACTGAATGCACTTCTAGCACAATGTTATTGAATTAATATTTGAATAATTTGTTTCTCATTTATAACCATTTCCTTTTACTGCCTGGGAAAAGAAACAAATTTAGGCATTCCATATTCAACATCAAGCTTCAAGGCCCTGAATTGTGACACCTTCCCCTGGATATGAGTGGCATTTAAAGAACGTTAACTGCTGTATGTTTTTATCATGTAATCCTGAGCCTCATGTTGTCTGGCTCCACCCTCGCCTCAACGGTCCTGGTTCGTTTATCTTCCACCTCAGCTATTCCATGGCACTCCTTGCTGGGCCTCCTATTTTCAACGCTCCTTAATCTTAAGATTATGAGAGGGGAAAGATTTAATAGGAACCTGAGGAGCAATATTTTCATACAGAGGGTGGTAAGTATATGGAACGAGCTGCCAGAGGAGGTAATCGAGGCAGGTGCTATAACAACATATAAATAACAGAAGATAGACATAAAATGCTGGAGTAACTCAGCAGGACCGGCAGCATCTCTGAATAGAAGGAATGGGTGATGTTTTGGGTCGAGACCCTTCTTCAGGCCGTAAATAACGTTTGGACAGGTACATGGATAGGAAAGGTTTATAGGGATATATGGCAAAGGTAAGTGTGTGGGACTAGCATAGATGGGGCATCTTGGTCGGCATGGGCAATTTGGGCTTAAGGCCTGTTTCCCAGCTATATGACTGTGACTATGACTGCATTCAAAACAGGTCAGCCAGTCCATATTCATTCACTGCTTAATTCTGTCAAAACCTAAGATGGACAAAAAATGCTGGAATAACTCAGCGAGTCAGCCAACATCACTGGAGAAAACAAATAGGTGCCACTTATCACCCCACAGCCACTTTGCCATGCTGGTCTAAATGGTCTAAAAGGCTTGGATAGAGTGGATGTGGAGAGGATGTTTCCACTACTGGGGGAGTTTAGGATGAGAGGTCAGAGGCTCAGAATTAAAGGGAGGAGATGAGGAGGAATTACTTTAGTCAGAGGGTGGTGAATCTGTAGAATTATTTGCCACAGAAGGCCATGTCAGTGGATATATTTAAGGCAGAGACAGATAGATTCTTGATTCGTAGGGGTGTCAGAGGTTATGGGGAGAAGGCAGGAGAATGGGGTTAGGAGGGAGAGATAGATCAGCCATGATTGAATGGCTGAGTAGACTTGATGGACCGAATGGCCTAACTCTACTCCTATTCCTTGTGACCTTATGAAATAGAGTCAAGAGGAAACATCCTGATTTCTGACCATACGGTCACTGTTGAAGCAGCTGAAGATAGATGGGCATGAGGTATTACCTTGAGGAACTTCTGCAGTGATTTCCTGGAATTCAGGACGATTGACCTCTGACAACCACAACTATATTAAAGGTGCAGTATTAATGAATTGTTCTTATAAATGACTTTTCTTGTTTTCATAGGAACAGAAACATAGAAAATAGGTGCGGAAGCAGGCCATTCGGCCCTTTGAGCCATTCATTGTGATCATGGCTGATCATCTACAACCAGTAACCCATGCCTACCTTCTCTTACCCCTTGCTAGCCCCAAGAGCTCTATATAGACTCTCATTTAAATTAATACAGTGAACTGGCCTCCACTGCCTTCTGTGGCAGTGAATTCCACAAATTCACAACTCTCTGGGTGAAAATGTTTTTTCTCATCTCAGTTTTAAATGGCCTCCCTTTTATTCTTAGACTGTAACCTTTGGTCCTGGACTCCCCAACATTGGGAACATTTTTCTGGCATCTAGCTTGTCCAGATCTTTTATAATTTTATATGTTTCTGTAAGATCCCCTCTCATCCTAAATTCCAGTGAATACAAGCCCGGTCTTTTCAATCTTTCCTCATATGGCAGTCCTGCTATCCCGGGGATTAACCTCGTCTCCATCAATAGCAAGGATGTCCTTCCTCAAATTAGGAGACCAAAACTGCACACAATACTCCAGATGTGGTCTCACCAGGGCCCTGTACAACTGCAGAAAGACCTCTTTACTCCTATACTCAAATCCTCGCGTTATGAAGGCCAACATGCCATTATCAGGGATGAATGGATTTGAAACTTTGCTCTACCAACATGTGCAACTTACTGTTTTCTGTGGTAAAATCCAACACTTTGATTCTAGTCTATATCTAAAGAGTGAATAATCATAGCCCCGGTGTAGCCCCTTGCAGAAGACCAGCAGTCGCATACTATCAAATATATCAAGAGTCTAAAGACTCTTGCCCAGAGTAGGGGAATCAAGAACCAGAGGACATAGGTTTAAGGTGAAGGGGGAAAGATTTAATATGAATCTGAAGGGTAACTTTTTCACTCAAAGGGTGGTAGGTGTATGGAATGAGTTGCCTGAGGAGGTAGTTGAGGCAGACTGTTGCAATGTTTAAGAAATAATTAGACAGGTTCATGGATAGGACAGGTTTAGAAGGATATGAGCGAGATGCCGGCAGGTGGACTAGTGTTAATGGGTCATGTTAGTCCGAGCAGGCAATTTGCGATGAAAGGCCTGTTTTCACACTATATGACTATGTCTCTATGTCTATGATTCTATATCAGCTCATTTTACCTCCTGCTTTACTCAGCCAGATTTCTAGGCTACATTGGCTGAGCATTGTGCAGAATTGCCAGCCCAGATAATGTGCTGAACTCTCTGGTGTGAGACTTCAACCTACAACCTCTGACTCAGAGACCAGAGTATTACCATTGAGCAAGGACTGACATTTATGGGCAGATTGTGGACTCATGTATGAGATTTCATGCAACAAGGAATTATATTGTATCCTTCACAGACTAGGTCAGGAAGTCTCAAACCCATCAAATTATATGCTGGCAACGTATCTTTAAACAGCTAGACAGAAATTGAGTCATGTGCGTTGTCGTTGGCTTGGTCAGCTTAATTGGCCAGGAAGGCCAGAAATAATATGCTAAAAGTGAGGCTGCGTTAAAGGCTCCTTGCCAAATGCACAGCGGGATGCTTCAGGTCTGCTGCCTGCTTGAGTCCACTAACCCACTACCCCCCCCACACACACACACAAAGCATCCAACTCATAGTCTTTCAGGAAATTAAAATACAGCCGCTCGTCTCTGTTAGTCCACAGGGAGTGGGGACAGGGAGAGTTTACATGCTTCTGAATAATTGCCTTTTGTAATATAAAAGAACATAAAAATGTTAGTTTCGTTAATAGTAACCATGAATTTACCAGGTTGCCATAAAAACTCATCTGGTTCATTAATACCACAGAGGGAAAGAAGTCTGCTCTTTGCCAGATCTGGACTATGCGCCACTGCAGACTTACAGCAATGGGGTTCAATCTTAACTGCACTTCCAAAAGGGCTTAGCAAGTCGCTCAGTTCAAAACACACGAGGGACAATTTGCCAATGAAACTAAACTGGGTGTGTTTATAAATTGCGAGGAGGTTCAAGGAGGTGGAGTGGTGTGGCAGATCAAGATATTCCAGGAACTCGGGTTCAATCCAGACCTTGCTTGCAGGAAGGGTTCTGATCCAAAACGTCACTCATCCTTTTTCTCTAGAGATGCTGCCCGATCCGCCAAGTTACTCCAACACTTTGTGTCTATCTTCAATCCTGACTTTTGTGGGCTTGTATTTTCTCTCTGTAACTGCAGCATTTCCTCCAGGTTTTCCAGTTTGCTCACACATCCCAAAGATCCGCCAGTAGGTAAATTGCCTATTTTCAATTACCACGACAAAATTATCTGGTAGGGGCTAATGTGCATGAGAGCGAATGAATGAATTAATGAATGAATACTTTATTGTCACATGTGACAAGTTACAGTGAAATTATTTGATTGCATACCTAAGGTATGCAAATAGTCGCCACATAAAGGGCACTGACAAAGTTACAAAGTATCATAATCATAATAGTTATAATCATAATTGTGGGGTCAAGGAGAGAGCGTTCATGTCGTGGCCCTGTTTTCACCAATCTTTCCACCACCACGCACAAGAAGGACAAGAAGTGCAAGACAGACACCATTGTATGTAGATGCCGAGAAGTGTGTTCAGCTCTGGCTGAACAACTTCTAATCTTATGTGTGGACTCGATAAGAAGAAGAATCATAATCGTAATTTATTAGGCAATTATGTTTTGCAACATACGAGGAATTTGGTTTGCCATGCAGTCATTCCAAAAAAGCAACAAGACACACAACTGCATAACAAATTGACATAAACATCCATCACAGCGGCTCCTTCACATTCCCCACTGTGATGGAAGGCAATAAAGTCTTATCTTCTTTCCTCCTTTCCTCCCGCAGTCGGGCAAGCTGAAACAAATGCAGCTGGTGATCGAGCTCTCTCGTCGGGGCGGTCTAAGCTCCTGCATTGGGACGGTTGAAACTCCTGTGGCTTCGTCCTTAGCCAGGGACCGCGAGCTTCACGGTGTTAAAGTCCACAGCTTCCGCAGGTTAGAGCACCAAAGGCCGACCCCTGGCAAAGGGATCGCCCGCTCCGAGATGTTAAAGTCCATAGACTTCGCGGTTTTGGAGCTCTAGAAGTCCCAAACAAGAGGATGCCAGCTCCATGATGTTAGGCCACAGTGCAGACACAGAAAAAGTTGCAACTGCGTCGAGGAAAGAGAGGCAAAAATGTTTACACCACCCCTCCCCCCCCCCCACAATCCCCCACAAATACAAAAGCTAAAGATAAGCTTAAACATAAATTTTACAAGAAACTAGCAACACAAAGAATGAAAAGACAGTCAGACCATTGGCGAGGCAGCCATCATGCGGCGTCCTCTGGTCCACCCCATGGCAGGTCCACCTCCACCAATGAAAACAGTTCATAAGAGAATAAGCAGAAGAATGTGATTGATGGGTTTGAGCTGAGGGCTGGTCTAGACGCTGAGGGCCGGTCTAGACTCGAAGGGCCAAATAGTTTCTCTCAAAGTCACAAGGATTAAAAGTCACAAGTGGTTAAAAATATGGCAGATTCAATGATACTTCAATGATACTTTATTGTCATATGTACCTAGGTACAATGAAATGCTTTGTTTTGCATACAACCCGGTAAAATCATAGGCGGTACACAAGAGTCACCACGTTTCTGGCACCAACAAAGATACAACAAGTTAATCAAACAGCTTTATACAGTATAATGTGGTATCTACTTCAGGGAGAGAAGTAGATAGGCAACATATTATTTACACGGTGGTAAATTGATCAGTTTTGACGACAGACTTGAGTGTTCTTGAATACCTGTTGATGAAATTAAATGTGCAGGTGCTGCGAATAGTTAAGTCAATGGTATGCTTTCATGGCAAGAGAATTAGAGTGCAGGAGCAAGAATGTTTTGATGTAATTCTGCACTTGGAGTATTCTGCACAGTTTTGCTTCTCTTACTCAAGAAACTATATAATTACCTGAAGGAAAGCAATGAAGGCTCGCCAGACTTTCATGGGATAGTAGAATGCCATGTGATGGAGACATGAAGTCAATTAGGTCTGTATTCACTGGAGCTTAAAAGAATGAAAGGGGGTCAAATTGAAACATAGAAAATTCTGACGGGTCCAGACAGACTGGATATGGGGAGGATGCTTGCCCTGACTGTGGTGTTTACAGTGAGGGGGTCACAGTCTCAGGTTACAAGGCAAGAGATCTGGGACTGAGGCAAGGAAACATTTCTTCATTCAGACTGTCATGAATCAGTGAAATTTATTACTGTGGAAAACTGTAGAGGCCAAGACGATTAATATTTTAAAGAAAGATTTTCGATAAATTTCAGTTACAAAAGACATCAAAGTGTACAGGGAGAGTGGGGGAATGTGGTGCTGAGCGAAGATCAACTATGATTGTACTGAATGGTGAAGCAACCTCAGGAGGCCATGTGCTCTCCTCCTGCTGCCACCTTCTAAGCTTCTGTGTTGCTATGGTAATAAGTGATGGCTTTGTGACTGCAACACAAATGAATAATTAAACAGTATAGTATCCCATTTTTAAATTAGTACACATACAAAATGTATTACATTTGGACCAAATTTAACAGAACGTTTGAGCAACGACCACACAATTGTAAAAAAACAATTGAGTTCTACAAAATGTAAATCGACACAACAACACTTACTGGGCAGTGAAACCTAATAATCATTGGTCATCTATTTATTGGTTTTCATCCACAGGAGCAAGTTAATAAGAGGACTGGGTTGACTAAAAGCTTTGAGTCTTGGACTTTTCCTCTAGTGAAAGCAAGCAGGTCTCCAGGGACTCATAAAGTAAGCTCGATAAAATGTGAGCCAGTGCAACAGAAAACAAGGCCATCACTATAAGGTTATTGTGAATTGTAACTGATTAATCTAGTTTTGACATATGTCACAACAACATTTCCTGATCTTGTTCTTGTTTTTGGTCAACGTGCATCTGCACCAATATAGATAGGTTGGTATTGTGGCTTGAGAATCATTGAGGCCTGTTCAGAAAATGCAGGACAAATCCAATCTGGCTAATTACCACCCAATTAATCTACCCATTCATTAGTAAAGTGATGGAAGATGGCATCTGTACTTTCAAGCAACACTTATTAACCAGCTACCAGACCATGGTACCCAGGTGGGGCGCACCAGCGTTCTTGGCTCTAGAGCTCATGATTCCCATACTACTCCATAAAAATGGATAAAAGACCTGAATTTCAGGGGGGAGGTGGACAACTACCCATTACAACACAGTTGCTTTTGACCGAGTGTTGCATCAGTAGTGTCTGCTAATTCCAAATTTAGTGGGCACCAAATATTCCAGTGGTATGGGGCATAACTCAGACAAAAGAAAATGGCTGTAGTTATTAATCATTACAACCCCAGGACAGTAACCATAGTTTCCTCAGGGAAGTGTCCATGGTGCAATCAACTTCATCAATTACCTTCCATCCATCCATCCATGAGGTGAAAATCTCTAGATTTAGTCACTTAATTCCATGGGTGGCACGGTGGCACAGTGGTAGTGCTGCTGCCTTATAGTACCAGAGGTTTATTCGGGAGCTCCGGTTTCCGCCAACATTCCAAAGATGTACGGGTATGTAGGTTAATTGGCTTCTGTAAATTGTAAATTGTCCTTAGTGTGTAGGATAGTGCTAGTGTATTGGGAAGATCGCTGGTCAGTGCGGACTTGGTGGGCCAAAGAGCCTGTTTTTGTGCTGTATCTCTAAACTAAACTAAACTAAATTCCATTCCCAGGTCCTCAGATAATGCAGACATATATGCAGCAGAGCTAAGAGAGCATTGAGGGCAGAGATGAGAGTAAAACCACCTAACATTTGTGGCATGAAAGAGCAAGGTAGCTCCCGTGAGGGATCCCAACCAGGTATTCTTGGCATTCATTAGCAAAACCATCACCGGGTACTCAACCGTCTGCCTACTGAGAGTGAAGATCACTTTTGCTAGAAATTCAACTGGACCAGGTATAGAAATACAGTAAAGTGGCAACAAGAACAAGGGAGAGATCAAGTGTCCTGTGATGTGTAAATCACCTCCTGACATCCCCAAACCTTTCCCCCACCACAAGATGCAATTCAAGGGTGCAATGCAATACTTTACATTTGCTTTGATGAATACAGCTTTAACAACACTCTAAAATGTCTACACCATTCAGGACAAAGCAGCTAAATCCACAATCCTAAATATTCAATTTTAAACGTTTATTCCCTGGTGCATGGTGACTGCAGTGTGTACACTTTTCAAAATGTACAATTACTCATTGAGGCCACTCCAGCAGCATCTCCCACACTCACGAATTCTACCACTAAGAAGAACAATGGCAGCAGTCACATTGCTATTTTCCTTCCCCCAACAGCATGGTGCAGCAGTTCAAGATGACTGGCCATTATCCTCTCAAGTACACTACAGGATGGGCTGCAAATCCTAGCCTCAACAGTAATGTCCTGATCACCCAAAAAAAGAATAAATAGCGCGGCACAGTGGCGCAGCGATAGAGTTGCTGCTTTACAGCGCTAGAGACCCGGGTTCGATCCTGACTACGAGTGCTGCCTGTATGGAGTTTATACGCTCTTCCTGTGACCTCATGTATTTTCTCCGGATGCTCCAGTTTCTTCCCACACTCCAAAGACAATTGGTTAATTGGCTTCGATAAAATTGTAAATTGTCCCTAGTGTGAAGGATAGTGTTAGTGCATGGCATGGACACTGGTCGGCACAGACTCGGAAGAGCCAAAGGGCCCATTTCCACGCTATTTCTATCTAAAGATCAAAAGATGAAGTCATCTAAGAACCACGCAATCCCTTCAATAACACATATATTCAGCCTCTGGCTGGTCATCCAAATTTCCTGACTACATTTACCTCTCATTAAGACATTAAAATATTTTTCTCAGAACCAATTTTGATTTTCAGCCAAGTACATTGACTATCAGGATTTAAATACGATAGGGCTAGATTTGATGTATCACGTATTTTCATCATTAGTGATTTCCAATGGAGTTTACTTTCAGCCTCTTGATTATGATCAGAATTTTTTTTGTCAAAAATAGTGTTTCATTTGAGACAAATGTCTTGGGTTTCCTTTCTTGAAAAGCTTTAAGAATGAAGGAATGATATACAACAGCTGCTTTTGTTGGCCGCTTAATTTAAATGTATGTAATGTTGATGGGATGAAGACTAGATGACTACTGAGTGCACGACTTCTTATCAAAACAGTTACCTGATGTAACTTTGTGGCTTATCTTTGGGAGGCGTAGCACTTACAGTATCAACGTACTCTGTCATGTTTGTGTGTTTGCCATTAAATCAGCCTAAAGGCTATGTTAAGGTCATGTGTTATCTGCATCAGTAGTTCAGCTTATAGTCATATAACATGATACGATTAATGTTTGTCCTTTTGCATAGTGAATACTTCATCATTATCAGTGGAATTAGACAAACCGGTTTTTATACTAATGACAAAATAAATTTCATTGGTTTAGTCATGTTGACCAAACAAGCCTTTTGAATGTATTATGGTGTCAGGCTGTTGCTGTGTCTTTTGCAAGGCTACAGCAGAATGTAAATAGATCCTCTGTTCCAGAAAGTCACTGAGCTAGTTAGTGATAGGTCCTTTGTGCAAAAATTGTGGTTAAATGAATTTGGATAATGAAAGTTTCCTTGTACAGTGTCATAGTTGGAAGGTCAACAGAATCCTCCTGAAACACCATGAAATCCATTGCACAGCTCTTTATAAATCAAACCACCCCCACCATTTGTACATACAGTTATTTGCATAAATCATCTACATTGTAAATACAGAAACCTTACGGGATAATCTGAAGTCAGCAGGGAAGCTGATAGTTGTTATATTGTAGCTAATGTGCTGTGGTCTTTCTGCTCATTCTCGTTTGGATTTGCTTCATTAGAAGTCCTTACCAAAAGAGACACAAGCATTATGCACACAGAGCAAAAATTGTTTCTGCTTTTATATCAAGAACTGTCATATGCTGCAACATTTCATGCAGAAAAATGATAGATGTTGAAACTTTGGCTAAAATAAGATACTGGCAATTCTTACTTCCGTGGTATAATAAGTAACCCTTAGTTTCATATTTTACAATACTAAATTTGGGTGAATCGTAAAGGTTCATAGAGTTCCAAACAATTAAAAAAATAAATGTCCGTAAACCGAAATAGACATTAGCTCTATGTTTTAAAAGTGATTTCCATAACATGGTATTCATTCAGAATGGTACCATGAGGTCCCACATGGTTAAATGGATAAATACACTGCTTCAGCTAATAGGCAACATGAACTACAAAGGCTTTTCAATCAGTCTTTCTCATTCAAAGGGTTACACAAAAAGCTGGAGAAACTCAGCGGGTGCAGCAGCATCTAAGGAGCGAAGGAGATAGGCGACGTTTCGGGTCGAGACCCTTCTTCAGAGCTTTCTCATTCAAAGCTCTGATTGTGTGTTTAGCTTGGGGGTGGGTGGAAAGCTACAGTTGGCCTCAATATTCCTGGGCTACAAGCTTGGAGTGGAGAGGTCTGTGCCAATGATCGACCGAGCTAAATTCACCGCTCTCTGCAGTGTTTTGCATTCCTGTGCATTGGAATTGCAGCACCTGGCAATGATGCAACCAGTCAGGATGCGTAAGATAGTCACAAATTGCTGAAGTAACGAAGTAGGTCAGGCAGCATCTCAGGAGAAAAAGAATGGGTGACGTTTCAGGTCGGGACCCTTCTTCAGGCTCTGTCAGGGTGCTTTCTACAGTGCATCTAAAGAAGTTTGTTAGAGTATTCGATGACATGACAAATCTCTTTAAACATGTCAGAAAGTACAGACACAGAGGCACTTTCTTTGTGAATACATCTGTTTGCTGAGCCCAGATCAGGTCAACTGATACTTTAACGCCCACAAATTTGAAGTTGCTAACTCTTTCCATCGCTGACTTGCCAATGAAAACTGATACGTGGTCTCCCAACTTTCAAAGCCACTGATTAGTTCCTCAGTCAAGTTTGATGCTGAGCAAAAGGTTGTTTGCAAAAGCACCACTCAAACAGGAGTTCTATCTCTGTCCTGTATGCTGACTCATGTGCAGCTGTGATCTAGCCAACAACTGTGGTGTCATCGGTGATGGCATCGAGCTGTACTTATCCACATAGAGTGGGTGTAAAGAGAGTAGAGCAGGGGCGAAGCACACAGCCTTGAGGTTGCCTGTGTTAATGGTCAATGAGAAGGCGATATTGTTGTCAATCTGCACTGTCTGAGGTCTGCCAATAAGGAAGTCAAGGATCCAGTCTAGAGGAAACATCTTCAAGTCAAGTGAAGAGAGTTTATTGTCATGTGTCCCAGATAGGACAATTAAATTCTTGCTTGCTGCAGCACAACAGAGCATTGTAAGCATGAATACAGAACATTCAGTGTGTCTCTATAGCATAGACCATACCTGTATATATATACACACACATAAATAAACAGGTAAAGTGCAATAGGCTGTTATAGTTCAAAATGTGTTTGATGGCTGTGGGGAAGAGCTGTTCCTGAACCTGGATGTACCAGATTTCAGGCTCCTGTATCCTCTACCTGATGGCAGCGGAGAGATGAGTGTGTGGCCAGGATGGTGTGGGTCCTTGATGATGCTGGCATCCTTTTTGAAGCAGCAACTGCGATAGATCCCTTCGATGGTGGGGAGGTCAGAGCCGATGATGGACTGGGCAGTGATCACAACTTTCTGCATTCTTTTCCGTTCCTGGATGCTCAAATTGCTGAACCAAGCTACGATGCAACCAGTCAGTATGCTCTCTACTGCGCACCTGTAGAAGTTCGAGAGAGTCCTCTTTGACATACCAACTCTCCGTAATCTCTCAGGAAGTAGAGGCGCTGATGTTGTTTCTTTACAATTGCATCAGTGTGCTGGGACCAGGAAAGATCTTCGGAAATATGAACGCCCAGGAATAGTAAGATTGAACGAGAACTTACCAGTTCGAAGGTTGATCTTTATTTCATGAGGAGTTGCGGTGAGGGATTTCGTGAAGAGCCCGCCGGCACGCATGCGCGACATTCTTCAAAGTAGCGGTGTGGAATCACAGAAACCAACAACAGAAATGACTTGGCATAGGAAGATTGAAGAGATTCTAATTACCAGTTGATTATGATCGAGGGTTGGGAGCGGAGGGCACGAAATCCCTCACCGCAACTCCTCATGAAATAAAGATCAACCTTCGAACTGGTAAGTTCTCATTCAATCTTACTATTTCATTTCGGAGTCACGTGAGTGACTTCGTGAAGACTTCAAAGCTTCTGTGATTACACGCCCTGTACCACGTCCATGCTGACACACCACTAGCAAGGATGGATGGGAGTAAACAAGTTGCTGAAAACAGGTTATACTGAAAAACAAAAGAATATTTATTAACAACAAAGCAAAACCCCTTATTCGGGGACATCCCCACGTTCTTGCCCTGCGTTCAGCACGGCCTCCGCGAACTGTAGGGGAGCAGCAACAGCTTATTGTAGAATCGCTGAAACACAGCTTCATTCGCCCATCCTGCTGTGGCGAGAATATCGTCCATGGGCACCTCCATGACCCTCGCCGCCGACGTCGATGCAACCCTGGTGGAATGAGACTTGAACACATTAGTGTCAATACCTGACTTACCCAAGACGATCCAGAGCCACCTGGATATCGTCTGGACTGTCACTCGATGGTGAGGTCTCTTGTGAGTGACAAGCAGGTATTTCTCCATTCCTCTGATGCGTTCCATCACCTCGACATAGTGACGGATATGGGCGGCTAAACATAGCCTAGCATCTGCGGGGTATGCTGGGAACTTCAGCTGCAGCCCTGTGCACCCAGGTCTATGCTGCTTGAGTAGCTCATCAATAAAGAAGACTACTTCTCCAGGGGTAGAGATCATCCTGTCGACGCGGAGTTTATGTAGCGTCTGTACCCTCTGTGCTGATGTCAACAATTTCATGGTGGGTTTGTCCAGCTTTAGCCCTTGCATGGGTGACCACGTCCTGAGCAGGGTTAGTACATCCCTGACATCCCAGGTGATGTTATAGCGTGGTGTAGGCGGATTCATATTAAATATACCCCGCATGAGTCTGGACACTAGCCTGTTGGATCCTACCTCAATCTTGAGGTAGAACGACAGCGCGCTTCTGGCGTTTGGCGGGAGCTGAAGCCGCTGCCACTGAGGGCAAATGCGGCGGGGAGTCGGCACCAGCCGGAGCATGGATACCTGACGCCCGCGCGGGCTTGCCGGCTGCCCACGTCGTGGACCTTGCCGACGCATGGTCTCGTCCTCCCATCCATGGGGGACTCGGCGACCGTGGCGGGACCCTACCCAAACGACCCGTCCCGGCGTCGAGGGTTGGGGGGTGCACACTGGACCTCACAGTGGACCTGGGTCCCGCCGTTGAACCAGACCGCAGCACGGCGGCAGGTAATGCCTTAGCCCCAGAAGGGTTAGGCTTGCGGGCTCCTCCCCTCCCCCTGCTCGGAGGGCTGAAGGAGGAGGGCCGTGCAGCTGCACGGGACCCCTTGCCCGAGGCCGCCAACGGGCCCGTTGGCGACCGGAATGCTGAAGCAAGGTCTACCTGCTCTGGCGGCACACCGCAGTCCTGCTCCTCGAACTCCTCCCCGGAGCTGCGGTGTGTCAGCGGGTCCGGACCTGCAGAAACAGGGCTCCCCGGTTTCTCCGCCTTCCTCCCGGCCTGTTTCCCAGGTGTAGCCGATAATGAGGGCTCCGGGACAGATGGCCGGCGACTCCGAACGGACGTCTTTCGGCCCTTCGTACTCCCGTCCATGTCCTTGCTGAAAGAGAAAATCAAACAACAAGGACCAACCAACTTAAGGTTAGTTCACTCACCTTAACGGTCCCTTATGAAGGGCTGGCGGGGAGCGCACCCCACCGCCAGCCGTCGGCAGCAATGCGTTGCGACGATATGTCGCGCATGCGTGCCGGCGGGCTCTTCACGAAGTCACTCACGTGACTCCGAAATGAAATTTGAAGATCTTGGCCCTTTCCACCATTGTCCCATTGATATAAATGGGATTTTGAGTCCCTATCCTACTCCTTCCAAAGTCCACAATCAGTTCCTTGGTTTTGCTGGTGTTGAGAGCCAGGTTATTGTACTGGCATATTTGATCAATCAGTCAATCTCACTTATATACTCTGACTTGTCACCATCAGTGCTTCGTCCCACAAGTGGTGTCGTTGGCGAACTTGATGATGGAGTTCACACTATGTCCAGCTACACAGTCATGAGTATAGAGTGAGTACAGCAGGGGGCTGAGCACGCAGCCTTGAGGTGCTCCCGTGCTGATTGTTATCAAGGATGACACATTTCCACCAATACGGACAGACTGTGGTCTGTGGATGAGGAAGTCGAGGATCCAATTGCAGAGGGATGTGCAGAGACCCAGATCTGAGAGCATGGTAACCAGCTTGGAGGGGGTGATGGTGTTAAACACCAAGCTGTAGTCAATGAATAACTGCCTGATATGAGTTTCTGTTGTCCAAGTGGTCCTGAGTGGAGTGGAGAGCCAGTGAGATCGCATCCACTGTTGACCTGTTGCGGCGGTAAGCGAACCGCAGTGGGTCGAGGTTCTTGTCAAGGTAGGAGTTGATATGCGCAATTATCAACCTCTCAAAGCACTTCTTCACCACAGACGTTAGTGCCACTGGTCGATAGTCATTGAGGTACGTCATCTTGCTCTTCTTGGGCACCGGTATTATTGATGCCCTTTTAAAGCAGGTTGAAAATGTCCATAAAAACTCCAGCCAGTTGGTCCGCACAGGTTTTTAGAACACGGCCGGGTATGCCATCATGTCCAGGCACTTTCCGAGGGTTCACCCCCCTGAAGGATCTTCTGACGTCGGCCTCTGTGACTGTGACTGAAATGCCATAATGGCAAATGGGGGCTCGGGAAAGCACATCAGTGTTCTCCCTATCAAAGCGTGTGTAAAACGCATTGAGCTCGTCAGGGAGTGATACTTCGCTGACAACTGAGCTGCCTCCTGAGTTCGCCTTGTAGGAGATGATGGCATTCAAGCCCTGCCACAGTTGTCGAACATCCGTCTCATCCTCCAGCTTGGAGCAGAAGTCCCTTTTGGTCTTTTTCAGCACTACAATCAGGAATCTATTGGGATCCATTGCCTTTGTTGCCCTTGGATGTACGCTGTCATTTTATGATATTACATGAATTGATTGAAGACTGACAGATCTGACGGTGGAGACTTAAAAAGGTGGAATGGATGAATCATTGACTCAGTACTTGCTCAGTACTTCTAGATGAAGATAATTACAAAGCCTTCAGCTTTGGGCCTTGTCAAATTCGAAGCATTGGTGATGTTGATGGAACTCCATTTCTCTTCCCACTGGTCGTTTAATTGTTCATCACATTTCATGTCTCAATATGGCAGGATGTCAGCTCTTTCTTGTTGATCTTTGTCAGATGGTTGTTCAGGATCACTTACTTCTAAAAGAGGCACAAAGAACTGGAGTAACTCAGTGCATCAGGCAGCATCCCTGGAGAACATGGATGGGTGATGTTTCAGGTCTGGAGTCTTCTTCAAACTGATCTGAAGAGGGATCCTGACCCAAAAGGTCACCTGTGAATGTTCTCCTGGGATGCTACCTGACCCGCTGAGTTACTCCAGCATTTTGTGTAACCAGCATCTGCAGTTCCATGCTTCTATCACTCAGCTCTATTTGTACCAGGCTACTTCAACTGTCAGGCATGAATGTAATCCTGTCATATCTTCTTCAGACATTGGCATGACAGTTTCAAGTGGACCTGGTGCATCTTCTGACCTCCTTCTGCAGATGCTTTATTGAAGCATTGATGATTTTCTAACTCGAAAGTATTAATAAAGTGAGGAATATGTTATGCATGAAATTTTATATTTTGACAGAATATAATCCTGCATCTGCTGAGGCTCCACAGCATCTCACGAGTGTCCATTACTGAGTTATTTTGAATCCATCCAGTAGCTTCACACGAGATGATGAAGAAAATAAGCTTTTGGGGAAACTCAATAGGTTGGTCAACACCTGTGAAGGTAAAGGAATAGTTGATGTTTCAGGTTGAGACCCGTACCAGGACTGAGAGTACAATGAGGAGATAGTCACTATAAGGGGGTGAGGCAGGGGCAGGAGTTGGCAAGTTATAGGTTGGATACATAGGCAGATGGAGCCAGGTAGCAGAATGGTGGAGATTAGTTTAGTTTAGTTTAGAGATAAAGCACGGAAAAAGGCCCGTCAGCCCACAGAGTCCGTGCCGACTAGCAATCCTCGCACACTAACGCTAGTCCAACAAGTAATAGGGACAATATACCAAGCCAATTATCCTGCAAGCATGTACATCGTTGGAGTGTGGGAGGAAACTGGAGATCCCGGAGAAAACCCATGGGGAGAATGTACAAACTCCATACAAACCCGTAGTCAGGATTGAACCGGGGTCTCTGGCATTGTATGGCAGCAACTCTACTGCTACACCACCGTGCCACCCATGCAAATAGAAGCACAGTAGTTTGGATATCATCAGGATTTGGGAGGTGATCAGTTGAGACAACAAATGTCAGCAAACGATGGAATCTGATAATAAAGGACGGTGATGAGTGAAATCATGTAAAGGAGGAATGCAAGGCAGATGGGAACAGTGGGGAGAGGTGGGAGGGGGACACAAGGCAAGTGGGTAGAGTGTGTGGGTGATAGGCAGATAGATCCAGGTGGGGGAGGGCAACAATACTGTATTACAGTAAGTCAAGGAAGGCTTTGGAAAGAACGGATGAATGAGAAGACCTGGGTGGATCAGAAGGAGGGGAAAATTAATGAATGAATTAATTAATATTTTAATGTCACATGTGACGTCACAGTGAAATTCTTTGCTTGCATACCCAAGGTATGCAAATAGTCGCCCATAAAGGACGTTTACAAAGTTACAAAGTATCCCCGTGCCAGGTCCCCCTTTGATCTCCCCCCCACTCTCCCTCCCTCACAGTGGTCCCCCCACGCCAGGTCCTCCTGTGTTCCTTCCCCTGGAGGCAGC